>CM053770.1:434081861-434105198 GCA_028658325.1 Potorous gilbertii
ATGGAAATGCTTGTTTTATAAGTTAAAATTAAAATGAATGAAAATGAATAATGTGAATAATAAATAAAGTGAATAATAACAAAAGAAGGAAATTTCAATATTTAAATACTAAAAGTACTATTATTGAAATGCAATCATGTGTAGTTTCTTTTGTTTTCTATTAGTGTGACCTATAACCTAAAGGAAAAAAGAAATATACAATCTAGAGGTCTCAATCTGGTTAATACTAAAGGCAAAAAGTGAAGTAGATAGCTTGTTGGATTTGGGGGCAGGAAGATCTGGGTTCAAATTCTCCCTGGAACAATTATTACTTGTGTAAACCTAGACAAGTCACTTAAATTCCTGGGGTCTGTTTCCTTTTCTATAGGATCTAATTACTTCTAAAGTCCCTTCCAACTCTAAATCTATGAGCCTATAACCTGGATTCTAGTCCAGTATCTGTCCTCAAGACAATTATTTCACCTACCTGGGTCTCAATTTTCTCGTATGTAAAATGAGAGCATAGAACACAATGTTTTCTTTGGTGCCTTCCAGCTCTGACTTGCTATGTATCCACTCTTTGGACCTTTTCTGCTCTATCCACTCTCTGAGCCTCTGGTCTCAGAATTTCCCTTTCCCTAGTGCTGGAATCATTCTGTGGGAGTGAGGAAACTTAAGGAACATTCTATGTTGCTAGCAGTAGGGAATACCAGACCTACATGCTCTACTCCACAGTGACAAATAGAGGAAAAACCAACTGTACATTTTGGCAATGTTAATACTTATCTTCCTGTATAGGCTTATAAGTCACAAGATTCCCATAAATTCATGCTTTCCTTAGTGCACATATACACAGACACAAGGATGGATCTCTGCCAATGATAATTATTCATTGTTAACATCTGGGATATTTGCATTATAGAAACAGGGCACCCCCTGCCCTCCATTCTCTGACCCCCAAAGTCATTGAAAATTTTACCTTAGTGGTACATAGAGTGATTCTACTTCATATTCCTTCTGTAAAGTTTAATATTTCAAGATTTTGATTAGGCTTTGACCATCTGTAAAATTCTAAACTAACAGGGAAAATATGAAGTGACTAAAGCGTGAAACAATGAAAGGAAATCCCAGCCTAAAACACAGCCTTAGCTGGAATGATTGGTGTTTTGTACAAGAGATAATTTATTAAAAGCCAAAATTCAATTGACTTTGTTCTTCTTTGAAATAGTTTGAGGGAAATTACAATCTATTTGTCAATATCAGTATTGAGAACTATATCTATCTGAGTCTATAATAACATCTATAGCTATGTTTTTTCTCATAGTTCATCTGAAGTTATACCATTAATAATTAATTATAATTAATAATTGAGCAGATTTTTTTGAAATTATAGAATTACAGAGCTAGGAAGAAACTTGGAGATCATATGGAGCCCAATCACTTCATTTCACAGATAAACGAATGGAATGTCAAAAATAAAAGTGACTTATCCAAGGCTACACAGCTAAAAAGAAATAGGGACAGGATTCAAGGTGTTTTGAATTCAAGTTCAATCTTCTTCAGTCTTCTTTCTATGTGTATTATTTATTTTGATAAGGTCCTGTAATAACAATATTTTTAATTTTTCAAGTATCCAAAATGAATTTGGAAGAGACTGGAGGGGTTTTAAGATTGTTTTAAGAAATACAAACATATAAAAATATAAACATAAATATGTAAACAGACAATATGTTATGTATTTTTATGCTGCTTACTAAAAAGGAGGCTGAGATGTGAAATGACTTGCCCCAGCATCACGCAACTCGTCACCATTCAAACTCACATCTTCCTGACTCCAAATCCAATGCTTTATTAACTGTGCCACATAGCATTTAGTATAACATTTTAATTTATCAATTGTATATAATTGTTTTCATGTATCAAACACTTCAAATATCCATTTAGGATAGTTTTCCACTGCTAAATTCAGAGAGTTTGAATAGACAAACACAAAAAGAAAAAGAACTACCAAGAATTATTTTTGGGTGAAGTTCATGTTTATTTTCCAGTGCGTAAACTGCTTAGGATTGTGTGAGACACTTTGAAAATATACTTAAACTCTTTCAGTACACTCATTGTACATCCTGGTCCATCTCTAGTTATCCTGATCAATATCTGACCCCTGGACCCAGATGACTCTGGAGGAGAAAGCAAGGCTGGCGACCTTGCACAGTCCTTCCTCACACAAATTCAAGAAAAGTGCAAGTCACGTCATCAATTCCTGATGTCATGGTCCTCTTTGGGAGTAAAGGACAAACACAACCACCTTTACTCCAGTAACCAGGAGTAATGGTAGTAATTGATGGAAATTACTAATTGTGATATTAGGAATAATGTAGTTTCTTGTAACTCTTGACTTATCACCCTGGATTATCCTCTGCACAGAAAGAACTTGAATCATTAAATCCAAATATTTTTGATATTCTTTATTGTTATCACATAGGCACCATAACAAACAGTTTTTCTCAGAAAAAAAGGTGAATATTAGCATCCAGTGGGTACTCTATATGATACACTGACAATACTTTAAAAATTGTCTTTAATCTATCAAAATTATAATAAATAATTTACAAAAAAGAGGAAGAGATCATATGTAGGTGGAATAAATATAACTGATTTTTAGAGAAGAGAGTTATGAAGTAAAGTAAAATATTTAATATTATTTGTATGAGGCAGAATGACATAATCTAGGTAATGAACTGACCTAAGAAGGAGGAAGAGCTGGGTTCAAACTCTGCCTCTGACATATTGACTGTGTAACTCTGGGCGTGCTAGGTAACCTATCAAGGCAAATCTCCAAGACTGCGAGTTTCAGAGGAACTGGTGACCATGGTGGAGAGAATTTCTTACCAGGAATTGAAATGTTTGTTCTGTACCACAATAAAGCAGCATACACAAGGGCTAAGTTATTTTTATTTTTGCCTCCTCAATTGACTAAAGATAATTTATAAGCATTGTAATAGAACTTACATCTATTATATAAGTGCATATATGTATAAACAGTCATTTATCACACATTAAAATCTTCCCTTTCTCTTTTTCTCAAATGATTCATTACTATTCTAAGAGACAGGTAGGTGATGTCGGGGGTAGATCAGTGGACCTGGAGTTAGGAAGACCTGAGTTCAAATCCTTCTTGAAATATTTACTCTCTGCGTTACTCTGTGCAAGAAATTAAGTAACTTTTGTCCATCTCATTTGTAAAATGAAGATGATAGCACCTTTATTTCATCTTTTCAGTCATATTAGTGTCTTAGTGACCCCTTTTGAGTTTTTTTAGCAGATGTACTGGAGTGATCTGCTATTTTCCTTCTCCAGATCATTTTAAAGATGAAGAAACTGAGGCAAACAGGGTTAAGTGACTTGCCCAGGGTCACACAGCTAAACAAGTGTCTGAGGGTGTATTTGAACTTAGGAAGCTGTATCTTTCTGACTCCAGGCCCCACATTCTGTCCACTGTACCACCTAGCTGCTCTAGTAACAGCATCTACCTCCCAGCATTAAAATAGAGATAGTAATAGCAACTGCCTCCTTGGATTGTTGTGAAGATAAAATGAGATTCGTGTTTGTAAAGTACTTTGCAAACCTCAAAGTGTTATACATTTTATCTATTTATAATGATGATGATGATGGGTGGAGCAGTGGATTGAGCCCTGGGCTTGGAATCAGGAAGACTCATTTCATGAGTTCAAATGTGGTCTTGAACAGTAGTTGTGTGACTCTAGGCAAGTCACTTAACCCTGTTTGCCTCCATTCCTCATCTGTAAAATGAGCTGGAGGAAGGAAATGATGACAAAAGTCTCTAGTATCTTTGCCAAGAAAACCCCAAATGTGGTCACAAAGAGTCAGACAAGACTGAGTAATAAGAATGACATAATATCTTTCTTCATAAACACATTTTACCTGAAGTTCAGTAACTAACCGTGTAGAATATTCCTATACAGAATCGATGAAGGAAAGAAATGAAAACAAATGACCCCTTTCCTCAATACAAGATTTGAAAATATCCCAGAAGAAGGTATTTAGTAATTTAACCCCAAGTCCAAGTACTCCAGGGCTGAGGAAATGACGAGAAGGAAATTGTTTTTGTCTCAGGAACCATGTGGCATTCCAAGATAAGACAAACAGTTGCTAATTTGAGTATAAAAGCAGGAAACATCATACTCTATTTCCTTTTATGCAAACAAAAGTATCTGAGTCGCAGTGGCAAGGTATTTGTTCCTGGGCTGAACCACAAAGCCTAGAATCAAAGGTCTCCTTTTGGATCTCTCGGTTTTCCTTTCCCCCCTCCCTCTCTGTTTCTTATGGATATTATGGCGGATAACACAACTATTTTAGGGAGCCCATGGCCTGAAAATTTTTGGGGTAAGTTCTTTGTTTTTAATTTAAATTAGTATTGGAAAAAAGATTCTGTCTAATTTGCTGTATCATATTCTCTCAAATGTTCAGGTTTCTAGAATCTGAGCAAAGTTAGCATAGTTTATATATATAGAAATAACAGAATACTTCATTTTTTAAATACCCATTTGTAAAAGAATCCAGGAAACAGGAACAGAGTGATTTTTCTGGGGACCTAAATAGAATTAGAATTCAAGAAAGAAGTAAAAATTAATATTGAGAAAGGAGAGAAAGGGAGTGCTCATTGTGGTGACTCAGGAATGCAAAAGTATTATAATTTTTGGAAATGAAGTTTGTTTTATTACATGCTGTAGCACATACTGTAATGTGTGTCCTTATTTCATAGAATTCATAGTTCTTCAGTGGGTGCTCCTGTTTTCTTTGTTCCTGTTATTTGCTTGCAGATCCAACATGAAAGAAAAGGCAAAAAATTGATTTTAAGTAAATTGTTTTATACATGGCTTATATATGCATGAATTATGAATATCGGTGAAATGTATGTCTTATAGAGATATGAAGTAAAATGTCAAATGTAACTCAACCATATAAGCTGTAGAGAAATATCACTGTATGTTAAAATTAATGAAATAATATCAAAGGAAAAGGAACATTTGAAAAATAAGAGAAAAATATTTTTTGACAGAGATCTAAAAAGATGCAAATTGATGAGTATGGAACAGAGAGCAAGTTTGTTAATGAGGACAATTATTGCAGGGGATGTGTGCACTTACCTCCAAAGAGGCAGGGTAGTGGGACGGAGGACATACCAAAGTAACAGAGAGAGAAAAAAATAAGGGAAGCTGCAATTTCTATGAAATACTTAAGATCATAAACTGTTTTAGAAATAAAGAAGCATTTCTAAGCCTAATCCTGAAGTCATGGGATATTCTGTAACTGTGTATCAAGGAAACAAACTATAGAGATGGACTAGAATCATGTTTTTTTTTTAACTAACATCTAGGAATCTTGTTTTAAAATATTTTTTGATAACTATTTCAATACAATTTGTTTCATTTGTAATACTGTATATTTTATTTTATGCAGTTAAAATATTCTGGGAAGTGATTTATAGACTTCATCAGAACATACAAGAAAATCAAGCCCCTGGCATTAGACTATTTTGAGGGTTCCTTCCAGTTCTAATTCCTATGAAAATTTTCTGAGACAGTTTACCAACTGGCAGAAGGTGGATAGTGGGCAGTAAAGACCTGATTCCTGCACTCGCCCCCTACTGGTACTAGTATGGTATCACAGATATTTTTCCCAATCAGTTTTGGGGAAGAATGTGCAGATTTGTTTTGCTCAATTATGCATATGTTCTATGTTTTATTTTTATTTCAATGGGAGAGGAGGGAGTTGGGAGCAAGCAATAGGGTTATCAAAATGAAAAAAAAATTAAGAAAAAGGGACTTTTAAAAATGCACGGAAAAGAACAGTAAGATCAGTAGGAAAACCAATCAAGGCAGCTTTGAAAAGAACTTGTTGAATTTGTTATGGACTTGGAGAGAGAAACAAATTGTACACTGAGAGGATTTGAGGCTACACGTGTAATCCTCTTTCTATGATTTGCTTTGTACATGGCAGTGCTCATCTTATTTGTTAAGGTCAGAATTAAAAAAACAGCATTTGAATATATAAAAGTAAAAAATAAATTCACAGTTTTTAAAAGGTGATTCATTAAAACAATAGATATTAAGAATGTATTATGTTCATAATATATGCATGGCATTGTAGATAGAAAACTAACTTCGGTGCCAGGAAGACCTTGGTCCTGCCTCTGACCCCTACTTGGCTGTATGAGAGTACACAAGTCACTTAACCTCTCTGGGCTCTAGGAAACTCTCAAAGACTCTAAATTGCGGAGTACGAGCTGAATTGCACTGAAAAAGAAGTTTTCTTACCTAGTAGTTTCTTTCTGATGAATCTCTGGTCTAAGGGGAAAATAAAACTGATTTGAACAAAGTTAATTATGTTTTGTAAAAAGAGTCGAGCTATGCAATTCCAATAAGTGCACTAATGAACAATAACCTGCCTTAAAATGTGAAGTCTCTTCCATGAAAGTAATTCTTTCTTAAGGAAGTTATCTCTGATACAGTGTGGCTTGCTATTTTCACTTGTGAAGAGAGTGAATATACTAAATACATATTCAAATTTCTAGAGTATATTTAAAAGAAGTTAATTTTTTAAAGTAAGTATTTCAGTAAATTATTCAAACATGAAACAATTCTAAATGAAAAAATATAGGCAAACTCTTTTTTTTAAATGACAGTAAATGATGTCTTTTGGACAACAAATGAGAGCCACCCTGGACAGGGCAATCTTAGAGTCACAAAGTTCTGGCTTCAGTCTGCTTCTAATGCATACTAATTAAGCAGTTACTCTGAGGGTGTTTGATCTATTAGAGCCCCACAAGATTCCCTAAGACCATCACTTGCAGAGAATTTGCTGATCTAAATTTTGGGAGGGAAAGGGTACATACCTGGAATCCTTTATATCAATGAAATCATGAGTCCAAACAAAAAAAATGAAAGAATTGTCACAAAATTATATGTTATTATAATTCAGAGTAAGGAGATTGTGCTTCCTGCTGGGGTGATCTCAGAAGGCTTCTTAGAGTAGGTAACCCTGAACTTAATGGATCAAAAGAGATAACACAGAAAGTGCTTTGGAAAATTTCAAGTGCCATATAAATGCTATTCTTAGACAGCCTAGTCCAAAACTTACTACTATAGTTGAGGAGGATGTGGATATGATGACACTAAGTCAGTCACATTAGTTGAAGTCAGTCATGAGTCAATAAGCATTTAGTATGTGTCAGGACTATGACAAGGACTGATAATACAGATAATACAGGTAAAAACATGGTTCGTGAACTCACCTGTCTAAGTGGTGGGGGAATATAATATGCAATGTAATAATAGGGAAAAGGAAATAGACATTTATTGAGTGCCTCCCAAGTTCCAGGCATTGTTCTAAATGCTTTACAAATATCTCCTCATAACAACCCTGAAAGATAAATTCTATTTTTATCCTCATTTTACAGTTGAGGAAACTGAGACAGGTTAATAATTGAATCACATAGCTATAAGTGTCTGAGGGTGAGCTTGAGTTCTGGTCTCCCATCAAACTGTTTATAAAAATTACAAAACATAATTAGGAGGTAATCTTAGAGGTAAAGCACTAGCATAGAATAGTGGGTCCAATGGCGGGGGGGGGGGGGGCGTGACTTGAAAAGGTCACTTGCAGAAGGTAGGATTTGAGCCAACTTTTGAGTGAGGCTGGGGATCTGCCAGGCAGGTGAAAGGGAAGAGGGAGATCTTTCCAAGCAAGGTGGTGCTTGTGAAACAACAGAAAAAAAACCAAAACATTTTTTTTTAGAAGGGAAGGGCACATTATATTTCAGGATATACACATGAGCCAGATTCTAGTGAAATAAATCTGGGCTTCTATAATTTAGGAACATGGAGATTTCCTTTTTTGGAGTCAAAGGAAAGAGAATTTTTCATAAATTCAACATCATCAGAAAGAGGTTCATGTTGGATCAATCAGGAGATATTTCTTGAACCTAGGAGGTACCCAGCAACAGAGCAAAGTTTAGGCAACATGGATAGGGCATTTGAAAGTCAATGTGAGAGTTCTCTTAGGAGATCTTCAAAAGACCCAGAAAAAGCACACATTTCCTCATGCCTAATGATATTGGTTTAGTTGATGTTCTTGGCTTTGTTAAAGGAATGACCAAAGAAGAGGAGTAAGTGATAGCTATGGACTTTTTCTCTAAAACTCAGTCCTCTAACCTCTTACGAGAAGTTGATTAGGCTCTCAGTTTTTTTAAATACATAATTTGTTTATTTTTCAATTCTTAACATTCACTTTCACAAGAATTTGAATTCAAAATTTTCTCCCCATCTCTCCCTCCCCCCCCACCTCAGGGCTCCATGCTTAATTTCTAGTTACATGTTAAAACAATTTTTAACATTCATTCTTAAAGCTTTGGGTTCCATATTCTCTCCCTCCCCACCTACCCTCATTGAGAAAACAAACAGTTCAATATAGGTCATACATATGTAACAATGCAAAGCACTTACCTAATATTTATGTTGTAAAAAGACTAACCATACTTCCCTCTCTCCGATCCTGCCCTTCATTTATTCCATTCTTTCACTTGACCTGTCCTCCCTCAATAGTGTTTGCTTCTGTTTATCCCTTTCCCCAATTTACTGTTCCTTCTATTATCTTCCCTATCCTATCCCCTTCCCTCTTGCCTTCCTGCAGGGTAAAATAGATTTCCATATCCAGTTGAGTATGTGTTATTCCCTCCTTAAGCTAAATCCCATGAGAACAAGGCTCAATTATTTCCTTTCATCTCTCCCCTCTTTCCCTCTTTTGTAGAAGCTCTTCCTTCAATCTTGTATGTGAGATGATTTGTTACAGTCTACCTGTCCCTTCCTCTTACTCCTAGTACATTCCATTCAACAGTAAATTTTATTTTTTTTAGGTATTCTCCCTTCATATTCAGCTCACTTAGTATCCTCATGTACATATGTATGTATGTATGTATATATATATATGTATATACACATACATATACACACATACATAATACACACATATATTCCTACCCATACACACTTACATATATACATATATTATATATTTATTGCCTCTAACTGCCCTAATACTGAAAAAAGTCTCATGAGTTACAAATAACATCTTATTATGTAGGAATATAAACAGTTCAACTTTAATGAGTTCCTTAAGGCTTGTCTTTCCTATTTACCTTTTTCATGTTTCTCTTGATTCTTGTGTTTGAAAGACAAATTTTCTCTTCAGCTTTGGTCTTTTCAACAAGGATCCTGGAAGTCCTCTATTTCATTGAAATTCCATTTTTCCCCTGAAGTATTATACTCAGTTTTGCTGGGTAGGTGATTCTTGGTTTTAATCCTATCTCCTTTGACCCCTGGAATATCACATTCCAAGCCCTTCAATTCCTTAGTGTAGAAGCTACTTAATCCTGTGTTATCCTGATTGTGTTTCCACAATACTTGAATTGTTTCTTTCTGGCTGCTTGTAATATTCTCCTTGATCTGGGAACTCTGGAATTTGGCTACCATTGCATATATTCTTTTGGAGTTTTGGATGTAGAAGCTTTGACTTTGATGTCTTCCTCTCATGGTATGCTTTGCTCTTCCTAATCTGAAAGGATGGAAGAAAATACCTTTTCACCAAGAAAGTAACCTTCTATAGTCTTATTTTTTCCCTTTTTGGGGTATTTCCCCAGCCAGTTACTTGACTTTTGAGTCCTCAAGTGGAGGGCACACTCTAGGGATCTGTAAAGTCTCAGTTCCTCCAAGGTAGCACAATGAAGGGAGAAGAGTTTGCTTCTCTCTTGGGCTGTGCTCTTGTCGTCTAGCAACCACAAGCACTCTTTTCTGCCCAGGACCTGTGAGTAGGATTCCCTCTCCAGATCCTCCACTAGCTCCACCATGCCAGTGCTTCTCCTCACCCCACTCAGGGCTAAGACTCAGACTGGTTGCTTGATTTTCCAGAGTCTTTAGGCTGAGGGCTCCAAAAGTGAACACTGTTGCCACAGTGGCTGCTGCCCTGGGGCTCGGGGTGGGACCCAACTGAGCTCCCCTCTCACCCCAGGTGAAAGAACTTTCTCACTAACCTTTGAAGTTGTCTTTGGCATTTGTGGGTTGAGAAATCTGGAAACAGCAGCTGCTACCCATGATTCCTCACCCTAAAGCCTGCTCCAGTTCTGTCCATACTGTGCCCTGCAGCCAAGGCTGGGCTGTGCTCCACTCTGAACCTGGTGTGATAGACCTTTCCTGTTGGCTTTCCAGGATGTCTTAAACTGGAAATCTCTTTCACTCTGTTGTTTTGTGGCTTCTCCTGCTCTAGAATTTGTTTAGAGTCATTTTTTACAGGTATTTTATGGGCTATGGAGGGAGAACTAGAACAGGTCCATCTTTTTACTCCACCATCTTGGTTCTGTCCTCCCCCGCATTCCAAGCTTGGTGTCAGAATTTGTTGCTGCAACCATATCCCTAAGATGAGATAGTGAAAGTTGCAGTTAATGGATTTGGCCATATTGGTACCTGGTGACCAGGGTTATGTTTGCTTTAGGCTACATTGTAGCCATCAGGGATCCTTTCATTGGCCCAATTATATGGCTTATGTGTTCCAATATGACTCCACCCATGGCAAGTTCAGGTGCATTGTCAAGAATGAGAATGGAAAGCTGATGATCAATAGAAAAACCTTGCTGTCTTCTAGAAGCATGATCCCCACCAATACTAAATGGAGAGATGCTGAAGTCTAGTATGTCACAGAGTCCCTTGGTATCTTTCCCACCATGGGAACAGATGGGGCTCACTTGAAGGGTGAAACTAAGGATGTCATTATTTCTTCCTCTTTTGCTGATACCCCTATCTTTGTGACAAAAGTGAATCATGAGAAGTATAATTCCCTTAAGATTGTCTGTAATACCTCCTGTACTTTCCACTTCTTGGTCCCCTTGGTCAAGGTAATTCATAACAACTTTGTCATTGTGGAAGGAAACATGACCACAGTCTATGGATTTATTGCCATTTATTGCCAGAAGACAGTAGGTGGCACCTCTGATAAATTGTGGCACGATGAGCATAGTGCTGTATAAAATTGTCATCCTTGCTTCCACTGGCACTTCTAAGGCTATAGGTAAGGTAATACCCAAGCTAAATGGGAACTATATAGACATGGCCTTTCATGTTCCTGCTCCCAGTGTATCTATTGTGGTTCTGACCTGTCACTTGTAGAAACCTGCCAAATAAGACAATAACAAGAAAGTGGTGAATGAACATCAGAGGGACCCTTGAAGGGCATCTTGCAATACACAGAAGATCAAGTTGTGTACTGTGGTTTTAGCAGTGATACCCACTCTTCTGCCTTTCATGTTGGCACTGATATTACCCTCATTGACCATTTTGTCAAACTCATTTCCTGGTAGGACAGTGAGTACAGTTCCAGCAACCAAATAGTAGACTACATTCATGCTGGCACTGATATTACCCTCATTGACCATTTTGTCAAACTCATTTCCTGGTAGGACAGTGAGTACAGTTCCAGCAACCAAATAGTAGACTACATGACCTCCAAAGAAAAAAAGTGGAAAGCCATGGATCTCCATCCCCCAGTCAAAAGAGGAGTTCTACCATTGGAGAGCCCATAAGGATCCCATGTCCCATCACTTTTCTTGCCCCAAAACACCCCTCTAGTAGTGGAATGAAGCAGAGTCCTATGGTGTGTACCATCAATAAAGTCAACATATTCAGTGGAAAAAAAATTAATCAACAAGTATTCATTAAGGATTTAAAGAATTGTAGTCACTGTGTCTAACACTGGGAATACAAAAAAAAAAAAAAGATACCAGAAGCACAAAGCTCTGGTAACTGGGCCTACAGAGCAGGGTTGTTTACCTGATTAGAGTCTGAGGAAAGAGCGCCACATAGCCAGGGCTGTGCAGAAGGGAATAGAACTAGGATTCCAGCTAAAGAGGACAGAGTTTTAACCTGAGAATGGACTCTAGGCCTGATAGAGGAATTAAGAACTGAGGCAAAAGTGTTCATATGTTTAACTGGTGCTGGGAGAGGGCAGTAGAATCTTACTCAGATGAATAGTTGATAGCCTTTTTGCTTATGTCCCCCATGCCTAGAATGGTCTCTCTACAACTCTGCCTTCTCAGAGACTTCCCAGGATTCCTCCAAGACTCAGCTCAGCAGGAAACCTTTAATAGGTAGCCTCCCCTCCCCCTTCCGCACAGCTAGTACCATCCTTTCTTCTATTTGCACCACACATAACTGGTATGCACCATTATTTCCATGTGTTTCCCTCATTTAACTCTAAGAACCTAGAGGACAGGACTGTTTTTGCTTTATCTCCAGTGCTTAGCAAAATAAATATTTATTGACTGACAGACTATAGTGGGAGCAATGAGAGAGACTGAGTTTAGCGGGGAGGAGTCTATTCACTTAGTAACACCAGTGAACATTTAAGAGAAAGAGGTATAAAAGATTCAAGGTCAAGTGCTAATGGTACAAAGTCAGGAGATAGTAGGACTGAAGTACAGGTCAAAGGTTAAGGTAGTTAGGATATTAACATGATAAAATAAAGAGGCAATTAAGCTTCAAGGGTGGCACTGGGAGAGCATGTAATTAGGCACAAGATATAAGGATGTACTAGCATATTTATGTTGCGAGAAGCAATAGAACAATTGCTGATGTATTGAGACCTGCCCTTCTCAATTCTATAGAAGCAGAGTGGCCGAGGGCTTAGAGAGAGGGGAGAGTCAGATCAGCCTGGCTCTCCCTTTGGAGGATGAAATGAATAAGCATTTATTAAATACCTACTGTATGCCAGGCACTGTTTTACAAATATTACCATTTTATGCTTACAATAGTCAGGTGCTATAATGATCCCTATTTTACAGCTGAGGAAACTAAAACAGGCAAAGATTAACCGACATGCCCAAGGTCACCCAGCTAGTAAGAATCTAAGGCTAAATCTGAACTCAGGTCTTCCTGACTCCAGGCCCAGAACTCAGTCTATTGCACCACCTAGCTATGTCTGGAGGAAAAAGCTGAAACCCCTAAAAAGTTTTCTGACAAAACCCAGCAGGCTTTTAGCTCTTGACAAAAGGTAGGATTATATCAGTGAAAGAGAAAACTTTTTAAGGAGAAAACTTTTTACAGATCCAGTTTGAATAGTAATAAATTTTGAACCAGTGGGGTCCATATAATAACGACAGTGTGCCATGGCTATTCAGATAAATCAATTTCAGAGAAAACTAGAAGGCAATACTGATCTCATGTTTGAGGTGAAAACATTCACCATGTCCGTAAGAAGCTGAGAAGTATAAACTCTATCTCTTTTTATGGAATTAAAACTTTGTCTGTTTTGCTGATATTGAACCCTTTGGCCCGAGATACCCAAAGTGTATACTGAATTCTGAAGCTGACTTGTACTTCTGGTCAGATTATATCCTCCCATTTCCGGTTCACTGACTTGGAAACTATGATATCCCTGGTAATTAATTCGATATTGTCTATGACTGATAAGGCTTCTATACTTTCCTTAAATAGGACTGTCTAGACAGAATTTATTGCTATTTCCTAGCATGGGAAATTTTATTTGGTGCTATAGGGATCTGCTAATCATGGAGTTTCCATATTTGGCCCCATCTAGGAGTAAGGTCAGAGGAATCATCATCATCGTCTATATCTATCTCTCTGTATGTATGTATATATGTATGTATGTATCTATATGTATATATTTTATATATGTAGATATGCACATATATGTGTATATATGTGCATATATACACATATATATTTGTATATGTATGTATACACATATATATAAAAATATATTTAGTGAATTTTCTATTTATATTATAGAAAACAAAACTAATAGGACTTCTTAGGGGCAAAAGAAAGAGAGGACAAACTGTGAAGGTGATTAGGACACACGTTGTAATGAAGCAAGTATGTCTCCAGTGGTTTGGGTTCTTGGGTTTTTTATCCAATATGTGTTAATGTGTTTTATTGGTATGTGAGGGAGGCATCTAGGTAGAAATGAAATATATATTATTTTCCTAATTATATCTTGATCAGCACTGGCCATGACATCAAACTGTCCTAAGGTCTGAAAATAGTGAACACTATTTGAGAGTTGGTTTACGATAATTTTCTAAAATATTTATTTCATCTGAATTTGTTATTATTGATGTAGGAAGTAACACCAAAGGAAACTCACTACCAGTGCCAATCTGCAACTTCTCTTTAATTTATACCCTCCAGGAGTTGACCAGGGCACTAAGAGTTTAATTATCTTGTCCATGATCACACAGTCAGTATATGTCAGAGACAGGACCAGAAGCTTCACTTGACTGCCTACACATACTTTTAGAAGGTCATAGGATAATAGCCCTTCAAAAAACTAGAGGAGGACAGTACTTCCAGATTCCTATCAGACCATCGAAAGATGTTTATCCCTTGATTCCTATAGCTATATATGTTTTTTTCCCACCTGGTTGCTCTTTGAATACTTTTTGTCGTGTCCCTCATCCCTACTTGCCTTACCTGGAGGGGGAGAAGGTAGTCACAGAAGGTAGGCAGCTTCTGGTAACACAGAACCACTACAGACTGAGAGGCAGCATAGTATAATGAAAAGAGAGATACCCTCAAAGTCAGATACAGTGGCACCAATGTGGTGGTGCTCTGAACTGCCAGGTCAGAGAACTGAGGAACAGAGGGAATGGGACAAGCAACCATGATCACAGGAAGTGAGGGGAGGCTGCATGACATATCACTAAGCCTGAAGGAAAGAGTCCAGTATTCACATGGGGCCAGTACTGTTCTCCCCTCCAAAGTCATTTGGGGTAGAGATCTAGGCTGGTAAACTATAAATTTCTCAGGATACATAAGAAGAGACTAATAACCTTTGAGATCCAGCCCTAAGGGAAACCACCATTAAAGGGGAGGGAATCAGAGAGTGAGTAATACATCCGTGAATTTTCACACTCCCTTTTATGCTTCATATAATTCATACTTTTAAAGTGCTTAAAGTTATAAAGAAACATGGCCTTGCGATAAAACTTTGAGATAGGTAATATAAACATTATTTTATTAGTTTTATACATAAGGAAACTGAAGGTTAGAAAATTTGATTTGCTTGACTGTGATGATATTGTTAATGTCTCAGAGCCGAGACTTGAACTCATACCTTCTGCTGAATTCTAAGAATGGCATTCCTTCCATTTTAACTATGCTATATTTCTGTCTTTGTCAGTTAGAATTGATCCTTTCTTCACTCTAGAACAGATGCCCTCTCTCTGTTAGCTTTTCTCTGATCCACCCTTCCAACTGTAAGTGATATATTCCAACATTCAATATTGATAAATGAGTTGGATTATTATAGTATAAATGAAATAATATAGTAAATATAATAACATAGTAAATATAATCATAATATAGTAAAAATGAAAATAGTTCACAAATTAATGTATGTATTTATAAATATTATCTATTATATATACACATATACATAATGTATATGTTTAGTGCAACACTGATCAAAATACCAACGGCTGTCTTTATGAACCAGGCAAAACACTAATGAAATTTTTATTAATAAAACAAATCAGTAAGACTATCAAGACACATGATAAGAAAAAAAAATTACTGATGAAAGGTCTTGTCTTTATGAACACAAAGACATATAATTATCAAAATATCTGATATTTGACAAAAAACAAGGAAATAGAGCAATAAAATAGATGACACATATCAGAAATTTAAAGAAATATATGCAAAATAGTAGTGTATGAGAAGTGACTGAGACTGGACCTATGATTTCATTAAGGGAATACTCCTTTAAAATATGCAAGTTTCCACTTCTTTGACATATCTATATCTATATGTATATCTATCTATCTATATGTATTATACACACATATATATACCCATAACTGTAAATTATATATAGATGTATAAATTTTATGTGTTTATAAATAGATATGTTACCATATAAATATAAAATTATAACTATATGTAACTATATAACTATAAATAATTATATCTAAAATCATATTGTATATATATATATAACCATATACCATAACCATATAACTTATATATGTATATATGTGTGTATGTGTGTGTGTGTGCTTATGGAGAGAGAGAGAGAGAGAGAGAGAATTCAAAACACAGTTTGTTCTAAGAAAGAGACAAATGAAACTAGGGTGTGTGTACGTCCACATTTTTATTTTTTTTCACAAGGTGGCTTGACATACATTGTATGAGAGAGTTATAGTTCAGAAGTAAGTATCCCTAAGGGCACCAGTGTCTTTAGTATTCGGGGGTACAGAGATAAACACCTTTTCAACAGGGGCTGATATCATCCTGCCTCCTGACAGAGGAAATACCTGTTGGATCAGATCGACCAAGCATTATACTAGACTACTTCCAGTTTGGGACTTTCTAAGCAGAAGGATATAATTTTCCCCAGGCCTGAGAAGGATAAAATCAATTCAGGCTTGGATCCCATTTGACCAGGATGGGAAGAGTCAGGATCATTATCAGTAATGTCCTTCTGAAGACCTTGGGAGTCAGACACTGGCTTGGATGGGTGGCTACGGAGAAGTTCTGAGGATCCGTTTTCACAATATAGAGTTATATAAACATCTTACACAATGAAAAGAATTTTGAAAGTTTTTATTGTTCCCCTTAAAAGTTAGCTCCATGATAGACTCTAGTTTAGTATAACACTTATTCCTAAAATGTATAAGGCATGAAGAATGTTGTTGAGTATGAGCTCTGAGTTTTGCCCCTTTCTGCTAAGTAGACCCTGTGCTCACCCATAGCAAGCCTTAGTTAGTCCTGAATCTTCTCATGTTACTAGGAGGATAAAGGACTTGTCAGAGATCACACAAGTAGCAAATGTCTTGGCTGACATTTGAACAGAGAACTTTTTATTACAAATCCACCAACACATTATCTTTCCTCTGCTACCTATTCTCTGTATAACTTGGGGCAAATTATTTCACCACTCTGAGATTCATATTAATCTATAAAATAAAGAAATTTGGATTAGAAAATTTCTGAAGTCATTTTCATCTCCAAAACTCAATTTTATAGCAATTTCATAACTATAATTGGAGATCTGGGTTACACTTAACTGTGTAATGAAGGGGAAATTACTTAATTTCTCTGAACCTCTATTTTTTAAAATGGGATGACAAATACCTGTAGTCTGTACTGGAGATGTTTTTCTGAATCTCAAAAGACTCAGAAAACATATAAAATGAATTAATTATATTATAATATAAAATATATACAACATTCTATGCAAACCTCAAGTACTTTATAAATATAAGCTTTAATTAAGTACATAATATTTATTGGACAGAGTATATACCATGATTTACATCTCCAGAGCAGATCAGACAAGAGGCAGTAGGCTTCAATTTTTGTTGCTCTATAGTTGTGTCTGACTCTTCATGAGCCCATGGAACATAGCTGTCCATTGAGTTTTCTTGGCAAAGATACTGTAGTGATTTGCCATTTTCTTCTCTAGTACATTCTGTAGATCCTTTTATCAGTCAAACAGAAGTTAAATGACTTGCCCAAGATCATCCCGGTAAAATGTGTCTCAGGCTGAATCTTCTTGATTTCTTCCAGGCTCATTGCTCTATTCACTGAATCATTAGCAGCTTGTGTGGCTTCAATTTTAGGGAAAACTTAAAGATGAAAATTGAATTAAATGGCTCATTGAACATAGAACTAATTTGGAGACATTTTTAGAAATCACTACATTTTTTTTCCAGTGAGATGATTGTCTTTGGCATTGTACCTTTAAGGAGAGTCTTTTAATAAGATCACTGACTGTATCTGTTGTGTACCATGGCCATATTTCTCCTAGTCTCACAATGGGACAGATCTTTGGCTTCTCTTGCGTAAAGCATGACATTTTCCCAGTTATGTAGTACTGGGTATTAGAAAGAGTGAAAGAAGAAAAGAAAAGGGGAAGTAGAAATATTTCCTACTTCTTAAGAATCTATTTACAGTTGTGTTTTGATGACCCCCAATATCCAATCAGTTACCAAGTCCTACTCTTTCTTCTTATACCTCTGAAATCTGTCATTCTTATTTTCCATTCTTTTGTCACCACAGAATTCCAGGCGCACATGCTCTTACATTTATAGTGTTGCAATAGCATCCTTATTAGTGTTGATGATTGAAGTCATTTCCCCTTTCTGATTAGTTTCTTCAGATGACTCCTAGATTATATTACTAAAACACCAGTTTCATTGCTCAAAAGATATCAAAGGACTTCTTCACATCCTGTCTGAAGACTACAGTCCTAACTCCTTATTCAGGTATTTAAGTCCTCTACAATCATGTCTCAACCTCCCTACTTTTCTAAATTCATCTCATACTAATATTCTAGATGGACTCATTCTGTTTCTATTGAATTGGTCTAACTTGCCCAATGAATGTACCTAAAATATCTCCTGGGATTCCTGCCATTCGATATTTAGTTTCCTGACCTCCTCATCTTCTCTAGTTATGAAACTATTATATCTATAATGTCAACATCCAATTCAAATCTTAATGTCTTCTGCAAAGTCTCCCTTGACCACCTAGCCCTTAGTGACATACTCCTCTTCACCTGTATGTAGCCTCTGCTATATTCTTGTTGCTTAATGGCCTCCTTATCCTTTTATGTACATATTTCTTAGGTCTACAACTAGGATGTGACTTGAAGCCATACATGGCATTTCACCCTTATTTTTATACCCCTAGCATGATACCTTGAACATAATTGGTACTCATTTGGTCACTGAGCACCAATATTCATGGGTTGGTCACAGCTACATCCAAAGAAAGCAAAGGATATCGTGAGTTCAATTCACCATTTTTGGTGAAACTACCCATTTAATGGAAGAATCTGGTATGTGTGATTTATCCTCTACTTTTGAAGCTGTTTATAATAATTATGGTGGCTACACTTGAATTAATCCAAAAATGTAGACTTTTATTTCAATCTGCTTTTTTCAGGTGAATGTCAATCGATGAGTCATGACTTTGTAGTCAATTTTCTAAGTATTTACATTTTTCTGAATGTACTTTTCATAGATGGCTATGAATCACTAAATTGATTCATTGACTCAAACACATAAAAATGTTGACAGTGAAAATCAAATGTCTTTATTGTCTACATTTCATTAGTTATATTCATTTTGAAAAAAGAAATAGCTGTGTATCTGGATCTACCTTCCCTGTGATACTGCTAATAGAACAGGAGATTTATAATGAGTGCCCATGGAGAAAAGCTTTGCTCCTGTAAAGCAACACACCTATCTATTCCAATGTCATTGCATACCTTCCCAAACCCAGAATCCAGTGAGGGTTACACTGACCAGGGCTACATCCATAGAGGCAAGTTCCTAAATCAAAAGTGAATCAATTCCAATGCATATGCATGCTTTGGAAACTGAAAAGTCTAATATGAATAGTTTCTAATAATTCTTTAATGAAGATTGTCTTTTTGAGCTAGAACAAAAAAAATAAAACTAAACCTCAAAACAAACAGAAAAACCCAAGGTTCTGTGAACATAAGGGAATATGTAACTGTCCTTTATGGATGGAATAATCTTATTTATGTTCACAAATTATAGATAGTGTACAAATGGGTCCTCACAGAAAAATTTTTTATCTATTTTTTTTTACATGCTTCTAAGAAGTCAGGGACCAAGGAATATTAAAAGCCAGTATGTACTTCTTTTTTCAATGAATTTATTAAAAGAAAGGGCACATAACATATGAAGCCATAGGGTTTTCCAGATTAGAATAAAAAATTTAGGCAAAGATCTCTAATATAATATTTACAGTGTAAATACCATTTTTATTATGAGAAACAAATTAATCACAACTTTCACTACAATATATATTTGTTTTGTTTTGATATTGACTATGTTTTTTGATAGATTGATGTTGAACTCAAAAAATACTCAATTTGTTCATCATAGTTTCAAGAATTCTGAAAAATAAAAAAACAATTTTAAGAACAAATCTCTTTAAAAAAATAGTATCATTTTTATAATAAAGGTCTTAAGATTAATCAACACAGTCCAGGTATTCATGTTAGCTTGTAGAGGGGTCTACTTTTCAAAGAATGTGAGGAGAAGGAAATGAAGTGCTAGAGGTCTAGCAGCTGTAGCATTAAATATTGGCCACTTCTACATAATGAAACGTTAGTATTCTGTCTCAGAGAAAATTCATATAGATTAAGAAGATAGCTAATCAGAGAGAAAAGGTAAGAATGAACCTTGGATTAAGAAAAAAAAATAATGTCTTGGTTCTCAATAGGAAATTCAATTTCTGTTTCACATCTCAGCATAAGAAAAATGGAAGGGAGGAGTGAGAAGGCGAAAAACAAAAAATTAGGACAGCATTGAGAATATCAGACTGCTCACTTTTAACTCAATTCAAGTGATAAGAAATCACAAGTTACTCTAAGCTGATTATTGTATTGGGTTCTACAACAATAGAAACTAAAATTGTATAGCCTGAAGTAGTTCGCTAATATGAAGTGCCCCACCCTTATGAGGAGATACTTCCCCAAGGAAGAAGCGCCTTCATGCAAAATGACTCTAGGATATAGAAGGGGAAGAAAGGAATAAGAATTCATTTAATGCTTGCTATGTCAGGCACTATGCTAAATACTTTACCAATACTGTTTATTTGATTCTCTCAATAGCCCTGGGAGGTCAGTAACATTATCCCCATTTTAGTTGAGGAAAATAAGTAAAAAACAAGTTAACTGACTTGCTGAGGGTCACACAGCTAGTAAGTGTCTGAGGCTAGATTTTAACTCAAGTTTTCCTGCCTCCAGGCCTTGCACTCTGTTCACTGCGTAGCCTTGCTGCAGACTTAGAGGATGAGGCAGTTGTCCCCAGAGCAGAATGATTCCTGTTGTGTTAGACTTACCATGAGGAAGCCATGCATCAGCTCTGCTTCTAGAGCATCACTTTGAGGTACTTCCTTTACTGTAATAGATCAGGGAAAATGCATTTAGAGATTCTTAGACAAGCACAACTGCTTGTACTGAAGATGTTGCCCCTTGTACCAACATTTGGGGACATCTAAATGTGAACAATACCCTGAATAAAGTTAGAGTGACCCTTTAGAGGAGAGAGCAATGGGTCATCATGGATAATGGTGCTCTTGAGGTTCGGTCCCTACATTGGAACCAGTAGACATAGTACTAAGTCTTGGCATTTGCACTTTGTCCATTTACACCTGTGTGTATATATGTGCACACATATACATGTATTTCATTTACCTCAAAATTCTATGTAAAAAAGCAGTCAATCCTTTAATTATTAGATGTTTCATGGTATGGGAGACTCCACGAGAGTAACGTTTTCGTAGTGAAGGGGGCTCGGAACATTCAGTGCTATGAAGGAAAAGGAAACACATTAGATTTAAAAGTTTTAGCAAATGTGGTAACAAAGCAATAATTTATGAGTGAGCAGGCTAAAAGTCCTTAAAATCATATCCATTTATTACACAAAAATGAAATATCATTGTTAGTGAAATACAAATTCATGACTAGTAGATTAAAATGCAGTTAGTAAAACTATATGGCTCACCAAGATAGGGGTTCAGCAAGATAGTCAAAGAATTGGTCAGCAGCCTCTCCCTCCAAAAGATTTTCAATGTTTGATAACACCTCATCATTTCTTTTTTTCTAAAAAGGGAGAAAATTCATTTAAAGGTTAAAATATTCATATTTGCTTCAGAGATAATAGAAAATAAGTATTGCCTTAAAATATTACGAAGAAAATAATTTAGAATAACTTTTAACAAATTATTTTATTGCTTTAAGTGACAATTATTATTCCAGTCTCATCATCTTAAATACAAAATGATCTTTATTCAAATTTTGTGACAATGACTTCCACTTGCTAAAGTTCCAATATATCCTATTAGAGCTTTGAAATACTTTGGAAAATAACAGGGACCTACTTATTGTTAAAATTATAACTTTGTTTTCTGCTTTTTTGAAGGGATTCATACAGTCGAGCAGATTCTCATGCCTTACTGTATCTATTGTCTTTACTTCTTATTGATTGATACTTTGATTAATTAGTTAATTGTATTAAGATGAATGGAACAAGACTTATTGGCCATCAAAGAATGGTGAAATGAAAATGGACACTGAAGTCTAGTCCAATCTGAGCAAAAAATGTGCAGCTTTCCCATTCTCAACCAATCATCCTCCAAATATACATATTTCTAATGAGAGGGAACTCACAACTTTTTAAGACAGCAACTTCAATTTTTAGTTTGCCTACAGATTTTGAAGGTTCTTTGGATAAAGCTAAGATCTCTCAGTTACATGGAGAGCAACTTCAATGTAGCCCTTGAACATTTAATGCTCTTAGTGGAAGACACAGACTTAAGGAGTGATGAATATTACGGAACAGAGTGCTATTGAAAGTTTGATCAACCTGATAAATGATAATATATTTAGCAAACTCATCATTGTAGGGGATATAGAAATAATAATATATGAGTGAGCTGCAGTAAGATGAACTGATTCATTTTATAGTATACACAGTACTATCATGTGGTATAGGAATGGCCCTCAGTAGTACACTACACAGTAGCTTGATGTAGTTATAATGTGGAAGATGATAAGATTGACAATAGTTAGCATTTACATAACATTTTGTGATTTGCAAAGCAGTTTAAAAATGTGATGTCCTATTAGCCTCACAACCAGTATGGGAGTTAGGTAGTGCAGGGGATAGAGCGCCGAGCCTGGAGTCAGCAGAACCTGAGTTCTGTTTCAGCATCAGACACTTACTAGCTGTGTTAACGTGGGCAAGTCACTTAACTGGTTTGCGTCAATTTCCTCAATGTAAAATAGGAACCTGGAGAAGGAAAGGGCAAACTACTCTATTATTTCTACCAAGAAAATACCATAAAAATGGGTTCATGAAGAGTCAGACGACTAAAAAAATTAGCAAGAATAACATTATATATTTATGGAAAGGACACTGTGGAAGGGGTTGTGATCTACTTAGGTTTACAAAGCTCGGGAGGAACTGAGCTCAAGTCTGACCTTTGGACTTCCTGACTCCAGGTCCAGAACTCTATCTAAAATTCTCAGATGACAATACAATGAGTATAAATGAACTCACTTGTTTTTTATTTTTATTTTATTTTTATTTTTTTTAATTTTTATTTTATTTATTTATAAATGTTTTACAATCACTTCCTTAAAATTAAGATTTTATACCCTCACACTTTCCCCCCCTACCCCCCTCCCTCCCCATGACAGCATACAATTCTGTATAGGTTCGACATATAC
>CM053770.1:434105698-434134143 GCA_028658325.1 Potorous gilbertii
GGGAATAAAAATTAGGAGAGATCTCCCTCCAGTGGCCAAAAGACTCATGCCTCCCATATTTGAAAATTGCAATCCTGAGAATTTTAACAATATTAATTTCTTTTTATTTTTTATTTTTTCAGACATAGGTAGCTTTTATTACCAGTGAAATATTATGAAATTAAAATATATACTTTCAAAAAACAAAATAGTATTGTTCATATAATAGACAACAGTATGTAAAAGACATAACTTTTATATGCACTGAAAAAACAAAAATTTGGGTGACTCACTTGATTGCAATATTTGCTTTACTGTAGAGCTCAGGAATGGATTCTGCAATATGCCTGAGGTATACCTGGATTTTTTTTTCATTTTCTTGTCTTGATTTTGAATCTTCCCTAATTCTATTCTCCTTAAACTATTATTAATTTCACTCCTTGATTTCTCCTTTATTCCAGCGTATCCCACTGAACTAGATAGCTGGCCACTCCCAAACACTCTCCTTTCCCTAGATCAGCTAAGACCAAGGTTCCTGATCTGTTGTTTCTTCTCAACCATTTCCATGTTTCTTTATTTTTTTTAATTAATTTTTTAATGTTCTACAATCACTACTAAAAAGCTTAGATTTTTCCCCCCACCTACCCCCCATAACCCCGTTCCCTCCCCTAGATGCCATACAATTCTATGCAGGATCTACATATACTTTCCTATTGAATATCTTTTCACTATAGTCATGCTGTGTAGATGAACTAAAATAAATGGAAGAAATCATATAACAAATCAAAACACAATACACACACACACACACACACACATATATACCAACATGATCTGCTATATTCTGCAGATGAATTCCATATTTCTTTCTCTGAGTGTGGAAGGTATTTTGTCTTAGAAAACCATTGGGAATTAGTATATTTCTTTTTAAGATCTTGCATTATTATGAAGTTCCAAGTCTGCCGGAAAAAACTCTTGCACACTGTGGTCGTGGCTGTGCACAAAGTTCTCCTGGTTCTGCTCCTTTTACTCAGCATCAGATCATATAAGTCCTTACAGGCCTCTCTGAAGTCTTCTTGATCATCATTTCTTATGGCACAAGAGTACTCCATTATATTCATATGCCACAACTTATTCAGCCATTCCTCAATTGATGGGCATCCCCTTGATTTCCAGTTTTTGGCAACTACCAAGAGTGCTGCTATAAATATTTTTGTACATGTAGGACCCTTTCCCATTTTTATGATCTCTTGGGGATACAGTCTTAGTAGTGATATTGCTGGGTCAAAGTGTATGCACATTTTTTTGCAGCTCTTTGGGCATAGTTCCAAACCACTCTCCAGAATGGTTGGATGAGCTCACAGCTCCACCAACAATGAATTAGTGTTCCAACTCTCCCATATCCTCTCCAACATTTATCATTTTCCTGTTCTGCCATGTTTGCCAATCTTATAGGTGTGATGTGGTATCTCAGAGTTGTTCTGCTTTGCATCTCTCTAATCAAAAGTGATTTAGAGCATTTTTTCATATGATTATAGATATCTTTAATTTCTTCCTCTGAAAATTGCCTATTCATATCCTTTTACCATTTATCAATTGGGGAACATTTCCATGTTTCTGTGACATATTGGCAGCTCCTTAACAGCAGGGACTGCCTTTACTTACTAAAACTTGGTGAGGTGCCCAGAAAACTGGAGATGCTTAATCCATGCTTATTGACTGACTGCCAGGGCCCATGACTGACAGCAGGGCCCAGTTTCTACTCAGTCCCTATATTCTGGTCTCTGTCTTATTTGGAAAATGCAGGTTCTGGCCTCAGTCTCTGTTTCTCTACTTTTTGCACCTTATCTCTTACTTCAGTGAACTTTTTTCTGGTTCTAACCCTGATGGGACCTGACCAGGTACATAGTGAAGATTGCAGAGGCTTCTTTTTTAGGATCCTGAAGAATCTCTTACTATGGAACACATGGAAATTTCTACTACCCACTTCATCAAACTGAGAGTGGTGTGAGGGACTGGCTCCGACCAACCTAGTGCCTGCACCTACAGAAATGGCCTCCAGAAGGCAGAGATCTCAGGTCCAAGAGAAGACAACACGATCAGAGATCTGAGGAAAGAAAGCAGAGGGAGCTCCAGTCTAAGGGTAGAAGGCAGGGACACCTCAGCTCCAGGGAAGAAGACAGAGCAAGCTCAGCACAAGTTCCAGTTTTCAGCCAGCCCCCTTTTTATTTTTACTTAGCCAAAATCCCACTCCCACCATATCATGAGCTTCTTATTGCAAAATTCAGACTTAAACTGAAGAAAGTAGAGAAAACCATCAGACCATACAGATATAACCTAAATAATATCCCTTATGAATATGAAGTAGAAGTCACCAATAGATTTAAGGTATTAGATCTGATAGGTAGAGTGTCTGAAGAATTATGGGAAAAGATTTATAATAATGTAAAGGAGGCAGCAACAAAAAACATTCCAAAGAAAAAGAAGAGCAAGTAAGCAAAAATGACTATGTGATGAGGTTTTACAAAAAGTTGAGAAAAGAAGGAAAGGGAAAGTAGAAAGAAAAAGATATATCCAACTAAATGCAAAATTTCAGAGAATAGCAAGAGGAGACAAGATTTTCTTAAATGCGCAATGCAAAGAAATAGAGGAAATCAATAGAATGGGAAAGACAAGAAATTTACATATATCAAGAATATTTTTCATACAAAAATGGGCATGATAAAAGACCAAAATCGTAGAGACATAAGAAACACAGGAAAGATTAAGAAAAGGTGACAAGAAAAATAACTATTCAAGAAAGATCTTAACATCATCTTATCTAGCCAGACATCCTGGAGAATGAAGTCAAGTGGGCTTCGGGAAACATCAACAGTAAGAGTAGAAGAGGTAATGAAATTCCAGCTGAGCTATTAAAATTCCAAAAGATGCTATATACATCTGAAATACTTTCAGCAAATTTCAAAAAGTCAACAGTGGTTACTGGACTGGAAAAGATCAGTTTGGTCACAGTCTTAAAGAAGGTCAATGCCAAGGAACGTTACAGGTACCAAACTATAGCACTCATTTCATACTCCAGCAAGGTTATGCTTAATATTCTGCAAGCTAGGCTTCTGTAGTATGTGAGCTGAGAATTAAAAGAAGAGCAGGCTGATTTTCAAGATGGAGGAACCAGAGAAGCAATTGCCAGCATTCATTAGATTATGAAGAAAGCAAGGGAGTTGCAGAAAATAGCATCTACTTCTGCTTTATTGACTACACTAAAGACTTTGTGTGGATCACAATGAAATGTGACAATTCCTCAAAAGTGGGAGTACCAGATCATCTTATATGTCTGCTGAGGAGCCTGTATGTGGGCCAAGAAACAACATTTAAAACCAAATATGGATCAACTGGTTAGTTTAAGATTGGAAAGGGACTATGACAAGGTTATATGTTGTCACCTTATTTATTTAACTTATATGCTGCATACATCCTGTGAAATACCAAGGTGGATGAATCAAAATCTGGAATTAAGATTGTCAAAAAAAGTCAACAATCTCAGATATGTGGATGATACCACTCTGATGGCAGAAATAGAAGAGAAATTAAGAAGCCTCTTAATGAGGGCAAAAGAGAAGAGTGTGAAAGTTGGCTTGAACCTTAATATCAAAGAACTAAGATCTTGGCAACTGGTGCCATTGCTTCCTGGCAAACAGAGGAAAAATGGAGGCAGTAACCGATTTTATATTCTTCGACTCAAAAATCACTGTAGATCATGACTGCAAACATGAAATTGAAAGATGCCTGCTACTTAAAAGGAAAATTATGGAAAATCTGGACAGTGTATTAAAAAACAGAGACATGACCTTCCTGACAAAGGTCTGTATAGTCAAAGCTATGGTTTTGTAGTAGCAATATATGATTGTGAGAGTGCGACTATAAAGAAAGTTGAGTGCTACAGAATCAATAATTTTGAATTGTTTTGCTGGAGAAGACTTTTGAGAGTTCCTTGAACAGCAAGGAGATCAAATCAGTCAATACTTAAATTAATTCAGACTATTTTTGGGAAAGTCAAATACTAAAGCTAAAGCTTAAATCTTTTGGCCACATAATGAGAAGATGTAACTCATTGAAAAGACCCTGATGTTGGGGGAAAAAAATGAAAGCGTGGAAGAGGATAAAATGGATAGATTGTATCAAAGAAACAATAAACATGAACGTGAACAGACCTTGAGAGATAACGGAGGATAGAATGGCCTGGTACTGACTAAATGACTGAACAAAAATAACAATATAGTTTACTGGAGTCTTATTTTTCAAAATGTGATCTACGACCCTTGATTTCAAATAACAGAATGTCCTCTGAAGTTATATTTATTTCATTTTGATTTTTGAAATTCCAAAACCCTTTAACATCTTTTTTCTTATTTTATCATTACATAAAGTAAGTTAAGCAGTACGTTGATTGATTTCACAAAGAATGTTAATCCCTGCAGGAATTAAAGGATTTTATGTGTCTAAAGACAAACAGTGGGTGAGTCTGAGACCTTGGACTAGAATCAAAATCCTTCAATTCCTTTTTCTCAGAGTATATTGCTTTCAAACTGCAGAAGAGTATAATGCATTCAGAGTCTTGACTTAGAAAACTGTCGTAGTGTATGTTCAGAGGATGTACTACAATTTGCCTCTGGGTAATCCTTATATCTACTGAAGTCATAAGCTTTTTTTTCCTCACTTTGAGGTTGCCTGTAGGTAGTAGAATAAAGGACAGAGTTTCCTACCAAACGGTATAATTCTGAGAAATCTAGAGTTGTCTGTGTAGGTTTCCCCATATCTGTGTTTATCTGTGTTTCCCTATACTGTGTGTGTCCTTTCAAAAGTCTTGTATATCAAGTTATATTACAAGTACCTGAGGTCTTAAGAACAGAAGTACATACCAAGGGCCCCTTCCCATAAGTCTGTCTCAAGGTCAAAGGACAACTGTACTTCTGATGAGATATTGAGTTCTTTCCTAATTATAAGGTGCATGTCAGACAATTTTCAGGACTGCACAATCAGCAGTTTTAGAACCATTACCTATGTGAGGGTTAAGCAGTGATGACAGGGAGAGGAAGGTAGGGCAAAGAATCTGACTTATTAATTGGCAATAAAACTATTGCACTGAAAAAAAATTATCGCACTTATTGCTTTGGAACAAAAATCGAAAAACCCAATTCTATTCCAAGTTCTGGGTGAATAATAAATTGTAAAGACTTATATTTTTCACTTTATAAAAGAGAAGATACAGATAGATTCAGGGCAGATGGAGACATATTTTTTTTGATACATAGAATTAGAAGGAATTGATTTTGTTTGATTTTATTTCTTCAAGAGTTCCATTTTTCTTTCTTTTTGAGTGTGGGAAGAGGAGGTTAAAAAAAAGGAAACTAGATTTTGTTCATAAAAAATAAAATGTGAATTAAAAACTTTATTTCTTCTCGCTATTTTCATCACATGGTTTTGAAACATTTTGAACTTTGTGTATCTATACTACAGACTCAACACTGTCAACATTGGACCCATTATGTGGAACAACCTTCAAAATGTGTGGAGAACTTAATAGTGAGTAAGAATCGCTCAAAGCAGTATATCCATATATTACTTACATCATTTACTCAGAGTAATTCTGAGAAGGGAAATGATTCATTGTCAAGTGCAAAAAAAAAATCCATTGTTTCATGTTCCAACATATCATGTTCCCTATCAAAAATTTTTCAATAGTTTTATATTAATGACATTAACTATAGGGTAAGGTCCAAACTCTTTAACCTGACCTTCAAGATCTCCCACACTATGACCCCAATCAGATTTAGACATGGAGTACTGGGGATGGGGAATCCTAATAATGAAATCTATCTGAAAGTGAGATGGACTGTGTCAGGAACTACTGGCTTCCCCTTTGTTAGAGAATTTCAATGAAAGACCAGATGGACACTTGTTGGGTATTTTGTAGAAGAGATTTTTTATTAAGGTATTGGTTAAAGAAAATAATTTTGAAGGTCTCTTCAGACTCTGATACAGTATTCCACAAAAATTGGAATACCTAATTCAGCCTTATCAACCACTGTACATGTTTGGAACTATAAACAAACTTATCAATCTGTTCCTTACAGTTCTTCATTTCCATATATTTTCCTTGATCTTTTCATGTCTGCTCCTGTTCCTTCCATGTGGAATATTCTCTAATGAAGCCCCCATCTGATGAAACCTCTTCAATCCCTCAAGACAACTTTCTCCATGGTTCAACTACCACCTCCTCCGTGAAACTTTTACATCCTTCTATATCTGGATGTGATGGTTGTCTTTATCCTCTGAATTCCCATAATATTTCATTTCTGCCTTTATATTCTGTCTTATGTTATAAGTACTTGTACTTATTTTACACCTTTGTATGATAGTAAGCTAAGAACAGTAAATTTGCCTTATTCTCTTTTGTATTCTTCATAGTACATTGTACACAATTCCTTGAAAACAACAGATGACAAGGTGACCCCTCCAAAGATGTCAATGACAAAAAAAGAATTCAAATGAACCAAAATACTTTTAAAGAGTGCAGTATCAAAGAACCTGAAACACAGGAGATGCATATTAATTGATAAATGGCTAAAAGAGTTGTGACATATTAATGTAATGACATATCTGTGCGGTGAAAAAAATGATGAATGTGATGAGTTCAAAGAAGTATAAGAAGACTTACATAATTATAACAATGAGAATAGAAATAATAATAAAAACTAATCAAAATTAAATATGATAAAATCGAATGACTAAGCTTTTCCCCAAAGAAGATATGAGAAGGTACCTTGCTCATTTGTTTTTACATAAGTAGAGATTATGGGTGTGAAACATTACATATAATTGCTTTTTTCATGTTAGTACATTTTACTGAATTGTTCTTTTTTGCTTTTTAATTTTTTTAAATGAGGACTCACTTCTTGGGAGAAAGAGAAGGAATACATTGGAAAGTATAGGTAACATAACAATAAAAGAAATCCAAAACAACTTAATATTTAAAGAAAAAATAGTGGATGCCCAATAAATATTTGTTAAATCTAATTATATTATGTTTTTCTTAATACATATTACTTTATTTTTTACTGAGTCTATGATTTCATTTGTATAGGGAGGTTTAGTCTTTGATACATCTATTCTTCAATTTATAACCTTAAAGAATTGTCTTGGGCTCTGAAAGGCTAGGTGACTTGCCCAGGGTCACCCAGGTAGTTTGTATTCAATGATAGAAGTTGAACCCAAGCCTTCTTGGCTCTTAGTCTACTAACCAAGTCTCTCAACTACATCCTTGACACCTCATCTCCATACTTACATTAAAAAGAATAGTACTCTATGTGGTGAACAGTATAATCTAAAAGGAGTGAATGCAGTGTAAAATGTAAATTTCCATCATTTGATTTTAGAACCTTGTGTTATTATGGCTCTTTGTTCCTCACAGGAAAAGGACTGTGCATAAGTTCTGACATCATTCAAACTGGTATTGGGATTTAAGTGGATGGAAGCATTTGTTTCTGTAAATTGTTGATTCATCCACCGTATATTAGACCTTAAAAAAGAACAAGTGTGACTCAACAGTTTTAGTTGTGGAAAAACTCCAGGTATTTTTAGTCACATAGGAAGACAACATCCTCAGAGCAAAAGTACAGAAATGTCGAGTGTAAATGCAAGCATTTCAAATGAACTGATCATATCTGACAAATCATTTGGCTTCCAATGGGAGTCAATGCAAACAATATTCTGGTATGGTGAGCATGTGATGTCCCTGCTTATTATTGCACTATGGAAGGAATCCTGGCTCATATCCTCTTAGGATATGATGAGCTAACTATCCATGATAGAGAAATATAAAGAAATCAAGATAGAGATAAAAAGAAATGAGCTTTAGCAAAGAAATAGATTATACTGTTGAGGAAATGTGCCTTGTCTTGGAGTCTCTGACAATGAAATTATGCCAACATTATGATGGATTTGAGCTAGTATTTTTTCTCAAGTAAACTAGCCTTAGAGGAGTTTGATAAAATATTTGACAATAAGATCATGAGATTTATTTTTCATTTTCTTACAGGGCCTTCTTGCACACAGTAGGTGCTTAAAATATTTATTGGATGGAATTCACCATGCACACATCTATCTATCCATCTATCTATCTATCTATCTGTCTATCTATGCATACATATATAGCTGCATATCCATATTTGAAAGAGAATAACTTGGAGATAATCTATTTCCAATAAATAGATTGGAAATAGCTATGTCTATATATTTTTGAGATTATTTTCAATTTGTACTCTTCTTCATGAATCTAAGTTCTGAAAGAGCAAGGACTTTGTTTTAACTTTCTTTTTATCCTTAGAACTACTACAGTGCTAGGCATACAACAGATGCTTAATAAATACTTCTTAACAACACTTAAAATAATATGGCATGAACAGCAAAATATTGTAACAATATGATGCACACATGGTAAGACAATAAAATGCCTGATTTTTAAACAAACATCAGTATTTATATCACTAGTGACAGAATGGATAGAGCACTGTCGGTAATCTTTGGGGGAAAACAAAACCTGGAGAATCAAAGTGTACAGACAGGTAAATGGGGGAATTGTTTAGGTTCTTCAAACTATATTCTAATGAACTGGAAAACCTTTTGTCATTCAGTAATGTCTGATTATTCATGGTACCAGTTGGGTTTTCTTTGCAAAGATGCTGAAGTGGTTTGCTATTTCCTTCTCCAACTTATTCTACAGATGAGGAAACTGAGGAAACTAGGGTTAAGCAATTTGCCTAGAGTCAGACAGCTGTTAAGTGTTTGAGGTCAGATTTGAACTCAGGAAGATGAGTCTTCCTGACTCTAGGCCAGACCCTCTTATCTATTGTGCCACTTAGCTGCACCTGGAAAGAAACTTTAGAATGCATTCTTAACAATGAATGATTTGTGAACATTTGGAAGAGGAAATGGTGATGGCAATGAGAATATGAGCTCATCAGGAAAAAAAGTCATGTCATGGTAACTTCACTTCCTGTTTTTGATAGGATTACCAGACTAGTAGTTCAAAGAAACATGGTATTTCTGCATTCCAGCTGAATATCAATAAAGTTTCTTAGGATGTTTTTGAGCAAGAAGGAGCGATGAAGACAAAATGATAGTATCATCAGGAAGGCTCAGAAACTGATTAACAATCAAACTCAAAGAGTGTTGATTGCTTGATAGATGTCAACCATTGAATAAAATCTCAGGTGAAGTACTACAAGGCTCCGACATTAGTCCTGTATCATTCAGCATTTATGTCAATGACATATGAAATCTGAAGATGAAATAAAGATGAGGTAGATGGTTACTACATGATGGTTGAATGATACAGTTGTGTCCATAAAGATCAAAAACGGATCATTCAAAAATGAAATGTGGCTTAAAATAGTAGGATGGAATTTCTGGGTTTATAGAAAGAGCTTCAGAAACGGCTTGCACTAAGGGAAAACTATTGGGAAAATCACTCAGGTCTGATGAAGGATATATTTAGAGTTAGATGTTTTCTTATTCTTTCCCCATTGTTTGAGGCTTCAGTTACCAAAAAAACAACCACAACCCAACAATTTTATTTGGTATTTTCCAGTTTGAAATCATTCTCCTTAATAGAAAAGCAGAAGCAAAATAGAAGTTCAGAAGTTCTGATGTCTCTGCCTGTGGTTATATTTCTTTTGTTTTTAAGCTTGTGGAGACAATCGGGTTAAGTGATTTGCCCAGGGTTACACAGCTAGTAAGTGTCTGAGGCTAGATTTGAACTCTCGGACTGGTGTTCTATTCTCTGCACCCTCTAGCTTCCCCCTGTGGTTATGTTTATATTATTCCCTTAAACCTTCAGAGGTGACTATACTTTGAAAAATAACACACACATTTGCATGTACATATTATTCCAGGTTTGCTAAATATATCTCAGTATCTTATATTCACTGTCTAATTATCTTGTGTCTAAAGACTGAGTGCTTATTGTTACAGAAAGTCAGAGTTAGAAGGAACCTCAAATACCTTCTAATTCAACCTAAACCTAAATAGGAATCCTTTCTATAACCTTAAAAATTACCTATCTAGCCTTTATGTGAAGGTCCTGATGTTGAGAAACCTTCCAAGGCAGACAACTACATTTTTTAATAGTTTTTATTGTAAGAAAGTTCATTTCCACATATAAAGTCAAAATTTACCACTTTGTAACAACTCAACTACCTCTTCCATATGACAGCCCTTCAAAAGTTTGAAGTTATTTATATTTTTTCCTCCTTTTTTCTGTGGCATGATTCTCCCTTTTCTTCATCTTCTTCTGCTCTTTCTTCTTTGATAGGGTCTAGTTTGTCAGCATTCATAAAATGTGGTGCCTAAAACTTCACACAGTGCTACAGAAGTGGTCATCTACCTCATTTTTGACACTATGCTTCAATTAAATATATGCCAAAACTGAGTTATTTCTTATTGTCATGTCACTTGACTCATTGATCTTGTAAATCATTAAAATTTTCAGCACCTTATCTAGTCATCTCTCCTCCCTATATTTATATAGTTGCTATTTTTTAAAGCAAATACAGGGCTGAGACATTTATTCCTACTAACTTTCATCTTCTTTTAATTTCATCTAATTCATCTTCTAAAAGTTGTATTCTGATACCTCAATGTGTTCTGGAGGGGACCCTGGGTTTCTGAAGCCTGTACCAGTGAATCATAATCTTTGGTAAATTCTTCTATGCTGAAAAGTCTTTGACTATGGAACCAACTATAGACAAAGTCTTCTTCTCAAGAACCAACTGAGATAATTTAGTAGATGCTCACCACTTGATGATTTATGAAAAGAAGGGACTAACAATTCATAATCCAAAGAAAAAATTTTAAATATTCAGTTTGACTGTTGGTACTCTGAATGGAAGAGTCTGGTTCAATGTCCAATGAGTTGAATGAGTTGATTTATTGCTGAAAAAACTAAATCAAATCAAACTTGATAATCATTCTACAAAAGAAACCATCAAAAAAGAGTAGCCAAGGTAAAGGATGGATCAGAGGTAAGAAATAGAATAGAATTGGCCAAGAGAGTCATATTATATGCCTAGAGGTAACAAAAATATTGTTTCAAAGCATAATAAGAATAAAAATAGTGAACATTTATTTAGTGCTTGCTGTGTGCCAGATTGTATGCAGTTGTCTCGTTTGATTCTCACAACAATCCTGGGAAGTAGGTGCTATTATCATTCTTATTTTATAGATGAGGAAACTGACATAAATGGAAGTAAAGTGATTTACCAAGGGTGACACAGCTAGTAAGTGTTGAAGACAAGATTTTAGCTATCGGGGACTCCCTATTGTAGCACCAAATATACAAATTTGCCAAGATACTATTCTAAAATAATTGCAACTTATGCATCAATATCCCTTGTTGAGGATGAACTCATAAAAAAAACTATAAGGAACTTGATAATTACCTCAAGTTCAAAATATTTTGTAACCACTGAAAATAAGGAGAAATATATGAGAAAGTATGGCACATAACAGAAAGAATGAGACAGGCCAACAACCTAAAGATTACACAAAAATCTCATACCTTTACATCTTGAATACTATCTTCAAAAAAAATTGATAGACAATAGACATGATGAGTACCAAATAATACCATAAAGGATGTAGTAAATTATATTTTAGCAGACAGAGGGGGGAAAAAACCTTATTATGGATGTGGGAGTTAAATCTGAGTCAGATATTTGTATGGAGTCAGACCATTGACTCATCAGAGTCAATAGCTAAATCAGTTTAAACTTTAAAAAAAGCAGAAAAATGAGAAAAAGATATGACAGACAAGTGAAATGACAGATCTAAATCATTTAAACAGCTAATTATTCAGGGAGAATGCACTGCTAGGTACATACCCCAGAGTTATTAACAAAAAGAAAGGGAGCACATACACCAAAATATTTATAGCAGTACTTTTTGTGATAATAAAAAGTAGATGCCCATGAATTGGTAAAGAGCTTTAAAAAAAATTGTTATATTTGAATGTAGTGAGATGCTCTTGTAATGTGAGAAACTTGAGCTTACATAAATAGACAAAAAGGAAGTAAGCAGAGCCAGGAAAAGAATATACACAATGCCTACACCAATGTAAGTGGATAAAACAATAACTATTAAACAATAAAAATTATGAAATTATAAAGAAAAGCTTGGCCCCAAAGAAGATATGAGAAAACAACCTCTCCCTAATTCATTATAGAGGTTGAGATTCATAGGTATAAAACATTTGTAGTTTTTCTCTAGTCTGTACAGATTCTGGAGTCTACAGATTTTTCAATATTGATCTGTTTTGTTTTTTCTCTTATTTCTCTTTTTCTACCTTAATTTTTCTTTGTAATAAGTTATTCTTTGGAAAAGAAGAAGAGGAGAGATATAGATATGGGTATACAGGTATTGCTTTAACAACTTGCTTTCTGGGGGGGATATATACATGACATATTTTTAAGTTTTCTCTGCATTAACATTTTCCCTTAATTGTTTTCTTAAGTCTAAACAATCCAAAAAAATAAACTAAGCCCTGATTTGCAACAAATGACATTTCTTAGGTGTAAATAATACCAAAAATTTAACAACCAGCTCTTATGAGCTAGTATGAGCTGATTCCAGCACACCCCTGAATACGGGGGAAATCTAGCAATGCAGAAAAAATTCCATAGAATCTTTTTTTAAAAAAATGTAACTAAAGAAAACCAACTTCCTAATAAATAAGGGACTTAAAATAAAAACTGTGAAATGGATAAAATAAATGACATTGACACCAACTATAATAATTTCATCCAGAAATTTAACCAATGTAAATTAATTCCCACGATGAAGAGATTGAAGGGACCCACAAAGTGCTTTACTCAGCAAACCACTGACTTATTGCCCAAAGGCAATATGACTGACAATGTAACACTAAGTAAGACTCAGAGGTCATTTGCAAAAATCTTACAAAGAAGAATCATTAGTGATTATGATGAGTGTTATATAACTTAAGGAAACTGTGAAAAGTAAAACCAGTTTAAAAAGTTAAGAAAGGTTAGCTATTAAACAAAATTATACCAAGGATATTCAAGGATAAAACAATAGGAGCATTACAAACAGAAGCAAAATGGAAAGTATTTCTAAAACCAGCTTATTGGACAATTTTCTCCATCAAGGGTGGTGGAACCATCACACTTGGTTCTTAACAGAATAGTCTCTAAAGGGTTTATAGATGAGGTAGAAATGGCTTTCAAGATAACAAAAGCTAGTTGAAAAAAGCTAGATTAGACCATATGTGCTGTATGTGTGTAGATATACAAATATATACATATATGCAAAGGTGTACTAGAGCTAGCTTGAACTTGATAACAGTTAAGTTAACCAATTGCAATCTGGCCAATTGTTAAGCTTTTTATATGAACAATTTCACCTTAGAAATAAGCAAAAACTACAAAGAAGGCCTTGATTTATTGTCTTATTTACTGTCTAAACTTGAGAAAGCAATGGATAAAATAATAATAAAGCAGATTTAACTTAAATTATGTCACATGTACTTTTTTTGGACAGCTGGGTGTTAAACATTTAACAGTATACCCCTGCATGTATGTATACATACAAATATATACATACACTCATGTATACACACACACACACATATGTATACACACACACAGATATCCTGGTAAATGTTTAACAATCAGCTATTGTAACGCTTGATACTGCACTAAGGCTTTTAGGCATCCCATATATATATGTGTCTCTTCCTTAGATATTGGCCCCTCAATTCCATTAGACTTGTATTACCTCAGGCATGTATGTGCACACACATTTATTCAGGCTTCTCAGTTTTCTTATCTATTGAAGGAAGAGGTTGGACTAGATGATCTCTAACATTACTTCCAACATTAATGTTCTATGTTATATTTCAAGTATGAATTCACGGTGATAGGAAATTTGAAAAAAAATATTTCCTCCAATAACTTCATAAAATGATGCTTTAATATCCTCTGTACTGATGGCTTAGACTTTGCTGATAAATGCTTTGCTTCTATAATACACACTTATAGTTGTAAAAAAAACAAGTTTTTAACATTTAGTAAATTTCATTCCTTACTCTGCCCATACTGCTAACAAGTTTGTTTCTTTCAGAAAAGCAACGTGTTGTGGTTAAAAGAGCCTTGAACTGAGTTCAAAGACCTAAGTTCTGATCCTTGCTCTGTTACCTTTTACCTGTCAGAGGGTTTCTTGATCTCTGTGAGTCTTAGTATCCTCAACTGTAAAATGAGGATGGTAATAGTTGCATTTAGATAGTGCTCTACAGTTTGTAAAGTGCCTTATTTTGGGGAACGTCTAAAATTGTGGTACAGGAATGTAATGGATTATTTCTGTGCTATAAGAAAAGATGAGAAGTATAGTATGATGGAAACACTTACAGAGGTAGATACAAAGCAAAGTAAGCAGAGCCAGGAATATAATATGCTTAATGCCTACATCAGGATAAGCAGTATTGCTATGGATATCAGATGAGATCATGTACATCAAAATGCCTTGATGCATCCATCTGTGGATGAAAAACTCTGTACTTGGCATTTTAGTCACAAATCTGCCTAAGACAAATTAATTAATTAATGAATTCTAAATATCCATCTCTGCATAGAGTCATAAAACCCAAAGAGAAAGAGATCCACCCTGCCTTTGAAAAGTCTTCTGAATTTCCACTAAAACGATCAAGAATAGGCAAATTCCATAATCAAGATCAAACCAGGGATCAAAGTCTAAGGCAATAATCACTTAATTATTGGGGAACCCTAGAATCATTTTCTTAAAATCATTCAAAATGTTTTTAACTATTCCCTTTAAAGATTCCTCTTTCAGCTTCATTGGAGGTGAACTCAAGAAATATGCCTATTAGTAGAATTAATGAAAATCCTTCTTTCTTCTCTTACTGTGATCATGATCTAAAGATTTTCAGAGAGAATTCCTTCCAGAGTTCATAAGGCCCATTTTGAAACTCATTCGGTCCTCAACAAGAAAAATATAAAAAAGATTAAGCACACAGCATTGTTTCAGAATTGTTCAAGAAATGGTTAAAGAAAAACGAATTAAAATTTCACCAGGGCTTCAATGTTTGCAAAGGTCATGATATGTGTTCTCATTGACCCTTACAACCTGGTGAAGTCCTGAATCCAAGTTTAAAGCTCTCTCCATTGCACCACCCTGCTGCCTTGACTAGATCGAGGATTTTAAAGTAAAGTCAGGTCATTTTGTATTATGGAGCGTTGTGAAGTGGGGGAGAGAAGGAAGTATTAGTATTATTATAACTATACTATTTTAGAAATAATCAATTTCTCACCACAGTAGAACATATACTTGCAGAATTTTTCATTGGAAAAGGACCTTAGCAATTTTCTACTCCAATCTTCTTATTTTCTATATTTATGTCAATACTTCAGGTATTTGAAATCTAAGTGGGATTTTAGTGAAGGTATCATCTCTGTGTCAGACTAAATTTGGAACAATGTTTAATGTTTACTCTAGGAAAGAACCATTGCTAAATATATTAAATTTAGAATTCAATTTACCCTATGATCAAGGTAGGATATTTCTCTATTATCCAGTCTACCCTCCACAACGCTGCCAAATTGATATTCCTAAAACGGAAATCTAGGAACATTCTTTCCTCAAAAATCTTCATCAGCTCTTTGTTCACTCTAATGATAAAATACATAATCCTAGCTCAGCATTTAAAGCAATTCACAAACTAGCTTCTACCTTCTTTTTCACTTTTATTTCCTATTACTTTTCTTCATGTTTTCTGATTTCTAGGCAAACTGACCTCCTAATGTTTCCCACAACTTTACTATAGCACAGTAAAGATGAATGACTCACTAATTCTGAAGGCAGAAAATCTGAATTCAAATTCTATTTCTGGCATGATATAAGACCTTAGAAAAATCATGACCTCCCTGGACCTCAGTTTTCTCAGTTGAAAAATGAGGTCATTGGACTAGATGGCCTCTAAAGTCCCTTCTAGCTTTAGATCTATGACCCCATGAATCCCCATTTCTGCATCTTTGTACAGGCTTTCCCTCATAGCTGAAATATTCTAGCCCCTTTGAGGTTCACAGCAGGTACCATTTGTTGTGCAATCTTTCCTTCCTTTCTCATTTGTCAGCACTGTTTCCCCCTTTTAAATTACTTTGTACCTCTTTATATATTTGTTGTGTCCTTCTAGTGGGACATGGATTTCTTAAAGTATTGAGGACACACCTGAGCTGTAATCACAACTGTGACCTTAAATAACTTATTTTACAAGTGCATCAGTTTTCTCATCTATTAAATGAGGATGTATAGTATATGGTGTTTAAAGACTTCATTTCTCATATGTTCCTTTCCAAAAGGAAATGACTTTCTGACTTTGCCAAATATCTACCACAATACCTTTCATGTAATAGTCATTTAATGTTTGCTGGATTAAATCAGAAATGTAAATATACAATAGACTTTGTGTCAGCAACAAGAAGCCAAGTCATTCCAAATTAGAACACAATGATACACACAGAGGGTCACAACACTCTGCAATTTATATCACAGTACAATAGGCAACACCCTAACCCACACCCTGCTCCCCACCCCAACACACTTCTGAGCACAGAACCAGGTTGATTGCTTATGAATTGGCTAAAGTTTATCCCAAAACTGTAGAGAACTCACCACCAAGATGGGAAAACCTTCTTCATTCCCAGAGAGGAGGAAGTGGTGTGTGTGTGTGTGTGTGTGTGTGTGTGTGTGTGTAACTGTACTGCTAAGTCAGTCTAACCTTAAGGCTATTTTAAGTACCCAGTCTCGAAGTCAGAGTTGGGTCAGAGTTGAGGGTCATTGACAGTGTTGCCATCCCCCCCTCCACATCCTAGTCCCTGAGGAGGAACAAAGAGAGAACAGGACTTCCACAGTGTCTGACACTGGACTTTCCCCATGTGTCTAGCAAAGTCCAAAGAAATGTCCTGAGACGAAGACAAGCATCAGGCCAGCTTCACAGATGAGAAGCAGATACATGACCATGAGAAGAGATCTGCACCAACCTCTCAGTCCTTACTCAACATCCCAAAATCCACACTGAGGAGAAACTCTGTGAATGTGATCAGGGTAGGAAAGCTTGCACTGTTGGCTCCACCCTGATGTACCTTCAAAGAATCCATCCTATCAAAAAGCCCAAGTAGTGAGTTTGATGCGGGTAGGAAAGCCTTCAGTGTACACAAACATCCACACATGGGAGAAAAATCTGATGTGTGTGAGCAGTGCAGGAAAGTCTTTAGTTTGTGACCCACTATTACCATATATCACTGAATCTATAATGGAGAAAGAAATCCTATCAATGTGAGATGTGTGGGAAAGTCTTCAGTATAAGGACACAACGAATTGTGCACCAGGAATGAATATCACCAGTGTAGCAAAATCTTTAATCTGAGCTCAGAACATATAAAATGTGCCGGATCCAAAGGTCAGTTGTCATTGTGTGGGAAAGCTTCCAGTGTGGCCTCAGTGATAAACATCATAGAATCTACACTGAAAAGAAAACTTATGAATGTGGGGAAATTTTTTATGTGAAATCTAGCTTTTAATAATCATCAAGAAATTTATTCTGGAGCAAAGTCTTGTTGCTGTGGTCAGTATGAAAAAACCTTTACTCAGATTTCAATCTTTATTTGCTGTCAGAGAATCTTCCCAGTTATATGGGATTTTCAAGTTTGAAAAGTGTTTTACATATGTTAGTTTATTTGATCTTAATTAACCTTATTAATCAATGTGTGTAACAATGTTCCCCTTTGGTAGGAACTTAAACCTTACTAATATAAAGGAATCCACAAAGGTGAAAAATCTCGTCGGTGAGAATTTTGGACTTTCTTTTTAACATCAAAGAATTATTAAGGAAAAGCTAATCAATGTAACAGATCTAGTCTATTGATTGGTATTTATTTTTAAGATATTAGAGAAGTAAAATTGGAAAACAAAGAAAAAAGCTAACATTTTAAAATAAAATAAAGATTTTGTTAAAGACTTTTATCCTTTTAATTTTATAATATAATTTTTAATTAACTTCATTAATGAAAGGTAGCAGTTGTGTAGTTTATACACACAATATAGATAACTCCAACTTTATAATGTGTTCTCTCTCTTTAAAGAGTACTTTATCTATCTTACTTTTAGTCCTGTCAGTTCCTAACATTGTAGAAGTTATCTAAGTAACCATCTCCATTTCCAATAGGATTTAAGATCTTTGAAGTTATCATGTTATTATTTTTTTTACTTCTAAATTTAAGATTATACCCCTTGCCCAGTAGAATCTCAGCTGAGTAAAGCTGTTTTTTTTTTCATATTTGTATCACCAGGGCTTTGTGCAATTCCTTACACATAATAAGTATTTAATAAATGTGTTTTTAATTTAATTGCATTCACTTCTGGGCACCACATTTTTAAAAGAGCATTGGCAAACTAGAGGCTATCTAGATATGCCATAATATTGAAGACACGTAAGACCATTCCATATAATGATATAAGGACTAACCGACTACTAGACTAGCTACACCCTAGCCCACAGAAGTGACTGGGCTCTCAATGTGTGTATGCACCCTAGCTGTACCACCATCTGTACTCCCCATGAGACTATATGTCTAGGAAGTAGCAGACTGACATAGTTGTAAGAAATGAACAGTTGTTTTTGGAATGTTTATGTTCCTTTTAGGGTAGATCCTCTCACACAATCTCCTTAGGAGGGATCAACAGAACATACTGGGGGTAGGGGTGGGAGAGAGGGGAGGTATTTAAGCTGGAATAGAGAAATATTAAAGGGAACATAATAGCTGTCTAAATATTTGAAGGGTCTGCATATGGAAAAGAGATTAGTGGTGTTCTCCTTTTCTCCAATGGCCAGAAAGTTTTAGGAAGGGAGAGTTAGTCTCAATGTAATACTTCCTAACGAATTACCCCTAAAGTATGTAATGAACTGTCCCAAGAGGTCTTCAAGCAAAGACTGGAATGTGTTGGGAATATTGTGGAGGGGATCCTTGGTCAGGTATGGGTTAGGCTAAATATCTTTTGAGATGATTTTCAACTCTGATATTCTGAATAGAATCCTCAAGGTCAAAGCTCATAATATCATCCCACCAGAACATAGTTAATGAAGAGCAAATACAGTGATTACCATTTTCCTTTAGAAATAATGGAGAAACTTTCCTTACTATAACCCTGTATAATCACATTTTTTTCTTTTGTTGTTTTTAAAAGACAGTGAAAGTGGGAGGTACAATTTGGAAAAGGCTGCTAAATTATATAAAACATACAAAACACTGACCTTTATACTAGCATCTAAATGCTCTGTAGTTATTTATTAGTGTTTTCCAATCTCTATTTGCATTTGTAATTCTCCTTTGTACCACAGTTGTATTGACTGAAAGTATAAGATATCAGGCTTTAAGATTAGAGCAGATTCAGTTTGTTTTATTAGTCAGAAGCCATTTATTTTTTTCCATTTTATTCCTAATTGAAAGAAATACTTGAAAATGAAGTGTTAGGATTTCACACATATACACACATGCATACTGAATATCTAGTTTACTTCTCTATAAATGAGAAACAAAGTTAAAGTACCTTGTATACCTTAAAGTATTACATGAGTGCTAGCTGTTATTAACAAGAATGACCTATTTCTCTATTTCAAATTCCTTCCAGAATGGGAACATGAAGATAAAAGTTTAAAAAAATCTAGATCACTAAAATTTTTTTATTACTAAATATTTACTAAATGTGATTGATATTGATTTCTACTAACATTTATGGAAGAAAATTCCTCGGTGAAATTTTCATCATAAATCTTTATTTTAAGAGTGAAATACTCTGGATAAGTCAATAACTTAAAACACTTTACAAAAATGCCACTAAAGTCATCTAAACCAAGGGCTTAAATTTTAACAAATTCCAGAAGTAAATAGAACATGAAATTGATCTAAAATAATTTATATGTAAGAAATTCAAATTGCAGGAAATCCCATAAATATTCTTGAAATGAGGGGAAGCAAAAAGACAGGCATATGCATTGTTCAATTTCTTTTTCCAAGACGGGGATCTTCCAAGAAGATTCCTCTTCAATTAATCTGAGCACATTATATTTTTGTAAATATTCATCAATTTCCCTATGATAGTGAAATTTATGGGCATACAATTGGGCAAAGTAATTTCTAATTATTGTTTTAATATTCTCTTCAGTGGAGGTTATTGTTTTTTTCCATAAAACCAGATTTTAGTTTTGTTTATTACTTCAATAGTTTTCTCAATTTCAATTTTATTAATCTCTCCTTTGCTTTTCAGTAGTTCTCATTTTGCATTTAATTGGGAATTTTCAATTTGTTCTTTTTCTAGATTTTTCAGTTGCATGCCCAATTCATTGACTATGTCTTTCTCTATTTTATTCATCTAAGCATCCAGAGACATAAAACTTCCCCAAGGAAATGCTTTCATTGAATCCCATAAGTTTTGGTAGGTTGTCTCACTATTATCATTCTCTTGAATGAAATTATTGATTGTTTCTATCATTTGTTGTTTGAACCACTCATTCTTTAGAATTAGAGACTGCAATGATGACACGATGTTTCCATGCTTCTTTTACACCTTAACAAATTTCAAGCCAGATTCCCTCATTAATCATATGAACGTTTCTGAAAGTAAGTTGTACCCTTCTAGATGCTACACTACTACTTTGAGGCCAGTGGAATCTGATCTAGTACACTGAAAGAAATTCTTGAGACAGTACTTCAGTTAGCTAGTTGTTTGTTATAACAGACAATTATTAAGTAAATTTATATGAGCTTTCTAGCTGTCTAGAAATATACCACATACTTTACCTTGAAAAATATATAATCTAATTAGGGAAATAAAACATATCTAGAGATAACTATAAAGTCAGTTAGAATATGGAAAGAACAAGGAATTTTTAAAAAAGGCTGATTTGGGGAGGTAGGGATCCACTCAGTTGTAGGGTAGTTATGTACATCTATCTTGTCTCTAAATATTTTTTTCTATCTGTTGAAGAGACAAAAACCAAAAATTTTTCCTCCATGATCAAAATGACTATTGTACTTTATTCCATTTCAAAAACAATGTTAGATCCAGCTAGGATTCAATGGTGTATTTAGTATAAGCTGTGGGTCTAATTACATTTTCTGCCAAATTAACAGCCAGTTCTCCAAACTATATTAATTAAATGGTGAATATTTTCTCTAATTTATATATATATATATATATATATATATATATATGTATACATATATACATACACAAACATATGTGTGTATATACATATATGTGTATATAATTTTTTATCAGTTTATCTGTCCTTTGATACCAGGAATGAATAACATGACTTACAAATATATTGGATTTAAGTAAGGAAGCATTGTGCAAAATCACTAGCTTAATTTTCTCCTCCAGAGCCATCAGGATTCAGTGGCAAAATAGATATCAGGATGACTACAGATGGTCCTGGATGTAGTAGGATGCTTTGGCCTTTTTAAGCTAAGATCTTTCCAAGATCTCAGTTTGACTAAGGCTACATCTGTATTTATTGAATAAAGCTAGATATGAAATCAGTCAAAAGATGGCTTAGTTTGCTTACTTAAAGAAATGGAAGGAATTTCTTTTCAGGAAATGTTACAAAGATCAATATTGGTTTTAATCAAGATTTTCTCTTTTGACACATTGGCTACTCTCCACTTTCTGATACTGTATAATAAAACCAATTCATATAATATCATTATGCTTATATAAACAAATTGACACAATTCTTTAAATCATAAATTGTGAAATAATTGATTTAACGTCAAGAACTTCAAAAAACATATTATATATAGTGTCATAAAGGGATATGTATAGTGATTACATGAACTAAATATTTTAGAACTCTTATTTTCTGAGGTAATTCTGACTGGTGAGTCAGAGACACACTATACCTTAAAGCCATAAATCAAGGACTTTGACATGATCACAGTTCTAGCATTCCTATGGTCTTGTATGTTGTCTCGTCTTTATTCGACTTCTAACCTAATTTTTCATCTTAGTTGAAACTTCATGTTCTTGTTCATCAAATTTTCCTAAAATATTACATTCTGATAGGCTGCATTACATTATATTTTGACCTTTACCTCCTTTTTTCTCCCTATTTTTTTACTGATATTATTTCTCTTCCATGTTTTTATTTTATTCCATAGTAGCATTTAGTATTTTAGCCCTTCTGTGGTATTGTTTTAATTTGTACCTCCATTATGTACCCACATACAGCATATACACACCCAGATACATCAGTGTGCATACATCAGGATATAAAGAAACAATTTTCTTCATTATTAATACATTGTGAATAGAATTTTTAGAACATGTGCAAATCTCATAGTTTGAATGACTTTTAAAGTCTATGGAAAGATTTTGTCATATAGCATAGTAATTTTATGATGTATTTCCTTTCCAGTATGATGAGCAAAAGAAGGAAATTTGATGTCCAAAATGAACTTAGTGAAGCTCAAGCTTCATTAAAAATGGAAAATTATCTATAGCAAAGTTTATGACTTGAAGATCAGCAGTTCCATGCTGAGGAATCCCAAGCCAAGAAAAGATAAGTCCATTTAAATTAAGCATTAGTTATCTAAGAGCACTGTATGTATCTATGTATGTATATATATACAAATATATACATACACACACATAAATACATATATATGTGTGTGAATCGGTGTGTGTGTACATATATATATAGATAGATAGATAGATAGATAGATAGATAGATGTATATTAGAGCAATAAGAAGGAAATCACTGGTCCAGAGTTAAACTAGTATGTGTAAGAAGTAGGACATGAACCCAGGTCTTTGTGGTTCCAAGTCCAGTTCTCTGTCCATGGCAACATAGTATTTCTCATGATACAAAAGTTTTGTCAAGTGGAATATTACAGAGCTAGATAAAGGACAATCAACTCATCTACTGCAATGACTTTAGTTTCAATATCTTAATAAAACCCATATTGACTAGAAGATAAAAGTATCCCTCAGGACTCTTGGGAGGTCTAAAATAATAGCTGGAAAAAAGAGCCAGAAGTCTATGACGATGTGGGTCAACAGTTAGGCTCCCAGGTATGTGAAGAAGGAAGGTATTAACTTTTAGTCATAATACATGAGAGCAAAGGAGTTACCCAGGGAAGATCCACTGTACACTAAAGAATCTAGCAAAAACCCTCCCAGAAAATAAGGAATGAGGTAAGAGTGAATAAAAATTCCTGACTTCTAGGTCATGTGACTTGACATTTTATCTGATCCTGACAACTTCTCAAATTTCTCCAAAATGGGAAATGAGAACCAAACATAAAGTAATTTCAACTGTCACCGTGGTCTAGGGTACCAGGAACCAAAAGGCAGGTTGACAGAAACCCATGAGATAATATCTACCTTGAGTTCATTTAGCATTTCTCTCACACTAATAGCACCAAGGCTTCATGAATCAACTTGATCCATGCACTTACATCAAAACCCAACCCTGGACCCTGATCTCCTCTCCCTCTTTCTAGTTCTCTGTAGAAACATAATTTAGTCTTTGGAAGATTTCTGGGGCCTTCATGGAAAGCTCCATGGCAGCACTCTGTTCTACAAAAGCTCTTTGAGAGTAGAAGCACAGAGGAAACAGGGAAGGAGACGTATCTGAACTTGAATCCCTTTGGTCTTTCATGAATAGAAAAACCTATAAGGAAATATGTGAGGAGGAAGGGGATAGGATTGAAAAGTGGAAGGAAGAAGAGATAGGCCTTACTTTGATACTAGGAATGGGTTGGACTGATGAATATTCCCATGGGTAATGAGATATTCTATAAGGGAAGATAGGGTTCAAGTGTTGGGTATCTCACTTCAGACACTTGACACTCACTAGCTGTGTGACCTTGGACAAGTCACTTAACCCCAGTTGCCTCATCCTAGGTCATTTCCAGTCATCCTGATAGATATCTGGTCACTGGATTCCGATGGCTCTGGAGGAGAAGTGAGGCTGGTGACCTGCACACCCCTCCCTCACTCAAAACAAAGTCAAGTGCAAGTCATGTCATCATTTCTCTGATGGCATCATCTTTGGCAACTGAGGACGAACACACACATTGGCTGTGGCAATTTGGTATTTGGAAAAACTTGCTTTGGAAGGTGAGAGGGAATTAGAACTTTTCAGGGTAACTGACCATAGGAGACTGAGAAGGCAAAAAGCCCATGAAGAGATTTTGAGACAAATAGGAAAGGAAGGGGATCAAAAGGAGAGTATAAGAAGGTGGGCTTCATAATTGGAGACAAGATGAGGGAATTGGTTGCATCGCGCAGTATCTTCTTTCTTCTAAGAATAGCTATTTTTTTTTTCAGTGAGTGAGAATAGAAAGGGGAAATCTGAGGGGTAAATTCTACAAGGCAGTGGCAAAAACTGTTTAGAGAGAAGACTCCAGAATGGATACCTGAGAATTTTTAACTCTATCAGGAATACAGAAAATAAGGAGAAACTAGATAATTATAGGGGTCTTCAACCAGAAAAGGAGGATCAAGAGTAAACAAAAAGAGAAGATAGATAAAGAAGAGAATGAATGAAATAATTTTTTCTTAAGAACAATACCATTATCTTTCTACTAGTATATATAGAGGATTTTGCAATATGGATGGATTTTATGAATGGAAAATAATACAAATATACTTTATTTTGAAAAAAAGTGTTTAGATAGGTAATATGACACTTTGGAAACACTCTTGCTTAACCATGTTACTGAACAAAAACAATGCCCCTTAAGCACAAATACCTTCCTCTTCAATGTGTATTTGGCTATAGGAAGACATCACTTGGTTTTTAAAAAAAGGCTTCATGGTAAGGCATGGTCACCTAAGTGTAAACAATGTAAAATGAATTCACCATGCATAGTCCTAACACTGGCTAAAGCAAATCCAATGTGTCTCTATGTTTTGAGAGCTATGAAACATATACCTTCACCCCTTTCCTGAAAAGGCTGCTGAATCATAGTCTAAGTTGAGTTCTTGACAGAGAGGACCGAGGAAAATCAAATAAGTTTTACAAACCATTTAGAGTGAATTGACAGAGTTCCCTTTAAGTACATTAAGAAACAAGAAGCAATCGAAAGACACTTTAGAAGTTATTCTTCTCACTTTGGTGTAAATCATTTTTTGTTTTTTCTGATTTATGCACTTTTCAGTTTCATATACTTACAGTATAAACTCTAGTAGTCTTCCACAAAGTATTAGAGCGCAATATGGCTATTATTTCTTAGGCCTCTGTATTATTCAATTTTAATATTTTTTAAATATTTTAAATATGTAAGTGCATGGGTCAGTTTTAATATTTATTCTTTTATATCCAGACTATGTCAGCAGTTCTTGAATATTATATTTATGTATATGTACACACACATATATACATACATACATACATAAATGGAGTAACTATGCTCTAAAATTGCAGATGCCTATAACAAACATGTTTCAAGCGGGAAGAGAATTTTCAAAAAAAGGATGAAAGCAAATAAATTCACTCAGAGGGATCAAGTCTTTGAATTAAAAAATAAATAACACAAAAAATTCCAAAAAAATTTTCCCCAAACACCAAAAGCATCTAAAAAATCACATTCCAAATATTTGAAAATTTAAAACAACCAGGATGCCATTAAGCGGCAATCAGTAGTAAGAAGACGAAAGATGTCTGTTGATACATCTTGCAGTATAGCATTTTTAGCTATTGATTCATTTGTAAAAACCATTAGTTTACCAGAAGTACTATGAAAGGTAAAGATGAGACAGTATTGAACACATTACATTACCTGCCTGTTTGTGAGAGGATTTTCATGGCTAGGAAATTTTCTAACCAGTACATAAAGTCCAGGACTTATCTCTTTCTTTTTCAGTGTTAAAAAAATAAACAACTGAATTTAAAAAATCCTACAAGTAGATACAGTCACCATAGGAAATTATATGTCAAAGACCACACATACACATCAAGATAATGCTGTTGGTTGAATAGTACTCTAAGAATCTAGACAATTTTTAACTTTGAAAGCCCTAGCAAAATATCACATTGTTTATAAACCATCTACTTATAAGACCATACTTTGAATCTTTTTCTTTCTTTTCTTCCTTCCTTCCTCCCTCTCTCCCTCTCTTCCTCCCTTTTCCTCCCTTCCTTTGTTCCTTCCTTCCTTTGTTCCTTCCTTCCTTTTCTTCTTGTTTTTGTTGTTCTTCTTCTCTATGTTACAGTTGGAGAATTTCACATCTAGCCTTAAGTATTTTGCATTTCTTTCCCAATATCATACCTGAATATCTTGTTCTAGTAGACTTTGGTGTGGGTTACTGGAAGCTGCTAGCTCAAAGCCTTGAATGGGGTATCTGATACTACTTGAGAGTTCTCACTAATAATGGTCTAATGCTTATTTTTTAGTATGTGCTATTATTTTAATAAATTCCTTGACAGTTTATATATCATCAGTAACAATTATTAAACCCTGTACATCACTGTGACTAACCAACGGAACATTGCCATCTTCATAGTAATAGACCTGAATCTTAAGAACTCCAACTCCCTAACTATAGGTAGTGTAATGGGCAGCTTCCACACTGATCTCCAATGACCACTCCAGAGGTTTTTATGCAAAAATTGGTGCCTCTCAATACAGGTAATAGCATTCTTATATCTATCTATAATTTTAGCAGAAATAGTACAGAAGTCATTGCAAATAATCATGTTTCACATAGGCCTTTAATGCACTGTCATAGGCTTCCCTCCATGACTTCAGAACTCTATGTATGTCTTTGAATTGGAGATCATTTGCTTCTTTCCATAAATGATCAAACTTAAAGGAAACTTTGTTTCTTGGATCTAAAACACTGCCACTACCCAGATCACTATGTTCTGTAATTAAGACCTGATTATCATATCCTTACATTTTCCCTGGAGTGAACTGACCCATTCTATACTGGGTGAATGCATGAGCTGCCCTGTCCAGAGAAGATGTTCATTGGTAAGTAGTAACTGGACATCAGTAAACACTTCATTAAATTATCCTGGCAGAGGATAAGGGATGAGCTTGGCAGCTATCCAGACCTTCTCCACATCCTACACCTGATCCTTGAAGTTGGTCACCTTGGGCTGCTCTGTGAAAGAAATTTTCACAGAACTACGTGAAGGGGAAGAGAGAAGCAGAATGTTCCTGAGAGGAAAAAAAAGGGAAGAAAGAAATGACTGGATAAAATTAAGAAAGTAAAACCAGTTCTTCATTTGTCCTTCATTTTCAGAGGATCAGTGACATCACGATGTTGGAGAAATGGGTTCAGGAATCACAGACAAAAGACAAAGTCCCAAATGGCCCAGCACTCCATCTACCTAGCTGCTCTATTTAAAAAATGAGAAGAGCGGGGAAGGAGTCAAGATGGCGGAGTAGAAAGACTCACATATGCTAGCTCTGAACCCACAGCCCATAATTACCTATAAAAAGAACTCACAACAAATTCTGGAAGAGTGGAAGCCACGCAGCAATGGGGTGAAGGAGATTTTTGTTCCAGAGATCCCTGAAAAACCGATCCCAAAGATCCATCACACACCAGACGGGAGCGGAGCTCAACCCTGCCCTGGCTGTGTGGCACAGAGAGGAGAAGATCTGAACAGGCTTCAGGGACAGAATCTCCAGCGGCTGTGAAGGTCCCTCCACCCACAGATGCACAGGTCAGTGAGACAGACGTCTGGACTGGCTGAGAGGGGAGCGGGGCCTCTCCATGACTCAGGCCTCCTCGGGAGGCAGCAGCAGAGGCAATGGGCAGTCAGAAGCTCCCAGAGCAGGTAGGAGCTGGGGTCCATTACAGAAGGCCTCTGCATAAACCTCCTGAGGGAACTGAGCCTGGGAGGCAGCCCTGCCCCCACCTGAGCACCAGAACTTAAGCTCCCATTGAATAGCAGCCAGGCCTGTCACTGAAAGCCCTGAAGCTGAGGAGCAGCATTTGAATCTCCGACCCCAAGCACTAGCTGGGTGGATCTAGGCGACAGTGGAAAGGAATCTCCGAAGTCAAGTAACTGGCTGGGAAAATGCCCAGAAAAGGGAAAAAAAAACAAGACCATAGAAGGTTACTTTCTTTGTGACAGATGTTTCTGCCCTTCCTCTCTGATGAGGAAGAACAATGCTTACCATCAGGTAAAGACATAGGAGTCGAAGTCTCTGTATCCCAAACATCAGAAATAGATATCCAATGGGCGTAGATCATGGAAGAGCTCAAAAAGGATTTTGAAAATCAAGTTAGACAGATGGAGGAAAAACTGGGAAGAGAAATGAGAGAGATGCAAGAAAAGCATGAAAAATGGGTCAAT
>CM053770.1:434134643-434150937 GCA_028658325.1 Potorous gilbertii
GGAATAAGAAATACAGGTAATGGGGAATAGAAAGTTATCTGGCCCTACAGGACAAAAGAGAAGATGGGGACAAGGGAAGGGAGGGATGATAGAAGAGAGGGCAGATTGGTGATAGGGGAAATTAGAATGCTTGGTGTATTTGGGTGGGGGGAGGGAACAAATGAGGAGAAAATTTGGAACCCAAAATTTTGTGAAAATGAATGTAAAAAGTTAAATAAATAAATTTATATTAAAAAAGAAAAAGATGTGCTATCTCCTGGCCCTATATCTATGCACAGGCTTCCCCTCCTCCTACTTCTTCCCTCCCATGCTTGGAATAGTCTGCCATCTCACCTGCATGTCTTAGAAGCCGAGTCAACAAACATTTATATAAGTAAAAACAAAGTTCCTTCCCTCAATGAGCTTACTTTCTAATAGGGGAAAACAATACATAAAAGGCAACTGAAAAGTGAGGGAATGGAGGAGGGAGGAAATTATCTTAGAAACACCAGTTTCCTTTAAAGCTCAGTTTGAATGCCAACCAAGTCACTTGAGGACCTTTCTGATTCTTGCAGCTGCTAAGGTCTCCCCTCTCCACCCCTGTGCTCCTTATCTTTATTTAGAATATATTTAGGTACGGAAATCTTCTCCTTTTGGAGGTAAGCTCCTCAAGGGAAGAGATTTATATTCTTAGCATTCCAGAAAGTCTCAGTGCAATAGGAACTCAACACATCTGATGGATAGATGGATTGTAGTTTTACCTATATTTTGAGGGAGAAATGACTGCATTTATTTTTTGTTTCTGTTTTTAAAATGATTAATCTGAAGTGTTTCATCGGTTAGGTTAAACAATCATGCCATTTATTATACAGCTAATTTAAATTGTGTTTAATATGGTCCTTTGTAGAACGATGGTGTTGATTTAATATATTTTTCAGGGCAATACACAAGTTGCTGGAACTAATTGCAATATTGAATTTGTTATTAAAAGTGACAGGTTTATTCAGGCAGAGAAAAGCAGGAGAGCATTAAGATCTGGGCAGAGTACAGTATGAACATCAGTAAAAAAACATCAGCCCTGAATTCGCATCAGGGCTAACATAACATAGTAACAGGTTAATGAATCCAACTTTGTTGCAAGTCTGAGTACTGTTTTACCTGCTTGATGCTGTTCAGTCGTTTCCAGTTGTGTCTGACTCTTCATGACTGCAAGTGGGGTTTTCTTGCCAAAGATTCTGGAGTGGTCTGCCATTTCCTTCTCCAACTCATTTTTATACAGGAGGAAAATGAGGCAAAGAGGGTTAAGTGACTTGACAGGGTCACACAGCTAATAAGTGTCTGAGGCCAGATTAGAGCTCAGGAATATGAGTCTTCCTGACTCCAAAGCCTGTGAAGCTAATCTAAAAAAAATTAAAATATTAAATTTATTTCATATATTCTTTTTTTATCTAGATATATTTGTGTTTGAGCTTAAATAGCACTGAAAATTATATCTATAAATATATAGAGATCCATATTTTGATATATTCCACAATATGTATGCCATATACTTCAATGAATCTCTAATCTGATTGGTTCGGACATTCCTTCTAAAGATGCAGGTCACCACCCATCTATGTTTCCTCAATCTAAGTGACTCTTTTTCCTCACATAAATCCACCATGTAGTTTTCTTCCAATGCAATTCAGGTCTGAATTAATACTTGACTAATCAATCTCTTCTCTGTTGCTTTTGTTACATCTTCTACCTCCAAACATTTCCAAGAATACATCTGGGTGAGATTTTTTAATGGTCTTTCTGGGGTGAAAACAAACACAGTGATGACATAATAATAAAAGTAACAAGTGACCATTGACCTCATAAACCTGGAGCATATTCTCCCACTAATATCCATACTATCAGTGAGAAGGGCATACACACATAGGGATCATGACAGGAAGTATATATACACATAGGGATCATGACAGGAAGTATATATATACATATATACACATATATATGTATACACACACACACACACACACACACACATATATATACACGGAACATATGGCCACCACATGCATGGAGGGACCTATGGAGAGAACATATATATAGTCACTACACATGTGGAAGATGTAAGGGGAAAACTTCCTAATAGACAATCTAAAGTGGCATAGTTGGCGTGGAAGTTTTTAAAGCTGGATCACCATTTCTGGAGTAGATGATTCTCTTTTAAATATGGCTCGAATAAGGTGGTCTCTAAGGTCTCTTCCTCTGTTGGTGTATGAATCAAATTATTCAGTGAATGGTTTCTAATAATTGGAGATTTTGAGCACATAACTATTTGTCCTTGTTTATTTTTTACATTACAGGTTATCTAAATTGAATATCACTTTGTTTGTGGAAAAGAAGTATGATGTAACTCAATGAACTCTACAATCTACTTGTTGTGTAACCACAGGCAAGTCACATAACATCGTAGACTCAATTTACTCGTTAGTTTCAATTTCCAGTGGGGCACAAAAGAAAGGATTTTTGACTGGAGAGGCAGACCCCACCAAGTCACTGAAGTTTTATTCTCCCACGTCTCTCTGAGGGTTTAATTTTTTTCATTGGTAAAATGAGGGACTTGGTGTAGCTGGCTGAAGTTCTTTCCATCTCTAAATATATTATCCTATGAATTTTAATACCTTATTTCACAGGATTGTCATCAAGAAAATATTTTATAAACTGAAAGCACCACATAAATTCTACATTACAATAATCACCCTCCTGGCTCCCTGACCCTGTAATCCTTGAAGCTTAGTTATTTATACAACTTCTGTTGATTCAACCTCTTCTCAAACTTAGGACTTAATAGTGGCCTTAGGGAACTTGATGTTAGAAGCTCACTAACTTAGCACTGATTTTTGTCATACTTGCCTGACCAACACCTGCCTATCTTTAGTGACTGATTTCTTACTAGTTCAGTTTCACCCAAAATTAGGTACTTCCTTTGGATCTCAGCCTCTCTCCCCATAGGGCAACTGGGTGGCATAGTGAATAGAGCACTGGATTTGGAATCAGGAAGCACTCTTCTTGAGTTCAAATTTGGCCTCAGTCACTTACCTACCTGTGTGATCCTGGGCAGGTCATTTAACCCTGTTTGCTTCAGTTTCTTTTTCTGTAAAATGAACTGGAGTAGAAAATGGCAAATCACTCTAGTATCTTTGCCAAGAAAACCCCAAGGGGAATCACGAAGAGTTAGACACCACTAAAAATATAACTGAACAGCTCCATCCCAGTAACTGGCTTTTCTGTTTCTAAAACTGAAGCCTGGTAAACACTTAATAAATGTTTACTGATTGATTAAGCCCCAATCCTCCAGTCTGCTTATAGTTGCCAACTTCCTGTCCCAAGCCTCCTACCTTCTCCCTTTCCTTCATACCTTTCCTCTTCGTTTGGAATACTGTTCATTTTTTATTGCCTATTATGAGACAAGTTATCTTCATTCCCCTTCCTTGAAACAACACCCTGGTTCTTAGATTTTCCTTACATCTTAAAAACATTGTTAATATATCACCTTTTATCTTGAAAAAATCAGCCTTCTAATCTCATATCACCATGTGAATAACAGACAGTTTTTTATTTCTGGATTTCTTTAATGAGAAGTTCTTTGGCTTTCATGTGACAGTGTGGCTTTGTCTAAAGTTCCAGTCCTGGTCTTACCCAAGTCATACCTACATGAAAATCAACTAACTCTCAGTTAAGACATTTTTGATTTGTGATAGGGCTTTAAGGTTTATGAAACACATTTCTTGCAACCAATCTGTGTAATAGCTATTAAACATATTGTTTTTCAAACTTTACAGATGAGGAAACAGGGTGAGAGACATTAAGAGGTCTTCCTATTTTCGCACAGTTGGTACTTATCAAACCTAAGATTAGACTTCTCTTGGATCCAGTTCTAGTGTTTTTTCCTAGTATATCATATTTCCACTTTCTTTAAAAAGTTATGTTTGTTATTTTAATAAAGGATTATATTTTTATTAAATGGTTGGCCCATGGGGCTACAGTCAAAGTTCACTCAGTAGCAGCTATCAAAATTTTAGATACAGTGAGTGCCTAGGAGAAAACTATACTCCTCTGAAGTGAAGGCCTTCAAAAGCACACTCATATGCATTGTCCATTGCCTTCTGTTTCTCTTTTTGGTTGAAAATGTATTTTTGGGCTTAGCTTCAAACTGAGTGTATTTTTTTGAAAGAGTTTAATCTTTTTTTTTCTTTCAAGTAGTAACTTTTTATGACTGATCTATAGAACTGTTAACTTGACCTGTGTTTCAGAAGTTTCTGAATTGTGCAAACATCTTTTTCTAAAAGTTTTTTTTTAAATTGAGGGAATTAAAGGATGCCTAAATATATTAGTGCTGATTCATCTGTGAGCTCTGGGGCCCTTGTAACTCCAAAGGTCTATGAATCAGTTTTAATGTAATATTGAATCTATGAATCAGGCTTAAAGCAAGTTTTATTTTTGTTTCAATATTTTCAAAATAGTTATAAAAAATCATGAAGTTTGTATTTTCCTAAGTTTAATAAATGAGTATTCAAAAGGGGTAGTTTGTAGAATGAATTCAGGCAAAAAAAAATGTTTCTAATGAGACAAATAGGTTAGTATATCAGCATTGAAAAGATTTTTCAAAGTTTTCTCTTATTACATGCTATCGTTTTGTGAGTTTATTTTGTAGCTAGCAACTTGTTGAATCTATTAATTGTCATCATTAGTTTTTTACCTAATTTCCTATTATTTTTCTCAGTAAACAGCTACTAGCAAACAGGGATAGTTTTGTCTCCTCTTTGCCTGTCTTTGACTTGAAACTCTTTCCTTTTTCCTTCCTTCCTTTTCTTTTCTTTTCTTTTTTTTTGCGATTTCTAGAATCATGGCAAATAATGACAGGGAAGGGGGCATCTTTTATTTATACCTAACTTTTGGGAAAGCTTCTAGTATATTTCCATTTCATATGATGCTTTTGATTTTAGAGAGATATTTTATGATAATTTTTTAAAAATCCCTTCATGTACATAGTTTACCTTTTTGTTGTTGGTTAAGGGTAGGGGATTGTTGCACTTTTTCTATGTCTGTTGAGATAACCATGTGGTTTTCGATGTTTTTTGTTTTAAAAATACTTAATTATACCTATTGTCATCATTGCCTCTTTCCTTTAATTCCAACTCAAAAAATTCGGTTGCTGGGAGATTTGTTTTTGTTTGTTCTTCTTTCTTAAATGTTATCTCAACAACATTTTTTTCTCCAAATTCAACAAGTATTTTTAAGTGCCTTCTTAGATGAAATCTCATGTAAAACACAAACATAAAGGCACTGAGAATTCAAAGATAAAACCAAAAATGCCCTTGCCCCAAGAAGCTTACATTCTAGTGGGAGTGGGAAGATCCTTTAAATATGGTAAATACAGTATGTGTGTATGAAGTAAGTACAATGAAATTTAGAGGGACCTGTGGGATATGGGAAGAGCACTACCAACTGATGGAATAAAAAAAGGATTCTTGTGGGAAGTGGTACCTGGCCTGAGCTCTGAAGGGATCCTGTCATTCCAGTGAACTATTCATTTTGCATAGACCTTACTGTCTTTAACCAGTGCAGAATTAACACTTTCAAATTGTGGTGCTGGAGAAGACTTTTGAAAGTCTCTTGGACAATAAGGAGATAAAATAAGTCAATACTTAAAGAAAATAACTCAGACTATTTATTGGAAGGTCAAATACTGAACCTGAAGCTTAAATACTTTACCCACATAAGAAATCAGGACTCATTGGAAAAGACCCTGATGTTAGGAAAGATTGAAGGCAAAAGGAGAAGGGGGCAGCAGAGGATGAGCTGGAGAGTGTCATGGAAGTAATGAACATGATATTGGACAGACTGAGAGATATTAGATGATAGACAGAAGGGTCTGGCATGCTATGGTCCATGGGGTCACAAAAAATTGGACACAAATGAAAAGCAATGAAAACAATCCATCCTCAAAAAACTCTCACTTGATGGAACTATCCCTTCTAGTATAATCCCCTATTAGGCTTCTCTTTTGTGGGCTACACTTCTTGCAAAGGCCATCTATAATAAGTGCCTCTACTTTTTCTTCTTTCTTCTTAACTGTCTCAAGTTTGACTTCTGACCTTGTCATTCAATAGAAATTGCTTTCTCCAAAGTTACCAATTAGATCTTGGTTACTAAATATAATGGCCTTTTCTCAGTCCTCATCCTTTTTGATTTCTCTGCAGCCTTTGACATAGTAGGTGATCTTCTCCTTGATACCTTCTTCTCCCTAGGTTTTCATGACACTACTTTCTCCTGATTTTCCTACCACTTGTCTGATAGGTCCTTATCACTCTACTTGGCTAAACCTTGGTCTAGGTCATGCCTGGGTATTTTCTGGCATAGTTGAACTTGTATAATTACACTAATTTCTATTTTTAGTAGGCTCGTATAAATGAATTTGTTTTCCCTTTGCTGTGTATCTTGATTTTCAGGTAACCTTCATTTGGTAGGAGGGGTCGGCCTTTGAGTTTAAGCTTTAAGAGTTTAAGGGACAGGACAAGGGAAACTAGAGGTTTGAACCTAAAAATAATTATACTCCAAACCAACAATATTGAGGGAGACAGATATAATTCTAATTTACTACCTCTTTTTTTCTTATAAAAGAACAAAGCAACTGGCCCTGTGGCTCTTACTGCTCTGCAGGCAAAGATCAACCTCTTTTGGATAGAGATCAACAATTTTCTGTGATATCTCTTTTTGTTTTCCTTGTGGACTATGCCTGTCTATATATATAACACACCCTATCTAGATGAAGCTAGAGAGATAGATTGGAGCCAGGTTATGAAAGGCTTTAAATGCCAAGTAGGGTTTGTACTTGATCCTCAAAACCACAGAGAGATACTGGAGTTTATTGAGTAGGGGCTAAGTGTAGAGGATATGAGTAGGTCTGATGAGTAAAACCAAGTTAGTAGTTGAGTGGAGGATGGATTAGAGTAGACAAGGACTTTGGGCATGAAACCCAATTAGAAAACTATTGTATTTCCCTCTTGATTCTGCTCCTGACTTTCTGGATCCTGGATCTTTCCTTAGTGCCTGGAGCCTCATCACCTTGGAACATATAACCATTCCTTTGACTTTCTCACCCTGGAATAAATCTTCTGTCAGTCTGGTCCCCCTTTGCTCACTGGTGAGTTCCTTCTGAGGACTCTGTTTTGTGGAGGTGCCCAAATAAGTCAGCCTGCATTCACTTTCTGATTCTACTTTAGACTTTTTGGGACTTCAAAACTATGCCCCTGTGAAGGTACCTTCATGCTTCCCATACCCATTTCAGCTCTGCTCCCTTTTGGCTGTAGACTTTCCCCATTAGAATATGAGCTCCTTGAGGGCAAGGACTATTTTGCTTGTGTTTATATCCCTAGAGCTTAGCACAATGCTAGGCAGCACAGAGTTGTGTGTTTAACAAATCCTTGTTGCCTTCCCTTGCTTATTGTAATAGTTCAGGCAAGAGGGGATGAGGACTACATATATTTAGTGGGGTGCTAGCCTTGTGAGTGGAAAGAAGATATACGTAAGAAAACTACTGTGAAGATAGAAATGGAAACTTTTGACAATCTCTTGGATTAGAGGGTTGAGTGTGAGCGAGGAGTTCAGAATGACACTAAGTGAAGGCAAATATCATCCTACAAAAGTGTGTTTGTAGTCAACTATGTAAATAGGTAGTACTGGATGCTATAGTGAATACAGACGGATTAAAAGACCTAGTCCTTAACTTCAAGAAGTTTACAATCTAATTGGAGAGACCAGGCTAAGAAACATTAATTAATCAGCAGAAAGTACAAAATAGCATGTAAATTAAGAGTGCTTAATTTGCTGTCAAAGGACCTTGGTTCAAATCCAGCCTCTGCTACTTACTATCTGTGGGATCTTGGGCAAGTCACTTAAATGTTCTGGACCTCACTTCTTCATCCAAAAAATGGATTGAACAAAATGACCTCCAATATCCTGTAAGTTCTGAAACTATGATCCTGGTGTTGTATGTAGAAGTGTATATACTAAATGTTTCATAAACAGTAAGAAGAGTAGGTGATAAATGAGGGAGAGATCAGGAAAAACTCCCTGGAAGATGAGGCTTGATCTGATCCTTAGAAGATGGATGGCATTTACAGTTATTCAAGAAAAAAAGCTTTCTAATGGGGAGAACATGAAAAAAAGCACAGGGTGCATGTGTGTTCATAAGGTAGTAAGGACATCATGAGAATTAGAATGGAAAGTTTTGGGTGGAAAGTGAAAGAAAATCATGCTGAAAAATGTGATACTAGGTGATCCAAGATGATGGATGGCAGCAAAAGACAAGCAGAGGAGTTTAAATTGGAAGACTTATCATGTTAAATAATGACAAATGGCTAATGGCTAGAGTGCCAACCTCAAAATCCAGTGGGGCAGGTAGGTAGTGCAATGGATAGAGCACCAGTGCGGGAGTCAGGAGGACCTGAGTTCAAATAATACCTCAGACACTTGACACTCACTAGCTGTGTGACCTTGGGCAAGTCACTTACCCCCAATTGCCTCATCCTGGGTCATCTCCAGTCATTCTGATGACTATGTGGTCACTGGATTCAGATGGCTCTGGAGGAGAAGTGAGGCTGGTGACCTGCACAGCCCGCCCTCACTCAAAACAGAGTCAAGTGCAAGTCATGTTATTATTTCTCTGATGGCATGGTCTTCTTCAGAAATAAAGAACAAAGACACAAAATCCAGGACTATCTGATTGTGTCCCCCTAGGCAAACCACTTAACTTCCTTATGCTCAGGGAAACGTTTCTATTGCAAAGAAAATGCTGCTATGTATTGGTAGATGGAGATTTCTCACTGGAAGTTCTTTATATCAGTGAAATTGCTGGTCCAGTCTGTATTCCTATGCTAGACAGAAGGAACCACTGACAATTTTTGAGCTTGAGAATAATATAATTAAAGTGATGTGTAAGGAAAGCTGGTTTGGCAGCAATATGTATGTTAGATGAGAAGGAAGAAAGCTTGAAGATAGAGGGCTACTCACATCTATATAAATACAAATTTATGCATTTGTTTGACATTTATTAGGCATCTATTACATGTAAGGCGTTTTGGTTTGTTATGTCAGGGACATAAAGATAAATATACATTCACACATACATATATGTATGCACATACATATATACATACATTCTCTGTATGAATGTATTTATACATACATACATATATATATATAAAGATATATATAAAATCCTATATATATAAAAGACCCCCATATATGTGTGACCTTAGAACTCAGTCTGGGGAGTTTATATTTTATAGAAGGGAGGGACTTTAGGGCAAAATATGATTAGAAAGCAGAAGTAAAATGTTAAAAATTTTAAAAAACTGTGTCCCTAGCATGATTTTCCTGTCTATTGCTTTCATATGTCTATGTCTCATTTTGCCAATAGTGTACACAGGGCCCAATGCTTTCTTCGTAGCTGTTTTGCAAATTTCCTATGCATAAATCTTTGAATTGTTAGTGAAGAAATACTTGATGGGGGATAGAGCTGGAAGAAAGGATTCTAACAAAAAAAAGAAAAAAAAGTAAAAACAAGACTTCATTTTTGGCAAGATGCTACTGTGAATGGGCCACCATTCTTGGAAATCTTGTACCTTTCTTCAAATGATCCATTTGAACAAATGAATAAATATGAAATAATATCAGGTGCCTCCCTGCTGTAGGTTTATACTTGTGTCTTTAAAATGAACTATCCATGCACTGAATAAATAACTTTCTAAACGTCATTGACAAAGGAGCCTGTTTTTTAAAGAACTGAACCTGAATGAGTATGTGGATCTGGGAAGAAGGGAAGGGCTTCACAATGTCAAAATGCCTTTGATTGGATTTGTGCTGACCAGATGTCCTGTGCCATTCAACAAATTGGAATGTAATGTTGTTGAGACTGATGACAATGTAGGAAGCACAAAAGGGATTAATTGCCAATTAGTATCTGAAGAAAACATTTGCTTATGATTACTCAGTTGAAGAAAATATAATTGAGCTTTAATTTCAAAGATCTGAAAACATATCTTGATTTTTTTTCCAAAAAATTATAAAAATGGAAATTGATGAAAGGCAAAGAATATAACTGAGAACATTTATAAAGAGCCTTACAACCCTTGAAGTGCTGCATAAATATTAGCTATTATGCTATTACTACATGTAAATTGGATATTGTTCCTTGCATTCAATATATGACTGAAAGAAAAAATATGGAGGGCTCATGTATTGAGGAGGAGGGATGATTAATGGACAACTTTCAAACTTAGTTGATATCAAACAATATTAAGAGAACATGAAGGCCCTATATATAAATATAGCCTTGTGCTGTATTCATAGAGGGGCATGGATAAGAGTCACATAGGATGGGCAGGTATGGATGTGTTTCTATTAGCATTATTGGAGAGAATCCTCAAACCAAAGAGATCACAGATCCATTACAGTAGGGCATGTTCCATGTATGTTACAGATAACATTTTTTTAATTAGGAAAGAATCCTAGCTTCCTTCAAGACACAGTTCAAATCCTACCTTCCTCAGGAGGGTTTTCCTAATTCTCTCACCACTCATATTTAATGCCTTCTCTCTCAGAGTATCCTCCCTTTCAATTATATGTAGCCTGTGTATACAATTATTTTGCAAGCTGTCTTCCTCCATTAGAGTGTGAATTATTTGTGCACACGGATCATGTCTCTGTCTTTCTCTGTCTGTCTATTATCTTGAGATAGTAATATCTCAAGCACTTAGCAAAATGCCTAGCATATAGCACTTCATATGTTTAGTAACTAACTGATTGGATCATATTGTTACTACCTATTTCTACTTCCCTTTTCAAGACTTTATACACACATATTTAATAAAGGATATATATATATGTATATATGTCTTCAGAGTCCAAGCATTACTAATGTTTTGGAGTCATTTCTAGGCTCTTAAATGCAGAAAGATTTATAAAATTTGGAGAAAATTTTGAGAAGAGTTAGACACAGGAGTGTTTAAAAGATTAATTTGTAAACTGTCCCCCCTCAAAAAAAAGAAGGGGTATCATTAAGGTAATTGAAATTATTTAAGCTGAAGAAAAAGGCAAGAGACTTTCTATTTGTCTTCAGATGAGAGGATAAAGGATACGACCAGATGTTTTCCATTTCTCTCAAGAAACTTTCTTCAAGAAAGAGAATGCAAGTGCTAGCATGGAGGATGAAGTTTGTAGGTTTGTAGATCTGACAAAGGAAAGGAAGTTGCTTGTGAAACAAACTGGGAAAGGTGGGTAACTTGGCAGAAGATTGTGGTTCGTGTTATTCTATAGTCAGAACTAGAAGCTAGGCTCTCTGGATCCAAGTTCTGACAATTGCCAGTCCAACTGAACCAAAGTACAACAATTATTAATTAAATGCATAACATGTGTAAGGAACTAAGCTAGATACTGGGGATACAATGATATAAAAAGAAAAAACAACATCTCTGAACTCAGGGAGGTTCTAGTCAACTGGGTGATGTAACATGTAAACAAATCAGTAAATGGATGAGAGAGACAGAAAGACAGAGAGAGAGAGAGAGGGAGAGAGAGAGAGAGAGAGAGGGAGGGAGGGAGAGAGCACGAAAATAACTGAGGGAAGAAAAAGGCTTCTGTTAGGAGATGGGGCAAAAGCTGAACCTTGAAAGGGATTTTAAGAGTCTGAGGTGAGGAGAATGGACTTTCTAAGCATGAAGAAAAGTGCACTCATAGAAAACAGAGGAGGCAATGGACTGCCAGGCTTAGACAGTTAATAACAGGGAGGCCATTATGACTGGAATGTTTGAGAAAGGGTGATATGAATATTTGTAAAGATAGACTGGAGCCAGATTGGAAGAGTTTCAGGTTCAAGATGAGAACTTTTTATTTATCCCTGAGGAAATTGGCAACTACTGAAGAATTTTGAGTATGGGAAGGGCTCCATTACCAGGACAGCAGGATGGCTCAATGTGCACTGATTTTTTGACAGTCACATATTTGTAAATATGGGATGGCCTCCATGGGCAAACTGATGTCCAACTGAGAATACACTGAATTTTCTACACAAATAAAAATGTTTGGTACTCTAAGGCAGAGGTGTCAAACATGGAACTATTGGCCCTAATCCTGAATCCTGCTGAATCAGATTAAAATGGAATTGGGAAATATTTAGCAAAATAAATAAAAATACAATAGAACATAGATAAAGTTGATATATAGTTTTCTAACTCAATACGAGGTCCACAGGGATCCTTATTTATGATCCAGTGGCACATATTTCTATTTAATTTGACAATGTTGATCTAAATTACCAGGAAATTTGGAACATCTAAAGATGCAATTTACTTCATTCTTGGGTGTTTTTCAGTCTGTGCCAAATTGCTATTCATAAATGGACAGACATTATGTAAGCCCAATCCCTCCATAAATGAGATGGAAGAGCTGACAGGATGCTTGCACAGTTATCTACTCAATCTCTTCATATTCAGGCACTTAACATCCCAGACAGATGACTGTGGAATATTTCAAGACATTTGGATGAGTACCCTTTGATATCTAAACCCTTACGCCAGTACCATATAACCTATTATGTCTACAAACTTTGTTTCTTTCTAACATAAATTGTTCCTAAAATATATATATTTTTCTATCTTCCAGATAAATATGTGTGTATGCATATGTATAATAACTAATTTCTATATAACTCCATTGATGTGGAGACTAATTCAGAGGACATCTTTACTTCAGGCTAATTAAACTCAGCTCTTACTCAGTATGTCATATTTTTATTTGCATCATATCTTCTGAATATTATTCAATTTCACTGCCACAGGGGGACATGAGTTTGGATAACACTTGTGCATAACTTAATGCTTCAGAGCACCTGAATCCCCATTACTCATATTTTTTGCCTATGCTCAAATGCCAAGATGACACATACCCTTTCATATAACTATGCTGTCCCAATGATACTTTACAATTTGGAAAGTCCCTAAAAGCAGGCAGGACCCAGAGAAATAATCTTCTTTAAGCCATTGCTATTTCCTCATTACTACCATTGGGTAGGACAGTCATGTGGATATAACTGAGACCCAAAGATTCTGAAGAAGCTGTCAATGAAATATGTTTTATTTTTAAATAAAGCATCTTATATTTTCTCTTGTGAAGAATAAATTAAAGTAGAATCCTTTTAATTTTTACCTTAAGAAGGTTAAATTTAAACATGAAGATGTATTGAAATAAAAATAAGCAATATGAGAATGTTCAAATCAACCTGGCATCACATTGAAAATCTGTTCCATGTTGTGACCTTCCTAATTATGGTTTCGATATAACAGGGGTCAGCATAAGAAATTAAATGGGAATTTTGGGGGAGTTTTGTGGAAACTACAGATGGCATGTGAAGGCCAGAAACTCAAAAATGCATAAAATATGTGCGTAGTATGGTATTTTACAATTTTACAATAAGGTACCTGTGGTACAAATGGAAGGCCAAATATCTTATGAGGATTTTCCAGATCACAGGGGTGTTACGTCCTTAATACCCACTATATGGAAGGGATAATTAGGGAAAGAAAATGTATAGGATAATTGTGAGCAGGACATGAGGTGATAAGAATAGTAGGAACAGCTGATGCTTACATGGACCTCAAGGTTTATAAAATATTGGAATCCATTATTTCATTACATCTTCAGCTCTGAGGACGGAAATAATATCATTATTTTTAGATGAGGAAATGGAGATTCAGACAAGCTGAATTACTTGTCTATAGTCTTATAGCTGGCAAAGATCAGAAACAGAATTTCACTTCTGTACTTTACTAATTTCCAGTCCAGTATTATATTATATCATGAAGTAGTGTAACCTGTAGGGAACACTTAATTGTCTCCCAGGTTTTGGTTGGATTGGTGGACCACTGGAAAGCACAGATACCATCATTACAGATCTTTTTTACAGGAATAGAACATACAATGATGTAAAAATTTTGAAAATGATAGAAACAAAATATCAAGAAAGTTAAAAGTGTAAAAATGGAAAAAAGAAAAATAAAATACGGTGCATTGCATAGAATTATTGGCTAAGATGGAGGAAACCATTATTTCTAATCTATACCTGGTTGAAAAATGGAGGAAACAATAACATGGAAAAAAATATCCCCAAACCTGGAAGATAAAATTTCTAGGATATTGTAGCAGAAAGAACACAGAGTTTCTTTGCTATCTTCACAAGTATATCACTTTGGATGAATCGCTTCCTTTCGACTTTAGCTTCCTCATTTGTAAAACAAAATTATTGGACTAGATGACCTCCAAAGTTCCTTGCAGCTCTTAAATCCTGAAATTCTAGCTCTGATTCAGAAACTCATGAATCAGTTTGGATTTTTATTGATTTATTCACTCATAATGTTTTATTTTTTACCACTTAGATTTTAAAAATAATTGATAATTTGGTCTTGATGGTTTGAGAAGTAGAGAGGAAAATCCAATTAATTTACTACTCTCAAAATCAGAGGGTGAAATGACACAGGGAACCTCAAAGTGCTAAAGGACCCTCTGTGGGATAAAACCAAGATTAGCTGACATTTTATTTTTGTTTTCTTTTCATTACTGAAATGTAATCTTAAATGAAACATCTGAATAATTAGAATGCCCTGTGGTGCCATACACAGAAATTTTGGGATTTTCAAATAAACACTTTAGTATTTACTAAATGCTATGTAAATGCAAATCATTGTGGTAGGGAAGATACAAACTTTTACTATGTACTCAGGCATTGTGCTAAGTACTGGAGATAAAAAGAGAAAGCGGAACTAATTCCAGTCCTCAAGGAATTTACATTCTAATGGGGGGGGGTGTCATACATAAGTAGATATATACAGGATGCATTCAGAGTAGAGGGGTAGTAGCTTTAGAGGGGAAGACATTGTCAAATGGGGACAGTAGAAAGGCTTTTTGAAAAAGATACCATTTAATCTAACTAAAGAGACAATATATACACAAATAAAATAGCTAGAACAGAATTCAAGGCAATAGAAAGGATAGTTGAAGGCTGCAGAGAAATGTTGTAGAAATTTAGAATCAAGAAAAAAGTCAGTCATGGAAGGAGATGGGATAGTCATTCAATTAGCATTTATTAAGAGCCTACTATGTGTCAAGCATTATGCTAAGTGCTGAGTATTTGTTATTACTGTTCAGTTGTTTTTAGTCATTTCTAACTCTTCATGACCCTTTTTGTGCTGTTTTTTTTTTTTTGCAAAGATACTGGAATAGTTTGCATTTCCTTCTCCTGCTCATTTTACCAATGAGGAAACTAAGGCAAACACAGTTAAGTGACTTGCCCAGGGTCACAGCTAGTAAGTGTCTGAGGTTGGATTTGAACTCTTTATTGCTCCAGGCCCAGCAGTCTATCTACTGGGCCACCTAGCTGCCCACTCCAAAATTACCCAGGTTCTATTAAGTGAAGAATTTGGAACTGAGTCCTCTGACCCCTTTTGGTGCTCTTTCCACTACACTATATTGACTCTAAGATATGTGTAACATAGTGATTTCTCAACTTGCTTTTTGGAATGGTTAGACCAAGTCATAGAATGCCTTTGTGTGTGCCTCTTCCCCTAGGCCTTCTAGAACATGAAATTTCTATGAAAGGACCATTACCATCACTCAGCTATGAGAAATTTTATGCGATTTTAAGCAATTTGGGCTGAGATCTAGGAGAGCATTGGGAAGCTAGGTGGCCCAGTAGACAGAGTGCTGGAACTGGAGTCAGGAAGACTGATCTCTCTGAGTTCAAATCCAGCCTCAGACATTTACTAGCTGGGCCTGGATAAATCATTTAACTCTATTTGCCTCAGTAAAATGAGCCAGAGAGGGAAATGGAAAACCACTCCAGTATCTTTGCTAAGAAAATCCCAAATGGGGTCACAAAAAGTCCTACATGACTGAAAAATGACTAAAAACTAAGAGAACCTAGCATTGTTTGACCCAGCAGCCTGGGTACTATTACAATGCGAATCATCCCACCTTTTAGTTTCTGAATGAAGTTGATCAATGTCAAGGATTTAGAGAACAGAACAGTCAATTTAAGAGTAGCTAAATTCACCTTTAATTTTTTAAAATTTGTTTATCTATTTTTAGTTTTCAACATTCATTTCCACAAGATTTTGAGTTCCAAATTTTCTCATCTCTTACCTTACCCCACCCCAAGACACTGAGCATTCTGATTACCCCTTCCCCCAATCTGCCCTTCTATCACACA
>CM053770.1:434151437-434205905 GCA_028658325.1 Potorous gilbertii
AAATACATATGAATCCATGGGACTCTAACCCCTTTTTGAAAAGAGGCATAATGTCTGCTCCCTTGGAACCTGAGGTTGGGGCGCTCCTGGAAGAGGCCCAGAGGGTCTTCCACAAGGACTTTGGATCCGAACCCACTCTGGCAGTATCTGTCCCCTGCCAGGTCAACCTGATTGGAGGGCACATGGGTTACAACAATGGCCTGGTGCTGCCTATGGCTTTGGAGCTGGTGACAGTGCTGGTAGGAATTTCACGGTTGGATGGTCTCATCTCTCTTGTAACAACCTCATAGTATGCCAATGAGCCAAGGCAGGTATAGTTCCCAGTACCTACTGCAGAACAGTACTCTTTGGACCAACTATGTAAATGGGATGATACAGTATTATTCAGCTGGTCCCCTCCCTAGGTTCAATGCAGTGGTGACCAACTCAATGCTCTGGGTGATGGACTGTCCAATTCTACATCCCTGGAAGTGGCAACTTATACCTACTTGCAGCAGCTTTGCCCAGACTCTGTGGTAGCTGCCATGCATGCTCAGGTGTGTCAGCGGGCAAAGCACAGCTTTGCAGAGGTGCCTATGGCATCATGGACCAGCTCATCTCACTGTTCCTGCCAACAGGCCATGCCCTACTCATTGATTGTAGGTCCCTAGAGACATGCCTGGTGCCCTTGTCAGACCCAGGGGTAGCTGTGCTCGTTACCAACTTCAGTGTCAGTCACTCACTTGGTTCCAGTGAGAACCCTATACACCAACATCAGTGTGAATCACCTGTCAAGGCACTGGGCAAGAAGGGTTTGTGAGAAGTAGACATGGAAGATCTAGAGGCCAGGAAGGAGCTACTGACCAAGGAGGAATTCCAGTGGACACAGCATGTTGTGGGGGAGATTCAGTGCACATCTGAGGCTGCAGCTGCTCTGAATGCAAATAACTATAAAGGTTTTGGCCAACTTATGGTGGAAAGCCACAACTCCTTCTGGGATGACTATGAGGTGAGCTGCCCTGAGTTGGATTAGCTGGTGACACTGGTTCTCTCCATATCTGGAATATATGGCAGTCGATGACTGGAGGGGCCTTTGGTGGCTGTATGGTCACCCTCCTGGAGGCAGATGTAGCAACCAGAGCTATGCAGCATATTCAGGAACAATACAGAGGGACCGCCACCTTCTACCTCTTGAAAGCAGTTGATGGGGCCAAGGTGCAGCCTTTGTGAAGGATCATTGTGGAGAGAAGTACAAGCTGGACATCTCACACCTGGGAGGACCTTACCTTGGGTAGGCGATGTACTATGATGGGGGAAGCCATCTGTTTATGAGTGATTAAATCAAAATAGATTTCTAAAGAAAAAAAAAGAGGCCTAAGTAAGCAGTCAACTTGAAATCCTATTCTAACTAATGAGTTTCAAAAACAGGACCAACGAATAATTGGGCTCTCATCTAGTTCTACCTTAACTATCTAGTAAAGATGAGAATTAAGGAGAGATACATAGAGTTCTTGAAACATAAAACATTACTCAGAACTCTCTTTCTTTGCTACTGTAGTCAGATACCTTAAACACCATTAACAGCAAAAAAAAAAAATTAAGGGCAAGTTCTCATTGAAGAGCTATTATCGTTCAAGTATTCCTTTAGAAGAGAGAAAGTGTATAGAGGAAGTAAGGGGTATTTGTATCTGTTTTCTTAACATATTTCTGCAAGTTTCAAAAAAGAAACAGAGGATGTTAAGTCCTTCTATAAGAGGATTTATGAAATATTTAAAACTGCACAAAGTGAAGATTGAATTACTGTCATAATGAAGCAATTAATTATAAAATGAAAACTTCACAGCTTGAAAAAGACACAAGTTAAAATCTTGTCACAATTCCTGATTAAGGAGTGTTCACCTGTGAACGAGAAACAAGTCTGTCCTGAAGCAAGAAAAATCAGGTAATAGTAACTAAAACTGAATGAAGAAGAAAGCAGGATATAATATTTACAAACCAATATTTACAAACAATACAAAACAGTATTCCTGTTTTATAATATCACCTGAGAAACTTGGGTTTGTTATTGATAGAAAGAAAAAAAACACATGGAAAATTTCTTGCTAGAGAGAGGAAATTTTGTATAACCTTTAGGAAGTTCCAGAGAAAAGAAAGACAAGTTGAGTTTCTACTCACCCTGACATATAAGGCCCTCTCTGTGATGAGGTGTGCTCCTCTCTCAAAGATGCTGGTGAATGCTCTGCATCTTCCCGTGCAGTGAATTCCTGTGAAGCCACAAAGGACTTCACCTGTTCACTGAAGCACATCTTAAAGTTTGGCTTCAGGGACTGTTGTTCTTCCTAACTCCTGAATTGATTCCTAATCTCTTCACTTTATGCTGCCCAGTATTCTAAACACCCTCCTTTTTATAGGGCTTACACATTTATCACAAAGCTATCTGTAATAAATGTTTCAATAATTATTCCTCTGGAGATGAATGGACAATTTCCCTACGTCATGAGGTATAAGATCCTATGTAATACATGAAGAAGACACAGTGCTCTTATTATGAATGATATGTATTAATTTATGGTATATTCAAGATGTATGGTACAGGGAAAAAAATTTATTTAAATAAAGATCCATATAGTCTTTTGTTCTTTAAATGAATGTGAATGTAGTAACATAATACTTAAGTGAGTTTTATTGTCAGGAAGCAATGTTTTCACAAAAGAGGTTTTTCCTGAAAATGTTTCAGAGTAATTGGAAATAAGATCATCTTGTGAATCAAAGTAATGGAATCATTTGGGATCTGTGTGTGTTTATGTCTGTATAATTTCATGTGCAAAGACATGCATCACACTTAGGAAATATTAACTACCTATTATTGGTTATTCTTATTGTAACAGGAAAAGGATGTTATTGGTACTTTAATTATTTGTGTTTCATTCCTATTATTGCAATTTCTCCCTCTTGTTTAGTGAGATTTATGAACTATGATGGGACTTTCAGAACAACTTCAGGATTATTTAGACATTCAGGGATTTCTGTTTATTCCCTACAGAGTACTGTTTTTTAGGACATTAAGCTTCAGAAGTTTCATTTCTTTAAAATAAGTTATTTTCACCTTTCCTCAGTCCTCAGGATGTTTTATTTTATCTGTTAAGCTTTCATTTCTTATCAAAATACAACCTTATTGATATTTTCTGAATAATGTAACTCTTGGTATATTATTATATATATGTGTATATACATACATACATATATATATATATATATATATATATATATATATATATATATATATATATATATATATATATATATATATATATATATATATATATATATATAACTACTCTAGGTACAATTCTAGGTTCTAATGTTTTACCACTTAGTGAAAGAAAAAAAAGAAACTCATGAAATGCCACTTTAGTACAGAGCTTCTCTTTGCAAATGGGATATAATATGGATTCCTGGGAAGCATGTGGGATTTGGAATCAGAGGCCTTGAGTTTGAATCCTCCCCTTTCCACTAACTATCTATGAGTTCCTAGGTCAATTTCTTAACCTCTCTGTGGACAAAATGATCTCCAAGTTCCCTTCTACCCCAAGAACGATTACTTCATCATCTACTTTTTTTCTAAAAGGAATATTCCCCCAAATGCCCTGTATAAGAATAGTTACCCTAGAAGAACATGTAGATTATTTTTACCCACCAAACAATGACATGAAGGCCTAGCCACAGAACATTCTGATGAGGTGAATGAGCAATTTGAGATGATTGAAACAGAATGCTGAGAGTGAGGGCAAATACAACGGTGGATGGATGGGAGTCACCTGGGTTATCTCTCTTCTGCTGATTGCCTTTGGAGGGATGTGGGGACCAAATAATTCTATCTCCTTATGAGGAAACTTAATAGACTTTGTCCTGGCACTATTCAGTCAGAAGAGTTAGCTCAATGCAATGAGCAAGATCTTAAGCAAAGGAGACCACCAATACAGTTAGGGTGCCCGTAGTTTCTTTATTCATTAATGTGGTGTGAGGTTCTCTATTTGTGTATGAATTGCCTTTGTTTAGCTCTTGACTGGTAGTCAGTAGGGACTAAATTTCCAAGTTGTCTACTGTTGATTATTTCTGGGATGAGGTGGGGTGGGGTCAGAGAGGAGACTGATTGAGGGTTGTGGTTAGGGATATACATAATTGCTTTACTATTATGGCGCTTATGCTTTTAAAAACATCAACTTGCTAAAATGCATTCTAAAACACAGGATAATTACATGACATAAAGCTTTAGGGAAATAAGGGGAGTTTTCACCAAGTAAGGTGGGGCTGGAGGTGAGAGATTTGATTGGAGGTCACCCCATCAAATGATTGATGGACACATCTAGATGAACATTAAAACCTGAGTACATACTCTGTAGGGAGCAGAGTTAAGCAAGTGGTTGATAATCAGCACCCTTGAGAATTCAGAAAGAATTATAGGCAACTTGGACTTCTGATGAAGGTGGTTATTACCCTGGCATTGCCATGACTTCAGAATACAGATGCTCCGAATGTCTCTTGAGTAATATTGCCCAATGTCTTTTGATACTAATCCAGAAATAAAGTTATTTATTAAAGAGTGGTGAGAGAATTAACTCTCCATCTCTATCTCCTTAATGAGCCAGAATAGCCAGGAATCTCTTATTCTTCTATATAAAAGTGAGAGAGAAATAGGGATATATAAGGAAAAGTATGTTGAGAAAGGTAAGGAATTTCAAGAAGGAATAAAATCAAAATATGGTTCTTTGAGATGTTCTGGTTAAGTCCAAAGACAACTGAATATCCATATAATTCTTGTCCAATTCTTGCTTTTGACAACCTAAGCAAGAATTTTTTATTTTAAAGGAAGACGTGAAAAAAACTAAAAACTAACTATAATAGTGACTACAAAGGATCTAATTTTGGAGGAAATTCTAGCTTTTTATGTCATGTCATACTTGACATTAAGCATGATGTGTTCATTCAACCACTTGTTCCTTAGTTGAACACATTTACTTATTGCTACATTTCAAGCCTTCATTTTGCTGTGAGGTGGAGACTAAATGGCACTCTTGCCCTTCTCTCTCCTTACTTCCTTTCTCTCTTCTAGGTGACCTTGGTTAGCTCACCAAAGGGAGAGTGCTGAATCCAGGTAGTGATGGGAATACCTTGACTGACAACATTCCACCAATAACCTTAATTAATTTGGAGATTAATAACGATGCCAGCAAGATCCAAATGGGACAGATAGGTTTCTTACTGAGGCATTGTGACCAGCTTCCTCCTTTTCCTTGAGATTAATCTTTCTCTGATTCAAGTGAGTGTGTGCTTCTCAGATGAGAATTATGTAGAGAGGATAGAAGCCAAAATGAGCTGCTGATGTCAAAAAAGTAGGAGAGAAAGAATGACATGGTTTTAGAGGCAATTAACATAAGCAGAAGGAGAAATGGCATGTAATTGCTTTTCTTTCTGTCCTTTCGCCCACATTCTATTAATAAAAAGCATGTGAAAAACCATTTTGTTTTGTGCCCATAAAACTTTAAGAGTGATAAATATTTACAGGACTAAATGGTGTAGTGGATAGAGCATTGGTCTCGGAGCCAGAAAGACGTATCCTCTTGAATTTAAATCTGGTCTCAGACGCTTACTGTGTGTCGCATACACACTATGTGATCCTGGGCAAGTCACTTAACCCTGTTTTCCTTGGTTCCTCATCTGTAAAATGAGCTGGAGAAGGAAATAGCAAATCATTCCAATATCTTTGCTAAGAAAATTCCAAATAGGGCTCACAGAGTCAGACACAACTGAACAACAACATTCCAACAAAATTTACCTGGAAATACTAATAGATTTGGCAGTTTTAGCTGCGTTCAACACAATGAAAATGTTAGTGAGGTTTGTAATAGCTGCTACCCCACTAAATAAAAACAGGTGATTTTAGAATGTAGACTAGGAGACTTTTGTGGCTAGAAATGGGAATAGCCTCTCAGTTTTCATGGTTTTTAAAAAGTCCTGATTTATTATCAAGAATAAATTCTACTTTGAAGAAACTGCATGCAATTTGTCTAGCTGCTGTATTCTCTTTGCCTGTTTTATGATTTGAATATATGTGGTGGATTTTATTTGCATAGGACTTCTTGTGTGAATTGCTTTGCCTCTTATTTTCTGGGTTTTTAGACTGTTCAACCTTGTGGAGAATGTTAAAGGGGCCATATTCATAGTAAATAAAAGGGAGAAACTAAAGAAGGAAGACCAAAGTCAAGGATGGGGAATATTGGTATAAGATCCAGCAGAGGAGACCTGTCTCACAGAAGAACCTTCATATTCAAAGGAAGTATTGATTTGGGGGCAGCAGGAAGCAACAAAAGTCCCAGACTTGGTTTGATTTTTCAGAAATCTTTCTAGCTTAGCCATGGCTTAATGCTGGAGCTGGTGGCTGTGGTCTGTGTGCCATTTCAGGAATGAGAGATTGTGTAGGCAGAGTTTTTACTTGTCTTGCTTACATTTCTTACCTATCATTCCCCTGCCCCCAATTTCCTATACTCCTCCCATCCCAACCAATTCCCACAACACATATAAAGCATGACTCCATTGCTTTCCCCCAGCATTCTCATTCCAACATTACTCTCTTTTGAAAGTTCTCTATTCTCTACTCATATTTTGTCTTTATTTGAGCTATCTGTCTGATTATTCCTTTTTAGGCTCCTTTGCTAGGTATTCATCTAGGTCATGCCTGATAACCATATGAGTCCCAGAGGATTCTGTCCTGGGCCTTATTTTCCTTTTATTTATATTCTATTTTATTTGATGATGAGCTCATCAGCTTTCATGGATTCAATAAATAACTTATATAGATGATTTTTAAATCAACTTATCCAGCTTGAACTTCTCTGCTGACCTCTAGTTTATATTTCTAACTTCATAATAGACAACTCAAATGGATGTCTTATAAACATCTTAAGCTCAAAATGTCAAAAACTGAACTTATTATCTTTTCCCAAAAATTTTTACCCCTTTCAAGCTTCTCCACTATTGTCAAGGACATCACCATCTTCTCAGTCTCCCAGGCTCACAACTTGGAGGTCATCCTCAATTCTTCCCTTCCTTTTATCTCTTTCTTTACCCCTATATCTAATTCATTGGCAAGCTCTGCCAAATTTACTTTGTAACATCTCTCTCATATGCCTCCTTCTCTCCTTGGACACTGCCACCACCATCATGCAAACATTAATCACCTTATACCTAGACTACTGTCATAATCACATGGTTCGGCTCCCTTCCTCAAGTCTCTACCCATTCCATTCCATCCTCTACTCAGCTTTCAAATTAATCTTCATAAAAGTCTGACTATTTCATCCCCCTATTCAATAAACCCCAATGACTTCCTGTCACCTCCAGCATCAAATATAAAATCTTGTTTGGCATTCAAAACTATTCATAACTTTATCCCCATCTGTACCTTAACTTTCCAGTCTTCTAATGCTTTATTACAACTCATGTAGTAAAAAATTCAGTGATATTGTTTTCCTTTCTGTCCTTCAAACAAGACACTTGAAAGAAATGATTATTAATAACCAATTAATATCAGGGGGGATCCAGGTTTTTTTCTCTTCCTATTTCCTCATTCAGTTACTGGATCAAGGGAGCCTTTGAAGGATAGGACTGATGATGAGATTGACTTCACCCCAGAATTATGTCTCTTATACTTTTCATTCATCACACACTCCATCTTCCAACTCAGGTTATTTTCATTGACTGCCCCCATACCTAGAATGTTCTCCTTCCCCATTTCCACTCTCTGGCTTTCCTGGCTTGCTTCAAGTCCCAGATAAAATCTTACCTTCTAAAGCAAACTCTTCTAGATCTTTCTTAATTATAGTGCCATCTCTTTGTTAATTAGTTCCGATTTGTCCTGTCTACATCTTGTTTATACATAATTGTTTGCCTGTTGTTTCCTCTATTAGATTGTGAACCTAAAAGCAGGTACTGTCTTTTACCTGTTTTGTATCCACAAATAGCACTTAGCTCAGTGCTTTGCACATAATAGGTACTTAATAAAGTTTACTGACTGTCTCTACAGCTTCTTGAATAGAGGGGTGACATGGTCAGACCTACACTTTAGGAAGATCAGTTTAATAGCTGAATGGAGTGGGGAGATACTACAGAAAAGTAGAACAACCAGTAGGATATTCCAATAGTTTAAGCATGATTCAATTATCTAGTAACTAGACTCTAGGTTTTTTAACCTGTAAAGTTTTTAGAACTAAATTTTGATAATGATATATCAATATGATTAGTTTCTTATATATTATGTATTTAGAAACATTACTCTGAGAAGGGATCCATAGGTTTCACCATACTGAAAGAAGTCTGACACAGAAAAGATTAAGCATTCCTGTCTGGCAAATTTTAGGGAGGTTTTTCACCAAAAGACTTGGAATGAGCTTCTTTGGCCATAGCAACTCACTAAAATAGTCTGCTAAATGCATGTGAGGGGTGTGATTTTCACCAGGGAAGGAAATAAATGAACTAGTAAAATCATCTATTTTTGAAATAGGCAGTTCTTGCCCCCCTCTTAATGGAATGTGAAATATATGAAAAGGAAAAGCATCATAGATTTAGAACTGTAAGGACACTAAGAGGACATCTCCTATCATTTTAAAGGGGGGGGAGGAAACTGAGGCCCCTAAAGGTTAATTGATTTTCCCTGGATTATATAAGTAACAAGTTAGAGAGTTAGGATTTGAAAACAGTGGATAGAGCCTGGATCTGGAGTCAGGAAGACTCATCTTCCTAAGGTCAAATCTGGCCTCAGACATTAGCTGTGTGACCCTGACCCAGTCACTCAACCCTGTTTGCCTCTCATCTGTAAAATGAGAAGGAAATGGCAAACCGCTCCAGAACCTTTGCCAAGAAAACCCCAAATGGGATCACAAAAAGTTTTGCAATGACTGAAAATGACTAAACAACCACCTCTGACTCCAAATCTTGCATATTTGTTCACTGCACCACACTTTTAATAGGAAAAGTTGGTAAGTGAATATGCCATTTTCCCAATCTATTGGTGACTATATCTTGTGAGTCTAAATCAGAAATCATGGTAAAGTAAATTATATCAATCAGCAAATATTGAAGAACTTATGAGCCTAGCACAATAATTTATATTTGTTATTTACAGCCACACCATCTCATTGTGTCCATCACTTCCTCTTCCTCCTCCTCTTCTTCTTTTCCTTTTTCATCAATAAGCATTTATTAAATACTTATAACTGAGACACTATGTAAGTATGAAGGATCTATCTTTATCTAAGGCCCATTTTATGTAATACTATAAATTGATCTGAAATATTATTTTGTTGTATTTGACTAAAAAAAACCCCTTCCATTTTAGAGTTAATAATTCAAGATATTTAACCCCCCTCCTCAACTGTTTCTGAAATGTCACTCTGATGATTTCTCCATGATATTTTCCCTTGTCCTGTCAGCTGAGAAGACCAGGCAGAAACTAATTTCTTTTGCATCTAGTACTTAGTCCCTTTTGGCAGCAAAAATGGAGTTCTTCATAGCAGGTGCTGAAGAGGGTCATTAATAGTCATTAACAGGGTTGGCCTTCATCTTCCTTATTTCCGTCACAATCCTGAAGACACTTATTTTTTTCCCCCAAGATGACATTTGGAGTCATGCACCTGGCCTTTATCATTTCCATATAGGTTATGTGGTCATACCAAGCCATTTTATTCTAATTACAACCCATTTTATCCCTGCTGGGAAGAGAGATGACTTCTGTCAGCCATTTTTTAAATTTAGTATTTTATTTTTCCCCAGTTACATGTAAAAACAAATTTTAACATTCATTTTTAAAACATTGAGTTCCAAATTCTTTCTCTTCCTCCTTCCCCACATTGAGAAGGCAATATAGGTTATACATGTGTAGTCATGCAAAACATATCCACAATAGTTATGTCCTAAAAGAAAAGAGACAAAAAACTCAAGAAAAATAAAGTAAAAACAAGTATGCTTCAATCTATATTAGATATCACCAGCTCTTTCTTTGAGAATGGATAGCATTTTTCCTAGTAAATTCTTTAGAATTGTCTTGGATTGTTGTGTTGCTGAGAATAGGTGAGTCATTTAGAGCTTATCATTTTACAATATTACTGTAATTTTGTACACAGTACAGTTCACTTTGCATCAGCCCATGCAAGTCTGTACAGATTTTTCTGAGAGCATCTTGCTCACCATTTCTTATAGTACAATAGAATTCCATCATAATCATATACTACAGCCTTTTCAGCCATTCTCCAGTTGATGGGCATCACTCAATGTCTACTTCTTTGCCCCCAGAAAAGAGCTGCTATAATAATAACATAAGTCCTTTTCCTTTCTGAAAAATCTCTTTTGGGATAACAACCTAGTAGTGATCTTGCTAGGTTAAAAGGGTCTGCATGGTTTTATTGGCCATAATTCCAAATTTATCTTCAGAATGGTTGGATCAGTTCACAATTCCATAGACAGAGCATTAATGTCTTATTTTTCCCACATCCCCGCCAACATTTATCATTTTCCTTTTCCATCCTGTTAGCCAATCTAAGAGGGATGAGGTAGTGTCTTAGAATTGTTGGAATTTTTATTTCTCTAATCAATAGAGAGTTTGAGTTTCTTTTTCCTATGACTTTAGATAGCTTTAATTACTTCTTTTGAAGACCTTTCTTGTGATCACTTATCAATTGAGGAATGGCTCTTATTTTTATAAATTTGACTCAGTTCTCTGTATGTTTGAGAAACAAGGCCTTGATCAGAGAAGATTGCTTCCAATTGTTTTCCATAGTTACTATTGCTCACTGTATTTCCCTCCATCCTATTCCCCCCATTTATTCTATTCTCTTTCTCCTTTTACTCTGCTTTTCCTCAGAAGTATTTTGCTTCTAACTAATTCCTTCTCCAGTCTTCCCTCTCTTCTATCATTCTTCTCTTTCTCCTTTTCTCTTTCTCCTTTTACTCTGCTTTTCCTCAGAAGTATTTTGCTTCTAACTAATTCCTTCTCCAGTCTTCCCTCTCTTCTATCATTCTTCCCTTCTCTTACCCCTTTTCCCTCCTTTTTCTTGTAGGCTAAGATAGATTTCTATACCCTATTAATGGTAATTTAAATTTGAAAATCTTTCCTATCCATTAATAGGCCCATGTGACCTGCTTAAATCATGGAAGTCAAAGTGACATGTGGTGGGAGGAGCTTGCTGAAGGGGTAGGGCAGGAAGAGTGGAACAGGAAGAGGGGCAGTTAGAGCAGAGATCAGAGGAAATTGGTCAGAGCAGCCAGAACTGAGGGAGGGAGAGGGAAAGCAGACTGGCTGGCTAGTGTGAATGAGAGTTTGTGATTTGTTTAAGGGAGCTGGTTTGTGGGAAGCCTAACAGAGGGAAAGCTTGGGGCTGGTGTTGTCCTCTGCATTGTTATTGTGTATAGATTTCTTTGTTACTATGATGGATTTGGCTTTTGGTGTTGGGATTTGGCTTTCTGGTGTCTGAATAAATGTTTTGGTTCCGTCTTCCATGTAGAGAGATTACTGTATTTTGTGATTTTAAATTGCACCAGCATTTCATGGCTGCTGTAGGCCCTGCACCAACTGAGTGTGTTTGGTTTTCCCTCTTTGAGCAAATTATGATGGGATTAAGGTTCACTCACTCCACTTCACCTCTCTTTTCTTCCCCTCCACAATAAAAGCTTTTGTTGCCTCTTTTATATGAAATAAATTTACCTCATACTACCTCTCCCCTTTCTCTTTCTACCAGTATATTTCTCTCTCACCCCTTAATTTTAGTTTCTAGATATCATCCCTTCATATTCAACTCACAACTGTTGCCTTCCAACTATCCTAATAATGAGAAAGGTTTTATAAGTTACAAATATCATCTTCCCATCTAAGGAATGTAAACAGTGTAACCTTATTAAGCCCCTTATAACTTCCCTTTCCCATCTACCTTTTTATGTTTCTCTTGAGTCTTGTATTTGAAAGTCAAATTTTCTATTTAGCTCTGGTCTTTTCATCAAGAATGCTTGAAAGTATTTTATCTCATTGAATGTTCATTGTTTTCCCATGAAGGATTTGCTGGATAGGTGATTCTTAATTGTAGACCTAGCTCCTTTGCCCTCCAGAATATCATATTCCAAGCCTCCAATGCTTCAATGTAGAAAATGTTAAATCTTGTGTTATCCTGACTCTTGGTTCCACCATTGTTGAATTATTTCTTTCTAGCTGCTTACAATATTTTCTCCTTGATCTGGGAGGTCTGAAATTTGGTTATAATATTCCTGGCAGTTTTTATTTTGGGATCTCTTTCAGGAGGTGATTGGTGGATTCTTTCCATTTCTATTTTACCCTCTGGTTCTAGAATATCAGGGTAATTATCTATGATAATTTCTTGAAAGATGATGTCTAGGCTCTTTTTTTAAATCATGGCTCTCAGGTAGTCTAATAATTTTTAAATGATCTCTCCTGTATCTATTTTCCATGTTAGTTGTTTTTTTCCAATGAGATATTTCACATTATCTTCTATTTTTTTCATTCTTTTTATTTTGTTTGATTGTTTCTTGAGATTTCTCATAAAGTCATTAGCTTCTATTTGCTCCATTCTAATTTTTAAGGAATTATTTTCTTCAATGAACTTTTGGATCTCCTTTTCCATTTGAAACATTCTTCTTTTTAAGGCATTCTGCTCCTTATTGGCTTTTTGGACAATTTTGTCATCTGTTTTTTAAAGTGTTATTTTCTCTAGCATGTTTTGTGTCTTCTTTACCAAACTTTTGACTTGTTTTTCATGATTATATTGCATTACTCTCATTTCTTCTCACAATTTTTCCTTTACCTTCTTCCTTAATTTTCAAAATCCATTTTGAGCTCCTCCATGGTCAGAAACCAATTCATATTTTTCTTGAAGGCTTTGGATGTAGGAACTTTGACTTTGTTGGCTTCTGAATGTATGTTTTGATCTTCCTTTCTTTCTGCAGTCAGAGTTTTTTCCATTGTTTGTTCATTTTCCCAGCCTATTACTTGACTTATAACTCTTTGTTGAAGTAGGGATCTACTTCCAGGGTAGAGGCACACTGTCCCAAGCTTCAGGGATTTTATTCAGCTGCTTTCAGTGGTACTTCTAGGGACCTACAAATTTTCAGTTCTTCCAAAGTGGATAAATGTTTACTCCTCTCCTGGCCTATGCTTTGGTAAGTAAGTGAACACAAGCACTCTTTTCTGTCCTGGAACTGTGAGGATTGCTGCCCCTGTGGCCACAAGCTCCTCTTTGCCTAGGCTATGACCCAGATCTGAGTATGGGCAAAGAAACAGAGACCTGTTTCAGTGCTAGCAAAGAGACCCCTATAATTTCCTTCTGACCAGTTGTTTGAGTCCCTTACTGTCTGTGGATTGAGAGCTCCAGAAGCAACCACTGCCACTACTGATTTAGGGGCTCCCAAGGCCTTCTCCTTGTTTGCAATGCAGAGGCCTATGCTGGTCTGTGCTCTTCTCTCACCCTGGTACAACAGATCTTTCTTGCTGACCTTTCAAGTTGTCCTGGGCTAGAAATTTGTCTCACTTCATCTTATTGTAGGTTCTGCTGCTCTGGAATGTGTTCAGAGCCATTTTTAAAGGTATTTGGAAGAGTATCAGGAGAGCTCAGGTGAGTCCCTACCTTTGTTCTGCCATCTTGGCTCTCCCTCTCTCTATTAGGCATTTTTGCAGCTTTTTTTGTACTAATAATATTGTACCAGGATAGACAAAATGCAAGTGGGCTCTTAAATTTAATACAGCATTTTGAAATAGTCAACTTTTGATTAGAACTTCTGACTTTTATATAATGCCTTAAAGTTTGCAAAATACTTTATAAATGTTGTCTTATTTGAATTTTACAACAACCCCATTGCATAGGCATTAAAGATGTTATTATCTGTATTTTACAAATATGGAAACTGAAGTTCAGAGAAGGGATATAATCATGGTCACTCTGATAGCAAGTATCAGTAGCTGGATTTGAACAGAGCTCTTACTGACTCCAAATCTAGCATTCTATCCACTCTACCACATCTACATGTCTATTTTCCAAATATTGAAGATGACTACAGAATTCCTCCTGTGTCTTCCCATCTCTTTTCTTATATGAGTCTTAATTTCTTTATTTGTCAAATTCAGATAGTATTTCAGATGGCTAATGTGAGGATCAAATGAGATAATGTATATGTAGCATTTTCTAAATCTCTCACATAATAGACACTCAATAACTATTAAATTAAAGACTTTTGTAGTCTATAAAGGGCTTTACTAATAAGACACCAGTGAATTGATATTATGTTCCATATCTTATAGATGAGACAAATGAGGCTTAGGAAGATAAAGTAATTTTCATACTCTCACCTGGTAAATAATGTCAAAGGTCAGGGTTATGTGGGAATCAGAATCTTCTGTGTCCTTTCTGCCAATGTCTTATCTCTTCCCATCTGATTATATGAAAAGATTAGACTAGTAGGTTAAAAGGTCCACATCAGATATACGTAGGAAATCATTGCTGAGTCCTCAGGTATTATTAACAAAGGGGAAAAGTGCAAAAATTCTATTAGTGCAATGAGTCAGAGATCTAGGGTTAATGGATAAAATGAGAGATAACCGGAAGAGTGTTTTGGGCATCCATTGACTCCATCAATGTCTCATCATTACACAAGAGTGGCATTTCCTCTTGCTGCCTAAGGCCCTCCAGGTCCCACTGCTTCTTAGCTTGCTGAGTAAATGTCAGGCTTAGATTTCACTCTGTTTTCTTGTTTTGTCAAAAAGTATCTGTATGGTTCCTGATCAAGTAGCCAGTTTTGAGACTTCACCAGTGCCTGTAGTCAAGCGTAAATGTTACTTCAACATGAAATCAATTTCTGAAATTCTCATCATACCACCAGAAAAATAATTTCAGGGTTTTTAGTCATCAAGGTTCAAGAGATCATTTATTTTTAATCCACAAACTGTTAGTAACTTTGATTCTCTGTATAAACTAAATCCCAAAGAGTGTGCCTTGAAATTCATTAAGGCTACTACTCTGAGAATCTAGACATACTCCTCAATTTGGGCCAGTTCCACAGTCACCCCCTTTGTTTTGTTCAGTGGATCTTTTGCTTCCCTGGTGCAATGAAGAACAAAACACAGACCTTCAGGGCTTTCTGATGGGGTTTTTTCTTTCCTTCTTCAAATTACTAACAAAAATGACTCTTTCCACCACTATCCTTCACTTTCCCCCTTATTTCCTTCTCCCTTTTATCATTTAGACTTCACAAGAACAAAGGAAAGGAAAATAATAGACAGGTGCTAATGTTAGATCTTTGTCTATAAAGTATTGGGTTAAGAGTCATATATACTGAGAAGACATACATAGATCAGGAAGTAGAATGGAACAATGATGAGAATACTGACTCTGCTGGAGTGGACATGTTTGGGCTTCAGTTTACTCATTTATTAAATGAATGGGTTAGATTAGATGTCCTTTGGTGTCCCTTTTGGCTTCAAATCTATAATCCTATGAACTATGACTTTAAGAATTCTGGTTATCTAAACCTGAATTAGGGAGACCTGGACTTGAATTGGATTATGGGCAAATCATGGCACCTTTCTGGGCCTCAATTCCATAATTTGTGAAATATAGATAGTCATACTCTCTTTACCATCTAAATATCTCATAATGCTAATGTATGGAGAGAATTTTTAAGCCTTTAAGTGCCATATTTTTACTTTAGAAGAAAAATATACTTCTGCCGTCATGGACATTTCTTTATAAAAGATGAAGGCAGAGACATCGATTTTGGAATGGGTACAGAAAGGAACTTTTTTCTATGACCTCTAAAAGATAGGTATGTGTCTTGTGCATATGAGACATACAGAGAGACTTGGCTTCAGACTTGGAATTAGGATACATAGGTTAAAGTCCCAACTCTTATCTTTGAGCCACGGGATCATGGCTAACAATCTGTAAGAAGCTGCTTCTCCATTTTAGTATTATCAAGTCTGTAATTATTCATGGTTGGCACCTCCCAGAACCTCAGTTTTCTAATCTATAATCTATAAAATTGAAAAATATCCACTACCTATTTCACAAGTTCTTATGAGGAAAGAGCTTTATAAATCTCTTGGTGCTATAGAAAAGCAAGTTAATTGAAATATTGGAATTAAAACAAAAAATTCAGTCCAAAAAACATTTATTAAACATCCATTTTATGTCAGGCAAAGGGGCTGACATTCTATAGAGAGACAATAGTAAATATAGGACATACAGAGAGTTTTAATCTTGCAAAGTTATGACTATAGATTTAGAACTTGAAAGGACCAAGAAACACATAGTAAATAGTTAAGCTACAATTTGAACCCAGGTTCTCTGACTCTGAATTCAACATTCTTGCCATTGTACCATACTGAACATGTGCTGATAAATACAGTAGGCATTACAGGGATTGTTACCTACATTTTGAAGATGAAATTCCTTTTAGTGCCTGCCCTCTGTTGATTATTTCCAATTTATCCTGTATATCTTTATCTTGTTTGTGCACAGCTGTTTACATGTTGTTTCCCTCCTCAGATTATGAGTTCCTTGAATTCAAGAACTGTCTTTTTTCTTTATGTTCCCAGTGCTTGGCACAATTATTAACACTCAGTGATTAGACTGACCCCAGTATTCTACTGTTATAGGCTGTAGACAAGTGGGTCAAACCAGACATTTTGAGGAAGGAAAAAGCATCAGGAACTTGGAGGATGAGAAAGGTTATGACGAGATTGTGGTACTTTAAGCTGAATCTTGAAAGGAACTGCTAGGAATTCTAAGAGGTAGATAGGAGGAGCTAGCACATTTTTGGCATGAGGAAAATCCTCCACATGGGCTCAGAAATGGAAAAGGAATGTCAAGTTTAGGGAAGAACTGAAAGGGCAGTTTGAATGGGAAAAAAGATGAAGTAAAAAGCAGTAATATGAAATGTATCCAGATAGAGTCACAGAATGTCCTCAGTAAAGCATAGGTGACAAATGTTCATCCTGCTTCTCCTTGAAAAGCCCCCAAAAGGGGAAGTCTACTAGTTCCAAAGGCCATCCATTCCACTTTCCTCTCATTGTTAGTAAGTTTTTCCTGACACCATGAATCAGTAAGCACCCCAACATACACAGGAGGACCTGATATCACAGGTTCTTACATCTGCATTCATAAAAGGAAAAGCAACTTTTGAGGAGTTAACAATCACTTTAGTCAAGCACAGGTATCAGAGAAAATCAAAATTTCAGAGAAAATATAGAGAAATCAAAAGTCAACAAACATACTTCTAAAATGTTGACCATTACATACATACACAGTTCCCAGAAAGGGAAGCATCAACTCCTGGGTTGGGGTGGGGAGGGCCCCCCTTAGTGGCTCTCTGGCCAAAGAAACACTTCCAGTCAGTAAGCCCAAAATAAAATCTCATCCTCAGAGTTTCTATATACTTTTTAGAGCCAGAGGGCATAACCATCTGACCCAGTGCCTCAATAGAAGAAACAAAGGTACTTGGGACCCTCCTACAAAACAACCCCCCTAATCAAGCTTCCCATAATGGGCAGGTCCATCAATGGGTGGGAAAGATCCTCCTTAATCACATTCAATCAGAGGCACTTTTAGTAAAACACAAGCAGCAAAGGATCTTAATTCGATTGCCATTACATACCAGGCCCATTTTCTTTCATGCAATTTTTACCTGTTATTCCTACTTTGGCTTTCTGAGGTCAAACAGAAAGAGCCTACTCTCTTTTCTGCATCATAACGCTTGTGATGTATAAAAAGTTAGAAAGACATAGTTTCTGAGTAATTAATTATTTTACTAATTATGATAGTGAATAAATTAATGAAAGGATTGGTCATTTGGCCATTTCTTGTGAACCAAAGATCCCTCCTGGAAGTCTCTCAACACTTATATGCCGTTGCAAAAGCAGGTAACCTTGACAGGTGGCAATCACCTCTGATTGGTTAATAATTAATAAGAATGAATATTATAATAAGAAATGGGTTCATTGTAATGAGGATTTGGGAGACATGACTCTTATTCTTGGTCAAAGAGATATCTATATCCATATTCCTCCATATAGGCTCATCCAGACAAAAGGGGAAAACCACTTCCACCTAGAACTGTCTGGCTAAAATACAATGGACCAGAATCCATCAATTCACCTGAACTAGAATTTCTTAACCTTTTGATCAGATCTAAATTTTCCCTCTCATTATCAGCCCTGCATTTCAAAGTCTGCCTGAATAACTACATGGGATGATTTCTAAATGAGGAAATAGAAAAAGGAAAAAAAAACCCTTAGTGCTAATTCATTAATTGTTATTAATATGAGAAAAAGAATCATTTTTTTCACCCTTTAAATACTCAGACACAGCTATCCTGATACCTTATGTCTTTTCTTCTTTAGTTTCCTCATGTGACATGCATTCTAGGTAGGACTTCCACCTTCCTGGCTAATCTACCCTTTGGATACTCTCCAGTTCATCTATATCCTCCTTGAGATGTGCTCCCAAGAACAGGACGCAATAGTACTGTGCGACTCTTGCATTCCTACTCCTGGACATTATACTTCTTCTGTGAAGCTTAAGATCTCGCTAATTTTCTTGGCCATCGTAACATATTATTAACTCATACTGAGTTTGCAATATAACAAAAACCTCAAATCTTTTGCACGCAAAATGTAATTTAGATATGCCTCTCCTATCTTATACTTGTGAAGTCAATTTTAGAACCCCATTGTAAAACTTTATATATTTGTTTTCATGTTGGGTTAGCCAGTAGTGTGTTTATAAAGGTATAACAACTAACTCTCTGGGGGAAAAAAGTATGTGTAACACTCTTAATTTGCATAATTAACATTTTCATCCTCACTTAAGTGTAAACAGTTAGTGAAACAATTAATCAATCACTGTTTTGTAGTGTTTGAAAAATTCTGAGGGGTAACTATTCATCCTGAAAAGTTAATAATGAATTCCCTGTAGGAGCTGGATTCAGTCCACTCCTTGTTAGCCTAATTTTTTTTTAACAGGACAATATTTTTTTGAATGTTGATTTAGTGGGCTAGCGATCCATACCAGCCTTGTGTCATCTACAGATTTGATAACATGCCATCTCCAACTTTCTCCAAAATGTTAAAAAGAATGTTAACCAAGGCAATGCAAAGTATAAAATTCTAGAATATTCCAAGGTAACGTCAAACCTTTTCATGATTACTCTTTGGGTCTGGTTACTCACCAAGCTCTGAATCCGTCTAAATAGATTGTTGTCTGGACACATCTCTATCTTTTCCACAAAAATTTAAAAGGGGCTTTTCTCAAATACTTTGTGAAAATCTAGGTAAACGATATCTGCAGCAATTTTTTAACCTACCAGCCTAGTAATTCTGCCGAAATAGGAAATTATATTAGTCCGACATGACGTATTTTTATGAACTCATGCTGATTCTTTGTGACAACTACTTCCTTTTCTAGATGTTCATTCTCCATCCCTTAAATAATACTTTTTTATACTTTAATATAGATTGAAGACAGATTTTGGAGGGCTTTAAATGATTAAGGGACTTGAAGTAATAAAATAAGTAAAATTACATTTTCATTTAGTCAGTTTACATATATTTATTTTTACAAAGCACTACTTTTCAAGTTGTATTGATGATATATGAAATCATAGATGTTGAATTAGAAAGAACTTTAGAGGCCATTATGTCCAACTACCTCATTTTAAATAAGAGGAAAGTGATGCAGATAGAAGTTAAGTGATTTGCCTAGGGGTACACAGTTAAAAAGTGCTCAAGGACAGAATTTTAACAGGACTTACTGACTCCAAGCCAGTGCTTTATCTACTACATCACTCTAACTTTCCTCACCTTTCCCCCTTGATTAAGTATTTTGTTGGTAGTAGGATTGAATGCAATGATCACTGATGATACTGATTGTCAAGAGACGAGTTCTATTACTGACTTTTCCACAACTGATTGTGATCTTCCGTAAGTCACTTGCCTTCCTGGAGTCCTAGACTCTTCATCTGTAAAATCGAGCACTAGGGACAATAGATTACAGGACTATAGGTTTAGAATTGAGACTCCTGGCACAGACTAGGTACTTAATAAATACTTGTTGATTGATTGATCTAGTCCCCCCATGTCTTATTTTGCAGATGAGGAAAATGAATCCCAGAAAGTTTCTTATTCAAGATCACAGGTTTGAATTTATCTCATCCAACTAGAAATCCACTTTTTCCACTATCCCATGTTAGCATTCTATAAGTTCTGATATTCTTTAGTTCCATTACTCTAAGTGTGAAGGCTGTCCTGAAGTCCATCATCACACATTTAAAGACCAGATGATTTTTGTAGCCTCAACCATTATGGAAGTCAGAGAATGTTATACTGAAGATTATTTTATTTAGGATCATGGCAAAATTTGCAATTTATTTTCACTTTATGCATAGGACAATTTTATTTAGAATAAGAGTCATAAGATGTTAGAGCTCTATGAAACCTTGGAGATCACTTACTTCATATTCAACTATTTTACAGATAAGAAAACCGAGGCCCAGAGACAGGTAGTGACTTTCCTAAAGCCATACAGCTCTTTTGGGTGAGATTTATAGCACGTCTCATCTCATTAATTCTGGTTTATTTTTTCCTGAAACTTGAAATTAACCCATAGAGTTAGGAAATATTTTAAAATTAAATTGAATTAAATTTCAATTAAATTTACTGTTTTAAAAGATGTTATTAAAAACTTTTTCTCTCTCAAAAATCTGGTTTGGTTATATACAAAATATACTTTTGCTATCTTCTATCATAGCATTTATTACTTGTAATAAAAAGCCATGGAAAGAGAAAAGGTAGACCTTATAAATATCAGTAGTTGAATTCTACATTTGATGACAATGTGATGTCTTGGCAAAGACACGGGGAATCAAAAAACAAGAGTCTGGGTCCCAACTCCACCGAGGCTGCAGTATGACCTTGGGTCCATTACTTTATCTTGATAACCCTCAGTCTTCTCCTATATAAAATGAGAGAGTTGGCTCAGCAGACATGTCTGATGGAGGTTGAGTCTACATTTAGGTTTTTTTGGTGCCCAACTTTTATTTAGAGATGTATATCTTCCCTTTACCCATACACCTTTTTTTGGATAATTTCCACTGAATAAAGTGTATTTAGAATATTTCTCTATCACTTGAGGGGTAATTATTGCAATTGATAGCATTTTAATCACTTACTTTAGAAACCTAGAAATTTAATGTTTAATTAAAGGAGTGAAGACTGTCAAAGAGTGTAACAACAAATCATGGGACCTGCATCTGGGTTGATGTTTATTTCTCACTAGTTGAGAGATTGTCTTACTCCTGCTAATGGAGTACTCGCTGCTAATTCCCTCATGGAACTAAGAAGACTGCACTCTAAAATGGTTAAGGTAGACCCTGGGGTTTACATTGCTATGCTGTTCAAGTTTAGAGAATGATTTTTATAATAGTCTGGTTAAAGAGACCAACAGATTAGGATTTAATTCTCTTTAACAGGCTAAAATAGCATGAATGTCATGAAAAGGTTTCTGGATTTGGAGGCAGAGGACCTGGTTCATATCGCAGCCATGCCACTTACTATCTGTTTGACCTGGGGCAAATCTCTCTAGGCTTCAGTTTTCTTATCTCTAAAGTGGGAAGAGTAGGGTACCTGGCTTCTGATACCCCTTCTGGCTTAATGTCTATGCAATGTGAAAATAATTATTTTACTTGTATGTCTTTTTTTCCCTCAGCTTCCATTAAGTTGACTAATACTTCAAATCCTTTTAAAAGAAGGTGTGTCATTTGTGAGCAAATTGTTCAACTAGCAACTTCCAGAAACTCTTCACTGATTCCAGATCATGTCATTAACACACTGAGGTTTGTCCTTTGTCTCACAGAGTGATGTCCTGACTTTCACATGAATTGGATTTAAGTGAGGCAGTTGTACCAAGTTACTCTCTTCCAGAGTCATCGAAGTCCAATGACAAGATGGAAGTCAGGACAATTGACAATATCCCAGGATGTAGTGTATGACTTTGGCATTTTCTATGTCTGACCAAGCTCTAAGGACTCCAAAGCACCTGCTTCAGCTACCTTCACGGACACTGTAAGAAATTGTTCTCATCCACCCATTTTTCCAGGGAAAGTCTGCACATGCTTGGGATAAGCATCCCATTAACTAACCTACAGGGAGACCTGTAAGTTACCCTCAGTCTGGTTTAGATTGTTTTACTGGGGTATGTGTGCTGTGAATGCTACAGCTTCCTGGAGCCACAGGTGAGAATTGGTTGAAAGTGGACTTTGAAGGTGGATTGAGCAGCCCTGAAAAGGGCTGAGCAAGTCCTCATACCAGAGTGCTAATCTTCCTTGAACATCCTACATACCTCAGTGGCTGATAATGAAACAATAAAAGCAGAGGAAATAATCAGAGACAAGCATAGGGGCTAGGAGTAAGAATGAATTCTAGTAATAGCGCTCATTTATGGGTTGTTCAATTTCTTTTTTGATGGTAGGATTATTTAAATAGTCAATTTCTTTGGTTAATCTGTACAGTTTATATTTTTGCAAATATTCATCCATGTCTCTTGGTTTGTTAGATTTATTGGCATATAATTGGGCAAAATAGGTCCTAATAATTGCTTTACCATCCTCTTCATTGATGGTGAATTCCACCCTTTTTATTTTTGATGGTGATAATTTGATTTTCTTCTTTCTTTTAAAAAATCAAATTGACTAATGGTTTGTCTATTTTGGTTCTCCCCCTCCCCATAAAATCAGCCATACTTTTATTGTGCAATATTTTTCTTACTTTCAGTTTTATTAGTCTTTTGTTTGATTTTCAGAATTTCTGATTTGGTATTTAATTGGGAATTTTTAATTTATTCTTTTTCTTGCTTTTTTAGTGGCATGCCCATTCATTGGTCTCCTCTTTCTCTATTTTATTCCTGCAAGCATTTAAAGTTATAAAATTTCCCCTAGTAACTGCTTTCACTGTATCCCACAAGTTTTGGTATGTTGTCTCATTATTGTCTTGCTCTTTGATGAAATTATTGATTATTGGACTAGATAATTTAGATTCTGATTAGTTTTTAAACTCTCTATGGCCTTTTATTACATGTAATTTTTATTACATCATGATCTGAAAAGGATGCATTTAATATTTCTACCTTTCTGCATTTGATTGTGAGGTTTTTATGCCCTGAAACATGGTCAGTTTTGGTGTAGATGCCATGCACTATTGAGCAAAAGGTACATTCCCTTCTGCATTCAATTTTTTCCAGAGGCCTATCCTATCTATTTTTTTTTAAATTCTTCTTTTTTGTTTCTTTTGTGGTTAAACTTATCTAGTTCTGAGAGGGGGAAGGTTGAAGTCCCCCATTAGTACAGTTTTGATATCTATTTCTTCTTGTAACTTACTTCTCTAAGAATTTGGTTGCTCTACCACTTGGTACATATATGTTTAGTATTCATATTACTTCATCATCTATGGTACCATTTAGCAAGAAGTATCTCTTTTAGTTAGATCTATTTTGCTTTTGCTTTTCTGAGATCAGGATTGCTACTACTTCTTATCTCTTTTAGCTAGATCTATTTTTGCTTTTGCTTTTCTGAGATCAGGATTGCTACTACTTCTTTTAAAAAAAAAATTTCATTTGAAGCACAATATATTCCGCTCCAGCCTTTTACCTGTACTCTCTGTGTATTTCTGCTTCAAATGTGTTTCTTGTAAACAACATATTATAGGATTCTGTTTTTTAATCCACCCTGTTATCTGCTTCTGTTTTATGGGAGACTTCATCCCATTCACATTCACAGTTATGATTATTAACTGTGTATTTCCCTCCATCCTATTTTTCTGCATTTATATTTTTCCCTCTCCTTTCACCTCGTCCCTCCTCATTAGTGTTTTGCTTCTGACCACCACCTCCCTCAATCTGCTCTCTCTTCTGTCAGTGCCCCCCTTCCTTTTCCTTTCCCTTTTCCCCTCCTACTTCCTTATGGGGTAAGATAAATTTCTATGTATGTCTGAGTGTGTATGACATTCCCAATTTGAGCCAAATCTGATGACAGTAAGATTCAAACAAAGCTCACCCCCTCCCTTCTTTCTCTCTATGATAACAGATCTTTTATACCTCTTCATGTGATATAATTTACCCTATTCTGCCTCTCCCTTTCCTCTTCTATCAGTACAATTCTTTGTTTCACCCTTTATTTTTTTCTATCATCACATCAAAGTCAACATACTTCCACACTCTATGTATACTCCTTCTAATGGTCCCAATAGAGACACAATTCTCAAGAGTTATAAGTATCATCTTCCTTTATAGGATGTAAGCAATTTAATCTTATTGAATAATGCTTTTTCCCCCGTTTACCTTTTTATACTTCTCTTGAATCTTGTATTTGAAGATTGAATTTTCTGTTCAGCCCTGGTCTTTTCATCAGGAAAGTTTGAAAGTCTCCTAGTTCCCCCTGAAAGATTATGTTCAGTTTTGCTGGATAGTTGATTCTGGGTTGTAATCCAAACTCCTTTACTTTCTGAAATATCATATTCCAAGCCCTTTGATCCTTTAACATAGAAGCTGCTAAATCCTGTGTAATCCTGATTGTGGTTCCTTGACATTTGCTTGTGGTGTTTTGTCCTTGACTTGATAATTCTGAAATTTGGCTACAATATTCCTTTGAGATTTCATTTTGGGATCTTTCAGGAGGTGATCAATGGATTCTTTCAATGACTATTTTACCTTCTGGTTGTAGGATATCAGGGCAGTTTTCCTGTCCAAGCTTCTGTCCAGGTTCTTTCTTTGACCATGGTTTTCAGGTAGTTCAGTGATTCTTGTCATCTCTCCAAGATCTAGTTTTCAGGTCAGTTGTTTTTCCAATGTAGTATTTTACATTTTCTTCTTTTTTCATTCTTTTGATTTTGTTAGACTGATTCTTAATATCTCATGGAGTCATTAGTTTCCATTTACCAATCCTAATTTTTAAGGAATTCTTTTCTCCAGTTAAATTCTGTCTCTCCTTTTCCATTTGGCTAATCCTACTTTTAAAGGAGTTGTTTTCTTAAGTCAATTTTTGTGCTTCCTTTTCCAAGCTGTTGCCTCTTTTTTTTGGACCCCCCTGTGTAACCTTCATTTATTTTACTAATTTTTCTTCTACCTCTCTTACTTGATTTTTAAAATCCTTTTTTGAGCTTTTACAAGATAATTTTTGGACTTTAAAACAATGTATATTCCCCTTTGAGGCTTCACATGGAAGCATTTGACATTGTTGTCCTCTTCTGAGTTTATATTTTAATCTTCCCTGGTGCCATAGTAGCTTTCTATGGTCAAGGTGCTTTTTGGTGTGTTTTTGTTTGTTCATTTTTTTTTTAAGTTAAGCTCTGCTCCTGGAGCACAGGGGGCACTGTCCCAAGCTCTTCATGCCGGGGGCCAGGGGCCTGGTCACTGGTTTTCCCACTAGGGCCTTGGGTACTTACATCTTGCCCACTGTACTGGGTCCAGCCTAGTCTGTTGTTGCCTGGTTTCCAATGCTGTCAATTTGCTTTCTGCACTTGGGTTACAGGTCTCAGAACTGGTCTCAGAACTTGGCTGCTGATCTGGGCTGTGGCTAAGAGCCTTCTGCCACCTTGCCCAGCACCATCTGTGCTGGGCTGCACTCCCCTTTTATCCAAATGAGACAGACCTTTCCTGAAGTCCTTCTAAGTCATATTAAATTGGAAAATTGTTTCACTCTGTCTTTTTTGTGGGTTCTGTCACTCCAGAATCCATTTAGAGGTTTGATTTAACATTGTTTTTGAGGGAAACTAGGGAGAGCTCAGACAACTTCCTGGCTTCTCTCTACCATCTTGACTCTACCTCCCCCCTTCTATAGGATATCAAATACTTAGAGTAGTAAAACTGGTGCTTCGAAGAGTCTTCAACACAAAAGGAAACTCATTGGAATTTATTTCCATTTCAGGAGAAATTCAAACCACGGGGTGGTACTGTGAGTCTGAAAAACTTCAGGATTCTATAGAAAAGGGTGTTGATTATATTTATTGTTTATAAGTTACCATATAACTTTTTATATTTTCTTTGCAATGGAATAAGTTCTGTCCCTAACAGATTGCAGACACACACACACACACACACATACACACACACATACACACACACACACACACATACAAATACATAGATATTTATTTGTATTAAGTTCCTTTTACTTATATCTGGAGGGACCTGGACATGAGCTATATTAAATCCTACATTTGGAGGCTTCTCTGAGGGAACTCTGAGTGAAGTCATAATGAACCAAAGAAAAAGTTATTTGAGGAGTACTCCAAACTGGTCCTGGTTTGTGTAAGCTCAGAATGCTGGCCATGAACTAATCTTAAAAAGTAATGCTTTATTTTACTACTTGAAATTTTATATTGATATCACAACATTTCTGGATATATCTGCCCTTCTCCCTAATCTAAACCCTCCTTTGGGGGAAAAGAAGTTTTGCCAGTAAAGACAAGGAATGAGTTTAACAATGGACATTGCACTCTGCCCCCTTACTCTCATCTAGAAACTGAAAGGATAGAAGTGCATTTATATATTACTAAACACTTGTAAGTTTTAGGTCATAAACAATGAAATGTGGGTACTGGAAGGGTCCTCAGACATAATTTCATCCAATCCCTTTTATATATGAGAAATTTAATTAGAAATGTGGAAGAGTCATGAAAATGCAGGGCAACTTGTATGAGTTTACAATCATCTGAATAAATCTAAAAGCCAGTGTACTCTCAGACTAGTTCCTTGCTAACCCATCCAGCTGGCTTGGGGCCATATATCTTCTCCTTGTCCTTCGTTCCACTTTTATAATAGATGGATCCCTAAATGAGCTATTTTTCAGGTAGAGCATTCTACAAACTACCAACGATACTTCTTGATAGGAGTCACTGCTACTAATATTGGATCCTCAAAGGAAAGTTTCAAAATAAGCCCACCTTGCTTCTTTATGAACAACATGTTCTCTAAACACTTGCTTTTTGGATGTGCAAAAAATGAAGAAATACATCCCACACTTGACCAAGAATCCTTTTTACTATGTCCCCAAAAAGTTATTCTTCTAGCAATGAAGGAGTAGTAGGAATTTTTTTTTGCCTCCTAGTAGAGTAGATGACATAATTTCTCATGAGCAGTGGTAGCAGCTATTGTACTTGTATTCTCTTGGCCATTCCACTCCAAGTGAATTCTTTCCTGACTGTTAATCCAGAATTGATTGAAAGAGCAGGAAGTGTTCATGGAAAGAGCAGGGAGTCCTAGGAGGATCTGTGTCATAGTCCTAGTTTCTGCCATTGATTTCTTCAATGTTGGACTTGGGGCAAGTTGCATGACCTCTTTGGTCTTCAGTTTCACAATTTATAAAATAGTGATGAAAATCATCAAACAGTCCAGTAATTTGTTGAGTATCTCCTGTGCATAAACACTGGGCTCTATACTCCAGGGGTTATAAAGAAGTTATAGTCCCTGTCCCCATGGAATTTATAATGATATATCATTAATAGAACTAAACAAGATGAGAGATTAATATTTAGCATGATTAATGGAAGCCAACAAGAAGGAACTGTTGACCTCAATTGTAACATAGCAAACAATGAAATAAAAGGAAAATGGATTAATAAAGGTGAATGACTGAATTAACACATAAGATTAGGTTTAGACCTGTATTAAGAAATTATTAATTATTTGCCACTTTATAGTTGCAATTTTATTTCAACTGAATTGAAATTTTGGCAGAGATTAATTGACGTGTCATTTGTATATCTTTGGAATGTTTTGGTGGAATCAAATCAAAGGAATAGAGCCATGAGGGCTGAATAGAGCTAACCAAGACCCAGATGTAATAGTAATTTAAATGGAAAGATCTTTCTCATTAATTAATAGGCCCGTATGATCTGCTTGGATCACCTGGAAGCCTGGGTTATATGTAGTGGGAGGAACTTGCTGAAGGGGTAGAACAGGAAGGTTGGAGTGGAAGTTAATGATCAGGTCAGAGGGGAAAGAATGCAGGCCAAGTGACACAGACCAACTGACACAGTATGACAGTTGATAGTGAGAAGGCCCTAGCTAAGGGAGGTTTGAGAATGGTTTTGCCCCCTGCTGTGATCATGGTTATTAACTTCTTGGTCACCATAACAGATTTGGCTTTCTGGTTCTGGGATTTGACTTTCTGGTGTTTAAATAAAGGTTTTTCTTCTGTCCTATGGAGAGTCTTTTATACTTGGTGATTGAGAATATTGGCATATTCATAGTCACTGCCAGAGCTGTGAGTATTGCCTTGGCAATACATCAGATTTGTGTGAATAATGAATCCCACAAAGGAGTTGAATTATTTTAATTCACATTATATAGTTTCATTGAGCTAGAATCAATTATCATATTATTGAGGGATTACAATATTCAGACTTTATTACAAATAAAAATGCTGTTTTATACATACAAATACTGTGTTGCATTTTTGTTTACCTTCCCAGACAGGAAGATTGCAGAGATTAAGGCAAGAATCTCAAGTGGAGGCATATAAAAAAAAGGGCACAATCAAGATCAAAAAGGAGCAAATTCCAGGTAAAAACAGCCATGTTCATACATTCCCCATGTGGATCACCGAAGCAGTATTCACAGCTCTGGCAGTGACTATGAATATGCCAATGTAGTTCTGAATCACAATGTATAATATATTCTCCACATAAAAGGCAGAAGAAAAAAATTTATTCAGATACCATAAAGCCAAATCCCAGCACCAGAAAGCCAAATCCATCATAGATACCAAGAAGTCAATGCACATTAGCACTGCAGGGGACAACACTATTCCCAAGACTTCCTTCCCCCTCCCATCCCATAAACACTCATAAGACTAGCTGTGCCTGCTTGTGTCCTCTGTCCTCCACCCTAACTGCTCTCATCAGTTTCCTCTCAGTTCTGCTCCACCTTTCCTGTTCCATCCATTCAGCAAGCTCCTCCCACTACATGTGACTTAGGCTTTTGTGTGATTTAAGTAGGTCACATGGCCCTATTAATGAATGGGAAAGATGTTCCCATTTAAATTACCATTACACCATTACAGTCACATTGTCAATGCTATACACAAAGGACAGATAGCTCTACAATGTAATAATGGCTATAATGCAAGAGTATAATTGAAGAACTTTCTTATAAAGAATCTTTATTTAAAAAATAAAATTTTATTAAAAAAACCCAAAACATTGTACATACCACCACAGAGTTGAGAAAAGGAAAATCAGAAAGCCAACATTCCCTGATTTTGGCCCAAGACCAGCTGGTATGCACCTGGTAGAAGGGATAGGAGGAAATCAATGCTGGCAGATTCTTTTTTTTTTCCTGCAATTTTGACCAGGAGATGAGTGTTAAGAAATGACCCCTTTCAAAAGCTGGTCAGAAATCCTGACATGAAAACTTGGTGTAAAATAAAAAGCAACTGGTTTTATAGTAGAAGAGGGGCCTGGGAGATGCAAAGATATCAAAGCACAGAGGAATGCCAAGTCACAGAAGTTTTGTTATGCTCTAGAATGCCCTACGAGATAGTGAGGACAGAGGCATATTCAAAGACTAAGCCTCCTCCCACATCTACCTTTCTATAGTATTCTTTCTTATTGTTCTACTTGAGCTGTAGCTAATAATCTTCCTCAACGTTCCCCATGAATAGCGTTTGACAGTCTGAATTAATATTTAGTGAGGATCAGCTGTGTGCAGTTTATTGGGCTGCTAGGTGGTATAGTAGGTAGAGTGCTGGAACTGGAGTTAGGAAGACTCATCTTGAGTTCAAAACTGGTCTCAGACTATTAACTGTGTGACCCTAGCAAGTCACTTAGCCCTGTTTGCCTCAGTTTCCTCAGCAATAAAATGAGCTGGAGAACAAAATGACAAACCACTCCAATTTCCTTGCCAAGAAAAACCCAAATGGGGTCACAAAGAGTCAGGCATAGCTGAAAAATGACTAATAAAGGATAACGAGGATCAGCCATAAGTAGAATATTTTGCTAAACAGTTTGCTCCATGCCATGTTCTTTATCTAATATTTTTGGTTGCTATTTGCTGAAAAACTAAATCATCTTGTAAAATTTATAAAGTTATTAACTCTTATATGTATTCACTAAAAGGAGAGAGGATTCTTCAGTGTTTCAGTGGGTCTGTGACCTGACTCATGCAGGTATTCCCTTCACTTAAGTATTCTATTGATGCCTTGATTCTCGTTCACGTTCTTTCAAGGATCTTCCACAGAGGATCCCCCCTGAGCGCTAACAGCCTTCTTCCAGGTCTTTTTGTAATTTGTGGGTGTCAGGGAATCATTCTGGCTGTTCATCTGTTACCCCTTATTCTTTTTTTCAATTTTTTTCAGTTACATGTAAAAATTTTAAAAAATTTGTTGTTTTAAATTTTGAGTTCTAAATTCTCTCCCTCCCTTTCCCTCTCCTTGAGAAGGCAAGCAATTTGATATAAATTATACATGTGCTATCATGCAAAACATTTCCATATTAGGTTGTAAAAGAAAATGCAGACTGAAAAAATCCAAGAATGATAAAGTTTTTTTTAAAAAGTAGGCTTCAATTTGCATTGACTCCACATTCAGACTCCATCATTTACTTCTCTGGATGCGGATTAGCATTTTTCTTAAGTCCCTCAGAAGTGTCTTGGATCATTGTATTGCTGAGAATAGCTAAGCCATTCACAATTGGTTATCATATCCTATTGCTGTTTTGTTCCACCCATTTCACTTTGCATCAGTTCATGTAAATGCCTTTCATATTGTGTAGTCGCTTCACTTATAAAACCCTGATTTTCCTTGCATGTGATTTTGTGAAGAGCTGTCTTACAAATTTATATTTTCCACCTTTTAACCTGAAATTTGTCTTAGTTTCTTCTGAATTGTTTTAATTCTTCTGTCTAGCCAGTTTTAAATTAGAAATGAATAATAGATTATTAAACTTTTTTTGCACTTAATTTTTTTCTTGCTGTAAACTACTGAAACCAAATTTTGAATCAGATAATTTCAAGTCATTGGTTTTTCCCTGAGAATGTTTTTTTTTTCTTCCACAATTTGAAAAAGAAACAAATAAAATCAAGGTATAATTGAGTCATAAGTGATTGAACAATTGTGTTTGAGCATGCCCAGGTGGGATTAATTATTTTTTTATTTTAGGAAGTTAACCACAAACCAAGATAAATGAGTGTATGAATAATGACAAAAGAACACACTGCAGTTTGCATAAATGAGTTCAATCTAAATTTTATCAATCTTACACTATGTAGTTTAATATAGTATGATTAACAAAGCATAAATGATGGTAAAATAAGTGGATTTACTTTTTAGGTCATTAATTTTTGCCACATTGCATGAGTCAATGGCTTCCTTAGATATCAGAGTATACTGCTAAATGGAAAGTTTCTTTCCTGAAAACTGATAAAGTAGGAAAGTCTTCTTTTTTTCTGAAAAGAGAATGATTCATAAAACTAGTCTATTTCATATATATATATATATATATATATATATATATATACACATATACATACATAACACACATACATATACATATACACATGTATATGTATGTGCTTTGATTGACCATAGTAGATACACCCAAACTAGAGGCATTAATTTTATCTCATTTTTTATAGTATTTTCCATTCTCATTGAGGCTATAGATGATTGAGACATGATTTTTTTAATCCTTTTTTGGTTTGTGTTTCTAAATATTGTTCAGCTTTAAAGTCTAACATCAACAAATAATGAGAGAAATAAAATGCAGGAAAGAAAAACCACTTCAAAATGACTATTTTTGCCCCCACCAAGTGTATAATTTCTTGGGTAAATGTGCCCTCTGTGGTTTTTAAGGCAGCCTAGACTGAAATAGTTTCCTCCCTTCAACAGGTTACAGAAAATGAATACAATCAGGTCAGGGTCAACTTAGTGTTCAAAGACCTCCTGATTAACTTCTCCTGAAAAGTAAATTGCATAGCTCCATGACATGTGAAAGTTCCATTGATGAAACAGGGTGTGTGATGACCTAGAAACCTTTAGAATTTGTGAGATGGAAGGAAGCATGACAATGCAAACTCTCTACCTCTATGGTTAGTTCTCAGTGGCTCAAAAATAACCATTATGTGAAGTTCTATATTGCCTACCCAGTCTGCTTTCATTTGGTCAGAAACCCCTTGGATGACTGATTTTCCTCTTCAGTTTAGCGTTGTGGATCACAGAACTTCTGTTGGCCTAGATTGATTGCTGTACCTTGACATATTCCCTATTAAGTTCCTGAAATGGACAATTAGTGACACAGTAAGATATCGATGGTCGTTTCACTCCACAGTCATTTATTTTTATATGTTTAATAAATATTTATTTTGTTTTGTTATTCTGTTACCTAAATAATCTTACTTTTCACTAAGGAAAAGAATAGATAGAAACAATTGTATCCATCCTCATGTAGATCATCAGTTATTCATTAAGGAAAGCCCTTTTTGGTTTGCTATAATGAATTATCTCTTGGCCAGCTATTCTATTATGGCTATGCAAATTTAACTAGGAGTAGAAATCTTTCCTTCTCTGACTGTATCCTTTTATTGATCTTTTTTGTTTGTTTGTTTCTTAATCTTTTCCTGGAAAGTAGAGAAGAATCATGCTTAATACTTTTTTTCTCTCTCTACTATCCTTTTTTTTCTCTCCCTCTAGTATTCTTTCTTTTCTCTCTCTAATATTCTTACCCCTCTCAATACACAGCAAGCTGCCTATATATTATATACATTCTCCTGAAGTCTATATCTTTCCATTGTACTCTGACAGTCAGTACTTAGGTAACCATGGGCAAGTCACAATTTCTTCTAGACTGAATTTTTCCATAGCTAGAATGGAGATATTAATAATTTTGTACCTTCTTCGTAAGGTGATCTTTCAAGGAAAAAGTTTTGTAAATGTGTAGAAATTCAACTCAAACCAGTCAGTGACTGTATGTACAAAACTATGTTTGAGATGCTGATTACATATAAACAAAAAAGAAAACATATTCCCTGTCTTCAAGAAGCTTACATTCTACTAGTAGCTTAAATAGAGCATACAAACAGATAAATATATTCAATTTAATTTGAAAGAAGGGACAGAGAATGACCAGTTATAAATGTGAGTTATTCTTGCTAACATTCTTACTGATCTTTAAGGTGTGAATCCTCTTGTCTCTGTAAAATTCCAAATTTCATTTTAAATGGATTTATAGTATATGGGCTAGACCAGCAGTATGTAAGCAAAGAGAAATAAAGAATTTGATTGAGTCTTAGGACATCACAGATTAGCTACATCACAGACTTGCTAATTTTCTTGAGTTTGTATATATTTACTATATTTTGTTCATTGAAGATATAATGTGATAGGTTTTGGGAGGCTTTGTAGAAAGAGTAGGTCATGAGGGAAATTTCAAAATAAGGTAAGAAAATAACTTTCTAGATTACTTGAACCTAGGAGAGAATGAAAAAAATAAGTGAAATTGATAATGTTCATTTCCTCCACTTTCAAAAGAAGAATATTCCTGAGAAAAAAGGAATGTGGGGGAAAAAAACCCATTAAATGCAAATAGTTTAGATCTGTGTTGGTTGGTTGGACTTACTTTCTGTGCAGTGGCCATTTAACGTGAGAAAAAGATAAGAAAATTATGTTTGTTGGCTTTGTTGCCCTTAGTACAAACAGTTTCTGTTGACATACTCATCAATACTATCACCTAGAATGTATAACTTGCACAACTTGTACTTAGAAAGGTTTAGATCAGAGAAAATATACAGTAATATAATTTGTTTTTTACCATACTAATCTTCAATGTATATCTATGATTTTTTCTTCCTTGCCTATAATAGTCTTCAAAACTAATATATATGTTTTAAATATATATGTATATATATATATATATATATATATATATATATATACATACATACATACATATTTGTAGAAATGAAACTTTCTGTGGTTTGGAATGGGTTTGTCATCTTTCTCACTGTTTTTCTCAATACCTTTAAGGCAATGTTCTTGGAAAAAAAATTCAGCCTTATGGGACAAATGACAAATTCAGCATCTAGTGTAATGTCAATGGGGCCCAAGGGAGAGAATAAAATCATATTTCAGCAGCCTGCTTCTTGTAAAGGACTGCTCTGGGATTCAGAGTTGAGATCCAAAACATAGGAGAAGGCTCACAATATGCAACTTGGTGTCACCTACCAGGGCATCTGCCACTTTTCCATTTGCCCTTAAATTTCAAATGTTAATAATGATGCTTTCCTCAGAGGACTTTCCATGTTACAGCAATGTTTATTCAAATGATGGTTTATCAAATAGTTTCTCTGAGTCTAAGAAATTTTGGTTTACTATTTCTACATTGATTTACATTTTAATAGTAAAGCAGCTTCATAGGTGCCACTTCACAGTGCATTGGAATGCCTGGCCTAGAATCAGAAAGACCTCAGTTCAAATCTGACCTCAGACACTTACCAGGTGTGTGACCTTGGGAAAGTCACTTAACTTTAGTTTGCCTCAAGTTCCTCATCTGTAAAGTGGGGTTAATAATAGCACCTACCTCCCAGAGTTGTTACAAGGATCAAATGAAATAGTATTTGTGAAGAGCTTTACACAGTGCCTGGCACACAGTAGACACTATATAAATGCTAGCTGTATTATTATTCATGTTCAATACATTAACATTTACCTCCTTAGATGTAAGGAATCCCATGGATTTACTGAGTAAGTAACTTAATTTTAAAAATAATTTAATCTAAATTAATTTTAGATTAGTTAATTAAGTCTAAAAAAGAGCAAGAGGATGATTAATTGATAATTTTTTGGGAAAGAAATTGAAGTCCCCAAATAGGAATAGTCTTTTGCGCCTCAAGGTAGAGAGACATTTTGTTCCCAATTCTTTAAGGCTATCTTCTCTCAGTTACCCCCTTGTTCTTCATCACTAATCCATCTTGCCATTTCTAATATGCCCATTGTACAGATAGGTGCTTAGAATAAAGGTTTAGAATGCCTTGAATTTGTAGTTGTCCACAGTCTGAGTAAGCAGCATGGTAGAATGGATAAAATAATGGACGGAGCATCAGGAATACTTGAGTCAAAGTCTGACTGCTGACCCTAGATTTATGACCAAGAGCAAGTCACTTACCTTCATTAAACCTAAATCTGAAAAGGGAATGGATTGGGTTAAATTCCCTTTAAGGTCCCTTTCGGCTCTAAATCCATGGTCTTATGATTTTCTGGATGATCCTAAAAAAATGCCTAGGCAATTTTATATAGTTTTTAGACATGGGGATTAAAAGAAAGAAAATGAATGCAGAAAATTATATAGAACCATTTATTCTTCATAATTTTATCCCAAGGTTGTAAGCATACATAAACTTATGCTCATCAAGTTTTTCTTTTGCTAGGTGAGGCAAACCATGTCTATACAAGTTAATGGGCAGTGGGAATATCAGAAAGGGCAAGATGGATTAGTGATGAAGGCTAAAATGATAATTAAGAGAAAATAACTTTAAGAAGTGGGAACAAGATGTGTCATTTGGCTCTCAAGCTTGAGTGGCAAAAGTCTAAAGGTATTTGGTGGCTACAATTTCTTTCCCAGTCAATTTCCAATTAATCATCCTTTTGCCCATTTTTAGAATTCTAAATGAAATTACGTCATTATATCACAGGAAAGCTACACTTGACTTGATAAATCATGTGGGTCCACATCTCTCACTGCTTTTATATGAATCAGGATGGTGTTAGCACAAAGCAAACTAGATTGTACAAGTCTAGTCCAACTTTTCTACCATTTTCTACAAAACTCCAAAGTTCTCTCAAATTCAGTAATGTCTAGGTCCAGAAGCCAACTTTGGCTAAGTTTCTATTATCGTTACCAAATGGTTTGTTTGCAAAGATTTGAACAGGAAGATACTAACCATTGAAATTCTTATTCATTCACTCAACAGTCATTTTGGAAATTGAAGGATTATTGGTTAGGGTTGGGATTTTATAGGAATCCATTAGGTATGTAAATAATTGTGAGAGTATTGATAGGGAATCTCTTAGTAAATTCTATGATGATGAGGAGCAGAGAGGGTCCAGTCAGTAAAGCCCTTGCCATATAACTTGGGATAGACCAGATATCTGCAAAAGGTTAACCTTCAGAGGATTTCTCACCCAAACTACTCAGATCAAAGGTAAGAGTTCCCTATTTAAAGTTCAATAGATATTAAAGATGATAGGATTCATCACTTTAAAGATGATTAAAATAAGCCCAAAGAGATAAGATGACAATCAAGGACACATTCCTAATATGTGGCAGAGCAAAGACTTCAACCTGAATCTCCTGAATCCAATCCAGTTGTATTGCTACCATGCTACAATTCTGGTTTCTTGTCCCAAGAAAACCTGGGTGACCCAGCATGATGGATGCCCAAAGCGAGAGAAGCACATAGGTGCATCATAGTTACTAAGGGAAACCTGGGAGTTTTTAACTAACTAAAATAATGTAAAAACTGAGTTCTGGGTCAGAATCTCTCATCAGTTACCCAAATTGCTGAGAGAAATCTAATCTACTTATCATTTCAAATTCCTGATAGTCTATAAAATAAGATTATCACTGTAGACTTAGGAGACATCAGAATCAAATCCTCTATATAATGGATAGATGAGGAAACTGAGGTTCAGGGAGGCTATGTGACATCCAAGGCCACAGAGTTAGTAAACCTCAAAGGTGAGATTTAAACCCAGTTCCTTATTATACCACTAGAACATGCTGCATTTCTTATTTATATAGCACTGTTCAGTTTAGGCAAGTGAGTAAGAGCAAGCTGACTCATTTAAATATAAATATGGCATGGAGAAGTTTGCTCTTATATTGATCCAGGGGATTGTGCCTAGCTCAAAGAAAATGACTCAGAGTGAGATTACTCTAACACCAATATGTTCTCTTAATATATTGAGATTTGGGGGCAGGGAAAGAAATTAGTTTAGGTTACTGCCTAAGAACTAGATATTTAGCAGGAAAGGGGTCTATTTGTTTTTGAACAGCTTTCAAATCTGACTGGCAATGCAATTATCTTCCCAATATGGCAGTGTGTGCGCAAATGTGTATGCGTGTGCAAGTGCACATGTGCGTGCGTGCATGCGTGTGTGTGCATGCATGTGTGTGTGTGTGTGTGTGTGTGTGTGTGTGTGTGTGTGTGTAGGTTTCCTTTCCCAAATGATCGTCAGGAATCAAGAGGGGCAGTAGTAAATGTGTCTTTTATTCTGTCATTTCAACATTCAAAAATAGTCCTTGTATGTGTGTTGGTTCAGTAGGGAATGGAAAAAAGGGGAAGATTCTATATAGCTTTTTTCATGCTTTCACCATTTTACAGGGAAACTATTCATGCCACCCATACAAAATTTATCAAATAACTTGCTATGAGCAAGACACTTGACTAGGCTAGGAACTGAGGGAGATATGAGGGCTAACAAAATACTGTTTCTGGACTCAAGAAACTTGAGCCAAGTAGGAAACATAGGGAGTATACTGAAATATTTTATAAAATTTTATAATGTATCATATGTATTATAAAATGACCTATCACAAGGACAGAGTAGCTAGGAAAATAAGTGCACAAGTAATCTTAGTAAAGAAAGCAACAACTGAATTGCTCAAAGATTAAATTGATTTTAAATGTAGCCTAGGAATTTTTCTTTTCCCTTTTGAGGAAGAGGTATGTGGAAGAAAATTAGAGTTTGCCACAGAAAAGCTTTGCAGCAACAGAAAACTTTTATGGCTATAGTTTCTATACATTCATAAAACTGTCCTTTGATAATAAGCTATCAGATTTATAAGTGGAGCATCTGATTGTAAAGTCGAGCTATTTACAGTGCATTTATATAGTGCTTTCTAGGTTTTCAAATTGCTTTCACATCTATTATCTCATTAGGTGCCCATAGTTTTTTTTTTTTAAATTACTACCAACCCATTCCTGGCTTAGATTTGCTCTCTGAAAGAGATATTATTATGGCAACTTAGTGGAACAGAAACAACTAACTATAGGGGCTTAAGCACTACTCATAGTAAGTTTCTGAGACATTGGACCTTGAATGGACTTTCTTCTGGAAGAATTCAGACAAAGAAGCTATGGAAAGACAGAGTAAGAGGAGGATATGTGACCCATTCAGTTTCATGTTTCTCTTACCAAACCTCATAAAGAGACTGGAATGGATACTGTATTGTCATTGAAGTCAGGATGCAGCAGAAAGAAAGAGCTAAGGAACAGAGAGATAACTAGGAAGTAGATGCTTCAGTGAATGGTGAGAGCAAGGTCTGACACCCAGCACATTTCTCCACATTCTGCTTCTCTGGAGCAGTGAAAGGATTATCTGTTCAACCACTTTTCTTCCTATTTCTTCTTCAAACCAATAAGAAAGAGAAGAAAAAATATAAAATCATCCTTTAATAATATATTATCGAATTTTGCAAGCAATCAAGTATGAACTCATCATCCTATGGTTTAGTGACTCCATAGGATTTGGCTTCTCTAGTCTTGTAGCACCTCTATCATACTGCGTGGTTATTAAAAGATCATTGGCAACAATTCAGTAACTGTAATTGCCATTTCTTTCAGATCACCAGTAATTAATTCATCTAGACCGGGAACTTGAATTCATTGAGAGTACATCAATATTCTTCTTGTGATCTTGAGTATGTTGCTTTTCAATCTCCTGTTAATCTCTAGTCATCCTGATCGGAACCTTATATTCCTTTTTTATAGAATTATTTCATTACTCCAGTATCGTAATGGATATGTAATAGCATTGATTTGAACAAATCTTCCAATCAAAATTGATCCATGCCACACCTATACTGTGTGAGTCTTGACTGTATTCTTCCATAAGTTTACCAGAGGGATTCTGTCCAATGTGCTGGGAACCTTCTTGTACTCTATTGACAGTCACGATGAAGATACCAGTGAAGTGCTTGGGCTATCAGCTGGTTATACGTCACTTTCACAATGTGGCTAGTTCATCATTTTGAGCCTATGTTTCTTTTCATTACATCCTTTACATTGTTTCTTCTGTGCAATCCATTGTACTATTCTCCAGCTTGCCTGTGGCTGTTCTGTGCTTCTTTGTGCACTTTTGGGTCACCTTCTCCTTATATTGGAGACTTGATTCATATCCATAAGGACTTGGTTTCAGATGGAAGCCTGGAGTTTTAAAAAGAACTGTTCAATTTCTCAAAGGCAAGCCTAACTCTCTTCTTCCTTGTTTGCGGTGTTTATCTAAGATTTATATACCAAGTTCCATTCAACAGCTCATAGTGCCTTTAGATTGCAGGCCTTGTCCTGGACCCCACATCTCTGGGGGCCCTTGTGACTTGAAAGACATTGCTTATCGTAGGCACAAAAGTTATTAAGATAAAAATGAAATAAGCCATAAAACAAAATCATTACCAATGCTTCATAAATAAGTGAATGTTGCCTTATTTGTATGGGATATATTGTATGGGATATAGGAACATGGGAATACACCTAAATTACGCCAGCCAATTGTTCCAGATTATGCTGGGTAGTTCCAGATTCACATAACCTCAAATCTCTGTATTGTAAAGTTCTGGGAGGACTTGTTCTACATTCACCCAATGTGTTGTATTTGCCCTCTGTTTTCAGTAAATCACTTGAGAACTTGTAGATTTATTACTCATTGTTAGCTGTCATGAGTCACTTGAAAGTACTGCATATTGTTGACTGAATGCATTGCTGTGGATGACAAGTTTAACAATAGCATAAATGCTTATTAACACATCCAACAATAACATGCAGAAGAAGAACGTTATGCATGTAACTAGAGAAATGAATTGTGATTAATGATGCTAAGCTAGCAATCAGTTGCAGTTGAAAACTTGTAATCTGGACAACATTGACAGTAATATTCCAATTTATGATCTGAAGTTAGTACCAAAACATAGGTGAATTTAAGGATCTTCTTTTGACCTCTCATACATTTCAGATTGATGACATGAAAATATATTAATTACATTAGGGCTTAAGAATATTAATCTTTAGATATTGGTATAAGTAACATATTCCCTCTTTTCTGAGTTTTTGATGTCCCATATTTGCCTATAATAATTTCTAACATGTCCTGTTTTGATTGCTTAAAATTTACTTTACCTAAATTCTTAATAATTCACAAAATAAACCACTATTTCTTTAAATTGGCTTAAAACATTACACAGTCATTAATGTTATGACTATAAATACAATAAGCAATTTAAAAATAAGTTTATATCAACAACTAAAATGTAAGTCATTCGATTTCATTTTCTAGAATTATAATTTTGATGTATTTTTTGCAGTTAATATGAAATGATTGCTTCAATTTTGTGAATTCCATTATTGTATCTGAAATTTCAAAAAATTATATTAAATATAAAGACAGCATCAGTATTCCATTCTCTGACGTTTTTGTACTGCTAATATAACAAATAATATTTAAAAATAACAATTTAAATTTTCATGTAAGACACAAAAATTATCTTTAAAACTTTTTATTCTATGAAAATCGACATAATTATCAGGTTCTTCTATGAAGGGCCTTTTATTATGTGAAAACGCCAAAGTGGAATTTTTACCTATTAAACTTTTTCCCCCATGGTATCTAATTTTTTTGATACATACTGTTACAAAAAGGCAACATTTTAAGTTTTTCTTGGATGTGTATTATTGTAGAGTAATAGCTATTTGAGATATTCTAATTTCCAAGTATCAGGTATTAAATTGTCCTGAAAACACTTTCTGAAAATGAAGCTGTGAATATTTATATATGTTGAGGGATTGCAGGCAGTATGGGAGCGAGGTGAACCATCACAACATAAACTATTTTTCTGAAATATTTGAAGAATACTGTTTCAAATAGAAAGGGAGATATAGATTACGGAATTCACTCTTTAAGAAGGAGTGGGTTTTACATGCTGCACAGATCTGTAAGGAGCGTGATTATGTGGGCTACAATATTAATCCAAATTTAGACAGTCATTTAAGCTCTATATAGTTTGGTGTTTTAAACTATAATATTTCCTGTGAAATGGTGAATATTGGTAAACAAAATATTCCAAATTTTCATTAATAAATAAGAATGCCTCAGATGGGACCATGAATTCTGTAATATATTTGTAATTGAATTATTTATATAGGCAGGTACCCAACAAAAAAATTGTCCAGGGCCTCTGCACAACCCGCATGACTACCCTGCCAACAGCATATGATAGTTTGGATGATTGGCATTCTTCGTCTTCTTGGGTTTTTTCCCACAGGGATGGTTAGAACAAACCCTTAAATGATTACGGTTCTCATTTCGGGAGGCTCTGCAATGTTCTGGAGTTGTATGTAAGATTCACAGTATCATTAACAAACAGGACCATCTGGAGAATTGCATCTTATATAAGGAACCCTTCTTTGTATTGGAATCTGTTGAATTTCCTTCATGACAATGATGAATAATTTTGGTGAGCATGTCTTTCTATTTTATGCCTGCTTAAATATAAATGATCACAGAGTCAATGAATAAGCTTTTCAATGTAGTTACATCTTTCCAGGAATTCTTATAAAATTCTAACCAATGCATAGAAGATATTTTCTATGGAGTGGAGTCTTTAAAATGGCATTTTGCTCTACCGAATGAATTTTTTTTCCTGTAGTGGCAGTCAATAAACACAATGCAGAGGGTGGAATCAAAATGATGGAATAAAGGTAGGGACTCACCTGAACTGTTACACATTCCTCTCCAAAGAACTTTAAAACAAGTACCCTTTGATTTAATATTCAATTTTTAAAAAATTTTGAGTTCCAAATTACTTCCCTCTCTTCTCTCTGCCCTCATTGAGAAGGCAAATAATTTGATGTAGGTTGTACATTGTATAGGCATGCAAACATTTTTATATTAGTCATGTTGTAGGAGAAAACATAGACCCCCCCCAAAAAACCCTCAAAAATAAAGAAAGCAAAAAAAATAGTATGTTTTGATCTGCTTTCAGGCTCTATCACTGCTTTCTCTAGATGTGGATAGCGTTTCTCATTTTAAGTCCTTCAGAATAGTCTTAGATCTATGTATTACTGAGAATAGCTAAGTCATTAGCAATTGATCATGGTAGAATGTTACTGTTACAATGTACAATGACCTCCTGGATCTGCTTACTGCAGTTTGTATCAGTTCGTGCCAGGTTTTCCTACAAGCATCCTGTTCTTCATTTCTTGCAGCACAATAGTATTCCCACATAATCATGTACCACAACTTGTTCAGCCATTCCCCAATTGATGAATGTCTCCACAATTTCCAAATCTTGGCTATCACAAAAAGAGCTGTTATAAATATTTTTGTACATATAAGTCCTTTTCCTTTTTAAAAATTCTCTTTGGGAGACAGACCTAATAGAGGCGTTGCTGGATCAAAGGGTATTCCCAATTTTATGGCCCTTTGGGTATAGTTCCAAGTCATTTTTCAGAATGATTAGGTCGGTTTACAGCTCTGCCAACAGTGCACTGGTGTCTCAATTTTCACACATCCCCCTCCAACATTTTCCTTTTTTGTCATGTTAACCAATCCAGTAGGTATAAGGTGGTACCTTAGAGTTGTTTTAATTTGTATTTCTTTAATCAATGGTGATTTAGGGCATTTTTTTCATAACTATACAAAACTTTGATTTCTTCATCTGAAAACTGCCAGTTTATAGTCTTCGATTATCAACTGGGGGATGATATGTATTCTTATACATTTGACTCAGTTGTCTATTTATTTGGGGAATAAGGCCTTCATCAGAGAAACTTGCTATAAAAAAATTTCCACCAGCTTCTGAGTCATGTAGACTCAATGATAATAGAATTTAAAGGATCTAGAACTGGCAGAATGCACAAGTAAAGAGTAATTGTTAATGGCTCAATGTCATTCTTTTAGGAGGTGTTCAATGAGTCTTGCTCAGCATTGTTTAACATTTTAATCAGTTACTTAGATAACAAGATAGATGGCATGTTCATCAAACTTACACATGACACAAGGTGAGAAAGAATGTCTAATGAGAGATAACAGGAATTTTAAAAACACTAAATTTAATTCCATAGGGATCACTATTAAATTTTACATTTGGATTGAAATAATCAACTTCAAAAGTATAAGAGGAGGCAGTATTGTTAGTAGTTTGCCTGGGAACAATCTGCTGGCTTCAGTGGACAGCAAATCCAACATTAGTCAGTAGTGTGATATGAAAGTAAAAAAAAAGTGACTTTGGAATACTTAGAACAGTCTGGCTAGAGAGACTGAGGAAATGAAAATCATTTAGATTCTGTCCTGATCAGACTGTGCCTTGAGAATTATTTTCAAGTCTGTGTACCACCGTTTAGGGAAGACAACCTGGTAAACTGGAGGGTGTATAGAAGAAGGTAACCAGTCTAGTGAAGGGTCTTGACTCCATGTTATATAAGGATTGATGAAGGAAATATGATATTTAGCTTAGAAAGAAGACTTGTGGGTCATGGTACCTGGGTTGAAATATTTAGAAGATTGTCATGGGAGAGGTGAATTAAACTTTGTCTTTTTGGCCTCAGAGGGCAAATGCAATGGGTGGAAGTGGGGAAGAGACAAATCTAGGCTTGATGTCAGGGAAAAATTCCCAATAGTTAGAACTATCCCAAAGTGGAAAAGGCTACCTTATAAGAGAGTAGGTTTCCCCTCATTGGTGGTCCCCAAGCAAAGACTGGAAGCCTACTTGTTAGACGTGTTATTGTCATGATTCCTTTTCATATATGTATATTTTTATTTCAATATCACTGGTTTTCTTTGTAATTCTATGGATTTTATTTTATATATTTTAAAACAAGAGGGGTCTATGACATGGAAAAAGGTTAATAAGTACTGCACTTGGTCAATTCTAGACTCTAGTTCAATTCTGCTAAGGATCCTTCTAGCTGAAATCCTATGATCTAACAAATAGAGTTCCCACCTTCCTCCTTTGGTCTATTTCTATAACTTCCTTTAAATATGCCAGTCAGATATGTTTCTTCTCAATGTAGCACATTCCTATTTGAATATTTTGTTTATCATTCCCTCTACTAGCTTTGCCAGTCTCTGCCATATGATTTCTGAAAGAACTCTTGTAATCAGTGCTTCTTAAGTTGTTGGCTTCCAGTGTCTATTATCACCACTCTTTCCTTTTAAACACAAATATCCTTTAATTTTTTTTTCCTTTCTCAGTGCGCTCTCCATATCAACATCTCTTAAATGCTGCTGAAAATTGTAGTCAGAGGTTTGCTCAGGCAAAATGAAATAGCAGCCACAATTGGAGGACTAAATGCCCAGCCAAGGGATTCAGATTGTTCTATGCAATAGTTGTGTTTCCTAGTCTCAATCAAAGGCTCAGTAGAGAGTTGGGGTTATGAGATGAAGGTTTGGAACTAGGAGGGCAGTCTATTATTAGAATGCACAGATGGTCTAGGGTTCTTTTAAGGGGTGGCTTTCTGAATCAGATCCATTGCAGCTGGGTTATGGATGAAGGGATCAGATGGCCTTGGCTTATTTTCAAGAGGGTAACCACACCATAGAATTGAACTCTAATACAATTCTACTGAATTTCAATACACATGGCCTTGTGATTCCACTGTTTTCTCTCCACAAAGAGGATATTTCCTTTATTCCTCAGAGGATCACTATTTTTGAGTGCTTGGAGTGCTACAAGTTCCCTTAGTCCAAGATTATCTTGAAGTAACATCCTAACATAGTTAATATCAAGCCTTTACTTAATGAAACCCTCTTATTGTGCCTTTGCATGTACCTTTTGGGAGGCTTTTGCCATTTATACTCTTGAGAAATCCATACTGAAGAATAATTCAAAACCTTGATTATCAGGAAAGAGAGGTCATCAGGGCCAGGTCTCAGTTTAGGACTCTGCCTCTTCCTTACAGGTAGCATGCCATTTTCACACATTCCCAAGAGCAGTGGTTAACAGAAAAATAGGCGCCATGTACTTTCAGGTTGAAAAGAACTATCGCTCAATCTTGGCAACTCTGGTTTGTACACACAGGTGGTAATATCCATATTAATGTCTTGGTTGGCTTCAACAGAAAACAGTGTTTAGTTGTAAAATAAAATAACACAGAGGAAACTTCTTAACTCAGGATGTGATAACTGATGATGGTAATTGTAGCTTTTTCTCCCAGAACTATAGAACTTCACAAAGATGTTACATAAATATTCTGCACTCTGTCTTGTCGAGAAACCTTGAAATATCTACAGCTCTGCTGTCCCCTTATAATTAGCTTCTCATCATATAGATCACCCTTCAATCAACTTCTGTATTCCTTTATGCTAATTGTATGATAATTCATTGTTAGTTGCAGGTATGACACTATCCTCATCATTTAATCAAAACTAGATATTTAATCCCCTTGTGAGGGATAGGAGCAGGGCAGGAGGCTAGGGTAAGTGAGAACAGTGCTTTGAATATAACTGTTACTCAATAAATTTTTGTTGATTGACAATGGTTTATTTTAGTCAAATTATGAAGAGGTAAGTTTTAAAAGTCAATTCACATATCTATTATCTTCTTTTTAAAAAAACCCAATCACTTACATTTCGAATATTGATTCAAAAGCCTACTTGATTTGAAAGGGACCATTAACATTTAACTTGTCAAACTCGCTCATTTAACAATTAGGGACACTGAGGACAAAAAGATTAAATTACTTCTCAAATATCACATAAAGGGAGCATCAGGACTAAAATACTGCTTTCCTATTACACCATACTGATTCCTAATTTAGAGTTTCTCTCTAGTTTTTATTTGTACAGCACCAAACACAAGAATTAAATAAAGTACTTGAAAAGGACCTGACCAGCTCCAAATTTTATATTATGAGTATAATCTATGCTAAAAAATTTTCCATTGTCATTAACATCTGTACAAAGACAACACGCAGAAATGAGATGCTTTGAAATTGGAGTTGTCAGAGGACCAAACATTTCAAGAGGAAGGAAACATTTTGTTCGATAGCACAAATTGGTCAAACATAATATTTGATGAAATAAATAGCAAAGTACAGGCTAGAATTGGGAAAAGGAGTTATCTTGAGTAAATTGTGTGTATGCCATTAAAGTAGTGATGCATTCAAAACTGGAAGCCCAGTTGCTAGACATTTAATGTTTGTTAAAGTAGTTGGAGCAGTGCTAGAAGAATGGAAAGAAAACTGACTGTGAAAGTTTGGGTATGGACGCAAGTGTTACTTCTCATTCTTAACACACTTCCTTATGGCAATATTCCTAAATTCTTTGAAATTTTCCTGCTTAGTTTGGAAAATGAGTCATCAAGAAATATTAAGGTCAAAAGAGTAAAAAAAAAAATAGAAAAAATATAAAGCTTCTATTTTCTCTTATGGCTCTCATAGGAGACAATCAAAGTCTGTGGTACTCAAACTTTTTTAAAACAAGTACCATTCTAAATCATTCAGTACCTTCCTGCCCCCAAACATTCCATAGTTCTTTGTTCTCCATGTCATGTCTTCACTAAGAAAAAGTAACCACAGTGGTCTCTCTTGGCATGGGAGCAGATATTAAAGACAATAAGGAATATGTAGAAAGGACTTAGGAAATTAGGAGGCTGTTTCACTCAACTGATCAAGTCTATAGTTATATAGAGTCAGTATGTGATTTTGTTTTAAAACTACTCAGTTATTTAACAATTGTTTTAGTGCTTAATAAGATAAAGTCTTTCTTTCTCTTAAGAAGCATATTGGCTTTAAATTAGTTGAAATGGAAGGAGCTAAAGAAGTGATCAAGGCAATTCTTCCAGTCTTCAAAGGATTATTAAATTATGTCATTATCAGCTTTGCTTCTCCAATTGATTCTCTGTATAAATGATTCATGTCCCTGTCTTTCCATAAATCTTCCACAGGGGATTTTTCAAAGATCTTAGAGGTCCAATGGAGGTCATTTAATGTTCCTTAGATACTAATGGAACATTAGGTTGTTCAAATGTTATCCTTGACTCTTTATGTGACCAATCCATCTCCTTTTTTATTATACATTTCCCTGAGGATGACATATTTTATATCATTTCCTGAGCAAAAGTCATCATTAGTATGATTCTCTAGACTACTAATGGTAGCCATACAGTTATTAATGCCACTTGTACCACCAAAAATTTTGTTCTCTAGAGATGATGATATTTCATGAAATGTAGATATGGTATCATGAAAAGTATTGAAAAAAAGGAGGATCAACATGGTGGAATATCAGGAAGTTCAGCTCAGTTCCCCTATCATGCCTCCTCCATGAAGGTTTACAAAACAAAATAGACCAGATTCTGAACAGGAAATACAAGAAAAAAAATTACAGCAAGTCATTTTTCCTCCCCAGGTAAGCATAGGAGATAGATAGGTCTGTAGGCATTGGGAAGGGGTCTGGTCAGAAGAGTGTTGCACAGAGTATCTAGCACACATGATCTACAACATGCGCTGGGAAATTAAGCACTGAGAAAGGAAAAAATTCCTAAGGGCCCCTGAATTAGGACAAGGTACCACAACGGGTATCATCAGGCAACTCTTTTGCTCACTACCCAGTTGGAGTCTGGGGCTATAGGTGACAGAGAGAGTCAGTCCTAGTCAAAGGCCCTACAAAATTCATGAACCTTAGCTATGAAGTGAGTGAGGAGTAAGTTCAGAAGCAAATAGAAGCTGAGTGGCTTTGATCTCTGGCGCAGAGACTGGACCATCCAGCCCAGGCTAAAGCCTGTAGTAGAATAATAAAGGAGGAATCCCAGATCAAAGGGAACCTGCAATTTGCTCACTTTGAACATTCAGATCCTCTCAGTGAACTAGTAGTATCTGGGTACAGCAACACTCTACTAAAACTTTTATCCAGGGACAAGCCAGGAGAAGTTTTGCTCATCCACAAAATCGTAAAGTTTAGAGTAGAACAGGAGTGAGCAGATTTTGTGCTAGGTCATGTCACTTTGGTATCACCGAAAGCTATTATGTTTCCAGCTTGGGATCCTGGAGTAACACAACATTCAATACTTCCAGAAAGCAGCAGATGGACCCAAATTCAATTCACATCTTCCCTCCAGAAGTGTGCATAGCCCCAACCTTAAATAAAATATGAAGTCAGGAAGTAGACTGGAAAAAGGAGAAAAGAGACAGACAAACAAAAGAATCTCACCATTAAAAGTTATGCCAACTGAGAAGTTCAAAACGCAAGCCCAGAGGGAGAGGATGCTCCCAAACATTTATGAGTAAAACCTTAAAGAAAAACAAAGTTTGGGAACTAGTCTAAGAATTTGAGGAGGAGATAAAACAAGAGTTTTTATAAAGAGATAAAAATTATTTTCAATGTCAAATGAGAGGGCTAGGTGAATAAAAAGGGAAAAAATGAGAACCATGAAAGAAAGATAAGTAATAGCTTGGAAAAAGAGGTACAAAACCTAAACTAAGGACAAAACTCCCTTAAAATTAGACTTGGTCAAATAGAAAATAATGATTCCATGATCTATCAAGACATAATAAAATAAAGTAGAAAGATTGAAAGACAGAAGAAAATATAGAGTACCTCATAGCAAAACCAAAACCAAAAACTGAACTGGAAAACAGGTTGAAGAGAGTTACTATAAGAATAATTGAACTACCTGAAAGTCACAACCAAAAAAGAGTTTAAACATCAAATTTCCAAAAAAGAAAAAGAAAACTATCCAAGCCTAGTAAAATCAGGAAGCCAAACAGAAACAGGAAGAATCCATCAGTGTCCTCTGGATAGAAACTCCAAAATGAAAACTCTCAGACAAAATCCAGAGTTCCCAGGTTAGATTAAAAAAGAAAATACTGCAAACTTCTAAGAAGAAATAACTCAAGTACTGAGGAACCACAGTCAGAATCACATGTTTTAGCAGTTTCATAAAGGAATGGGAAATTGGAATAGGATAAGTGGAAGATGAGGGGGAAAGGCAACACTTGAACCCCACTCCCATCTGAACTGGTCAAAGGTGAAAAGAACACATGTACAGAGTTGATTAAATAAAGATATTTCACCCAGGAGGGAAATAGGACGGGAAGGAATGAAAGGAAAGGAAAATAGGAAGGTGAATAATTTAAGGAAGGGATAAGTCATAAGCAAAACAAACTTTTAAAGGTGGCAGGAAACAAAGAGAAAGTAAAGGGTGTCAAACCTTAAAAAATAAAGTGCTAAAGAACTTGTAGGGATTATAGGCAAAAAAAAGTCTTCTTTACTCCATTGGAGGAGAGAAAACTACACACATGGGCTGAGCTGATGATGGAGGAGAAAGTGAGACTAAATGTTAATACATATACATGTGGCGAAACAAAGAATCAAGCAGTGAGAAGCAACAGTAGCGCTGTGGCAAGTTTGTCTAACAACTCAAGGTGTGGTTTCTATAGGTGCTTTCCCAAGCTCAGGGACCACCTGTAGCTGGTTTGGAGTAAGTTCTGGGTAGCAGAATTCATCCAGAAGGTGAGTGCAAAGGATTGTTGTAACGCCACACTCAGGACTCAGCTTGTTTGCTGGGCCTCACCCCTGGAAAATTAGAGGGAAATACAAAATTAGCAGTCACAACTGTGAATATAAATGGAATGAATTCACTAATAAAATAGAAAGAGAGGACAGAGTGGATGAAAAACCAGAATTCAATGATATTTCTTTTATGAGCAACACACTTTAAAAAGAAAGATACACATAGAGTTAAAATAAACAACTGAGCAAAAATCTATCACACTTCAGTTGAAGTAAAAATAAGGCAGTGGTAGCAAGTATTTTCTCAGAGATAGCAATAACAAAACAGACCTATTTAAAAGAGATAAATAGGGAAGTAACTTTTTTTTAAAAAAGTACTATGAATTAATATCAACACATACAGGCACCAAATGGCATAGCTTCTAACTTCTTAAAGGAAAAGTAAAGAAGAATGTAGGCAGAAATAGACAGTAAAGTTAGAATGGTAGGAAGCCTCAATTTGCCTCTCTCAGATCTAACTTATTAAAAAAATGGAATATCTAAATATAATTATAGGAAAAGTTAGACATGAGAGAATTCTGGAGGATAATTAATTAGAATAGAAAGTAATACATATTTGTTAGTTATATGTGACACTTTCACCAAATTTGAGCAGATATCAGGACATAAAACAAACAAATGCAGAAACATTAAATGCATCTTTTGCTGACATGAGAGAATTCTGGAGGATAATTAATTAGAATAGAAAGTAATACATATTTGTTAGTTATATGTGACACTTTCACCAAATTTGAGCAGATATCAGGACATAAAACAAACAAATGCAGAAACATTAAATGCATCTTTTGCTGACCATAATGTAATAAATTATATTCAGTACCAAAGTCTGTGAAGTGGAGATTAAAAATTAACTTGAAACTAAATAACTTAATCTTAAAAAAATGGGTGAATCTCAATTAGAGAAACAATCAATCATTTCATTAATGATAATGCCAACAATGAGACAACTTATTAAAATTTTGAGATTTATTCCTAGCAGCACTTAAGGGAAAATTTATTAAAACACTTTCATCAACAAAAAAGAGAAAGAGCATGTCAGTCGATTGGGTAGGCAATTAAAAAAATTAAAGCCTCAAAGTAAAAGTTCCCAAATAAACATAAAAATCCTAAAAAATCAAAGGAGAATTGAACAAAACTGCATAAAATATTTAATTAATAAATGTAGGAGATAGTAGGTAAGAATGAGGTAAGTGAGGATATTTTTAAGTTTACTTTATAAATATTGTATCATTTGATCCTCATAAAAAATTTGTGAATGTTAAAAAAATACCATAAATATGACTAATCATAGAAATACAAAAACAACAAAAATCATATGATTAGATCAATAGATTCAGAAAAAGTTTTTACACTGCCTACGGTGTCTATGAATATGGTAGCACAGTTCTGAATTGCAAATACAACAGACTCTCCACATAGAAGACAGAACCAAAACATTTATTCAAACACCAAAAAACCAAATCCATCATAGCAAAAAAGGAATCTATACACATAACAGAGCAGAGGGCACCACCATCCCCAAGTCTTCCTTCTGCTAGACTTCCCATAAACCAACTCCCTTAAGCAAATCACAAACAGGCTCCTGTAAGCAAAATCACAAACAAATCCTCCCACTCACACTACTTGCTGCCTGTTTTCTCTTTCCCAGTTCTGACTGCTCTGCCTCACTTTCTGTTCTACCCCTTTCTGATCTACCTGTTCAGCAAACTCCTCTCACCACAGGCTCCATGTGACTCAGACTTCCATGTGATCTAAGTAGGTCAGATGGGCCTATTAGTGGATGGGAAAGATCTTCCCATTTGAATATTACAAATGTCCATTCCTGAGGTAGAAAAAACAAACAAACACAACAAAACATAGCTATAAAAAGAGCTTTTCTTAAATTGATAAATAGTATTTATCTAAAACCAAGAACAAGCATTATCTCTAATAGGGATAAGCTAGAAGCCTTTCTAGGAGTGACACAAGGATATTCACAATCACAATTATTATTTAATACTGTATAAGAAATTCTAGTTTTATCAATAAGACAATAAAAAGAAATGAAAGGAATAAGCATAGGTAAAGAGAAATCAAAACCATCAATGTTTTCAGGTGACATGAAGTTTTACCTAGACAACCCTAAAGAGTCAACTAAAAATAATCAACACAATTAGCAGCTTCAATTAAGTTGCAGGACATAAAACAAACTTATAAACCATCACCATTTCTATATATTACCAACAAAATCCAGCAGGAAGAGATAAAAAACAACATTTAAAATAACTACAGAAGGTATAAAATACTTGAGAGTCTACCTGCTAAGACACAGGAACTATATGAATACAATTACAAAACACTTTTCCTAACAAGAAAGACAGATCTAAATAATTGGAGAAATATTAATTTCTCATGAGTAGACCAAAACAATATAATAAAATGACAATATTAACTAACTTAAATTACTTATTCATTACCATACCAATCAAACTTTTAAATAATTACTTTATAGAAGTGGAAAAATAATAACAAAATTCATCTGAAGTTTCAAAATGTCAAGATATTGAGGGAATCAATGAAAAAAAAGGGGGAGGGAAGGAACAGGGCCTAGTAGTTCCAGAAGTCAAACTATAGAAAAAGTTAATCTTTAAAGCAATTTGCTATTGGAGAAGAAACAGAATGGTTTTTTGATGGAATAGATCAGGTACACAGTATACAGAAGCAAATGAGCATAATATTGAAGTGCTTGATAAACCTGGAGAACCCAGCAATTGTGACGAGATCTTATTATTTGACAAAAATCTGTGGGAAAACCAGACAGTAGTATAGCAGAAACTAGACACAGACCAGCATCTCACACTACACAGCGAGATGAGCATAAAATGGGTCCAGGATTTAGACATAGAAGGTGACATCAGAAGCAAATTAGTGGAGCAGGTAAAGAAATTACCTGTCAGAACTATGGATATGAGAAGAGCTGATGACCAAACTAGAAAACAGCAAGGTTCATGGGAGGTAAAATGAATAAATCTGATTACATAAAATTAAAAAGTTCTTGTGCTAACAATAATTCCATAAATTAATTGACAATTCAGACTCAAAATATAGATTGAAGCATATTTTTTTCCTCTTTCCTCTTTTTGGAACATAGCTAAAGAAGCAATTTATTTTGCATCCTTTTACATATTTCTTCTTAATTGAGTGGGAGAGGGAGAGAACTTGAAACTAAAAAATGAATTAAAAAACCATGCTTTAAAAATGAATAAAAAGAAATAAAAATCTAGTATGAATTCAGGGTTTTTATTTCAAATAAACTTTTTCAATTCAGTATTTATTAAGAGGCTTATTTGCACTAGGCACCATAATGGATACTAGTGATACAAAAGCAAAACATCCCTTCTCTCAACAGTCTTGCTTTCATTTCTAGCATTTTTTCTCTGTGTATATAATAAAGAGTACATCAAATCTACAATATCAAAATTAAACTTTGAAAGCAAAAAGGACTTTATAAAAATCAATTTCCAAACCCACTATTGATAAATCCAAATATTTGAATTATTCTAGGAGAATTTATTGGCCTTTGTGGAAAAATATACTTCTTTTAAAGAATGATCCCTAACTGAAGGTTGATATCTTATTTCTTCCTCCCCCCCAAAAAAAACACCACACTCAAGACTGAGGTCTCTAAGTGTTAATATTAAAATATGAATTGAAGTCTTTAGAATATTTAAAGATCCCATAGATCTTTCAAAGACTTTTATGTATCATAAAAGCCTGAATATTTTCTGCCATTGTTTCAGATTAGTTCTTTTGTTTTGAGCTCACACCATAACACATATATTTTCTCTGTGGGAACCCTTTGAGGATACATTTGTGATGAAAGATATTTCAAACTGAGTATCTTTGATCTTAAAAACTCTGAGATTTTTGCTTGCTTTGTGATCTCCAACTGCTGGCCTCAAATATTATGGCAGAGTCTTTAACAAAGTCATCGAAAATTCTTTCCACATCTCTAAAGCGGCACTTGAAGGGTCTGTGTAGCGTGTATGTACCCCATGAGCAAATGCTGCAGTGGAATAAAAGTGATTTCTATCGAACAGCTGATTGACTCACTTGACCAGATAATTAGTTGAATTTTATTAAATTATCTCATTATATTGTTTCACATAGCCACCAGATGTGTTCTACTGTTAGGCAATCCACCTATTATTAGTGATGTACTTAGGTATTTGAATGAATCTTTAAAATCTATTCACGCTGGGAAGCTCTACTATAGAGCATCCAGGTGCTAATACAACAATTTTCCCCTGTACAAACCAATGTTTTTTGTCTTATTTTTATCTTTCGCTCTATTTAAATTGCTGCTTTGTTGTAAGCTAGGTTCTATGGAGAATTTAAAAAAGTGAATTCTGTCCTATGCCTTCATCCAAATAACTCATTACTTTCTCTTCCTGTATTGTTCTTTTTTTTTTATTATTTTAAATACATTTATTTAACTTTTTACATTCATTTTCACAAGATTTTGGGTTCCAAAATTTTCTCCCCATTTGTCCCCTTCCCCCTCCCCGATACACTGGACATTCTAATTACCCGTATCACCAATCTGTCCTCTCTTCTATCATCCCTCCCTTCCCTTACCCCATCTTCTCTTTTGTCCTGTAGGGCCAGATAACTTTCTATTCCCCATTACCTGTATTTCTTATTTCCTAGTAGCAAGAACAATACTCAACAGTTGGTCCTAAAATTTAAGTTCCAGTTTCTCCCCATCCCTCCCTCCCCACCCATTCCCTTTGGGAAGGCAGGCAATTCAATGTAGGCCATATCTGTGTAGTTTTGCAAATGACTTCCATAATAGTCGTG
>CM053770.1:434206405-434221938 GCA_028658325.1 Potorous gilbertii
TGACTTGGATCTTTTAACGTGTCCACAATGCACACTCTCCCTCCTCAACTTCTCTAGGTTTAGCTCTTTCCTCAGAATCCTTGATGTTCATGGATGATTCTCCCTTAACTTTGAGAATAGGCAACTGAAGAAGTGACTAAACGGAGTGAAAAGGAAAGTCATTTCTTCTTTTTTCTCTTCCCTCAGACTGTAGTCCTAGATATCATAGTTTTTCAACAGTAGACCATTTTACCAAATACATCTATGTTTGGGCTATATAAATTTACTTGTGTAATTAATCACTCAATTTCCATTAAAAATTACTTTAGCCAACTCCACCATTGAGGAATCCAGATTTAATTAGCTTTTAGAATGCTATATTTACTAAGGTACCTCAATAAAAAAAAAAGTCGATATAAACAACTCCTCTCACCCAAGTCTATGACATACTCTTTCACCAATACATACAGAGTCCATGGGAAAGTAGTTAGTAGTTTAGCTTAGATGTATCACAGCGGGTAACTTATAGTTCTTGGAATTCTATATTGGAGTCCACAAGATATTCAAAGTTGGTGTCACTTTTGTTGGAATCTTTGTACAATTCTAAGGCAGCCTGAGACATATTAACGTATGTCTAATTTGTCTGTGACTCCAGTGCAGGCATTGCCCTCAGTTACTGCTATTTTATGAATGCTTCTAGGACCTATGACACCAATGAAAAGTTCCAGATCCTCTGACCCTCCAAAGTTCAAAAGTTTCTCCTCTGGTCAAAGTGAAAAGGAGACCAAAACTCTACCCCTACACCCCAAGAAACTTCTTCACAGAGGTTTGGCTAGAAGGTTTCTAGCACTAAGCTGCCAGATGCTCAAAATATGCCATTTAAAACTAGCTTTCTGGTTTTATACAAACCCCACAGCATGTGACCAAGTCTCTTCAACCAATCTGAATATAATTTTAGGATAACACTACCCCCATTTCATCTGGTGGCTTTCAAGGACTGCTAAATTGAACAAGGACTTTTCATGTTTGGTCTAAAGCCTTTTATTGGTTGAATCAATAGAAGCGTTCTCACCTGGTTAAGGTATCAGGATAGCATCTTGTTTAGAGTGATTGTATAGTTGAATGACTTACTCTTACATTGATATTCTCAGAACCAATTACTCTCAAAGCCTTGCACATAGCAGATGATATATTCGCTGAGCTGAAATGAACTGAAAAGAGTCACTTCATTCTAAACTGCTGTCTGGCACCATTACGAATAATAACTCACATTTTACAGTGGAATAATCCTTGTCTTTAACAATTACAAAACATTTTATACACAATATTGAAAGTAGTCTCATAACAACTCACACAAAGACCTTTATTCCTCATTGTGTTTGAAAGTGATTCTGGGTCTTTTTGCTACTAGAGTACAAGCTCTGGAAGGTTCCACTATGTGTGAAGATTTAAAAGGAAGGAGAATGTTAGAGAAATTCTATGGAGAACTTGATGGAAATCAAATTAAATAAACATATGCTTTGGAAATTCAGTGAAAAGTAGGCCTGAGGAAGGAAAGGGAAAATATATTAAAATATATGGTTCAGAAATTAGGGATGAGAGAGGCCAAAGGCCAGTGGTTAACTACACAGAAACCTCACAGTTCTACCTTATGAATACTTTCTTTGCGGAAAGGAAGCACCAAATAGCATGGCAAAAAATTTGTTCTTAATTAAAAAGAAATGACATAGTGGGAGTGATTTCTAACTAAACTTTGTACAACCAGAATACTGACTTCTTAGAGAAAAAACACCTATTACAAAGAAGGAATATGAATTAGAAAAATATATGGCATACAATGAAAATAATTATAATCTGATCTATTTAAATGAATTATTGACAATACTTTTTTTCTGAGGGCAATAATATAGTATTTAGCTCAGAAGCCAACCTTGCCTATTATTTGAATTTAATTCACTGTAATTCAATTTAATTTTTATTGAGTGCTCTTGGGGTGCATATTGCTGCACTAGGCAGTTGTATGGCTACTCAGTAATGTTCTATATCTAGTAAAGAAGTGTATTGTTAATGTATTTTTTTTTTTTGTATAATGAGAAGATCTTTCCTATCCATTAATAGGCCCAAGTGACCTGCTTGAGTTACAGGGAAGCCTGAGTCACATGAGTGTGTGGTGAGAGGAGCTTGTTGAATGAGTGGAGCAGGAAGGGTGGAGCAAAGCTGAGAAGCTGGACACAGCAGTTAGAGATGAGGGAGAGAGAGGAAGCTGTGTGTTCATTTGAGGGAAGGCCCTAGCAGGGGAAGGCTTGGGAATGGTAGTACTTCCTGCATGGTTATTGTGTATACATTTCTTTGTTGCTATGAATCTACACAGAGAGAGACACACATACTTAAAGCTGGAGAATATGACATGAAAAACAATGTGGAGGTGCAGAGAGTTATAGGTCCAGCAAGACAATTTTGAAGTTATTACAAATGAGAGACAGAGAGACAGAATTGGGTAGGGGAAAGAATAGTGGGGAGAGAGAGAGAGAGAGAGAGAGAGAGAGAGAGAGAGAGAGAGAGAGAGAGAGAGGCAGGGAGGGAGGGAGGGAGAGAAAGAAAGAAAATGAATAAAAATGCATTTGTCAAGAACTTACTATGTGTGGAGTTGGGTTCTCCTACACGGTCAATTGCCCAGTGGGACAATTTGATCCTATCAGATAGATTGATAGCCAGGTAGCTTGACTCAATTCTGTGACAATTCTAAACCCTAGCTAAGGAAACATCTTGATTAAAATAGTATTTCTTCAGACTCATCATTCCTTAGCTCTACAAAGTAACTGATAAATGTTTGCACATGCTTCTAGTCATTGAATGGCATGGCCTCAGACAAAACTGAGACTTGGGAAAGATCTTTATTTAGAAAGGCCAAGATCACCCACTGAATCCTGGATCATTCTCAGTCATCTTAACCAGTAGTCTTGCCACTGGACTTCGATGACTATGGAGGAGAGAGTGAGGTTGATGACTTTGTGCAACTCTGACCACTTAAATGTAATTTATATGCAAGTCAAGACATCACCCTTGTGATGTCATTGATCCTCTTGAGAAGTAAAGGTGAACAAGACCATGGTGATTAGTAGATGTGTATTTTCCCCCTCTCTAGAATAATAATGTAGTAAAATTGTAATAACTCCCCTACTTAGCTCAGAAACCAGCTCTGCCTGTTGTATTAATGTAATTCACAGTAATTCAATGTAATATTTATTGAGTGTTGCTGGGGTGCATAATGCTTCATTTGGCAGTGATGCTTCAATTGTAGTGAAGAACAGAAAAGATTCTGTTTGAAGGGAGGAAAAGAGACAAAGTAAGAAACAAATGAAGAAAAACTGGCAGACATGAGCAAGATCCCTAATTGGGGAGTGGCTAAAAAATTTTAGTACATGGATGTACTGGAATATTGGGATGAAGGTAAAGAAATAATAAATGTGATGAATACAGGGAAGCATGGAAAGACCTACATGATGGATGTAGCACGAAGTAAGAAGATCCAGGGGAAAATATACAAAGTAACTGCAACAATATAAATGAAAAAACAATCACACATGGAAAGATTTTTTTAAAAAAGTAAATGTAGTAAAATTACAAAGAGATCAATTATGACTCAAAGAAATACATGAGGACACCCCCAACCCAATCATTTTTGAAGGTTAGAAATCAAAAGGATGCACACATTTTGGATACTTTTCAAAATATTGTTGAGTTCTGTTCATATTTCTTCCTTTAAAAAAATAACTACTTTTTATTGTAAGGAGTGGCTCTCTGGGAGGATGAGGGTGGATATTAGGGAAAATAGGATTAAAAAAACCAAAAGACAACAATAAAAATTTATTTAACAAATTGAAAAAGTCTACTTTCAGCTCGTATTTGAGCATTCCGTAATCATAAAGAATTGTTCTCATCCGGTTTTGTTTTAAGATTTTTTTAATTGTTACTCCAAGAAGTAACAAGAATATGATCTCAGATCAGCCTAATCTTTCACTATTAAAACTTGTTTAACAGCTTGGGAACACCTGGTTGTGCTTCAGCTCCCTCTGGTGACTCTGTGGGACTGCCTTGGGCAAGTCACTTAATCTCTTATTGTTTTAGGCAGCCTAAGAATATATAAATTGCTGAACAGTTGCTCATATGCATCAGTACATCAATAGAAAATTCTGTGTGTGTGTCTGTCTGTCTGTCTCTGTCTGTCTGTCCCTCTCTTTCCTCCTCCTTTCCCTCTTCTTCCTCCTCCTCCTCACCTCTCTTTGACCCCAGCTCTGAAAAATGAATCTGGTGGTACTTGTTCCTCAGTTTTGGATGACAGAGGTGATTCTCATGGAACGTGAAAATTTGAGGTTTGTAGGCAGGGTGGTACATCAAACTACTAAAGCATTGAGGGACTGGAGCCCAACAGGGGTTTGGTACTTGGAACTGGGACTGGTACTTGGAACTGAGACTGTACTCTATAGCACCAGAGCTAAGATATGGACTTCCCGGAGACTGAGATGATGCAGGAGAAAAGACAATTATGCCTCCTACATTTGGGGGGAAGTTCTCATATTTGTAATTTTACCACTTGAAAGTTAATTTTTCTTTGCAAAAGTTACTGTGTTACATAAGTACACACATATACACGTACGTATATGTGTATGTATATGTAAGATATACATACACTCAGAGTACATAGTGTCTCCCCAATAGAATCTAAGTAAGCTTCATGAAGATTGAGATTGTTTCATTCCAACCTCATCATGTCCCTGAACTGAACTCTCCAAAGAGATTGCTCTCCCCAAAGTTACTGATGATCTCTGACAAATCCACTGGCTTCTCCTCAATCCTCTTTGACCTCTCTGAAGTCTTTGACATCTGATATACTTGCTTCTTTCCTCCTTGACACTCTCTTTTCTCCAGGTTTTGGGATATGACTCTCTCTGGGTTCTCTTTCTATGTATATGACTGCTCCTCCTATGTCTCTCTTACTAGATCCTCAACCAGATTGTACCCTATTATTGTAGGTGTCCCACAGGCTTCCGTTCTGGGTCTTCTTTTCTTGTCCCTCTACACTACTTCATTTGATGATCTCATCAGCTCCCAAAGTTTTAATTACTATCTCTATGTTGGTGATTCTCAATCTACCTATCCTGCCCTATCTCTGTTGACTTCCAATCTTGCATCTCCAAAAGTCTCTTGGATATCTCGAACTAAATATCCAGTAAACATCTTAACTCAACATGTCTAAAACCAAACTCATGATTTCCCCCTACACTCTACCCATCCTCTATCTTCCCTATTACAATAGGGTTTAACACCATCCTCCCAATATCTCAGACTCACAATCTAGAGGTCATCTTTAATTCCTAACTATCTCTCACCTCCCTATCCAATCTATCACCAAGTTCTGTAGATTTCACTTTTGTAACCTCTCTCAAATACCACCCCCTTCTGTCTTCTGACACTGCCACCACTCTGCTACGGGGTCTCATTAGCTCATGTCTGGATTTTTACAATGCCCTATGGATAGGTCTGCCTGCCATACATCTCTCCCTGCTCTACTCCATCCTCTATTCAATCACTAAAGGGATTTTCTTAAAGTGCAAGTCCAATCATGTTACTTCTTTAGTCAATAAACTCTAGTGGCACTTCGAAGATCAAATACAAATTCCTCTGGCATTCAAAGCCCTTCATAACCTAGGCCCCTTCTACCTGCCCAGTATAATTACACCTTACATACTCTTCAATCTAGTAAGCCTGGCCTCCCTGCCATTCAATGAACAAGACATTCCATCTTTCAAGTCTTAGCATTTTCTCTGTATTGGTCTGCCCTCCATCCCTGGAATTCTCTTCCTCCTCGTTTCTGCCTCCTGTCTTCCATGACTTTCTTTAAATCCCAACTAAAATCCTATTTTCCATAGGAAGACTTTGTCAACCTCTCCTTATTCTGTCTTCCTTCAGTAATTTCTTTCCTAGATATCATGTTCATACCTTGTTTGTACATATTTGTTTTCTTATTGTCTCTGCCATTAGATTGTAAGTTTCTAGAGGGCAGGAATTTTCTTTTGATACTTTTTGTATCCCCAGGGCTTAGCACAAAGGTTGACATATAATATGCACTTTATAAATGTTTGTTGAATGAATGATTCATCTTTGTCTTTGTGTCCTCAGAACCTTATATAGTACTCAGTATTTAGTAAGTGCTTAATATGTACTACCCATTCCCCTCCAGCTACTAGGGCCTTCATCTATGAAGTTATCTTCTTTTTATTCCATACATATCTTGCATGTATTGATTTATCTTTTTTTTCTTAGTCATTAGAATATAAGCTCCTTAAAAGCAGAGGTTATTTTTTTATTTTCATCCCCAGCCCTTAAAATTGTATGTGGCATATAATAAACACTTAATCAATGCTTGTTGGTTGACCAATTGTTTCATACTCTTTCAAGTATTCCACCTCTCAATCTCAGCATCATTAATTTCAGTGAGCCCAAACACTCTGTTCAGTTCAAACCACACAAAATAAGAGCATGTTTCTGAAATGATGGCAGACAACACATTTTTGCTCCAAATTCACAAAGGCTATCTTGGGATGCAGATGCAAAGTCTATGAGAAAACATGAAAGTAATAAAATAAAGGAAAATAAAGGAAAAACAAAGTCAAGAAAGTCTGGAACAAAACTTCATGAATTCATTCAATCAACACTTATTAAACACCTTGTCAATTTGTGTTATTAGCAGTTTGTTGTAGCAGATTGATCTGGACTTGGACATGGCAGACCATGGCAGGCTCAAGGCCCAATTCTTTAGTCTGTTACTAGGTACCAAGGTCAAGTACCTTAATTAAGTCATCTAACCTTTCGGGGTGTCAATTTCCTCATGGGAATGATAATGATACTTGTGCTAAGTAACTTCCTCACAGGACTATCAGGAGAAAAGTACTTTGTAAAGTTCTTTATGAATGTCAACCAAGATGATGATTGGGACTACTAATATTAAGTGATTTTTTTTTTCTGAAAGAAAAATAAAGGACAGATAGTATTTGCTCTCTGGAAAGGAACTGATAATTGGACATAGCAGGGGCTCAATGAATTTTTACTGAATGGATAGATAAATAAGATACTTCTGGTACATGATGTGTAGCAATGCAGTTCATCTAATAAACTACAGTGAGGTCCAGATATTTGAGAAGCATCCAAGGAACCTTAGATGAATAGAAAACAGTCTAACATCGACGTAACAGTTAAACTTTAATGAAACATCTGGGAATCGCCTAATGGCCACCAGATCTAATTATTCTCTCATGTAAAGAATTGTTGAGATCTGTCTAGCAACAGCAACACTCCATGGATAGCATATGAAGTGCTCAACTGAAATGTTTTGTGACACCAAACTTACACTATTTAGTCTATTAAAACAAAGGAATAAGGTACTGACCTTTTGAAATTACTCAATATTTTTATTTGTTGAACATCAATAGTGTAAAGAACATAATCAGAATATCTATAAAACACAGTCTCTGTCCTCCAGGAGTTCTGCTATAGGTTATAGTAGGTCTTTCAATACATTAATAATACCTAATTGACTTTACTTACTGTCTAAAATTCCCTCTTCATTAACGTAGCTGCCCCATGCTATTTCTAAGTTTCTAGCACTTTTCATTTCTTAGCCCAGGCAGTCCTAACTCCTGTTTAACAAAAACCAAGCACTAACAGTATCAATGAAAATCAAACTTCCTATATCAGGATTAAAGAATTAATAAATTTGAACTTTTCCAAGAAAGGCACTATGTGTGTCAGTATCAAGTGTGTATGTATATGCATGTATGTGTGTATATATGTATTCATACATATACATATAAATATATGTAAATATATACATACACACATATAAAGTTATGCAAATATATATATAAATATATGTACACATATATATGTATGTATGTAAAGTATATATCACCCTGACAAAGTTTCCTTAGTGTTACCTCACTAGGGCAGAGGAGTAGAGGGGTATTCAAAGAGAAATAGCACCTGTGGTGTGAGGGCTTGCTGAGCAATTTTCAGGGTTGCTCACCTACCTTTGGTGTACCCCTGGCACTCAACTCTCACCAGGAAGTTGCAGCCTGCACAGCATCTACACCCCAGGAAACATCTCAGTGGGTCACAAACTCATTGATGAGTTAGAGATGTGTCTACAGCACATGAAGACATCCTCCTGTGGAATGGGCAGATGAGAACAATTTGTCCCAGTGGCCATGAGGGCAGCTGAAGCAGGTGCGGTGGAGCACTTAGAGCTGGGTCAAACATCTGCCAAGGTCACGCTACATCCCGGGCCATGGTCACGCTACATCCCGGGCCATGGTCGGTTGCCTCAAATTTGTCTTAACCCTGGACTTAGGTGACTCGGGAGGGGAGACTGAGGTTGATGATTTTGTGCAGCGCTGCCTCACTTAAATCTAATTCATACCTGAGTCAAGATGTCACCCTGAGATGTCACTTGTGTCTTCAAGAATGAAGGGCAAATAACAACAATTGAAGCAGAACAAATAATATTAGAAATTTCACCAGAAAACTAAAATGAATAGGTGGAGTAAGATTCAATTATTAGGATTAGCACATACAGCAATAGAGTTTTATGTGCACTCTACCAACTGGATCTCTGAAGGGCCTGTGTGTACTATCTTATGTTTTAATGGATACAGGGCTAGCCATGGGACCTCTTATATGGCCATCATTCATTCATTTAGACAGTGAACCAATAAAAACTCTCTATAATACATAAAGTACTGAGCTAGTCATTGAAAGTGATGTAAAAATAAGTAAGTTCCTGACCATAAAGCTTACAACTCTTTACCCTCATACCAGCTAATAAGTGTTAAGTATCCTTACCCTTACCTATATAATGTGATAAGATTCTGGATAATTTTAGGTTCTAAATCTGTAAGATCATGAGAAATCTGTCTTAGTTCACAATCATTAACAGGTACCTGCAGGATTTGGTCAATCCAGAAATGCAGAGGATACCAACAGGGAAGTAGGGGGTGGGAATTCTGAACCACTCCAAATAAGATCACTTCCCATCATCTTTCTTTCCCAACAAGGTTCCAAAGAATTCGGATTCTCTAATAGGCCCTATGATGCTTACAAGTGCATATATTCTTGTCAAAGGTAGCCTCTTTTGTATGATGACAGTTGTGTTTCAAATAACTGAGTGGATTTGAAGATTCAACCATCAGAATAATCATTTTTCTAAGTATCAGTATGAAAGCGGACTATTCAGAAAATTTTAATTTACTCTTAAGATACAAAAGCAAGTGAGTACTAAACTGACACAATAATTTAAATGACTGACTTGAATTGGTCACTTAAAGACAGCAGAGTAAAAAGTAATGAGACAAGCCCATACTTACAGTGATTGACTAAGAACTATTTTCTTTCTATACACTTATATTTAAAGAGAGAGCCATTTCTTGTTTTAAACAATGGTAGTGGTACTTAAGAAGTAAGAGATACTTTCATTATTAGGGTGTATAAAACAATGAGAACTTGAATATGCTTTTAAGTGGCTAGTCCTTACTCCTAAAATGAAGTGGGTCCCTCAACCATTATACCAGAGATTCTTCTGACTACCTTGTTTTCCCCCATTGTATAAAGAATTGTAGACAAAGGTTATGTTGATAAATGAATGTATTCTTTTTTACTGTTCTTGCTCATACAATGAATTTTTCTTATTATTATTTTCACATAAAACACCATCTCTTCCAGTCTGAGTCAATCCACAATAACTAGACTTTTTTACTCCATTCCATTAGGTTATTCTCCCAATCATTCATTCACTGAAAAAAATATTTATTAGGCACCTGCAATATTTAGCGTATCTAGCACTGTGCTCAAGGCTGGGAGAGACACACAAAAGTCTAACTAGTATTCACCTTTTCTCTTCAAGGAGTTTATATACTAGATGAGGAGATAAATCAGATATACACTGAGTTAAATAAAAATATAAGAGACACCTAGATCATAAATTGTTGGGGCTTATGCTTCTTTGAATCCCTTGCATGGCTAAAATGATGTTAGTAGTCAGGAGAGGGAGAATAATGATGAAATTTTGAATTTAGGGAGATAGTGAGACCTTCAAGGAATACCCAGCATGCAAATGGATTTTCAGAATTAGAGTTTGACAAAGAAGTTGGGTCTAGAAATAAAACTGAAGTTATTCAAAGCTGAATAAAGACTCTGGTTAAAGTTGTGAGACTAAATTGATGATCAAAGAGAGGAAAGATAAAGCAAAAATAGAGAGATAAATACTGAGTCTTAGAAATACTCATGGTGAGGGACCCAGAGAAGGAGAGATATAGTAAAGGAGACTTAGATGAAGCTAGCAGAAGGCAGGAAGAGAAATGGTAGGGCACTTTCATGGAGAATATGGTAGGAAGGGTTTCAAGAAGTAGAAGGTGGTCAGTGGGTATCAAAAAGGCCATTCAGATAGGTCATATAAAAGAAAGATGCTTATCGCCTTTGAGTATCACTTTGCATTTTTGCCATCAGTCATTTTTTCCTATCTTTCTTTACTGGTCTAGCCTCCTAAATATAATTCTTATATGCTTTCAACTACCTGTGACATTATTTTTGTTTTAATATCCAACTAATTTATAAGATGAAAAAATTTTAGATTTACAGATGAAATAAACCTTAGATGTCATCTAGTCCAACACCTTTTTTCATAGCTAAGAACATTGAGGCCCAGAAAGACTGGCAACTTTCCTAAGGCCACAAAAGCAGAAAGTGACACAACAGACCTTGAACCCAAGTCCACTATCTCTAACGCAAGAATTTTTTCTACCTTGTCTCTCATTTAATTTTCCTTATTAAATAATTATTAATTCTATTAGACTATATATTATGATATAATGTAACTATATTATGAAATATTAATTCTTATACCTCCAACCTTGATCTTTTGACTAAAATGTAATTTTCTCTATTTTCTGCTATATCTATGGAAACTATTCTCTAAGGTATCATTGTCAAAAAAAAATTTCCTCAGCGAGATATATACGTATATATATATATACATATATATATAAATTCATGAGGTCTTGATTCTGTCCCAATGTAATGGCAAGCAAAATAGGATCTTTTGCTGTTTTTGTTTTAGTATAATCAAGTGCTGATTGAATCTTGCCTTTATCAATCAAGAGTCTTTACTAGGAGTAAAGTACAGAAACAAGAGTTTCTTTAACTAAAAGCAGTATATGTGTTTGTATTGTTAATTATTTCAATGAGATTAAAGATTTTTCTCACCCATTAATGGGCTTGCCCATTAAGGGGAGTTTGATTAAGGAAGAATTGTGGGAAGGTCCAAGCCTTTTGTTAATAAGGCACTGGTTCTCAAGGGTTATGTTGCCCTCTGGCTCTAAAAAAGGTGTAAATACTCTGAGTTGAGGTTTTACTTTGTGTCTTATTGACTGGAAGTATGTGTTTAGCCAGATGAAGACTCTGGGAAGTCACTAAAGGAGTCCCCTGGCTTTGAAAACCCAGATATCAGTGCTTCCCTCTCTGGTAACTATGGTCAGACAGTTGGGGTACAACTGTAGTTGAATTCAGGCAGAGGAAGACGTTTCTGTTGATCTTTTGATTTCTCTGTATTTTCTTTGAAGTTCAGGGTGCTGACTCCCTGAACTAACTGAATGATATATGCACTTGGTTAAAGGAATGATACACGTGTTTGATTAAATTGATTGTTAACCCCTTGAAAATTGCTTTCCTTTTATGAATGCAGATCTGAGAACCTGTGATAGCAGACCCCTTGTGTATATTGGGGTGCTTACTGTTACACCCAAATATAAGAACAATTGCCACACTTTAAAAAATTATACATGATCTCTCTAGGATAATATTTTCAATGTTTCCTTTCTAAGAAATATTTTCCATATCTGTTTAAAAACAACAATAATTCATATTTATAAAATGTTTTATAACTACACTCAAAAAACTCTTAATATATTGTTTCAAAGTTGTTGGAGATGAACCAGGCTTGAAAAACTAGCTTAAATAAAAAATTTGAAAGGTTCTACCAAGATGGAAAGGCTTTTAGTATGGTGTTATCATGAAACTGTGTCTAACATACAAAAGCAAGCACCACTAAGTATAACAAAGTTCATTGTAACAGGTTGGAAACTAGTTAATGAATTCTTTGACTATGGCAACTCATAAAATAGAAAGAAGTACAAAATGGTTCTGATCAGTGGATGATTTAAGCAAGGTTAAAATTAAAAGGAAAAGAAAAGAAATGATTACAATCTAACTTATTTGAAATGTATTTGACTTTGAAGAATGAAAAATGAATAAAAACAGATATTGACTCTAATCATAGCCATTTTGTTGAGTAGCTTAACCAATGTGAAATATTTCACAAATAAGTCAAAAGAATCCAAAAATCATTTCGTTCAGAAAACACTTGACTTTTTTTGCCAAGGAAGGAATGAGGTAACAGGCAGTTATAATATTTCAAAATACAAAGTATCATCTCACAAAATAGCAAAAGGTAGTGGAATGAAAAGCAAGTCTTGAGAAACTGTGACATGAAACAAATTATTATAAAAGTATATATAGGTAAAACTCAGAGGATTAAAACAAATAGAAGACAAACAGAACTTTTAAAAATATTTCTATGGCGATCTATTCCCATCATCATTGATGTTGGAAACCCTGCATTTGGATTATAAAAACTCAGTATCTAATGTTTTGTATGAAGATGTAGAAATGGGATGTAAGATGTTGTCATGGGGGGAAGGGGTATTCTTAATTAGACCAAATAAATACAGAGGAAATCCATGCAAGATGTTTCATAATTTTAAAGGTACCCCGGGATCAGTACTCAAAAGACCTGAATGAGGAAAAATTCTAAAACAAAAGAAGAAAAAGTCACATGTGACACTAAAATAAATGAACTAACCAAACAAAAAAAGGGACTGAGAGAGCAAAGGAAATTATGAACTCACATATTCACTTTCTCATCTCTTCAAAATCTACTTAAAAAGCAATCTATACATATAAAAAGAACATACTTGATAAAAATGTGAGAAACAGGATTTTATTACTGGTACTTATATTAAACCACATCTTTTCAGACACAAAATAAAGTATAGAAAATGTAAATTCTATTGTGTTTGTTGATGACAAAAACTATGTGCTTGGGTAAACTAATATAGTCTTAAAGGTTTTCATCTAACAAAGAAGGTAAAGACCATATAAGATCTCTTGATAGATACAAAAAACATAATTAAACTTAATGATTTTTTAAATATTTGTATTTAGCATATGAATAAAATAGGAAGACATATTCATTAAAGGTATCTACAATTATGATTAAGGACATCCTCCAAAAAGTTGAAATCAAAGATAGATACCCCATGAGTAGTGAGTTTTTCCAGATGTTCAGTTTGCCACTGAAATTATTTAGATTTCCTCAGGTTCCGCAGGGCCTCCTCACTGAGGCCTATGATCATTTTTTAAAAAGATAGGCTAGTAAACCATGAAGGAAAACCAAATAAATAAACAATGCAGTATATGACCAGTTTGTGTTATATACACAATAGTCTCTCCATTGTATATACTCTCCATTGATATTCTCTCACTGCTTCTGTCCTGGATAGAAACTACAGATAGTGAAGTGGTCCCCAAATCAAATGAAGGGAGAGAAGTGGACTAGATATTATTTCATAAATGCCACAGCACTTATCATGATCTGAAGTTCTTTTTAACAGTAGGTGACCTTTTTAATACTTTTGTCCTTACAATATATTATATTATATGACTACAAATCACAGAACACAGTTTTCTGATGAGTTAAATTGTAGGTGACCCAAAAAGCTTGGTGGATATGTAAAGTAAAATGTAGTCAGAGGCAGAGATAATAAATAATAAATAATGGTTAGACTACCCATTTACACCAGGATCTACAAAGTACTAGCATACCCAGGACTCCCTAGTATTGGATTATTCCTCTTGGGAGTGTTTTCAGAAAGACTGGATTAAGAATTGAACAGCATGAAAAGACTTGCATGAGTTGCACTTCATAACTGGTGTGAACTGCCTGGCAGCTGTTATCGTCCTAAAGTGTATTGGAAGTAGTATATGTTCTCTCATTGAAAATCTTTAAGCAATAACTCTGCCAAGTAGTGTAGATTGCAGAGAGCATTCATGGTGGGTATGAATCAGATAAAATGGCCTCTGAATTTCTTAAAAATTCTGATACTATGATCCTGTACCAGGGAAGGTGAGACCATAGATCTTTTCAAATACTGAGCGTTACAAAGTCATTGGCATCTTTAAAGTCAGGAAAGTTATTATCACAACATTGGTAGAAACATAGAGACAGACAGACAGATGGATGGACAGATAGATAGATAGATAGATAGATGGATGGACAGATAAACAGATAGATGGAAAGACTGCAAGCTCCTTGAGAACAGAGATTGCCTTTTAATTTTCTTTGTATCCCTAGTGCTTAGGACAGTGCATACTACATAATAAGCACTTAAATGTTTGTCGACTGACTAAATAATTTAAGCACTGGGGATTCAAAAAGAAGAAAACAAGATAGTCCTTACTATTAAGGATGTTACCTTTTAACCTTTGTCTAGAAGACTAAACAGTAGCAGGAGGGAAAAGGATACTAGTGCCTGGAGCAGGGTGTTCCCAGTAGGGATAGAGCAAAGCAGTTGGTATAGAGATCGGACCAACCAGGGAATTAAGCAGAAATGCAAGGAGCAGGGTGGCTGGGATTCTTCAAAATATGGTGACTCCAGGCCAATCACTGAGCAAGTCTCAGGGAGGTTCTGTACCTTACTCAAAATCACAAAGTTAATTAATGGCAGAGTCAATCTGACTGCAAGTCCAGGGCTCTTTGCCTTCCATACTTTAAACTTGGAGGGTTGAAATAGCAATCACATTTCATTACTACCAGCTGAATTTTGCAGGTTCTAACCACTATTTATATGTACCTTTATACAGATAATACACCAATTTTTATTTGTATACCTAACTTCTCTACAGATTTCCAATCCAGAATATCCAGCTACTCATTGGACATTATACTTGGAAGTCCCACCATTTCTTCTGAAAAAACCAATTCACCTTTTTCCCTCTCCAATTTTCCACTAATATTTTAGAAACTCAATTCATTTTTCCAATTAAAATTAACCACTAACCACAAATGATTATTTTCCTTCACGTCATGGAAGAGGTCTGAATCATGTTTGAATTAATTAATTAATTAATCGTGTTTGAATTGAATTAATCCCGTATCAGTTTACCCAAACAGCTTCTTCATACTGATAATATAGTATTTATAGTGTAAATATAGCAGTCAGAAATTGAATATGGCAGCAGGGAAATTGAACTTCTATTACTCTAAACTCAGACCTCAGATGATATTTCTTCATGAATGGATAATTAATTTTAAAAGAACAATACAGGAGGGGGGCGGAGCCAAGATGGCGGAGTAGAAAGACTCACCTATGCTAGGTCCGAACCCACAA
>CM053770.1:434222438-434295079 GCA_028658325.1 Potorous gilbertii
GTCATCTATATCATTGAATGACCATTTTTTCCCTTGAAGTATTATATTCCAATTTTCTGGGTAGGTGATTCTTGGTTTCAATCTCAGTTCCTTTGACCTCTGAAATATCCCATTCCAAGTCCTTCAATCCCTTAATGTTGAAGCTGCCAGATCCCGTGTTATCCTGATTGTATTTCCACAGTACTCAAATTGTTTCTTTCTAGCTGCTTGCAGTATTTTCTCCTTGATCTGGGAACTCTGAAATTTGGCCACAATATTCCTAATTTCTCTGTTCGGGTTTCTTTCAGGAGGTGATTGGTGAATTCTTTCAATATTTATTTTGCCCTCTGATTCTATAACATCAGGGCAGTTTTCCTTGATTATTCCATGGAAGATAACATCTAGGCTCTTTTTTTGATCATGGCTTTCAGGTAGTCCAATAATTTTTAAATTATTTCTCCTTTATCTATTTTTCAGGTCAGTTGTTTTTCCAATGAGATGTTTTACATTATCTTCAATTTTTTTCAAATTTTTGGTTTTGTTTACTAACTGCTTGATTTAACTCAGACTCATTTGTTTCTCTGAACTCAATTCTCTCTTTCAATAAATTATTTTGTTCAGTGAGCTTTTGAACTTTCTCCATTTGGCTAATTCTGCTTTTTAAAACCTCCTTCTCCTCATTGGCTTTTTGGACCTCTTTTTTCAATTGAGTTAGCCTCTTTTTAAAGATGTTATTTTCCTCAACATTTTTTGTTTCTCCTTTAGTAAGCTGATAACTTGTTTTTTAAGGTCTTCTATTGCATGAACCCAATTTAAGTTCCCATTGGAGGCCCTGTAGGCAGAGGCCTTGACTTCCTGTGAAGTTCTTCCCTGTTCTTCCTCATCTGAAAGGATGGGAGGAGACACCTCTTCCCCAAGAAAGTAACCTTCTGTGGTCTTATTTTTCTTCCCTTTTTTGGGCATTTTCCCAGCCAGTTACTTGACTTCTGAGTTTCCTCTCCACAACCACCAGGCCTCCAGTTCGGCCAAGCCATCACTGGAGGCTGAGATTCAGATGAGTTGCTCCCAAGCCTCAGGGGATTTAGGTGGGGGCAGGGCTGCTATTCAGTGTGAGATTAAGAGCAGCTGTTGAGGTGGGGGCTGGGTCACCACACAGGGTTCCGTTCCTTCAGCGGGTTTACAATGAGACCTTCAGCAATGGATGTGGGCTACTGCCTGCTTTGGGAGCCTGTCCTTGTTGCCTCTACTGCTGCCTCCTGAGGGGGCCTGAGTTATGGGGACACCCCACTCCACTCTCAGCCAGCCGAAAAGACCCTCTCACTGACCTTTGGTGCCTGTGGGATGAGGGATCTGCGCTGCTGCTGGATGTCCCTGAAGCCTGCTCGGATCTGCTCTTCTCAGTGCCGCATGGCCAAGGCAGGGCTGGACTCTGCTCTGAGTCCAGTGTGTGACAGATCTTTCCCATTGGTTTTTCCAGTCTCTCTGGGACAGAAATCTCCTCCACTCCATTGTTCTGTGGCTTCTGCTATTCTAGAATTTGTTGAGAGTTCTTCTTTACAGGTATTTTATGGGCTGTAGGGTAAGAGCTAGCATATGTGTATCTTTCTATTCTGCCATCTTGGCTCCTCCCCCTTAATGAATAATTTCAAGTTTAATTTGGAGGCAGATAAGTGGCACAGTGCTTGAGTCAGGAAGATTCATCTTCATGAGTTCAAACTGGCCTCCGATGCTTACTAGTCATGTGACCCTGGGAAAGTCACATAACCCTACTTGCCTCAGTATCCTCATTTGTAAAATGAGCCAGAGAAGGAAATGACAAAACCCTCTAGTATCTTTGTCAAGAACACCCCAAATGGGGTCACAAAGAATTGACATGATTGAAATGACTGAATAACAATAGATTTCATTGCTGAGACAGAATTCCTAGGTCTTTTTTTTCTGGACTAATAAGAACTGGAGCCTCTTTCTCTTTGAATATGTCAAAAAAACAAATGAATAGTATAGAACAGTGATTGAACAAAAATATAAAGTAGTTTACCTACCTGGAATAATCCAAGGGATTACTTACCTTTTCACACATCGTAAATAGCACATAGTAGGCTCAAAGCTAAAAGACTTGAGTTCTAATTCCAGCATTTCTAGGACACCACCTCCCTAAAGCAAAATCCCTATTTATATAAATGGAAGTAAAAGTAAGATGTTAAGTTTCTGCTCCCAAATATTGTGAGAATCAGTAATGTCAAATATGTATAATATTTTGAGCACTTCAAAGAAAAACAAAATTCAAAACATTCATTATCTGTTTCCTTTTGTATGCATGTGGAAATGTTGGATCAAAGTCATTTCTGGCTGTGGAGCTCCCTCAGGTAGATTATGTAGGAAGTTATGTAGGTAGTGAGTAAGAGCAATAAATTTGGATTTGGAGAAAAGAGACTGAGTTCTATCCCTTACTATATGTATGCCTGGAAAAACAACAACCTTTCTGAGCCTCACCTTCCTTACCTTTAAAAGTACAATAGTAAAATATGTCTTGCCTAAATCAGGAGTTTGTTGTAAGATCCAAATGAGTTGTAACTCCCCCTCTAGGTCTCATTTACCTAATTGTCACTAGTACTTATAGGTTAGGACTCTACAGTGTCCTCTGTAGGTACAACTTTACCTCTCAGGATTGTTATGTAAGTTTAGTTGGACCTCCTGGATAGGTCCCACAAATCTGTTTGGGCATATAGGAGTGGATTAACACATGGGGTGATTGCCTACCTGAAATAAACATGGGGGAAACAAGGTATAAGGGCAAGCAAAGTAGGCTCTTTTCCTGTTTTCATTTTAATATAAGGTGCCTCTGATTGAATAATGTGATTAAAGGTCTTTCCCCACCCATTATGGGCCTGGAAAATTTTGTAGGAAGACCCACCATCCCCCTTTTGTTAATGAGACACTGGTTCCCAAGAGTTGTGATGCCCTCTGGCTTTAAAAAATGTATAAAGGCTCTGAGGGTGAGATTTTACTTGGGGCTTACTGACTGTAAATGCTTGTTTGGCCAGAGGAGACTCTGGGAAGTCACTCAGGCCCCCAGCTTTGAAAACCCAGATCTTGGTGCTTCTCTCTCTGGTAACTATGTCTGTATGGTCAGGAAGTTGCAGTTGTCTTTTGATTTGTGATGTATGTTTTCCTTACTGTCAGGCAGTTTGGAAGCACTGTCTTTTGATTTAGATTTCTCTGTATTTTCTCTGAAGTTTAAAGTGCTGACTTTTTCCCCTGAACTAAATGAATGATACATGTGCTTGATTAAAGTGATTATTAACTCCTCAAAAGTTGTCTTTCCTTTTATAAATGCAGATCTAAGAACCTGTGATTGCAGGCCCCCCTTCTGTATATTGGGGTGCTTACTGTTACACAAGGCTCCCACATGATACCAATATATGTCACCTGGATGCAGCTAACTATATTCCTCTCAAGTTGTCCCTGCTCTACACTGCATCATCTGACTTGGAGGATGTTTGTAGTAGTATCCTTCTTTAGTTTCCATTTTCAGCTCAAAGTCCTCATTCAGATTTGCAGGTCTACAGTGTGACCTGCTTGGCTTACAGTAAGAAAGCCTGAGTTAAAATATGGCCTCAGACTTACTAGTCATGTGACCCTGGGTAAGTCACTTAACCCTGTTTGCTTCAGTTTCCTCATCTAGAAAATAGGACTGGAGAAGAAAATGGCAAACCACTCTAGTATCTTTCCCAAGAAAATGCCAAAGTGGGTTATGAAGAGTCAGACACAACTGAAATGACTGAGCAAAGATCTGACATCACAGGTGCTGAAAGAGGTAAAGGTTCCTACAGATCAAGCTGTCTTGCTCAGGTAAGGTGGTTTTCAGAGTTAAGCCCACACTCTCAAATAAGAGTTTGTTAGGGCCTGGTGATGACCATGTAATTTCCAATAGAGCATCTTCAGGATGCCCATCTATAAGGTATAGTAAAGTATAGCTTACAACTCTTTGCACTTAGTGGACTGCAAATTCTTTTAGTCCAAAGTCAACCTTCTTGTCTGATGCAAGAAGATATGTTTCTTAAAGTTGCCTTCCTCTCTGGGTGACTTTTTTTTCATGTCTATCCGTCTTTGTTGTGTTTCTGCTTCTGACTGGATATGTTGTCTCCTAGTAGTTCAATTTCTGTGATTCCCAGCAAGATGCATTTTCTTCTTCTGATCCAGTATCTCAGAGAATAATTTAACTAGGGTTACTAGAGGATATGAAATAACAATAGCCTATAGACATTGTACTATGATTGTGTTTTTGCCAGTATCAGGGAACAACTAAATATATGTTCCAAAATGCAAGTGGTTCATTCACTAATGGAAAAAAAATGTAATGGTTGAAGAAGTATATCAATACTATCCTGTACTATTAGAGAGAACTTCTTGGCAGAATGAAAACAAAAATTTCAGTGGAGGAACAAAGATGAAAAGGAATCTAAAGAAGCAGGTAGGAATTTCAATCTACTTCATCAGATTGAAAGATTCAAAAAATATGTCAGAGAAAGAAGGAAAGAAGAACTGCTGAACATTTGGACCTTGGGTTTAAGACTTTCCAAAGGCTTGGGGATGGATTGGGATATAGATGAGTAGCTATACATAAGAATAGGAGACTGACCATTCAGTATTGGTAAGATAAAGACATGAGCCTTGGTGGCTTATGATTCCCCCTAGAGGATTACTGGGGCATTCAAGTATCCAGTAGACATGAATAATAGGTATTCTGACTTCCTAGAGCATTAGCTGGGACATGATGCCTCTTGAGACTTGTCAAAACTGCTGACCACCATTCAAATGGAGACAAATTCTATTGCCAGAGGGAAGCTAAAAAGCACTACTTGAAATTATGATGTCTTGGCCAATAAAATAAGAAACAAATAGGGACATTTTCTTTATTGCTGCTGACTAAAGAGGTTTCAGAAAAGAGATTATTTGATAAGTGGTTTGATAAATTTCTGCACTGTGGTTGAAGATATAGGAATGATGATCTCTGAGGTAAAGATCTCGTTCATCAAACATGGACCAGGACTGTAGACCTGCAAATCTGAATGAGGACTTTGAGCTGAAAATGGAAACTAAAGAAGGATACTATCACAAACATCCTCCAAGTCAGATGATGCAGTGTAGAGCAGGCACAACTTGAGAGGAATATCAATGAAGAACATTAATTTGTAATTCATATATCAATAGGAGAAACATTATGATCTTAGGTCTCCATACACAAGTAAAGAACATGAATTATAAATTATGTGATCCAGAGGTGTTTCTTCCAGAGATAATTTCAATATCACGGAGATATCACTAAGACTTAGCAGAAAAGGACATGTAACTGGAATTTGGCAGTGTATAATTTTTTGGGACTGAGGACTCCAAACCACTTTCCTATCCAATCCACACCATATTGCTCTGGATAGCCCTTTCTTGTTCCCTTTCCTTTATACATTGAGTTTTCCCATTAGAAAATAATCTCTTAGAGGGCAGGTACTATCTTCCTTGTATTTATATCCCCAACACTTTGCATAGTGCCTTGCACATAGGAAATGCTAATAAATGTACCTATCTATGTATCTATCCAAGAGAATTTTACAGTTAGAAGAAGGGGCAGCTAGGTGTTACAGTAGATAGAGCACAGTGCAGGAGTCAGGAGGATATGAGTTCAAATCTCACCTCAGACACTCTACACGCACTAGCTGTGTGACCTTGGGCAAGTCACTTACCCCCAATTGCTTCATCCTGGGTCATCTCCAGTCATTCTGATGAATATCTGGTCACTGGATTCAGATGGCTCTGGAGGAGAAGTGAGGCTACTGATCTGCACAGCCTTCCCTCACTCAAAAACAAAGTCAAGTGCAAGTCATGTCATTATTTCTCTGATGGCATGGTCTTCTTTGGCAACAAAGGACAAACACACACACACACAGTTAGAAGAGATTTGAATGACTATCAACTTCAAAACATGGAGAAAAATGGAGAACGAAAGCAAAATAAAACCCATTACAAATAAATACAATCAATATACATTTTCATGTTGACCATATCCAAAATTGTTTTTATATACCACTTATACCACTCATATATTTATATACCATAACTTATTCATCTAATGCCCAATTTATTCCTTTGCCACCTCAAAAAAAGTTATAAATATTTTGTACATCCTTAGAATTTGTTTTGCTCACTATTAATCTTTTCCTTGATCTACCCTCCCTCTTATTCCCCCCCACCTTTTCCCATTTCCCAATTTCCCTGCTGAGTGAAATGTATTTCTATACCTAACTTGTATATCTGTCTATTTCTGTACCCAACTTCCTTCCTTTGACCAGTTCACCTGAGAGTGAGGTTTGAGTGTTAAAAAATCCCTTTCACCCATCCTCCTTATGCACCCTTATTATGTGAGATAAATTTCCCTAATTTTCTTTTCCTTTCTTCCCTCCTACTCTTATTAATTAGATGGCATAGTGAATAGAGTGCTAGACTTGGAGTGAGGAAGACGTGAGTTCACACTTGGCTTCAGATACTTACTAGCTATATAATCCTGGGTCAATCATTTAATCTCTGTTTGCCTCATTTTTCTCACATGTAAAATGGAGGTAACTCTAGCACCTACCTCCCAGGGTTGTTGTGAAGATCAAATGAGATATTTGGTTTTTTTTTTGTTGTTTGTTTTTTAATTAAATTTATTTATTTATTTTAAATTTTCAACATTCCTTTCCACAAAATTTTGAATTCCAGATTTTCTCCCCATCTCTCCCTTCCCCCACTCCAAAATGCCGAGCATTCTAATTACCTCTACCACCAATCTGTCCTCCCTTCTAACATCCTTCCCTTCCCTTATTGACATCTTCTCTTTTGTCCTGAAGGGCAAGATAAATTTCTATACCCCATTACCTGTATTTCTTATTTCCCAGTTGTATGCAAGAACAATACTCAACAGATGTTCCTAAAACTTTGAGTTCCCACTTCTCTTCCTTCTTCCCTCCCCAACTATCCCCACTGGGAAGGCAAGCAATTCAATATAGGCTATATATGTGTAGTTTTGCAAATGACTTCCATAATAGTCATGTTGTGTAAGACTAACTGTATTTCCCTCTGTATATCCTGACCCCCCATTTCTTCTATTTTCTCTTTTGATCCTGTCCCTCCCCAAGTGTTGACTTCAAATTGCTCCCTCCTCTCATTGCCCTCCCTTCCATCATCCCCCGCATCCTGCTTATCTCCTTCTCCTCCACTTTCTTGTATTGTAAGATAGGTTTTCATACCAAAATGAGTGTGCATTTTATTCCATCTTGAGTAAAATGTGATGAGTGTAAACTTCACATTTTCCCTCTCACCTCCCCCCTTTTCCCTCCATTGTAAAGTCTTTTTCTTGCCTCTCTCATGAGAGATAATTTGCCCCATTCCATTTCTCCCTTTCTCCTTCCAATATATTCCTCTCTAACCCCTTAATTACATTGTTTTAGATATGATCCCTTCCTATTCAGCATACCCTGTACTCCCTGTTTCTGCGTGTGTGTGTGTGCGTGCACATGTGTGCATAATCCTACCAACTACTCAGATACTGAAAAACATTTTGAGTTACAAATATTGTCATTTCAGTGTAGGAATGTAAACAGTTCAAATTTAGCAAATCCCTTATCATTTCTCTTTCTTGTTTACCTTTTCATCCTTCTCTTGATTCTTGTGCTTGAAAGTCAAATTTTCTTTTCAGCTCTGGTCTTTTCATCAAGAATTCTTGAAAGTGCTCATTTCATTGAAAGACCATTTTTTCCCCTGAAGTATTATACTCAGTTTTGCTGGGTAGGTGATTCTTGGTTTTAGTCCTAGTTCCTTTGACTTCTGGAATATCCTATTCCATGCCCTTCAATCCCTTAATGTTGAAGCTGCCAGATCCTGTGTTATCTTGATTGTATTTCCACAATACTCAAATTGTTTCTTTCTAGCTGATTGCAATATTTTCTCCTTGACCTGGTAACTCTGAAATTTGGCTACAATGTTCCTAGGAGTTTCTCTTTTTGGATCTCTTTCAGGGGATGATCTGTGGATTCCTTGAATACTTATTTTGCCCTCTGGTTCTAGAATATCAGGGCAGTTTTCCTTGATAATTTCATGAAAGATGATGTCTAGGCTCTTTTTTTGATCATGGCTTTCAGGTAGTCACATAATTTTTAAATTGTCTCTTCTGGATGTATTTTCCAGTTCAATTGTTTTTCCAGTGAGATATTTCACATTCTCTTCCATTTTTTAAAATTCTTTTTGTTTTGTTTTGTGATTCCTTGGTTTCTCATAAAGTCATTAGCCTCTATCTGTTCCATTCTAATTTTTAAAGAACTATTTTCTTCAGTGAGCTTTCGAACTTCCTTTTCCATTTGACTAATTCTGCTTTTTAAAGCCTCCTTCTCCTCATTGGCTTCTTGAACCTCTTTTTCCAATTGAGTTAGCCTATTTTTTAAGGTGTTATTTTCTTCAGCACTTTTTTGGATCTCCTTTAGCAAGCTATTAAGTCACTTTTCATGATTTTCTTGCATCTCTCTCATTTCTCTTCCCAATTTTTCCTCCTCTTCTCTTATTTGATTTTCAAAATTCTTTTTGAGCTCTTCCATGGCCTGAGACCACTGAATATTTATTTTAGACCTTTGGGACACAGAAGCCAACTTTTATGTCTTTCCCTGATGGTAAGCATTGCTCTTCTTCACGTGAAAGGATGGAAGAAGATATCTGTTCACAAAGAAAGTAACCTTCTATAGTCTTATTTTTTTTCCTTTTTTTGGGCATTTTCCCAACCAGTTACTTGACTTTTGGGTCCTTTGTCAAGAGTAGGGTATACTCTGGCGATCTGTTATATCTCAGTTCCTCCAAGGTGGCACAATCAAATGTGTACACTGGTCTAGGAGCAACCAGAAACTTTTGTGCCCAGAATCTGTGAGTATTAGTTTCTTCTCCACAAGCACCTGGCCTCCAGATCCACTAAGCCAGCACTGGGGGCTGAGATTTAGATAAGCTGCTCAATTGCCCCAGGAGCTTTAGGTAGGAGTAGGACCACCATTCAGTGTGAGATAAAGATCAGCTACTCAATTCCTCCAGGAGCATGAGGTTGGGGCAGGGGTGCCACACAGGGCTCAGGTAAGGATCAGATGCTCAGTTTCCCCAGGGGTTTTACCATCCAACAATGGATGCAGGTTTCTGTGGGATGCTGCTTCCCACCCCATGGGGCCTCTGCTGCCACCACCTGAGGCTGGAGATATGGGAAGACCCTGTTCCCTTGTAGGCCAGCTGAAAAAACCCTTTCACTGACCTTTGGTGCCTTTAGGTTGAGGGCTCTGCAAACTGCTGGTACTGCTGCTGAGAATTCCACCCCCAGGGCTTGCTTGGGTCCTCCTCCCTGCACCTGTGGTGCTTGGCCTAGGCTGGGCTGGGCTCTGCATCAGGTGTGATAGACCTTTCCCATCAGCCTTTCAGGTCACTCTGGGCTAGATATCTCCTCCACTCTGTTGTTCTGTGGCTTCTGCTGCCCTAGAATTTGTTGAGAGTCTTTCTTTACAAGTATTTTATGGTCTGGGGGGAAGAGCTAGAGTATGTGCGTCTTTCTATTTTCTATTTTGCCATCTTGGCTCAGCCCCCAAATGAGATATTTGTAAGAAAAAAAAAAGTTTTGCACTGTGCTTTGCACATAGTTTGTGCTATATAAATGCATATTCCTTTTCTCTCCTTCTCTTTCCTTTCTTTCCCCTCTCTTTCAATTCTCAAGATCTTCATTGCATTAAGGAACAACTCCCAGGCTGTGTCTAATTGTGCTGCTTCTATGAACCCTGATGATGATAGAGTTCAGAGGGTCATGTTTTCTCCTCTTATTTGAATGCAAGCTGTTTATTATCGTTTAGTCCTTTCTCATTGTTCATTTACATTTAACTTGTTATGTTTCTCTTCACTCCTATATTTGAACTTCAAAGTTTATCTCCAGCTCTGATCTTTGTATCAGGAAGGGTTGGAAGGCCTCTATTTAATTAAAGATCCATTTTCTCCCCTGTAGAATTATACTGAGTTTTGCTGGGTAAGTATTCTTTTCTATAAACCGACAGCCTTTGCCTTCTGGGATATCCTATTCCAAATTCTCTGGACTTGTATAATGGTGGCTGATAAATTGTGAGTGATCTTGACTATGACTTCTTGGTACTTTAATTCTTCCTTTTTGATTGTAGCATTTTTTCTTTGGCTTGGAAATTATGGATCTTTTAGGAGTTTTCATTTTTCATTTTCTTTCAAGAGGTGATTAATGGATTATTTTTATTTCCAGTTGAAGAGATCTAGGCAGTTTTATTTTAGGATTTCTTGAAATATGGATTCTTTTTTGGGTGCCCAATTATTCTTATTTTTTTTTACCTTGGTCTATTTTTTAGATCAGTTGTTTTTTGCCATTATCTTATATATTTTTTTATTTATTTCAACCATTTCAGTTTATTAAAAAAATTTTTTTGTTGCCTTATAAAAATCATTAACTTCTACTTGGTCCATTCTAATTTTCAGAGACCTTGTTGCTTAGGGAAAGTTTCATATCATTTTTGTGTTTTTAGGCCTTGACTGCCACTGTCCAGGAGGAAAGATCTAGACTGGTCCTTTTACTGTTTTGGATGGGTATTAAATGTTGTGTTATTTCAGGATCTGACAACCTAGGGACCTACAAGTTCTGGGTGCTTCCAAAGTGGTCTGATTCAGAGCAAAATCTGATTGCTGCTGCCTTGCTCTGAACTCTGCAAATTTCTGACCTGGGTTTGGGTCTGTGCAAAAGTAGACTGCTGCCAGATTTCATCCCTATCAGCCAGTTGTTGTAAGTTATAAATGAGTTCTAGTCTTCGTTAGTGGAAGGAGTTTTCTACACTGATAAAAATCACAGTTATGGACAAAAAAGATAGGAAATTTATTGCCCTATAATATTATCAGTGATGGGTTGAAAATAAATATGTAAAATATATTAAATAACTAAGATAATTGCAAAACAACCTATCAACAAGTACCAAATAATATAGAGCAAAGTGAATATAGACAATTGCTATGTAATCATTAAGATAACAAGCTTAATCAAACTCAAGATAACCTTACATAAGAGCTAGGCAGGCAGACTCCAGCTGGGCAAGACATAAGAGACTTGAAAGGAACTTCAGCTCAAAACATTCCTTTCATTGTTGATAGTACTTACTGGTATCTTTAAAATGGTAATACCTCTCACACACAACACTTTATATCATTAGATTATGAGCTTTGTGAGGGCAATAGTCTTTTGCCTCTTTTTGTATCCCTAGTGCTTAGCACAGTGACTAACACATAATAGATACTTAATAGACGCTTATCGACTGACTTTTGAATGCTTTCACATATATTTGGCTATTTCTAGGCACATTTCTATAATTTCCCACTTAATTGTATCATCTCTTCAAAAACTCCTACAGTCAACCCAGGTATGTCTATTTCCTTGTATCTATTAGTTTCAGATATGAAAGTATAGGGACAGTCCTGGGAATAACACAGAAGAAATAAAGATATTTCCTAATTCAATGTAGAGATCCTCACCAGAGCTCATTGTTAAAGCCACTTTCTCCTTATTCTTCTCCCTTAGGATATATTCACAGGCCCTATTGTAACTAAACTTACACGGGCAGAATGAATAAAGACCTAGGTCTTTCAGTCTTTCTCAGTCAGACTTTAACTTTAACTTTGGTTTTGCTGTGTAATTCAGGGGCTTGATCCATTCATTAAAGGGGATGGTGGTCATGCATGCTAGAGATCCATAGTGATACCTAGTGTTACAGATGAATAACAAAATGCTATTTCTTCTTTTGTTGTTTTGTCCCAAGTGATTTGTGTATTAGTTTTTAGTAAAACAGGATAGAAAAGGAAGGGGAGAATAGAATATAAAATGTAGTATAGAGAAAAGTTAACAAGCTAGTAGAAATTGATAGATAAAAATGCAAAGGAGAGAGGATGACTGCCAGAACAAATTCTTTTAAAATGTAAACTTTAAGAGACTGTTTCACGTATAGCTTTGCATTCCTCATGCCTGGCACAGTGCCTGGCACATAGTGGCTCTAGTTGACAGGAGGAGGTAGAAGGAGATCAATGAATTAATCAGTCAAGAATTTGTCAAGTATCTACTATGTGCTAGCAATTTTGCCAGGTTCTGGTGATACAAGGAGGAAAAATGAAACATTGCCTGCCCTCAAGGAGTTTATATTCTATCAGAGGAGACTGTGTGTGTGTGTGTGTGTGTGCGTGTGTGTACTCATGCAAATATCATAAATACAACAAAATATAAGGGTAAGCACTAGTAACTAGGGGGGCCAAGGAGGACCTCACGTTGAAGGTGGCATACAAATGTAGTCTTAAATAATCTGGGGATTCTAAGAGGCAGAGGTGAAGAGGGAATGAATTTCAGGCATGGGGGGTGTGGAGCAGGCTGGGCAAAGGTTTAGAGATGGCAGATGGAGAATTGTATGTGAGGAATAGGAAATAGGCCACTTTTTTGCTGGATTGTACAGAGTTCCTGAAAGTAAACAGCGTATAAAGCTGAAAGAGTGTGTTCAAAGATACTTTAGGAAGGGTTAATCATGGCTTGGAGGTAGATCAATTTTCAACCTGAGACAGAATGAAGCAAAGAAGAGGATGAGTAAAGGTACAGAGGGGTTTGGAGGTTTGCAGAAGGAGAATTGAGGGCTTTCTGGTTGGAGAGCTTAATCTTTTTAATAAAATAGGAGTTAAAGTGCTTTGCTTTGGAGGAGAGACTTCATTACTAATGAGCAAGAGAGAAGATGGGAACTTCCATGGGGAATATAATAGCATGAAAGGAATCTATGAAAGAGGGCAGCAAATGGATAGAGTGACAAGCCTGAAGTAAGGAAGACTTGTCTTCCCAAGTTTAATCTGGTCTCAGACACTGACCAGCTGTGTGACTCTGGCCAAGTCACTTAACCTTGTTTGCCTCAGGTTTCTCATCTGCAAAATGAATTGGAGAAGGAAAGAGCAAATCACTATAATTTCTTTATCAACAAAACTGAAATGGGGTCACAGAGTCAGATATTATTAAATCTATAAAAGGAATGCTAAACATTGGTGAAGGCTCAGCTGAAGTTACTTAGCATGAATCTGCTGTGGACCTAATCAACACAATTTCATGATCCTCATACCCTCCCCAGTGCTCTAGAAATTCTTTGCAATCAGGTAATAAGAAAGATAGAGGATGGTGGGGGCTGCCCTGGCCTTGGGAATAAAGGTGGGTATGGACAAAGGATTGAAGGGTTCTAAAGTACTAGCAAGAGCCTTAATAATCATGGAATTCAGGATAGATGTGAAAGCAAATGAAGCCAGAAGGTCATCTGCTGAGGGACTTGGAGAATATGGTCAAAGGACTATGATAGGCAGAAAAAGCAGGTACTTTGGGAGTGAATTATTAGGAGGGGTGGGAGGATGTTCATGGTCTGAAAAGAAATTTTGGGAGATGAGATCTTGTGGGCCAATTGAATAGTTCTGAGTGATGATGAAGAGATACAAGAGATTACCATGCAAATACACTTGGACAGAATAATGTACTGGGAAGATTATTAGCTATTGGAATTCTAAGTGTGAATTAGTTAATTAATTCTTTTCTAGAATCAGAGTAGCTGAGAGCTGGGAAGGAACAGCACCAAGCACATGTACATTTTGTTGAGATGAAAACAAAGGAAAATTTAGAGGGTGAAGAGGAGCATTGAAGGCAGAATCTAGGACAGTCAGGAAGTGATGAGAGAACATGATAGGGGAAGAGGGGAAGGAAGAGAGGAAGAGGGAAAGAATGCAAAAAGGGGAGGTGGGGGAAATTAAAAGTTAGCTTTGTTCCCATCACAACTTTATCTAAAGCAGGCCCAGGTGTTTCACCACCTCTGGGTCTTTTCCTAGTCTTCCTATTAATGTCCTCCTTAATTATATTATATTTATTTATTTACTTAAATGTTTTATCCTTCCCTGTACCTCCGACAGAACACAAATTTGTTGAAAGCATGGGTTGTTTCTTATTGTATTTGTATTCCTTCGTGCCTTGCACATAGTAGGTACTTAATAATGTAGTTGTATTGAATTGATTTTATGAAATGATAAAGATTCATCCAATTATGTCTATTATCATAGGTGCAAGAGAGACTTCAGTTTTCAGAATGATATTCAGTGGCAAAGAAAGGATATAGAGGCAAAAAGTCTGGTACCTTAATAAGAATTTATTATTTTCCAGCTGGGAGGGGATCAGAGACTTAGTATAAGAAAGTGCTACTCATTTGCTGGTTTTCATGAGATGATTCATCTAAAGATCAATTTAAGGCTGAAATACAATGTTTGAATACAATGAGTCATTTTAAAACAAACAGAACAGAACACACAATAATAAAATATACAAAATAAATATGAAAATAAGTGGCATTTATATAACCTAGAAATTGTTAATGTTAGGTCTATCTCCCTTAGAGTGAGTCTTGTCAATAATAGTTAATTAAATACCTACTAAGCACTAAGGATAAAAGAGACAAAGCAACTGTGATGGTTCCATGAACAGAGTAGAGGGCCTAGAGTGAGGAAGACCTGAGTTCAAATCTGACTTCAGATAATAGCTGTATGACTCTTGTCAAATCTGTTTACCTCAGTTTCCTAAATTGTAAAATGGGAATAGTAATCACTTTCCAGGATGATTGTGAGGAGTAAATGAGATATTTATAAACATCACTTTGTATGTTTCCTGGAACACAGTAAATGCTATGTAAATATTGAGATACTTCTTTGAATACAAAAAGAAAGACAATCACTTCCCTCAAGGAGCTCATACTGTAATGGGGGAAGATTTTACACAAAAGGAAGCTGAAAGGTAGGAAGGAAATGTTACCTGGCACATGATGGAATCTAGTCCAAAGGAATATAACTAGGTGGGCAGTGAAGAAATGGCTAGCCTGGAAGCCCTCTTTAAATGGAGGCTTTGGGATATGGTTCTTTCCTTTACTCCCTAACAAGAGGACTGAATGGTACTAATGAGGTACAATTTACAAGAGTCCATTGATAGATTTCTCACAAAACTAGATGGAAAAAAATTTTTTTCACTAGCCTCTAACTGAAATTTAGCATTTCCTTCAATTATGAATGCAAGAGGCAAAACATTCTGAGAAAGATTCATAGTTTCTATCAGGTTACCAATGGATCCATAACACAGAATAAGGTTAAGAACTTCTGATCTGTCCTCTTAAAGTTTGCAAGTCATTTTACATACGTTATGCCATTTGACCTTCATAATAAGCCTGTGAAATAGGTTCTGTAGGTATTACAGATGTTATTATTTCCATTTTACTGATGAGGAAACTGAGGTTCAGATAGGTTAAGTGACTTGCCAAGAAGCACACAGCTGCTCATGGTCCAAATCAGGATTCTGACCCAGGTCTTCTTGCCCAGGAATCTGGCTTTTTTATGCACTTCTGCAGGCTCCCTATTTTTCTACTTTTGATTGAATAGAGTTTGAATTCTTTAGACTTTCATTCAAATATGATAAAGTCCTTAGACCTTTGGAGGCTCATATGCATTTCCATTAGATACCTGAATTCAACATTTCCTCAAAAAACTGTTTATTTCAACATACCCTAATTGAAAGCAAGAGCTAAAGTTTGTGGGTTTTTCGTGGTTGTTTTTTTTTTTTTTTGCTTGAGTCATCCTTCTTAATAGGCAGCTGGTCTCTCTTACCAGCTGATATTTCATATTAAATTGTCCTCCAGATATTTCATCAGAATGGTTTGTGGCATATACCCTGCATTTACCTCATGTCCTTTATGTGGTTCATTGTAACTCTGCACAATGGGGGAGTCTGGGTGGCAGCTGCAGATTTTCTGTTTCCCAATACACAGCGTATTTGTCAGCAATTACATCTCAGCTTCTCTTTCTGCTTGTATTCTTGTATTCTTGGTATAGAGCAGAGACAGCAAATTAATTATTACAATGACCTGTACTGTGCATTCCCTTCTCTTTAAGACACACTGGAACCCTTACAATTTAGCCACAAAAAGCACACACACACACACACACACACACACACACACACACACAACATGGCCTCAGTATGATGGAAAATTCTTTATGTCTCTTAATCTTCTCTGCCCAAAGGGGGAAAATATTTTTAATAATTTCTCTATTCCTCTCCCCCGCCCCAGATAAATGGATCACATGTATTTGTTGCCCTGTAGGATTCTTCCCAGGACTCTAAGTTATTTCATTTTGGGGTTTTGTTGATTCCCTTGAAAAACTACTTGACACTAAATTTTACCACCCTTGAAAACATGTTTTATAAACAAAACATACTGAAGAGTCAAAGGACCTGAATTTGAATCCTGACCCTGGTTCTTCCTACTTGTGTGACCTTGTAATTTACAACTTCTCTTCACTTCATCTCATTGCTTGCACAGTGAGATCTCTTTACTCTCCAATTCAATATTTAAACCAACAGATATTTATTAAGCACCCATTATGTGTGAGCCAGTGACGGACTAGGGATATAGAGACAAAAAATGATGTAGTCCCTGCCCTCAAGGGGCTTACATTCTCTCAAGGAATTCAGTATATACATATATAAGCATATGCAAAATAAATATAAGTTGATGGTGGGAGAGGGGAGGATGTATTATCACTTGGGGGCAGGGGAGAACTAACATAGAAGGTGGCATCTGAGCTTAATTTTGAAGGACAGTAAACATTCTAGGGAGGTAAAAGTGAGAATGAAGTCTTGGTATGGGAAACAACCTATGTAAAGGCAAGGAAGTCATGGGTAAGCAACAGAAGAGGAAGAGTTTGGACTATGTAGAGTGAATAAAGGGGAGTAAAACTAGAAAGGTCTGTGGAGCAGATTATAAAAGGGTCAGAATGCTAAACGGAGCATCCTAGAGGCAATAATGAGTCATTAGAGTTTATTGAGTAGGGATGAGACATAGACCTATGCTTAAGAAAAGTCACTTTGGCAGCTGTACAGAGGAGGGAGTTCCATTTTCTAACCCACTCCCACCAGTTTGTAACAGCTACTTTTAAAAAGTAGTAAACTGGTGAACTTGTGAAATCACTGGAGAAAATGTTTCCTTTGGATCCATGGTCTTAGGGACATCCAATCACAAACAACCAAAAGCATCTATAAACAAAGGCTTTGTGCAAAACTAACAGATGGTCTTCATTTATGTGTCATGCTGATACATGTCTATGTTCAATCATATTCACACACAATCAAAAATGTCAAATGTAGCCAAATTGGAAAGTAGGCACCTCTACGTAGATACACACACACACCAAAACTGAAGGCTTCCTTTGCTATGACTTCTTTTCCAGTAACTCCACATTGTAGAAAACTCTCATCCTTCACTTACTTTTCATGAAGCACTCATTGAATGTGAGTCCTTTTAGCCTTCTGGAACTATATTCCTATATCTGCATTCCATCTACCTTTTACTATTAACCTAGATAGGCACCAATTTCCCTAGGATAACTATTCATCCTAAAAGCTACATGAATGCCATGTGATTTACAAGATAAACCTTTTGTCATCACATATTTAAAATTTTGAAGAATCAGATTTAATATGTGAGAACTTTGAGAACCCAACATCCTTGCTCATGTCCTTCAGCTTAACTTCAGTCACTCAAAGTAGGAACAACCTCAGTTACCTGTATAATTGGCCTGTGAATTCTCTTCCAGCTCTCAATTCTTATCAACACAAAGGACAAAACCTACACCTTGCTTGGTTCTGATTTTGACCTTCTTCATTGACAGATGCTATTAGATTCAGCACCAAATCTCATCATCCTGAACCCAAGCAGTTGTACTAAGTGCCAGCTCCAGCACAGGATACCCAGTAATGTTAGCATAACAAGAAAGACAATGTGGCTGAACCATATTGGTGAGAAGGGTCAGCAGAAGTCAACAGCCCTGGGGAATTCACCAGCCTCCTTTCTAAAGTCCAGCTCCAACTGCAGTCAAGGGTGTTCCTTCAAAGCCTGGGCTTCTCCTACTGGTATTTGGAGAATCCCAATTTGGAGAACAGAACTCTTGTTGTTGCTGCTAATGCTATTGTTGTTGACATTTTTGAAGAGGACCAGTGACATCACAGGATGATGTCTTGACTTGCAGTAAATTGGATTTAAGTGAGGCAGAATTGCACAGAGTTGTCAGCTTCACTCTCTCTTCTGGAGTCATCTAAATCCAGTGGCAAGCCAAAGTGTACGACTGCGACTTCTTCAATGTCTGACCAAGCTGTAAGCATTCCACAGTGTCTGCTTCAGCTGCCTTCATGGCTTTTGGAACAAATTATTCTTATCTGCCCATTCCACTGGAGAAAGTCATCACATGCTTGGAATAGACATCTCTCTAACTCACCTACAGATCTGAGGCCCATTGGTTACCTTCAACCTGATTTAGTCCTTTTGCCAAGATGGTTTTGCTGGGGTTTAGCTGCAGTGTAGACTACAGCTTCTCGGAGTCACAAGTAAGAGATTAGTGCCAGGTAGACAACCAAAGAGGATGAGCAGCCCTGAAAATGGCTCAGCAAGCCCTCACATCAGAGGTGCTAGCCCCCCTGAGCTCCCCATATGTCTCAAAGAACAGGACAATAATGCAGACCAGAGGGCAGCAGAAAGGATTCACATGGTGAGAATCCAAGAAGTATATCCACTCTTCTTTATGTGTATTAGTGGTTTCTGGTTCCCTGACCTTTGTAGATTAGTTCCTGCCTTTGGAGATGTTGCCCTGGAAGGTCGAACAACTAGCACTATTTGAAAGTATCTGTGATGATGCTGTTTTCAGGGTCAACAATTACTAGAAACTTCTTAATTCCTATCCTGGACTATACCCCTTTAGAACATGATTGTTGGGTCCTAGAATGTGATAAGAAATATTGCTTATGTGCATGTTTGAATTGTATTAAATTGAATTATCCCTGTGTGACTCCACATTTGAAGGAAGGGTACAAGCAAACATTTATTAAAAGCCTACTATGCATTAGGCTCTTTGATAAGCACTTTACAAATATCTGACTTTATTCTCCAAAAACAGGCAAATGCTGGTATTAACCCCATTTTATATTTGAGGAAGCCAAGGGAGAGGTTAAGTGATTTGCCCAGGGTCTCATGTCTGTGGTCAGATTTGAATTCAGAACTTCCTGACCGTAGATTCAGATCTAATCATGGTGTTATTACAAACTTCTCCTTATGTTTTTTTTTAATCTTTCTAGAAAGGAAAATACGGAAATGAAATGACAATAGATCACTATGTCCAATTTGATTAGAACTAACAATTACTGTTTCATGGTATCTCTTAGTTTCTCATTACAGAATAAGTATGTTAATTATCTACCAGGGTTTATATATGCAGAGATGACTTTTGAATGAATATAAGAAGAAAAAATTATAACAATTAGAACTCCCCAAAAGAAGAATGGGAGGAAGAATTCCTTCTCCCTAGAGGTCTATAACCAGAGGCTAGATTTGTTAGGTATCATGTAGAGGGAATTATCATTTAAGCCTCAAGTGGAATAAATGGCCTTCAAGGTCCCTTTGAGGGGCAGCTAGGTGGCACATGGTGCACAGAGCACTAGGACTGAAGTCAAATTCATTTTCCTGAGTTCAAATCTGGCCTCAGACACTTACTAGCTGTGTGACCCTGGGCAAGTCAATTAACCCTGCTTGCTACAGTTTCCTCATCTGTAAAATGAGCTGGAGAAGGAAATGGAAAACCATTCCAGTATCTTTTCTAAGAAAACCTCAAATGAGGTCACAGAAAATCAGGCACTACTGAACAACAAGCCCCTTTCAATTCGGATTCCATGATTCTTTGTTATAGAAGAAGATAGGCTACTTGCGGGCAGGGAGTATATCATGTTGACATGATAGAGCATTTATTAAGTGCTTATTACATATCAGACATGAGAGTATAAAAATAAGAAAAGATGGTTCCTTCTCTCAGGCAACTTGATTCTAACAGAGGAAGAGAAAACATGAAAAGAACATGGAAAACTAGGGAGGATGGAAGAATATAGGGATGGAAGCTACTTCTTTGTGGGCCATGTATCCAGTGTGGAGGTAGGATGGGCCAGAGCAGCCAGAACTTTCTCATGATATGACAGTTCTAGGAATAAATTCATCAGTGATTAAGTCAGCCTCAAAGTGGGATCTTCCTAATACAGACCTGTGTACTTGTTTTGTGTGTGTTGCTCTTTAGAGGAAGGAGAAAGGGTCCATGCTTATTGAGGGCATAGGCAACTTCTAGTGTGGAGACTTTCTCTACCAATGTATACAGGAATGTCATCTGTAACTTATAGTCTGAAAGAATTGTCTGGGGGCACAGAGAAGTCAATTTGCTCACAGTCATACAGATTTGAACTGCATCTTCCTTAGTCCAAGGCTACCCTTCCATCCTCTATAGCATACTGCTTCTCTGCCATTCACATGGTCGATATTTAGTAAATGTTTGTTGAGTTGAATTCCCATTCTTGGGTTACCAAGAATTCATGAGTCTCTATTTAACACAGTCCACTAATAATTTATGCTGGTAGCCTTATGTGACGTTTCATTGCTAAAAAGGACAGAATTGGAAAATCAAGCACATTTTCCTAAGTTTCATTCAGACATAAAATTAAGGTAGATTCACGAAGAGTTATTACAGAATTTCTGGAAATACTCTTTTTCAAACATGAAATGGTCTTATTTATAAATATATGATTATTAACATAATATTTAGATTATATTATAATTAGTTATATATAATTAATTTATATTAGTACTTGTTCCTTTTCAAACAGTGTGAGAAGTGACTATTAATAACAAATGATTTATGGACATCCAGAGCTTTCTCTTTTCCTATAGTCCTCATTTCAAAGTCTTGAAGGACATTACTGATGATGAGATTGAATTAACTCCCCTCAATCTCCTATTCCACTTAATATTAAAAGGAATTTAATCCCATTGTGTTCTACTCAGATTTGGGTGGGAATAAATTCTTCGATTAGATTTCCCAAAACTTGTAGTAATTTAGAAACAAATAACATAATCAAAGTTCATGAGAATAAATCCAGTTCCTCAATGTAATATTCCTTCTCTCTCATTAGTTTTCCAATCAGAGTTGATCACCACCCTCTGGAATACCAGATTTCCCAAAGTCATATAAGCCTTGAGCTTGCCTCCATGACTATCTTTGGCATTGGAGAGTGTCAGAGACCTCTTTTATTAAAATGCTAGCTTTAGTAATAGATGCCCAATTACTCAGAAGTTATGTTTCCAACTATTTAAATGTCACAATAGTCACACATGGAAAAAATCACCAGAAATAATCATACTCAGAAATGGACATGTTCCCTATTTTTCCACATACCTTTAATATATTCAGACACTCAATCAGCAAGCATTTACTAATCACTAGTTAAGTGCCAGGCACTATACTACGCCCTAGGGTATAAATATTCTTATTCTCAAAGAGCTTGCATCTTATTGGGAGAATCATGGATAGTATCTTTTTAGCATATAGAGAGAAGTATGTACTTACTGTGTATTTATATAAATTGTGTGTATTTATATACAAATAGAAATAAGCCTAGGGAGTAGAGCAAAAACTATTTTTCTGGAGTCAGTGAACTTGTTGATTTGCTTTGTAATCTTATCTATTTTATTTTATGCATTTAAAAACACTATTCTGATAAGAGTGCCTAGGTTTGACTAGACTACCAAAGGAGTTCCTAAAACAAAAACAGAAAAGCCCCTGGACTAGTCCAACATAGAGAACTCCTGGGTGATGAAATGCCTTCTACCAGTGCAGACATTTTCTGCAATCTTTGAGATCACGGATTTATTTCACCTTTAGATCACTGAGAAGTTAAACGATTTGCCCAGGGTCAGGGATAGGATTTGAACCCAGGTTTTCTTGGTTCTGAGACCAGCTATCTATCTAGTATGCCAAGTTGAATTATATGTACAGCTTTCTTATGATATACACCAGGTTTGTATAATTACAATGAAAACCTTGTGTTAAATTCAATCAAAAGTGTGAGCTGCCTACTAAGCAATACAAACCACATAATGCATATTTTTGGTCATGTTCTATGTCCTTCAGAACAATGACTAGCAGGGTAAGTCCAAGCTAGAGACTTAAGATTGTGAGAGGTCATTATTTCCTACTGGAGCTTCCTCCAACCTTTCCAACAAATACTCATCCGATGCGTCTGCACACATCTAAGGACACCCTTGTGAACAACCCATCTAAGTTCTGAGAAGTTATAATTACTAAAAATTTGTTTTTCTACATATTTCACCAACACATAATAAAAGGCAGAATTAAAAACTTTATTTTTGTTTGATAGTGTGTTTTCGGAAAGATTTCTGGGTCTTAGAAATCTGGATCAATTTTTCAAAACAACTACAGCTCTGACCTGCCAGTTACAGATATTAAATAAGTTTATTTTTATTTCCCATTTAGAAAATAAATTTTCCTAACCATAAAAAAGATAATAAGAAAAAGAATATATTTCTGAAAAATAGCTAGATTGCAATAACAGCTTACATTTATATGGTACCTAGTATGTTTCAGATGATGTGCTAAATAAGCATTTATTAAATATCTACCATGCTCCAGGCAATATATAAAAGACTTTGCAAATATTACCTCATTTTATCCTGAGAACAACCTTGGAGATAAGTACTATTGATATTTAGCTGAGGAAACTGAGTCAGGCAGAAGATAAGTCACTTGCACAAGATCACATAGCTAATAAATTTCTGAGATCAAATTTGAGCTGGTCTTCTTCAGTCTAGACCCAATATTTTATCCACTGAGCAACATAACTACCTGTGCTAGTTATGTTGGGGGAAAAGAGGTATGAAATCAAATTTCAAAGAACTCATTGATTCAATTGTTCTTATATAGTTAATTGTTCTTTTATAGTGCTTTAAGGTTTGCAAAGCTCCTTATACATATTATTCTATTTAATCCTTACATCAACCTTGTGAGGTAGGTACTACTTATTACCTCCATTTTATAGGTATGAAGACTGGGTTTAAGAAAGGTTAAGTGATTTGTCCAGGGTCACAGAGCCAGTAAAGTACTTGAAGTAGGATTTGAACCAAGATCTTTGTGACTGCAAGTCCAACAGACAATCCATTATCTAGCATTGCTATCATCAGTATCTACATTCTAGACCATGTACAAGGAACAGACTCCATCCTCTAAAAGTCTGCAATATAACAGATGCCATCAACACACTAATAGAGTTCTCAACAGACATTGACCAGGTGCCAGACCAATGGGTATTGTATTGATAGGTTATGAATACGTATTGTAGTACTTCATTATATTTTAATTTAAGTGAAGGACAAAAGCAAATGTAGAAAAACCTGAAGGCATTTCCCTTTAAATATTTATGTACTTGGATCTCCAGAGGAATTGAAACTCCGCAACAAGGTATATTTACTTCATTTAGAGTGTGATGATTAGATTTCCAAGTCTCTGAACAGCAGCTATAGATACATATTTCTCCTATTTGGTTTCATTACTAGCTGATAATTCTATCTTGTACTGCTTTGGAATTCATCTCACAAAGTACTATATGTTTTCCCACTCAATTTTCCACCTTGTTGCCTGATTCTCATTGACAGCCCAGACGCATGATGAAAAACCGGCCATGTTATTTCTGTGGCAGCATTTGATCCCTGAAACATTTCCCAGTTGAATAACTAAACGAATGATGGTGAGAACAAGAAGGGGGAACCTGCATAAAGCTATGCCCAAAGGAAACTGTCTTTCCTTTGGGATTCTAAAAAATGGAAATTGACTTATAGATGCTGCATGTATGCACGTAGTTGAGACGTTATAGATATTGGAAATGAAATCTGCTGAAATGTGATCATAATGACAGATGATGGATGACCTTTCTCATGATCCAAAAAGAAAAGAATCATAGCAAAACCATTGTGGGCTCTGACAGGTGGGCTGTCACACTATCTTTCCCAAAACTAAGACTCCATCTCACTTTCCAGCTAGGTTGCCCAGTGGCTAGAGCACTGAGCTCTATCAGGTCAAGAAGGCTAGACTTTAAATCTGACCTCAGACACTTACCAGTTGTGTGATCCTAGGCAAGTCACTTAACCTCTTCCTCTAAAATCAGGGTAATCATAGCACTTACTTCCCATGGTTGGTGTGAGGGTTGAATAAGATAATATTTGTACCAGTAATAGCACAGTGTCTAGCACACAGTAGGTGCTTAATATGTGCTTGTTCCCTTTCCCTTTTCCTTTCCTACACAAAGCATGCTGCCTCCACTCTAACCATCATATAATTGGAGAAGTGGTGTACCTCCTCCCCAACAGGCATGTGTAGCCCTCATCCTCCCAGATTATTAGCTCCCCATTATGTATTATCGCCTCACAACGAGGACTGTACTACTTGTCTCTTTTGTATTTTAACATTTAGTTGAGTACTTGCCACATAGTAACCATTTCATGAATTCTCTGTCTATATCAAAAGGAAAGCGTGATAGCAAGGGGGCTGGTCTTAGTGATAGGCAGAGGATCTCTCTTCTTATATGATATAATTTCATGGATGCCAGGGAGAAATTTTAGTCCTTAAAAAGATATACTATATTTGATCCCTATCATAAATAGACTACTTATGCAGATTCAATGTTGGGTTTCTTTGGATAATTAATCAGATGGACATTAAAGATGCAGGTTCTTTAAACTGACAGTATCATTTGGAAGGTCCTCTGTAAACTGTTTTAAATTTTCCCTCTGCCTTTTTTTGCCAACAAAGTTGTAAATGAAGACCATCACATGATAAAAAAAAAACTCAACAAAAGCCAAAACCTATTCGGTTTTGGAGAAGTTTGAGAGGTTGTGAGAATCAGAGAAAAATATCTAATCTTCCATCTTGTTGGCTATATGATCAACAAATGACTTCAATACATGTTCATAATATATAACCTCAGTTAGATCTGTGCTCCTGCATGGCTATCCTTTTCCCTTCCCCTTATTGATTCTCCCTTGTACTTCCCACAAGAGATGATCCAAATTTTTTCTTCTGTCCTCAAATCTCCTTCCTTAATGCACATCTTTCTCATTGACTCTCAGCAGAAGATCTCACCTCTTCTTGACTCAAAATATAGATATCGTACTTTATGAATTTCCTCTTATTCCATAGCCTACTCTTCAATTTGGTCTGTCTAAAAAGGAATTTAGTATTTTATCTTCAAAACCTACCTCTTCTCCAAAATTTCCTTTTCTGTAGCATGTACCATCACCCTTCCAGTCACACAAGTTTGCAGCTTCTGATTCATCCTTTATACATCATTTACCCTCTCAGATCCAATTAGTTTTGGAAATTCTTTATGCAGAACACATTTCTTATCATGTTCTTCTTTTGACCCACATGACCACCATCCTATAGGAAGTCTTTTCTGAACATTCTGAAAAGCAAGTGCTTTTCCATCTCAAATAATCTTATGTATGAACTCAGCAGTTTACATTTTATATTCTCCCAGTAAAATATAAAGTCCTTCATGTCAGGGTCTGCTTTTCATTTTGTTTTTGTGTTTCTAGTACAGTGACTTTTAAATACTTAATAAATGCTTCATGCTTTGGGTCTTGTGGCTAACATCTATTGCTTCTTTGCTGAATTTCAGCTGCTTCATAGCTTTTTTCCCTATAGAGGAGTGATCTCTCAGATCTTCAACCTTCTTAGCCCTTGGTTTATTTCAGCCTTTTTGGATTCAGTTCCCTAGTACAGTCAGTCAGACAAGGAAGATCATAGTAATTGTTTTTTGAAGATTTTCTACCTCAGTTGCCCCTTTTGAATCCAATCTATTTTTTAATTGAGGGTTAACAATTTTGTTTAAATGTACATAATTCTTGTCATTGTTAACTGGATCTATTCCAATCACTATTGGATTTTCACACAGATAGTTTGAGGGTTTGGAAGCAAGCAGGGTAGAACTAATAACATTTTTTTTGTTCTGAAATCAGTAACAAAATCACTGCTCTTGAAACACTGATAATTTATTTAAAAGCATAACACATAACTGCATTTGTAATTAAAACTGAGATTAGGGGGTTTTTTCCATGGAATTAGGGGAAATTGATCTTTGTAAAATAAAGCAGACTTAAGCCAATGGAAAATGTGATTTGTATCCTCTGGTGATTCAGTACTTCACATGTATCTATAAAGTAAGTGAGAAATCTATCCATTAACAAAATATTTGATCATATTTTAAAAATAGTTAAGGAAAAGGAGTAGTATGTTCATTTAAAAAATCTCTATTTGATCTTCCACTTTGCACAAAAAGAGGAAAAAAAATTTCATTCTGAGTACTGTACTGAGTACACTATTTCTGTAAACAAAAGTGGGTATTCACTTATTTCTTATCTTTATTATGAAGGTACAGTCCTTAGGTATCCAAACAGGTTGGATAGGTATCTAACTAGAAGGTACAAAATATATCTTGTCTCTCTAATTGTTTCACTATAGCTTAACCTCTCCAGTGACAACTGTCAACAACTTTCTCTATTTAAGAATTATTTTATCTTGCTTCTCTTTGTAAAGTATCACTTGGAAGTTTCCATTATTAATGACAAATATTCATAATGGAGCAAGATAGTGCCAAACCACTTCTAACCAGTCTGACTGTGTTAGGAACCTTCTTGGTTGGAATAAAGATTTTTCAAAGTTTGGATCCAGTTCCACCTTGGAAGATTTAATTTAATTTAGTTAGTTTTAATTTAATTAATTTCTTTTAGGCTCATGAAGACAAGTCTTTTGTGGGGGAAATAGCACACATTAAAATGGAAAAAAGTTTCCAAATATTTATAAATGAAAATCAGAAATTTATTAGTAAAATTGTACTTTTCACATGCACAAATTTTTGTTGCCAATAACATATTTGGTGTATTACCAAGTTCTGTGTTTTAAAAGATATAGTACAAGCTGGTAAGCAATATCCAAGAAGATTTAGCTGAATTATTTTTTTAATCAGAAAAAAAATTAGATAAAAGCACCATCCTTTCCATGGGAGTTGATTACATAAAGAAAAAGGTTAGAACTTTTTTTTATTCTGAAACTAAGAAATTTCCAAAGAAGCCCCAAGAAGGAATATCCTCATCAATGCGTTAAGGTATTTTTCATACTGTTCATAACATTTTGGTCCAGATATTTAAAGACAGAAAAGCCCAGTAACAGAGGAACTGAGAGCAAAGACTTCATGAAATAGTTATAGGGAGAATTTCCAGGGTTAGCACAAAAGGTTGCCTGAACCTAAGTCAAGGGAAAGGATCCCCAGGCAAAATAAGTCAATAATTGTTCTCAGGGAAGCATGACAGATCAGGGGAGGAAAGGTTTCTGCTGGAAGGTCTTGTCTCTTCTAGGAAATTCGCTTCTTTCTTTCTTTCCCCTATTTGTAAGTTAAGTACAAGAACAAAATAACTGCTGTATTTTTAAGGAAAGACATTGCTTTTAATTATCTCCCTTCTTTTTTCAATGCCTCTGACTGTTTTCTTTTACTAAACATTAGTATTGTTATTGTTGTTTTGACTGCCACCACCCCTGGCTAACACTGAAGTGACAAAACCATCATAAAAATTATCTTCAAGACAGCTGACTAGCTATGTGTGCTGTTTCCCCCACAAATTTTGAGGCAAAATTAAAATAAAAGGTCAGATATTTTCCGTGGTTATGTAGTTTTACTTTCAAAATTTTATGTTATATTCCTCCTTACCAAATTTTTAAATACTATTTTTAATAACAAGAAGTACTATTTATATAGTTCTTTAAGGTCTGCAAAATGTTTCAGAAATATTATCTCATCTTAATCTCTTAAAACCCTGGCAGAGGGGTACAATTTTTTATCCTCATTTTACAAATGAGGAAACTGAAGCAAACAGAGGTTAAATGACTTGCCCAAAGTCGCACAACTACTAAATGCTGAGGGTGAAATTGAATCAGCTTACTGACTCCAAGCTCACAGTTCTCCATCCACTCTACCAACTGGCTGCCTAAAGCTAGGGGGACTACCATTAGTGTTGCAAATATCTCTTCAGGAGAGCTAGGGATAGAGGAAATTCCTATCTAGGATTCCTATCTAGGCTTGAATAGAGCTCAATACCTTATCTTACACTCTTCTTAGAACCTCAGAGGCCTAAACTGCAGAAATCAACTCTAGCACCAGTGCTACAGTTCTCTGAACTGCTAGTGTCAGACCAAAGAGTTGGGAGAATGGAACAAGTCACTGGTTGCTCTATGTTTGTGTATGGAGAGAGGAAGAGGGTGATACGGCACTCCACTAAACATGATAGAAAGAGTTCAGCATCCAGCTGGTGCCAGTTCTACCCCTCCAAATATCTTTTGGGGACAGAGACCTAGACAAGTAAACAGTTAATTGTCTCCAGTGAGTGGAGACCAAGACATTTTGAGATCTCAGACCCAAGGAAACCACTATCAGAGGGGAGGGGGTCAAAAAGGACTAAAAGGAGAAAATAAGAGGGAAAAAAACTGAAATTACCGAACATCTCAGGAAGGAAAAACTCAAAGACTTTGAACAAAATCAGAAAAGTTAATAAGAAAAACAACAAGAAGAGAAAGAAAAATGGCCTCTAGATCTAGTAAATTAATTCAGGTATCTATGAATAAGCTCTGCAAAATAAAGAAAATGATCCAGTACTTCAGACAGAAGATCTTGTGGACAGTAAAGAGAACATGGAGTCACCATATCCTGCACCTGAGTCCTTCAAAAAAGATGAGAATCACAAGAGCAGAATTTTTAATCTGCACAGCAAAAATAACAGGTAGAATAGAAAAACTGAATTGTATCATGGCAAATCTCACCCACAGACCACATATTAGACACTTCTATCTTAAATCCACATAGTTATGCCCAGTATTTTTCCCCTTTGCACCCCCAAAAAGCTATTCCTTATGACAAGTAGTATTTTTTAACAAAGGAAAAGAAAATCAGTATAATATATTTATAGACTGAAAAAGTTCTAAGACACATGTAATTTGTAACATCTGTGCCTCTCCCACCTTCATAAAAGAGAGAGTTGGTGATATCTTCTCCAATCCCTTGATTTGAATGGTTCATGATCTTTGTAGCTTTCTAACATTCACTTTTGATTTTTTTTGTGTGTGCTTCTTTCTCATTTCCACTGTCATTGCTATTGTGTATATTATTTTCTTGACTCTACTGCACTCTGCATCCGTTCATCTAGCTCTTTCTATGCTTCTTTATATTCATTACATACATCATTGCTTATAGCACAATAATGTCATTACATTTGTGTACTACAATTTATTTAGCTGTTTCCCAATCAATGGACATCTATTTTGTTTACAACTCTTTGCTATCATGAGAAGTGCTACTATAAAAATTTTGGTGTATATGGAAACCTCCTTTGTATCAATAGCTTCCTTGGGGTATAATCCAAGTAATGGAGTCTCTAGTTCAAAGAGTATGAACTTCTATCACTTTATTTGCAAAATTCCAAATTCCTTTCCAAAATGGTTATATTAGCTCACAACTCTACCAATGCACCTTTTGCAAACCAGTATTAGCTATTCTTCTGACTCAAAAACATTTGTTATTAAGCCTTATTCACTTTATGGTGTGAGTAGGAGTCTGCGTAAAATATAAATGCAATACCACTTAATTTTGGATAAATCCTCTAAATCTATAAGAATACATTAAAGTTTTATTCTGGTTCCTCATCATGGTATAGAGATGACACTGGGTATTTGAAGACTATGTCAGTAGAAGATAAGATCCAGAGAACCCTAAAAAACTGGAATGTTCCAGCGATGGACCATGTGCCTATCATTTGAGAACCTGCCCAGTTCAATAGGGAGAAGTTTATAACCAAGTTATTGTCAGAGTAATGAATTCTTTTTATTCCATAAACATTCAAAGATTGTTATCATAAATAAGTTCCAAATTGCAACCCTAGAGGCAGCAGATAAATTCACAATTCCTTGAAGTGTTTATTTTTCCCATAACAACCAGGACAGGAGTTTCAATCCTCCTCCTATGTATGGAAATGGTCATCTGATAAGAAGTGGTAGCAGCAGTAGTGGCAAGTTGGAAAATGGTGCAGGTGAAAATTCATGTCCTAGAATCATAGATCTAAAATTGGAAGGAATTTCAGAGGTAGTATAATCTGACTTCCTCATTTTTTATAGAAGAGGAAGGAGAGACTCAAGGAGAATAAGAGATTTGTTCTCTAACCCATGAGTATGATTAGGCTAAGTAGAGTCAGTCTAACCAATCAGCACTGCTTGGTATCATCGTGTTGCCCTCTGAAAGGCCTTCTCACTGATTGTCCTTTGGTATTATGTATGTGTTCCAACCGGTTTTTAGGTATTCAGCTATTTTCAGTGTCACTTAATGCCCTGTTTGTCATTCCACTAGGATTTTTGTAGTGAACCTTTCCATCATGAAGGAGGACTGCAGGTTTCTTCACTCACTTTTCTCACGCAATGGTGATGAAACTTTCCTCTCTGTCTATACTGCAAGTAAGTGAGATCCAGGCTAAGATCAGAACTTTTCTTTGACCTCCTCCCTTTCGCATTGCTAAATGGTTCAACATCACTGATCAATGGCAATGATATTAAATAAGACATATTACCATCTGCTTTGATGCTGTGTACTAAGGACTTTCTATCTGACTTGCTCTTTTATCCACCATTAGAACGTATAAGTTCCATGAGTCTTAATTTTCTCTTGGTATCTGCAGGATTTAGCACAGTATTTTCCATATTGTATAGTTCTTCATTCATTCCATCCATTAATCCATTCTCTGAAATATCTTCTCTTCTAAATCTTATATCAAAACATGTTTTTATTATTTTTCCTGATAGATGGTAAGCTCTGGGAAGGCAGAGACTTTTATATTTATTTTAATATCCTCAGAGCCTAACCTTGGTTAGCTGCTTAAATGATAAAAGAATCAGAACATCAAATAGTGACAAAAATTATTATACTTTGACTTAGAAATAAAAATTTGCATGTAACTTACCGTGATGACTAAGTGGATAAAGCACTGGCCTAGAGTCATGAGTTCAAATTTGGCTTCCACTGGCGTTGTGACCGTGGGCTAGACACTGTACCTCCTAGGGGTTACTGTGAGGATCAAATGAGATATTTGTAAAGTGCTTCACACAGTTCCTAGAACAGAGTAAACATTATCTAAATGTTCATCATCATCATCATCATCATCATATTCATCATCCTCATCATCATCTGCACTGCATTAATTGATACAGTTGGAACTGTTGAGGTATTCCTAAATTCCAGTTCTTCTATTAATGAATGCTTCTAGATGACTGATTGATTATGGTTGATGAGAAGTCAATTTCAGGGCTCATGTCTTTTTCAAGTGGATGAGGAAAATATCCCTAAAGCTCTACTTTCTAAGTGGAAAAGAAACTGAGTAAAACTGTACTAAGAAAGCTGTTTTTAATCTCTCCCATCTCACTACTTTCTTTAATCAGAGGGCAAGGGATGAACTTGCTGGAAAAGGTTAAAAAGGTCCACGATTTTTATCTCATTTTTTCCCTAGCAACAGTTCATAGTCAGATTTCTTTCTGTTCTCTCTTCAAATGTTCAATTGTCAAGAAATAAAAAGAATGTTTCTTATTTTTTTTTCTTATCCAACATCAACACAGCTGAAATTAAACCTTCAGTCCCCAACTAGGACTGTTAAAGCCTCCTTCCCACTCTGCCCAATGCTCCTATTATTTTAAGTACATATGCTATTTTCCATATGTATGCTTCAGTTTCCTAATACCAAAAATGAGAAAATGAAGGAATTGGACTAGATGGCCTCTAAATTCTCTTCTAGCTCTAAATCTATAATCTTTTAATTCTATGGACCTTCTTCCTTTACAGATAGTTTTCCCTCAATTCAAATGGCCACCTGGGCCCTGTCCAAGTTTCCCTGTTTATACAGTGCAATATGTGTTTGATTAGTTTAAAGGAAGAGAAACACAATGAAATAAAAAAAAATCCATCCTTCTTTAGCTTCATTAGCTATGGTTCTCCTGAACTTACTTGAGTGTTTTTGTGCTTATTTATGGAAAAGTAACTTTGACCTCTCACTGGTCTGTCTATAGACCCTGGTTTTCACCAAGGACTTAGTTAGCCCTTTACCCCTTCAAAATTTGCCCTGAAGATAGAACCTTAAAGACTTGAGATCTAATAAGATGTTTACTTTCTGTTACAGACAAGAATTTCTCTACAAGTACTTTGGGTATGCTTTTATTTTTTCTCTCTAAACTTCCTTTTATCTTTTCTCTATGAAATTTCCTAATGCTACTTCTAGTCTCCTAATAGGAAAATAGCATTTAGATCCCACGGTGCACAACTCAATTGTGAGACTGAGAACTGACCTCTGGGTTCAGTGTGTCTCCAGCACAATTATTTTAGCTATTTAACATTAAAAAACTCAGCCACTCTGTCATTTTTTAGCAATTTCCTGAATAATTTCTAATTTCCAAGTCATTTGTACACAGGAAACTGCTGTTTAACAAAGGTTGTATTCAATGGATTCAAGAGCAGTTCATCTAATTATGAACTTGACCAGATATAACTTTTCATATCAGAAAGCTATAACATGGAAATGATAACATAGGACCATAAATTTATAGCTAAAAAGGACTTCAGAGGCCATCTAGTCTAATTCTCTAGTTCTATCTATATATGATGGTACCAACATAAAGGAATATTAAATGACTTGCCCTAAATTTACAAGTATTGAATGTTAAAGATATTCTTGGGTTCAAATTTAAAAGTCTTAACACCTCTGTGTCCAATGGTTAATTCGTTCATTGCTCTGAACTCTAGTTTTCCCATCTGCACTAACTTATGGGTAGCAGTAAGGAAAGTATTTTGTAAACTCTTAAGCACTTGAATGAATTATCAGTACTAACCTGGCAGTGAAAATTTCAATAATGGAAGAAAAAAAAAGAGAAAAAAAGAATATTGAATTTAATTCATCAATTTGAAAATAAAGTGAATCTCCAGTAGGTGTCACCCTGTGGTTCCCATTTATCTCAGTTATATGAAGGATTAAGGGCAGCTAGGTGCTACAGTGCATAGAGTGCCAGGCCTGGAGTCAGGAAGACTCATCTTTCTGAGTTCAAATCTGGCCTCAGACATTTACTAGCTATATAACCTGGGGCAAATCACTTACCTCTGTTTGCCTCGTTTTCCTCATGTGTAAAATGAGCTAGAGAAGGAAGTGACAGATCACTTCAATATCTTTACTACACAACAAAAACCAAAAAAGGTCACAAAGAATCAGATGTGACTCAAAAACAACTAAACAACAACATGAAGGGCTAAAGGGAGATGCTAAAATGAGACAAGAGCTGAAGATGGTAGACTATGGAAAGAACCCTCATAGAAAATGGAGATAAGCTATGACATTACCTTACCTTTCCTTCCCCTGGATTACTGCTTTACTCCTGCTCAAAGAAAAATGGGATATGGCTATTAAAAATGCCTAAATTAACTACAAAGAACATATGCATGAAGGTGCTATCTGCATCCAGAGAAAAAACTGATAAAGTATGTATAGAATAATTTTACACACATGTATGCATATATGTACGTATTTACGCATATGCCCATACACATATTTGTTCTAATAGTAGTCATCTCTAGGGCAGATGGAAGGGAAGAAATAAGGGAAAAATCAGTTAATATGATAATGTTATTATATATTTAAAAAGAATAGTAAGTTCATAATAGAGTTACAGTTTCATGGGCAACCTTTTTCTATCATAGCATATTATGGAAATGCTTGTTTTTATGTCACAAATTAAAAATAATTTTTTAAAAAGTGTAATTGAAAAAAGAAGTATGAACTTATTAGTGAAAACAATGCCCAAAAGAAAATAAACTGTTAAAATGTGAAAAACAGGTAACGTGATATGGGATATTATTCAAGCAGAAAAGTGATAGTATGGTTTGTTGTTTTTGGAGGATGGAACTTGACATAGGCTTTAAAGATTAGGTTGAACTTGGACAGTACTGCCCTTAGAGTTAGGCCTATATCTCCCAGGGTTGGGGGGTGGGCACTATCACTTTGGAGGACCCTGCTCATTGTAGTCATAAAACAATTACTGAGAGATGGAGGAAAAGGAAGAGAGCAGTCACTAAGGTGGTGGCAGCTGCAGAACCCTTTCTGTTTGTTTGTTTTTTTCTTATAAACTGAACTATTTTATTTTGGGGGGGGGTTGTGTACAATGGGACATATCTGAAGATAGCTGAGGGGAAGAGGTAATGACTATTCCTTTCCTCAACCCAAAGTGTTTTAAAGGAGAGAGAATTTGTATTTGGATGTGAAACTATGATTGTTATAGGAGTAGGATGTGAAACCTTCCAAGAGTATTTCTGGACATTGCCTACCTCTGATGGAATGCTATGAGGGGATGCTGTGGTTGTGGAGACTAAGTTCACAGAACTGTATTAATAGCAGAAAAACTGTTCTTGACCAGATGACAAGGTGGTTATTCAGTGAAATCAGAAAGTAGATGATGGCATGTAGATGTTTTCTACTACGTTCTAGATATAGTCTTCAATAACACTACCCTTTGACTCTCTGACTGGAGGGTAGAAGCATGAGCTCCAAACACTTCATTTAAGGAGGGGACTCAGGACAGGCATCTTCTCATTCCCACATGTCTGTACTCCTTAGGGAATTTTTTAGCTTTACCATTTCTCCATAGTTTTCCTCCCTCCCTTTTCAGCTTCCTTTTGTGTATTATCTTCCCCCAGTTGACCATAAGCTCCTTGAAGGTAGGGACTATATTTCTTTTTGGACCCCCAAAAACTTAGTACAGTTCCTGGCACATTGTAGGCACTTAATAAATATTTATTGACTACCGATATTAGCCACTAAGAGCACATCCTAAAGATGAATGAGAAGCTAACTAGAGATTGACCAAGTGACAAATTTGGAAGTTATAGCAACTATGGTTGAAGAAATATGTCAATATGCCAGTCTTGAGACATTACCAGGTGCTGGAATAAGATCACAGATGTATGCTTCATTTGCAAAAAAAAAAAAAACTATTTGTGGCAAATACACAACAAAAAGTATGCAAAGCATGATTCCTAAATAAGAAATTACAAGGAAATACTGAATCATTTCAATCATGTCCAATTCTTCATGGCCCCATTTAGGGTTTTCTTGGCAAAGATACTGGAGTAGTTATTGATTTCCTTCTCTAGCTCATTTTCCAAATGAGGAAACTGAGGCAAAGAGGATTAAGTGACTTGCCCAAGGACATACAGCTTGTAACTGTCTGAGGCTGGATTTGAATTCAGGTCTTCCTGACTCCAGGCCCAACACTCTCACCTAGCTGCCCACAAGGAATATATTTGATGATAAATATTTTCTTTCTCTTGTCTGTGCAAATGTACTTTAAATACAAATAATTATACATAGACATTAAGTTAACTTGATGTAGTTAGCCAGGTTTCAAAGCTGAAAGATACACAAGAGAATGATCAATAATGGATCAAAAGTCAGTGAAAGTTTTTTATATCAGAGGAATCACCTTTTGGCTAGGTATTGAACCTGTGAGTTCCTCTGTAGAGGGCGCTCTAAAGTGAGAAATCCCCTCTACTAGCACAGGCCTGAATCTTCTGTGCAATGGATTGACGCTTCTCATTTCCTAGGTCACATTACCTTGTAATTTTTTGCTACTTTTTTTTGGCATGACTTCTCTGGGGGAGTTATTTGATGTTATTATTTCATTTATTTCACATAAATAATAAATTATTAAACAATGACATTAAATAACGCCCCCAGAGAAGCCATGCCAATGATTTTCAATCAATCAAACATTTAATACCTGCCTACTGTGTGCCCTGGCACAGGAAACAAGAGTCAGAAAGACCATCTCTCCTGTCAAGGAATTACCATCAAAGACGATGTGCAAATAATGTAAACAAACAAGCTATTTACTGGATACATAGCAGGTGAGTAAGAAAGTGTACTGGGATTAAGAGGGATTGGGGAAGGCTTTTTATAGAGGATGGGATTTTAGTTGGAACTTGAAGGAAATCTCAAAAGCTAGCTTTTCAGAGTGGAGGAGGATAATGTTCCAGACATGGAAGACAGCCAGAGAAAATGCTACGAGCCCAGGAAAAACGTGTCTTGTTCCTGGAACATCCAGGAGGACAACATCACTGAATCTAAGAGTACTTGTGGGAGAATCAAGTGTAAAAAGACTGGAGAAGTAGGAAGGGGCTACATTAGCATGGGCTCCCAACACCAAACAGATGGCTTTGTATTGTTAGATTCATTTTCACATAGGTCTCAAAGTTGTGCTTTCTGGTTGACAGTATTTATCCTAGAGATGATAGGGAGCCACTGGAAGTTATTGAGTGTGTGGGGGGGTGACATGCTTTGGGAAAATCACTTTAGTAGCTGAATGGAGGATGGATTGGAGTGAAGGGAGACTGCGGGCCCCACCAGAAGTGCATTTTTGCTTAAACTAGTTTTATACAACTAATTTCCAGCTTAACAGGACTAAGATGTCTTCCTCAAACTGTATTTGTTATCTCCAGCCTTGGTGCATTTGGGTAGCCTGTCTGTGGGTGCTCCCACTTCCCTGACCTCCTGACCTTGTTTCTCCCTTGCCTAAATTTTTCTTGAGCTCTTGGTATTTAGCCTTTGCACCCATCATAACCTATCCTGTGTTGTAGTCATTTTCATACATGGCATAACTTTCATGTCTCACAAAAGCAGGGATTATATCTTTATCTTTGTTATGTCAATGTCTAATCAACAAGCAATGTATTAAGAGCCTCCTGTCTATCAGATACTGTGCTCATTTCTGGGGATACTAATAAAAAAGGGAAATTGACCCTGTCTTCAAGGAACTTATATTTTACTTATGGGGGGCAATGTGTTGACATGCTAAATACCTGGTTTTGAGCACGCTCAGTTTGCCTAACAGATAACCCACCATGTCTTCTACCACATGGGTGGGGGTAGTGTCCTTTGATCTACTGCCAGTGCCTTTAAAACTGGTGAGCCTGAGCCATGACTTTCTTTTTTCACCATTTTTCTGGCTGCCTTCCAGACTCAGGTAGCCAATTAGAGGAGGCTGCTGCATTCCACAATCAGAGAAGGCTAGTCCATCCTGTGGTAGAGGACCCAAACTGGTTATACTCCAATACTTGAAGTAAATAACCCAGTGATTTGGCAGATCTAGCCCAAGCTCTGGTGAGTAAATGATATCGCATTCCTTAGATTATCTATAAAACTGTTAATACTCTTTCTATAATTCAGTTTTAGCATTTCTAGTCTTCAAAAGCATGTACTTCACCACTTTTGCTTGCTAGTCTATTTTATTTTGTACTTTTTCATTGATGTCCTATTCTGTTTAGAAATTTTTTGAGGAAGTTCTGAGTGCAAAAATAAACATTACTATTAAAAGTCATTTTCTCATCATTAAAAAAATGAGAGTGGGAAAGGAACAGAAAGCACAGGAGAGATTGAATTGGATTCTTGAAACATTAAGTAAAAGATAATGATAGTCAGTGCCCTGCTCTCGTGGTATCATTTACATTACTCAAGAGATCTGGTGAACAGGACAAAGCAGTGACTAAAGGTCTGCTTTCATTTGATGTGCAACATATTATACAATAAGACAATGACATTCAGGTTGTATAGAGTATGCCTCCTTTGATATGATTTCCACTTCTCAAAAGTTTCCTTAGTTTTTTAAATGAGAATGAAACCTGAGTGGTTTTTTGAATTCACTGCAAATTGCAGTGGAAGATTCCCTGATATGTGATTCTCTCACATTTTTTTTACACATCACCATATTTGGCATTTCATATTGGCAAATTCTATAAATTAGAAAGAAGCTTCATTTTATAAAACCTGAAGAATAGTGGAAAGATGCTAAACTTGGATCAGAATATCTAGGCTGGAGTTCAAGCTCTGATACTAGTAATATGTATGACATTCAAGAAATCTTAATTTCTCTGATTCAGTGTCCTTATCTGTGAAATGGAGAAAATAATGTACTCTTTAATTGAAGTAGAAGCAGAACTTCTATTTAAATATGATACCACAATTCCATTATATTGAAGGAGAAAGAAGAATAGTTATATGACAGTTACAACCTGGAAGCCATTGTCTTATTGTGTATATGTTGCTACCTACTTGATGGATCAAGAAGTGCTCTGAATGAGAGATAAGTAAATTATTCCACTTTCAGGAGCAGAATTGACTTGTATTGCCCCCCAAAAGCCCAACCTCAGCTTCTAAGTTATAAAGATCCATAAGTCCTTGTCTGTTCTTCTCTTAATTATAAATCAAAAGCCATCATATGACTATATTGGCCAATTCTGTTAATTCATCCAAATTTTCTCTTTCCTCAGAAATGGTGTTATTGATCTTCAGATACCTTAACAAGTGTCTCTACAACTCCCTTCATTTTGACTGAGACACAACTCTGAAGATTTTTTTAAACAAAGTTTCTGTGTTTACCTAGAAATTCATACTGTTTCTCATGTCTTATAAATACAGAGTTCTTTATGTCTAACCCAATTTTTCATGGTTCAAGTTAAATATATTTCCTCTCTTCCCATTCTTCTTGGTACATTGGGCCAGCAGTCTAAATTTAGATAAAGAGAAAAGAAAGAACAGGAACGGAATATATTCACTCCAAGGAAAATGTTTGTGAAGATATGAAGGTCAAGAGTGACGAGTAAACCTTTTCTCATGATTGTTTCTAGGGATGTTTTTTTTTAAATTCTGGGAATTCTGTAAGACTACTTCTTTACCTCTGGCTCTGATCAGGCTCTGCAAATAACCAAGTTCATAAAGTACAGATAATCTATATTGGTATGTTCTAGGAAGAAAAATTATATATAAACTCTGTCTGTTCAATGATCAAATACCAAATGTGATATTTTTGATATATTGTGAATTTGACTATTCCTTTTTCAGAGTTTTTCTGAGGTTTTTTTTGGCTGTATTAATCCTTCAAAAGACTTCCATCTGGAATATATTAAATATATAATTATATAATATTAAATATATATTATATATGTAACATATAATATATTAAATAAAGAATTCAATTAATCAAATATTTCCTGAATGATTATTTATTCATAGCACTATGCTAGGCGGGATAGGATAGAGGGATAAAGAAATAAAAGACATCATATTATTTACAATATAATTGGGAAGAGAAGGCATATAAAGTAATGATACATGTTAAATAGCAAAATGAAATCTGTTAAAAATCCATAAAAATGTAACACCCTTCTTGTTTTTTAGACCCCCCACAATGGGGGATGTGGAATACCTGAGCTTCACCTATCAGGTAGAGCACAGGAAAGGAAGTATGCAAACAGGAGTGACAAGGGAAAGCAGGGTGGTGAGTGGAGCAGAAGGAATTTCTCCCTACTTTGGTTTTCCCTTTGCTAATAGTTTTGTCCATGTATGATGATATAACCATGTTGAGGAGCAATCAGAAATCCCTACCAAGGACTGGCAGTACAACGAAAAGAGAAGCATCAGCTGCCTAGAACGCCATTTCATACCAGTTTCTGAGCAGGAACAGCTGAGTGCTAGAACCAGAGCCACTGAATCTTTACCTGATGATCAGTCTCATGGGTCTTTTCTTTTTCTATACATTTCTTCACTTGTGATTTCACCATCTCTCACAGATTTTCATTACTATCTCTAGGCTTACAATTCTCAAATGTACCCTTCCGGCTCCAAGCTCTTTCCTGACTTTCAATCTCACATTTCCAAACTGCCTTTCAGACACCTTACACCACATGTCTTCTTAAACTCAATATGTCTAAAACAGAAATCATTGCCTTTCCCTCTAAACTCTTCACCACTCCTAACTTACTGTTACTATGGAGGGCAACACTATCCTACCAGTCCCTCAGGCTCACAACCTAGCTATCACCCTGGACTCCTCAGTGTTTATCACCTACAATAGCTAATCTGTTGTCAAGATCTGTCCATTTCACCTTTTCAACATCTCTAAGATATTTCCTCTTCTCTTCTCTCCTTTGACACTGCAACCACTCTGGTTCAGGCATCTCATGCCTAGTCTACTGCAATAGCTTTCTGGCAGGTCTGCCTGCTTCAAGTCTCTGTTCACTCCAATCTATTCTCCATCCAGTTACCAAAGTGACATTCCTAAAATGTGGGTCTCCTTACTACTCAGTAAACTCCTTTGGCTCCCTATTGCCTCCAGGATTAAATGGAAATTCCTCTGTTTGTTATTCAAAGTACCTTGTAATCTACTTCCACCCTACATTGATCCAGTGACACTGGCCTCCTTGCTCATCCATGAACAGGATACTCCATCTCTTGACTGGTTATTTCCCCTATGACTTGAATGGTCTCCCTTCTAATCTCAGCCTACTGGCCTCTCTGTCTTCCCTCAAGCCTCAATTAAAATCCCATCTTCTACCAGAAAGTTTTCCCAACCACTCTTACTTTTAGTGCCTTCCATCATTAAATTACTTCCTAACTTTCCCGTATCTAACTTGTTTGTACATATTTGTTGTCACATCAATTAGATTGTTAGCAGTTTAAGGGCAAGGAATCTTCCTTTGCATTTTTAAAAAATCATCTGATCTCAGCATGCTTCCTAGCCTATAGTAGACACTTAATAAATGTTTATTAACTCACTGAATGGCTGTAGCTGCAAGCATCCTGACACGCCCAGGATGGTCTACTAGCTGGTTCTTTGATCTGCATCCCTGAAAGGAAGGTAACTTCCGAGGAGTCCACAATCTTCTTTAATCACATATACCAACAGAGAAAATACAAGCAGAGAAAATTGCACAGATCAACAGACAAGGTTTTTAACTGTCTGATGATAAGCGATACATATATCACAGATCAACAGACAGATCCGACTGTCTGACTATTACATACTTGCATAGTTTCATGTAAAAGCAAGCACTCCAACAAACACAGGGTGGCTTGCTATTACAGCTTCTTTGGTCTGCTTTTCTAAAAGGAAAGCAACTTTTGAGGTGCCAACTGTCACTTTAATCAAGCATATATATCATTCACTTAGTTCAGGGGAAAAATACAGTACCCTGAACTTCAGAGAAAATACAGAGAAATCACAATCAACAGACAGGGCTTCCAACTGCCTGACAGATCAACAGACAGCTGTCTGAACATACTAACATAGTTACCAGAGAGAGAAGCACCACCATCTGGGGGGAAGGCTCTTTAGCTGTTGTTGCCAGAGTCTCATCTGGACAAACAAACATGTCCAATGAGTAAGTCCCAAAGTAAAACCTCACCTCACCTCAGAGTATTTATACATTTTTCAGAGTCAGAGGGCATCACAACCCTTGAGAACCAGTGCCTCATTAGAAAATTAACGAAAGGTGTAGACCTCCCCTAATCAAGTTTTTCTTAATGGGCAGACTCATTAATAGATGGGGAAGATCTTTAAACTCACACAGTTACCATTACATTACCAGAGAGAGAAGTACCAACATCTGGGTTTTCAAAGTCAGGGGAGGGGGGCCCTTAATAGCTACCCAGAGCCTAATGTGGCATAGAAACCTTCTTCCAAAGAATAAGACCACTCTCTCAAGCAAAACCTCACCTCAGAGTATATATACACTTTCAGAGTCAGAGTCCTGGTTATCTAGTGCCTCATTAATTAACAAAAGTCATGGACCTTCCTACTAAATAAGTGTCTCCTATTCAAACTTCCCTTGATGGACTTTACCTGAGGCCTATTAATGGGCAGGGAAGATCTTTAATTTGCATTACAATGGCTTGATCTGGATGTGAAATGAAAGTTGCCTCTCATATTCCCCCAACTGCTTGATGGAGTGACTGTTGGAGCCTAAACACATTGAACTGGGCCTTTTCCAGAAAAAAGTTCTGGATTTCAAGCAACATGTGCACTAATTGGGTTCTGCCTTAGTCCAGAAAAATCTTTAGGCATATTGCAATAGATGCAGTAGATATGTACTGCTTATTGTTTTTATTCTTATGTAATGAGTCAAACACTAAATACAGCTGAACAGTCGGTTCTCACGGAACAACTTTATTATGTAATAAGTATATTCAGATTCAAGGATTCTGGAAGAATGGGATAGGAAAAAGGTTGTCTAGAGCTTCTTCTGATTAGGTAAATCTCACTAGCCAACGCCCTAGAGGGACAAGGGGGCACAGGTCGTCCAAAGAGAAGCCGAGCTTGACAGAAAGAGGAGCATTCACTCTTTGAGAATCACAGAGAATTATGTAATTCCTCAGCACTTTAACTCAGTGGAATGAAGCAGATAGGTGCCAGGGTCATAATGGAACTTTCCTAGCTTTGTATCTCTTAGGGCTGTGATTGCCATTAGTGACCTAGGGAGACTACCTGAATTAAAAGCAATGGAATTTCTATTTACTCTATATGAGGAGAATAAAAAATTAAATGCCAAATGATCAACCTTCTTACTGTACCTTTGGCTATATTTTTATATGGATGTCAAATTGTTCATATTAGGACCCATGAAGCCATGAGAAAAGTGGAGGAGATGGCCCTCAAATGGAAAAATATGATCCATGGAAGGACCAAATAGAAAATAGGTCTTAGAATTTAGTATCAGCCTGAGTCTTTTGTTTTTAATGCATCTGGACCTCAGGCTAAAGTTGTTCTGAAGGCATGAAACATCACATTGTTGAGATACACAGCAATGCCCCTCACAGCCACATTTATGGTCAGAAAGAGAATAATTCCTTTTCTGTTTAAGACAAACCAAGAGCAAAAAATCCCAGCAAAACTAGAAGCTTCACCCTTTAGCCCAGAATAGATCTGTTCTTAAAAAGATACTTTTATCTTCAGTGCAAGTTATTAGAAAATTCTAGCTCTATTAATAGGCTAACAACATTGAGTCATGATACAACCAAGTCATGATACAACATAGTTTTATGTAACTGAATCTCTGCTTTCATGGTGTTTCTTAGATTCAAAGCAATTTTGTTTCTCTTAAAAATAGCTATTCCTTGCATTGTATTTGATGAATCATAAATGTTTTGCATTTATTATCTTATTTGATTACCAAAACCACTTTATGAGGTAAATACTACAAGACATGATTGCAAGGAAGTTATTCTCATATTGCAAATTAGGAAGCTGACCCTCAGAGTGATTAGAAGACTTTTTCTATGGCCATACAACTAGCATATTCCAGAAGCAGGATTAGAACCAGTTTCTCCTGGCTTTATTTCTAGTTCTTTTTCCAACACTCCACATTGCTTCCCCACACTATGTTGAATAGGGCTGGCTGAAGTCTTCTGATTATAGAAATCTTCCTCTGAGTAAATGTTACTTACAAGAAACCTTATTTGTAAAAGTGTTTAGCCCAGTGCCTGGAATGTAGCAGCCCCAGTGTAAATCCTCATTCCCTTCCCCTTTACCCTTCTTTATGTATTACATAAGGACTATTTCTTAAAATGCATTTCTCTTAGGGATTTGTGATGTTAATGGAAATTGAAGATCTTCCCTGTCCAGTAATGGGCCTCACAAGGAGCGCATTAAGAGAAGCTTGCTTAGGGGAGGTTTACTTTCTTGAAGGCTTTCACACCTTTTGGTAATTAGGCACTCAAATGCCTTCTGGCTCTCTTTATATTCTGAGTTTAGCATCTTGCTTCAGGGCTCACTCATTGGAAGATTGTTTATGTGATTTGGCCAGGGGAGGCTCTGGGTAACTGTTAAGGAGCACCCCTACCCCTTTGAAAACACAGATGTAGGTGCTTCTCTCTCTATGTTAACTATGTATACATGTAATGGTCATACAGTTCAATCTGTCTGTTGATATGTGATGTATGTATTGCTTATGGTCAGACAGTTAGAAGCCCTGTCTGCTGATCTGTGCTATTTAAAACAGCAGTATGAAAAACCTGCTTGACCCAATGCTGTTGTTTTAATAACTGGTTCTGGGTGTCTATAAATTTTCCATATTTCCATGGTGGTATGATCTAGGGAATGGTGTAGTCACTTCTCTCCTGCTCTTTTGTAGCCACAAGTGTTAACACTCTTCTTAGTCCTGAAACTATGATCAGGTAACCTTCTCTTCTGCAGTCTCAAGCATTAGTGGAAAATGAGCAAACAAAATAAAAGAAACCCGACTATAAAAAAAGGTCACTATGAGCTTATTCAAGACACAAATTCAGAAGAGGACAATGATGTCAGAACAGCCACAAAGAAATCCTCAAAGAAAACTGAATTGAACACAAGTCTAAAAGGAATTCCTGGAAGGACTCAAAAAAAGATTTTAAAAATCAAATAAAAGAGATAGAGGAAAACTTGCAAATAATTGAAAGTGATACAAAAAAAGACAATTAACAATTTTATAAAGCTGCATAATAAAACTGAAGAAAATAGAATGAAAAACAGAATCAAGTAAATGATAAAAGAGACACAAAGATCCTCTAAAGAGAAGAATGCCTTAAAAAGCAGAATTGTCTAAATGGAAGAAAAGATACGAAAGCTCACTGAAGAAAATAATTCCTTAAATATTAGAATTGGGCAAGTGAAAACTGACTCCATGAGACATCATGAAACAACTAAATAAAGTCAAAACAATGAAAAAAATAGAAGACAATGTGAAATATCTCTGGAAAAACAACTGACCTAGAAAACTAATCAAGGAGAGATAATTTAAGAATTACTGGACCACCAGAAAGCCATGAAAAAAAAATTACTGAGACCTTATAGTTCAAGAAATTTATCAGGAAAAACTTCCCTTATATCCCAGAACCATAGAGTAAAATAGAAATCGAAAGAATCCGTCAATCACCTCCTAAAGAGATTCTCAACTGAAAATTCCAGAGTTTCCAGTTCAAGGAGAAAATATTGCAAGCAGCCAGAAAGAAATAATTTAAATATCATAGAGCCACAGGCAGGATCACTTAAGATTTATGAGCTTCTACATTAATGGACCTGAGGCCTTGGAATATGATATTCCAGAAGGTCAAGGAGCTAGGTAGGATTACAACCAAGAATAACCTGCCCTGCAAAAGTGAATATAATTCTTCAGGAGGAAAAAAAAGATATTTAATGAAATAAAGAACTTTCAAACATTCCTAGTGAAAAGACTAGAGCTAAATGAAAAAAATATGACTTTGAGATATAAGATTCAAGAAAAGTATAGAAAAAGTAAACATGAAAGAGAAGTCATAAAAAGTTCAATAAGGTTAAAATGTTTATATTCCTATATAGGATGATGAGACATTTATTATTCCTATGTCTATATATCAAAATTGAATCCTTTAACTAAGAAATATTCACTGACACCCAAGTTACTAATACCGTTCAGGTAGGGATTTGTAATGTAAACCGACAGACAACACATGAGAATATTTGAGGTATTATCTAAAACATATTAACATGACTATAGTCAATTCAAATTTAATCCTCAAACTGAAACAGAGCAGTTAAGGTAACATGCACTAGCCAGTAATCAAACTAAGGCTTACTAATTGAATTGAGCTGCAGGAGATAACAACACACTTGACAATGCCCAGAACGGTCTGTAATTGTTGCAAATTGCTGCTGTGTTTGAAATAGAATAGTAGTTATATTTTGACTGTTTTCCAGGCCCAAGAAAAATGCTAGAATATCATTACAGATTGAGAGATGCTTGAACGATTTTAAAACTATGTATTTTAAGAGAATTATTTCACCCTTGTGGAAGATTTTGGATTTTTCCCATTAAAATAAAATGGTCAATGAATTCAGTCTACCCTTCCAGGCTTATTTTAATATATTACTCATCATGCATTCTCAGGTTCACCCAAATTGGACTTCTTTCACACACCCATCTATCTCCCATCTCCCCATTTCCGTGCCTTTGCAAAGGATGTCCTCCATGCCTGGAGGCACCCCCCTTCTCTGGCTTCTGTCATGACTCAGATTCTACTTTCTCAATGTTACCATTCCTGATCAAGACCACCCAGCTCCTTGTATCTTCCCTGTTGACATTTCCTTGTCTTTAGTATGTTGCATATACAAATTTTTATCTTTGTGTCCTTAGTGCCTAACCAAGCCTGCCACATTGTTTACTCAACTTTAAAATGGGGTTAATAATAGTGCCTACCTCCCAGAGTGGTTGTAAGGTCAAATGAGATATAATATTTGTATAATGCTCAAGGCTTGAACCATAGTAGGCATTATATAAATGCTAGCAATGATGATGATGATGATCCCAACTGAGGCTTATTGATTAAATCCATCAAATCCAAACTATAGCCCACCTACCCCAACATTATTAATCTGAAAGAAGGATCTAAAGATCTAGAGCACCATAATATGATGTTTCAAGTTTTGCAAAATGCAGTAGCCCTGGGGTAGTGCAAGTATTATTATTCTAATTTTACAGATTAGGAAAACTGAACTTCTGTGAGATTAAATAAATTATGCATTACACATTCCTGAAATGCTGAGACACTGAAGAACATCATCTTAGCAACTTTGGATGCTCCATTATACTGTTAACTCATATGCAGTTTAAGGACAAATCCTAGGTCTTTTTTTACATGAATAACTTTCTCCCTCAAGTCTAATTACTTAATACATTTATATATTTTTTTATTTTCTTAGTAAAATGAACTCAATCAACAAGAACATTACTATATGCAAAACAGAGCAGAAAAAACATGACTGTATGGGACGTTGTAAATCTCTATTGTGTCCACTTTGCTATGTATGATAATATATGATACAATATGATAATACCAACACTTCCATGTTTTTCTCTGTCTCCTCTGCACTATCTTCTGCTCTCTTTTGAGTATTTTAAATGCTTCATTGATGCTTTTTCCTTTACTTTTTTGCATCACTATTACTCCTCCCATATTTCTCTTCCAATTTTCACATCAAAAATAAAATAAATCCCTATCTTGTAACAAATTAATATAGTGAAGCAAACAAATTCACATACTTTTCATGTCAATCTGAGCTTCTGTTTCATCATCTCTCTATCAAGAGGTGAGAAGCATGCTGCCTAATTAGTCTTGAAGTTGTAGTAGATGATTGTGCTGATTAGTCTTTTAAGTCTTTCTAAGTTGTTTTCCTTCATATTGATTCAAGAAGGCTCTTGTTCACTTAATTCTTTGTTAGTTGACACACATCTTCCTATTTTCTCTGAATCTATCCCTTTTGCTATATCTTATGGAGCAATAATTTTCTGGTATGTTCAAGCTACACAATTATTTTCCAATTGATGGGCGCTCATTTTATCTCCAGCTCTTTGCTACCCAAAAAGTGTTATTATAAATACTTTTGAACATATGAATATTTTCACTTTGTCCTTAATCTCTTTTGGGTATCTGCCAAATAGTGGTATTGCAAGGTCAAGGGATACATACAACTTAGTGACTTTCTGAGTACAGTTACAAATTGCTTTTCAGAATGATTGGAGTATTTCATAATTCTACCAACAGTGAATTAGGATGTCTGTAGTCCTATGTGTGTGTTCATCCTTCATTTCCGAAGAAGATCATGCCATCATAGAAATGATGACATGACTTGCATTTGACTTTGTTTTGAGTGAGGGAGGGCTAAGATGTTTTCCTTTCAACTTTCTTCATTACTTTCTTTGAGATTCTTTAGGTTTTGTTTTTCCAGATTAATTTTATAATTTTCAATAGTTCTATAAAATAACTTTTTGGTAGTTTTATTAGTGCAACAGTGAATCTGTAAATTAATTTATGTATTATTGTCATTTTTTCTATTAGTCAAATTAAGCAACAAGTAATTAATATATTTCCAAATATTTACATTTCTTTTTATTTCCATAAAGAGTATTTAGTAATTACAGTTATATAATTCCTATATATGTTTTAGTATGTGATCTTCCAGGTATTATGTACATTTTATATTTTTTAAATATAATTAGTTTTACTCTCTTTACTCCGAATTTTGTTCATAATATACAAAAAAGCAAATATTTTGTGAGTTTATTTTATATCCTGCTACATTACTGAGCAATTATTTCAATTAATTTTTATAGTTGAAACTCTAGGGTTCTCTAAACTATTTTATCATCATCTTCCTCCCCCCAAAAAAGTGATTTTATTTCTTCTTTGCTTATGTTTATTTCCTCAGTATATTTTTCTTTTCTTTTTTTCTTATTTTCTTTTTCTTTTTCTTATTTTTTCTTTTTTTTCTTATTTTCTTTTTCTTTTCTTATTTTCTTATTGCTACAGCTAGCATGTCTTGAAAAGTATAAAAAAATGGATATCCTTGTTTCACTTCTAATTTTATTGTACAGGCCTTTAATAATGACAGTTCATTATGAGTAATTCTAGCTCTTGGTAGATATTATTTAGCATATGAAGGAATGATTCATTTATTTCTATGCTTTTTAATGTTCTTTCCATGGATAGTTCTTTTATTCTCTCAAAAACTGTATCATATAATTAGATTATATATATATATATATATATATATAATAGATTACATGTCTATTGATCGAATCTTGTGATTTTTTTTATTATAATAACAATCTGTTATGTTATTGTTTTCCTAGTATTGTTTCTTTTTAGTAGTTATTATTATTTTACATTTCTTATATCAGTTCTTTAGTTTTCAAAAATCTCTATTTTGCTTTTAGTTTTTTTGTTACTTTTCAATTTTCAAAAAGATCTATATGCCTAATTCATTGATTTATTTCTTCTCTTTTCTGTTGGTGAAAGTGTTTAGAGATAAAAATTTTCATTTTACGACTATTTTGAATTCTAAAAGTTTTGTTTATGTTGTTTCATTATTTTTTTGATGAAATTATCTTTTTTGTTTGTTTCTTTGAATTGTTCACAGGTTCTTTAGGATTACTTATTCTCTAAGCTTTGAATTTTCTTAATTGTCCTTATTGATTATACTTTTTATTGTGTTATGATTAATAAATGTTCTTTAAATACTTCTGGGTTTTATGTTAATTTATGAGTTTTTATGTAGCACAGTAGAGAGTACTAGACCCAGAACTGGAACACTTGAGTTCCAGTCCAACCTGAGATACTTAATAGCTATGTGACCCTGGGCAAATTACTTTACCTCTAACTCCTTTGATTTCCTCTTTTGTTTTTTGTAAAAATGGAGCTAACAGTAGTAATACCTTCCAGGGTTGTGAGGATAAAATAAAATAATATTTATAAAACACTTTGCAAACCTTAAAATGTAATGTAAATGCTAGTTATTATATTACCTTATATTAATTCAACGTGCCATGTGCAATTGAATATGTATATTACTCTCCATTCCTAGTCAGAGATCTATCGTATCTATTTTTTTCTAAAATTTTATTACATTCTTGAAGTTCTTTATAGTTTATCTTTTTATTAGATTTTTCTATGTCTGAAAATAGCATTTTGGGGTCCCTAACAATTATTATTTTATGCTTTTTGATCTCTATAATTTATTTAGCTTTTCCTTTAGCTACTTAGATGCAAAGCCATTTGGGGAAGAGAGGATGGGGAGGAGAGAGGAGGGAAGAGGGAGAGAGAGTGTGTGAATTGCTGTTATTGGTATTATTTCATTATTTTGGGTACTTTAGAGTGGTATGTGATTTCCCTGCTTATCTCCAAGCAAACATTTCTAGGTTTCTTGTTTCTCCTGTGTTTGCATTTCAGAGACTCACAGGGGTAGCTAACCTGAAGTCTTAAGGCCACATGTGGCTTTCTAGGTCCTTGGGTACAGCCTTTTGACTGAGTCCAAGTTTTACAGAACAAATCCTTTTATTAAGGAGATTTATTGTGTGAAACTTGGATTCAGTCAAAAGACCACACTTGAGGACCTGGAGCACTATATATGACCTTGAGGCCATTGGTTCCCCATCCATACTCTATATAGTTGCTTTCTTTTCATCATGAATACTTGGAAACCCTCTATTTCATTAAAATTTCACTTTTATAGGATCATACTCAGTTTTGAAAAGCAACTTATTATAGATTCTAAGTATTTTTCTTTTACTTTGGAATATTTTATTCCAATATTTTCTCTCATTTGTGGTAGTTATTGTTATATTGTATGATCCTGACTGTAGTTCCTTGGTAACTGAACTCTTTCCTTATGACTGCATTAAATATTTTTCCTTTGATATAGAAGCTCCGAATTTTGGCTTTCACATTCTTCCAATTTGGAATCTCTTTCTTGAGGTGATCACTATATTCACATGATTTTTAATTTGCCCTCTGGTTTTAATAGGCCTGAACAGTATTACTTTATGATTTCTTGAAATATGCTATTCAAGTTCCTTTTATTTGTTTCCTCATTTTCAAGGAAACTGATAATTATTAAATTATCTCTCCTCCTAGTTTCCCAAGTCAGTTGTTGTTTATAGATACCTTATATGTTTTTCAAAATTTTTAATAATTGATTTTCTTTTAATATTTATTATTGTCTTATAAAAGCATTTAGTTCTTATTGTTCCAATCTATTTTTGAATGAATCTACTACTTTGGTAAAGTTTTCCACCTTCCTTGGGATTAAGTTAATCCCAATAGCTTCCTGAAGAACTCTAATTTCATTTTTTATCTCTTGATTCATTTCTTCTAGTCAAGTTATCCTTTTTTTTTCTTCTGAGACTATAATTGTATTCACTATGGAGTTACTCTCTACTTCTGAATTTACCTGCTGGGGTTTTCTTAACTCATAATATTTCTCCATTGTATTCAGAATTCTCCTTTAACTGACTCTCTTCCAGTCTTAACTCCTGGATTGGAAGCTAAACTCCACCTCTTTGCTCCTTGGATTCCTAGATGTGTGGTATGACTCTGGTATGGTATGACTCTTTTGATTTGTCTCCCTTGTAATCTGGATGTCACTCTGGATGGAATGTCTGGCAGTAGATCCAGCTCTCTGTCACAGTGGTATTGTGCATACCCAAAAATTCATCTCTGTGAAAAACGAACTCATTATCTGTTACCTAAAACATACCCCTCTTCCTAATTTTTCCATTTCTTCTAAAGGCCCCTACTATCCTTTCAACCACTCACATTCACAAACATTCAGTCATCCTTGATTCCTTTCCCCCAATCCCCATGTTCAGTCATTCACTAAGTCTTGTCAATTCAGTACCCACATCTTTTGTTGATTTTCCCTTTTTTCTGCTTTTGTGGTTACCTCTTCAAATTAGGGGCTCATCACCTCTCATTAGGACAATTGAAATAGTACTCTAATTGGTTTTCCTCATTCTAGTCTCTTCTCTTCAGTCTATCATTTGTATGCTTGCCAAGCTGATATTCCTTTAGCACAGACTTAGCCATGTCACTTCCCTTCTCAAGATAAAAAAAAATCTTATTTCCTTTTATCTAAGGTCATTAATAACCCATTTGTTAATAAATCCAATGACCTCCAATCCTCATCTTCCTTCACCTCTCTAAAGTATTTGATAATATTGTATGTTTTATCTTTAAAATTCTTTTTCCTTGATTTCCATGACCCAACTCATTCAAGATTCCTTTTTATTTTGTGTATCTTTTTTTGACCTCCTTCACGTGTTCATCTTCTACGACTCACCCCTTGCCATTCATTCCCATGGCTTCAATACTCACTTCTACATAGATGCCCCTCAAATCTATATATCCAATCCCAATGTGTCTCCTGAGCTACACTATTTTCTTTCCAAATGGATCTAGTGGATCTTTAGTTAAATATCTCATCACAACTTCACGCGTGACATGCCTAAAACTGAACTATACTCTTCTTTCTCAATCTAAGTCATTACTTCCAATTTGCCTTTATGATGCCATCACTATCCTCCTACACATTCAGTCTTCTTCGACTTACAGAGAGTCCACTTTTGATTCTTCTCTCTCTTTTATGTGCTCATTCAACCACTTGCCCATCTTGACGATTCTGCCTCCACAACAGGGCAGCTGGGTGGTGCGGTGGATAGAGCACCAGTGCAGGAGTTAGGAGGACCAGAGTTCAAATCTCACCTCAGACACTTGACACTCACTAGCTGTGTGACCTTGGGCAAGTCACTTAACCTCAATTGTCTCATCCTGGCTCATCTCCAGTCATCCTCATGAATATCTGGTCACTGGATTCAGATATCTCTGGAGGAAAATTGAGACCAGTGACCTGTATAGTCATCCTTTACTCAAAACAAAGTCAAATGCAAGTCATGTCATCATTTCTCTGATGGCATGGTCTTCTTCAGCAACAAAGGAGGAATACACATATTACCTCCACAATATATTTTTTTTCCTTTTTCTTTGTTTGTATCTTTCTTTCTTTTTTCTTTTCTTTACTTTTTTTTTGGTAAGGCAATAAGGGTTAAGTGATTTGCCCAGTGTCATATAGCTAGAAAATGTCAAGTGTCTGAGGCTGGATTCACCCTCAGGTTCTCCTGATTCTAGGGACTGGTCCTCTCTTTACTTCTTTCTATTCATATTGCCACTCCCTATGTGTATGAGTTGGAGCTCAGGACCTCCTCACCACTTGCCTAGCCCAATATTAGGATACCAACTGGTCTCCCTGCCTCTTGTCTCCCTTCTACAATCCATTTCACATATATCTGCCAAAATAATCTGAAACTATAGGTCTTACCTTGTCACTTCACTGCGAAAATACCTTCAGTCTCTCTCTATTTTCTATAAGATAATATAACACACTATTTAGCCTGGTATTTGAGGTACTGTATAATCTCTGACTTGTCTACTTTTATTTCATTCTATCTCTCTCCATATACCCCAAGTTCTAGCACATCAATTCTCAAGCATTTTGGTCTTATGCTCAAAAATTAATCAGGGCCTAACAAAGAATTTTTGTTTGTGTAGGTTATATTTGTTTATATTTACCATATTAGAAATTAAAACATCTTAGTGTGGTAGAAAAAAAAAGTTTTGACCCTGTACAACCCCTAAAAGGTTTTTGGGGACCCCCAAGTCCCCATATCACAATCTGAGAACTTAAGTAGCCTACTAAGCTATGTACTAAACTTTCTACCCTCCCCTGCCCAATGCATTCACACAACACAGCTCTCTACACTTTTCTAACTGCTCAAACCCTTTCAAAGATAGGCAGCATGGTATTGTGGAGAGGGGGCTACATTTGGAGACCAAATCCTGAATATGCATGCAATTTGCTACCTAAATGGTCCTTAGGCACATTATTTAAACACTCTGGGTGTTAGCTTCCTCACCTATAAAATGAGACTGGATAAGATGACTTTTAAGGTTCCTTCCAGTTCCAAATCTATTATCTCTTAAAATCCCAGAGTGAAGTATTGCACCTATATCCTTGAGGAAAAGGAATATTTACAAGAAGAAGAAAAAAAATCCTTTAGTTCCTTAGTACCCAGCCCAGTGCCCTGAACATTGTAGATGCTTAATAATACCTTTTGTACTGGATTAAATCAAATTGAATTGAATGGAGGATTTTAATAAAATATGAGAATGTCTCTGTCCTCAAGAACCCTTAGCTATGGAAAGATGACATATATGTACCTGAAATAATTAGTAACAATATAATGCAATAAATATTTGAGCACTGAATTGTGTGATATGGTGTACACAGGACTTAGAGAAGGCAGAGAGAGGTAAATGGAGCCGGGAATGGCTAGACTTGACCCAAGTCAGACCTTGAAAAAAGGTTGGAGTTGGAGAAATGGAAAGTAGAAGGCATTCTCTTTTTGTTCAGTCAGGTAGTATGGAGAGAGGAGAAGAATAAAAGCTAAGATAGAGGCAGTATTGAGCAAGATGTACAGGGGTCAGGAAGACAGGAAGCTTGGACAGTAAGGAGACCAACCTTGACGAATCTGGTAATTTTATCTTTGTCTGATTAAAGTCTCCAACTTATTCTATGATTTTTTTTTTGGCCTGGATAATAACATGATAAGCAAATGTCACACATCCCAGAGCTTTGTGACTAGCCTTGTCAGAATTATTTTAATTGCATTTCCTGGCTCCTGGAAGTTTAGATTACCAATATCTCGCATCTTGAACAGACAAAATGACAGCTCAGAACTCCCAGGAAGAATCCTGACCATTTCCCTCACAGAATGTGGAGGTAGATTTTGATTAGAAAGAGATTTGTCTCCTCCCAAGAAGAAGGGGAGAGAATTCAAGTTCTTGTATTTTGGAAAGCAAGTAAACAATAACAAAGAGTCCATAATTGTCCCTGAAATGACTAGGAAGAAAATTCTGACTGCCCTAATGACTAGAAGTGAGTTTTGAAATAAAAAAATGAGTAAATTCAAACCTTCCTTTCAGTGCCCTGACCCTGACATTCATGTGGCTATGACCACGAACACAGGAACACAATTGCACAAACACAGCATTCTTTTCTTTTCCCCAGGGTATACACAGCTACCTGGCACAATGCTTTTGATAAAAACCATAGAAATCAGAAAGAACAAATTCAAGTGAAAATAAAAGCCATCTGGACATACGCACAATAACCAGAAGGTTTATTTCTTTAACATGAAGGTTGAAAACCACAAACTATACTTTTAGTTTTGTTTTTTTTTTAAGAGTAACTCAGCAAAATCATGCTTTGGCAAGTAAAGGCCCTAAGATAGTTCTCCAGTTACCAGTTGGAATCTCTGATTTGTATTCAATTTATACTTCAGAGGAAAAAATGGAATATTGGCAATGACTTTTCTTTTTTCTTTTTTAATGTTCTACTGAGTCAAAGGATTCTCTTTGGATTTGGCACCTATTGGATCGGGGAGGGAGAGGAGATGCTCCATGTGTCATTCAAAAGATTCCTATGCCTTTTGTGATTGAAAGAAAAAAACATACTGACAAATATGATAAAATAAACATTTGTTGAATACCTATTATGTGTTTTGCCCTCCTGTGAGGGATACAAAAAATCATGAGACATAATTTGTACCTTGAAATGATTCACAGGCTAGCTGGGGAGATGAGATATCTCTATACAATGTTGCTTGATCTTCATCCTTGTTCTGCTTCTACTGTCACCTAGATTCTGCCTTGGGGATGCCAGACTCTGATAGGTGACTTTTTGCCTTATCTTATCCAGACCCAGGTCTCCACATCACTTCCCAATCATCTCCATGCCATACTACTACCCATGCATACCTTCTCTTTCCCTTTAAGTGTTTGTTTCCTTATTAGAATATAGTGAGGTCCTTGGGGGCAGGACAATCTTATTTACCTTTATTTGTATCCCAAGTCTTAATACAGGTCTGCAATAAAGTAATAAAAGATCCTTTAGTTATCTATTCATCTGGCAGCTATGTGGTGCAGTGGATAGAGAGACAGACTCAGAGTCTGGAAGTATGTGAGTTCATATCCTGCCTCTCATGCCTACTGGTTGATAATGGGCAGGTCATGTAATTTACCTCGGGCTCATTTTCCTCATCTCTTAATGGGCATAATAAGAGCATCTATCTCACAGGATTGAAATAATATGTAAATTGCTTTGTAAACCTTAAAGTGCTATATAAATGCTAGCTTTTGCAATTATCATCTATGTCAAAGAAAGTATAAGTAGTATAAGTTTGAAAATAATGTACCAAATAAGTGACACAGACAAATAAGTAGAAATTTGGAGGGCAGAAGGAGCATTATCAAATATGACGCCCTCACAAGTAACAACAATCCTAAATTATAGCTAAAGAGTCCATCTAAAAAGAGAAAAAATTCTATAAGAAGTCAGAAGAGGTCATTAATAACTGGTAGAGTCTAGGAAGAATCCGAAAAGGATCAGAATTAGGCCTTAAAAAGTTACATGTGATTGGAAGAGCTGGAGAGGAAAGTGTTGGCTTCCAAGACAAGCCAGAAAACAAAGGCAAAAAGCTTAGAGGAAAGATAACAAAGTCAGTGTAAAGAGTAGACGGTTCTGATTAGGTTTAAAGAGCTTGTTTAGACCAAAACAATAACTATCATAGAGCTAGACTCCTCCTTTTGGGCTTAGAATGGTTGTGGTTGAAATGAAACAGTTATAATACTGAAAAGTGATTTCCAACATCTATGAATCCCCTAGTGACACTCAATTATTAAGTCTGTTCACGAATCTCCATAATTATAGTGAACAAGGACTTGTAACACCTGACTCTTTTATAGTTCAGATGAATAACTGATTTTGATGAATGTAAACTAATCACAGTACTTTACCCAGGGAAGTCTGAAGTAAATTCTAAAAGCAATGTCCTCATCTTAGTGTCAAGCCCTCTATCCCCAAAGGGAAATTCTTGCTCATATTTAAGTATCAATTCTTAGTGTCTGTAAATGTCACACCCAGACCTTTTGATTTTTTTCCTGGATTACTTCAACAACTTGTAAGCACAGTAAATGTTTAACCAGTATGCTTCCATCCTTACGAAACTTGTTTATTCTGGTACCAAAATATCTCTTGCCTGGTACACACTTCTTGGAGACTTAGTAAATATTATCCTATTTGTGTGAAGAGATGATCTTATAGTAGTTTAATAATTTTGCACTTGTTTTTGACAAAGATAAAGGTTGTTAAGGAAACTTTTCTTTTTGATCTCCTTAAGTGAAATTATCATGTCCTGGAAGTGTCAATTAAGATTATCTCTTAAGGTCCCTTCCATCTTTTTTCCTCCTGAACTCTCTTCTTTTCTTCAAGGCCCAACTCAAGTGCTATAATCTTTTCTTGAAGCTTCCTCTGATCTCTTAAAGTGAAAAAGATTTCTACTTTTGAAATATATCATGACTCTTAAAAAGGAATTTTGATTAATGTGTTTTATTTTAAGATAAATAATTTTTGAATAAGCCCCTTTTTCGTTTCCCAACCCAATGAGCTTTCCCTTATAATCATCTTCATCATGTTCCACCTAGGATAAACTTCCTACCAGATAGTCTCATCACCAGAAAACAACAACAACATCATCATCATCATCATCATCATCAACATCAACATCAAGATTGCCTTAGTTTTGCTGCTCACATCTAATCAATACCTTTAGTTGCTTCTGCCTCTCTGATTGAAGGGCCAGAGGATGGAGTGAAAAACTCTTCCCACAGCCTCCTTTTTTGGAGGACTCAAGAGTCCAGTCATTCTTTCATTTGCCTCCCACTGCTCTGCTTGGTTTCAACTCCACCATCATCTTCATCATTTCCTTCCCTCTTGCACTCTACAGTTTCCTCTTGTATACCATCTTCCCACATTAGACTGTAAGCTCCTTGAGGTCAGATATTATGTTTCTTTTTTGTATCCTCAGTGCTTAACGAGTAATTGGCAGATAAATAGGTATTAATAAGGTGTGAGTAACCCAAACTGACACAATCTTAGCTGATTTTACTGAAGAGTAATGAAGGTATAAATATCCAGCACCCAAATTAGTAATCTCCTCCTCTCAAAGCCACATTCATTTGAGATGTGTGATACTCCTGTGAAAAATGACTCTCTCTGAATTGTTTCCTTTATTTTTGCTTGGTGTGTGTGTGTATGTGTGTGTTTGTGTACGTGTGTGTATGTGTGTGTGTGTGTGTGTGTGTGTGTGTGTGTGTGTGTGTGCGTGCGTGCCTGCCCTCAATACACTTTGTTTCTCTGATTGGAGGTCTGGGCAGAGCAAAACTCTTCTCCCATATCCTCCACTTAAAGAGGAACCACAGAACACCTGACTCTTCATTTCCTATCAGCTATACTCTTGGTTTTTGACTCTACTATCATCATGCTCCCAGACAATCCTTTCACCATCACTGCATCAATTTTGGTATTCACATTTCTTCAGTACCTTCTGCCTCAATTTAAAGAGGAATAATAGACCAGTCAACTCTTGAAGTTATTTTTCTTCATTCTGTTTACTTCACTTTTCATCAATTCATTCAAATATTCTCAAGTTTCTCTGAATCCCTTGCATTCATGATTTCTTATGGCACCATAATATTATATTACATTTATGTGTCACCATTCATTGAGACATCCCTTAAATAGTGGGCACCCACTTTGTTTCAAATTCTTTGGTACCACATACAGTGCTGCTACAAACATTTTGGCCCATGTATATTTCCTTCTTTAACCTTCTTTTGATATATTTTTAGCGGAGGAATCTCCAGATCACTTATCTGGTGACTTTTTTGTCACTACGATTTTAATCTGTTAGTCCTCCACCCTCATCCCCCCAACATCATAATAAAAACTTGTCCCCCAGATTAATTGGACCAGTTCATGGCTCTACTAACAATTAATGTGTGTGTGTGTGTGTGTGTGTGTGTGTGTCTTACTGAAGCATCTCCAACATTGAATACTTCCACCTTTCACTATTTTTGCTAATTTTTTGATATAAGAAAAAACATCAAGATATTTTAATTTGTATTTCCTTATTCTTAATGATTTAGAATGATTTTCATATTATTATTATTATTAGAATTATTTGCTCATATTCTTTAATCACTTATATAGTGAAAAACAAACCCAGGTCCTACAAATTTTCAATAATCCCCAGTGTATCTTGGATATCAGAACCTCAGAGGTATTTGATGCAAAAATTATTCCTTTTCTTTAGCTTCTTCAGCTGCATTGATTTTGTTTGCCCAAAGACTTTCTAATTTCATATAATTAAAATATATGTTTTATCTTTTGTCATCTCTTCGGTCCCTTATTTCATTGAGAATTCTTCCCCTATCCATGGATATAAAAGAAACCATTTTTCATTTTCCTTCAACTAAAAAAAATAAGAAAATATTTTGAATGGATCTCTCCTTGGTACTCACCATACTCTCTCTTAAATCAGTTATTTATATGTCTTCCCTTTCCTCAGTATATTATAAACTTCTGAAGAGTAGGATACTTATTTTTATATCTCCAGTGCCCTGCACGTTGTAGGTGCTTAAGTATTTGTTGGGTTGGTTTGAACTGAATTATACTGAATTGAACAGGTTGTTGAAATCACTAAATCCCTTATTTAGTGTTCACAAGATTATAATCTTCCTTTTACTGGTCAAAACATCTGTGGTTGTAGAATCAATTTTGCATTAACTATAAGAAATGTCTGCGTATATAGGATTTATAGAATTTCTAGATGTCTTAATATTATACTGTAGTGTGTTCAAGAGCTCTGTTTCATCCATGATTGATTTTGACATTTCTATATTACGTTTTTTAGAAAAAAAGAAATGTATAGCAGTTTTATTTCTTGTGCCAGAAAAGATCAGTTTAAGAGCAGACGATGAGTTGTAGATTTCATTTAATAGAACAAACAGATGACTCAAGAAATCAAATAAGAGGATCAAAAGAACACACTATAAATAGTTTTGTAAAGTCCTACCTAAGCCATTGATTGAAAGTACAAAAAAAAGTGGATGGCAATTTTTTATTTTATTGAATTTTTTTTTTGTTTCTGTCATGTCTGACTCTTCATGACTCCATTTGGGGTTTTCTTGGCAAAGATACTCATTTGTCATTTCCTTCTCCTGCTCACTTTACAGATGAGGAAGCCAAGGCAAACAAGGTTAAATGACTTGCCAAATGTCATACAGCTTGTAAGTGTCTGAGGCCAGATTTGCACTCAAGGAAGATGAGTCTTCCTGACTTCAGCTCTGGTACTCTACCCACTTCACCACCTAGCTGCCCATTTTATGGAAATGTTGCATACGGATAGATGAAAAAAAATGAGTACTTATAGAATATGGAGCCCATTCTTACCTGTTTGTTAGAAAAGATGAACCATATATTTTAAACATTCGGATTTCTATGAATCAGCTTTTTTTTTTTTAACAGAGCCTTATCATTTCCGAGTTGCCAGGCTGAATGCTGTATAAAATAATTCCATCATTTCAAGATGGTAGAAATAATTCACCTTGCTACAATAATTAAATTGAATTCAGCAAAAGGGACCAAATTCCATCAATAATTTTGTAAATGGATGAAATTTAACCAACTGAGGATTTGGCTTTGTTCTTAATTTAGGCACTGAAACAAATTCTTATTGTAAACATGCTCAGTATCAAATGAAAGCATTAGATTAGATAATCTAAGGTCCCTATCAGTTCTAAATCTTACAGACTTTTTGGCCCCAAGTCAGTTACAGGAGGCCATATTGTGTTGGTGTACCACCTCTAATTGAAGTATAAAAATTATATATTCTCACATTAATTGTAATAATAAAATATCACCCACTATATTCCCATAGAATCAGGGTTAATATCATTCCTGAACAACAGTATTAGATGCTTCTTTAATTTTTGAACTCTGGATGATAAAATAGTTATATTGTTGTAAAATAAAAATCAAGTGGACAGAACATTCAATTGGGAATCTATTGGTCAGTTCCTGGTTGTGACTTTACAATGAAATAAATTTGTTTTATATTTTTCTATTGTCTCATATTACACCTAGTGCAGTACAGACTCAAAATAGGAATGAAAGCAGTATAGTTTATTGAGTATTTGACCTCAGGAAAAAAATATTAAATATTTTTGTATCTTGGTCATTATAAAAAGAAAGAGAGAAAAATTTTTGCCTTTACCCTGGCATATAGTAAACATTCAATAAATGTTTATTACCTTCCTGTTTTACTCTCTGTTGTATCATTTATTTGTTTACTTCTTTTATTTTGACTCATTAGGCAGATTCTAATTTTCAAAAGAGGAGGAATCATATGTACATCTCTGTACCCTCTCCACAGTGTTTTGAACTTTTAATCACAGAGTAAGGAGAATTCAAATAGGTTCATCTACTCCAAACTGTATCTGAACAAGAATGCCCTCTGGTCCAATCCCAGTAGTAATCTCCAAGCTAGATAGTGCAGTGGATAGAGGACCAGACCTGGAGTCAGGAAGAACTAAGTTGAAATCTAGCCTTAGTTGCTAGCTGAATGATCTTGGGTAAGCCATTTAATCTGTTTGCCTCAGTTTCCTCAATTGTAAACTGGAAATAATAACATTATCTACCTTACAGGTTAGTTGCGAGGATTAGGTGAGATAACATTTGTAAAAGTGTCAGGCATATAGTAAGCATTGTGTAAAGTTTAGCACCACCTACCTGGCACAACCTATTTCCACATCTAAACAACTGTAATTATCAGAAAGCATTTCTTTAGATCAAGTTTAAATTTATCTCCTCAATTTCCACCTAATGCTTCTAGGACTGCTAATGGGCTTCCAGAAAAACACAAATCTATCCCCTTTTCTACAGCACAGGATAAGGCATATCCTAGGAACTTAATAAATACTTGTTGACTGACCAATAAGCCTTCCAATAAAATGGGCCTGTGAGTATAAAAAGAAGATTAACAGATTTGGAGTCAGAGGAAGTGTGTTCAAATCCTGGTTCCGATATTTCCTATCTATGATTTTTAATAAGTCACAACTTCTTGGCTTCAGTTTCCTAATCTGTAAAATAACAGTGTTGTAGCAGATGACCTTTAAAGTCACTCATAACCTTAAATCTGTTTTTCTGAATATTTAAAGTTATTTTGTACCAGTGGATTTTCTCTTCTCTAGGTTTACCATCCTCAATTCTCCTAACTGATCCTCATAGGACATTGGTATTAAAGATTGCCAAGTTCTTTCTTACCCTTACTGAATAACCAAGTCATCAAATTTTAGATTTGAGAGACCATGCATTCCAATTTATCTTTGAAAAAAGATTCCTTCTATAACGTATCCAAGAGCTATTGCTTGAAGATCTCTGGGGAGTGGGAATCCACTACTTCCAGAGGCTACTCAATCTATTTTTGACTAACGGTAATTTTAGAAATCATTCTGGCCAAGCAGAATATATGTAATCCATCTTATACGGAAAAACCTTTCAAATACTTGAAGAAGTACCTCTATGTCTTCCCTTCACCAAGAAAGAAGGCACTAAACATTTATTAAGCACTTACTACCTGTCAGACTCTGGGCTAAGCACTGAGTGTATAAGTAAAAGCAAAAAGAAAGATGTTGTCTGCCTTCAAGGAGCTTATATTCAAATAGAGGAAAAGTACAGATGGGAAGGTGGAGAGGATTAGAAGGTAACCATGCTAGAGAATAGGAGGAAAATCCAGAGAATCAGAAGCATAGCAGGGAGCAGAATGAACCTTGATTGATGATTCTCTCTTCAAAACTAGAGGTCTCTGGAAGAAACTCAGCAAAACAAGAAGAGAGTTGGCATGGTAGATGGATGTTCCACAGCAAAAAGGTGTCAAATCAAATATCTCCATCAACTTTAACTCAAAAGCATATGATCAAGTCTGTAAGATCATAAGAAAATGTGTTAAAATAGAGGCAAGTCCGTGATGCAGTTAGGTAAAACATCAACTCTGAGACCTGAGTTCAAATCCAGTTTCAGACATTTACTAGCTGTATGACCCTGGGCAAATCACTTAACCTTTACCTGCCTCAGTTTTCTTATTCATAAAATTTAGATTATAATTAAACCTACCTCCAGGGGTTGTTGTGAGAATCAAAAGGGATAATATTTTCTAAATGTTTCCTTTATTTTTTTAAAATGTATTATATGCTTTTAACATTCTGTTTTAAATTTTGAATTCCACATTATTTCCCTTCCTCACACTCTCTACCTCACCCACTGAGAAAGCAAGCAATGTATCAATTATATATGAGAAATCAGGCAAAACATACTTCATATTAGCCATATTGATTAAACTTCAATTTTCATTCAGAGTTCATCAGTTTTCTCTCTGGAAATGGATAGTCTTCTCTCATCATGAGTCCTTTGGAATTGTCTTGGATCATTGTATTCATCAGAGTAGTCAAGTCTTTCACAGTTGATCATCATTATAACATTGCTGTTACTGTACACAATGATCTTTCAGTTCTTCTCACTTCACTTAAAAAAAATTATATAGGTCTTGCCATACATATTTTTCTGAAAACACCCTCCTTGTCATTTCTTACGCTGTCACAGTCATATGCCACAATTTTTTCAGTCATTCCCCCAGCATCCCATCAATTTCCAATTCTTTGCCACCATAAAAAGAGTTGCTATAAAGATTTTTTTTCTGTATATGCAAGTCCTTTTTCTTTTCCTTTGATCTCTTTAGATTTCTAGTGGTATTACTGGATCAAAGGATATGCACAATTTTATAGCCCTTTGGGCCTATGTCCAACTTATTCTCCAGAATGGCTAGACTAGTTTACTATTCCATCAACAAGGTTAATATACTTACTTTCCCTCATCCCCTCCAGCCTTTGTCATTTTTTATAAAATACATCAGAGTTATTATTTTAATTTGCATTTCTCTAAGAAATAGTTTTATATGAAAAAAGATAACTTTGATTATTCCTAGACACTGCCTGTTCATATCCTTTGACCATTTATCAGTTGAGAAATGGCTCTTATTTTTATAAATTCAACTCAATTCTCTATAAATTTGAGAAAAAAGGCCTTTGTCAGACAAAATTGCTGTAACTTTTATCACTTCGTTATTTATTGTACCTTTTAGTGAAATGTGTTTTCTTTGATTATCTCTTTTAGTTAGATCTGTTTTGATTTATTGGATATCATGATTGCTATCCCTGACTTTTTTACTTCAACTGAAGCATATTAGATTCTGCTCCAGTCCTTTATTTTAACTGTGGGTCTTTCTGTTTCAAGTGTGTCTCTTGCAAACAAAATATTATTGGACTCTGATTTCTAATCCATTCTGCTAACCACTTCCATTTTATGTGTGAGCTCATACCATTCATATTTGCAGTTAAGATTACTGTGTATTTCCCTTCACCCATTATCTTCAGCTTCTTTTCTCTCTCTCTCTCTCCTGTCCCTCCTCAAAAGTCTATTTTACTTCTAACCACTGCCTCTCTTAATTTACTGTCCTTTCTAGCACCACCCACACTTTTGTCTTATCCCTCTCCCTTCCCATTTTCCTATTGGGTAAGATGGATTTTTGTACAAAATTGAGTTTGTTTATGTATATGTGTGTATGGATGTATATGTTTGTATGGGTGTGTATAGAATTTTCTCTTTCAACCAATTCTGAGGTTCAAGCATCACCCAATGTGTCAAAGGGATATTCACAGCACTTAATGTGGCTACAAATATGCCAGCACAGTTCTTCATGACAAATTATAACAGACTCTCTGTATGGAGGACAGAACCAAAACATTTATTCAAACACCAAAAAGCTGAAGGCAAAAAAGAAATCTATACATGATAGGAATGCAGGGGGCATTACTATTCACAAGCCTTCCTTCTGTTAGGTTTCTCACAAATCAGTTCCCTTAAACAAAATCATAAATAAGCTCTTCCACTCATACTAGTTGCTGCCTGCTTTCTCTTTTCCAGCTCTGACTGCTCAGACTTACTTCCTGCTCCACCCCATCCTGTTCCATCTGTTCAGCAAACTCTTCCCACCACAATCTCCATGTGACTCAGACTTCCATGTGACCCAGGCAGGTCACATAGGCCTGTTAATGCTTGGGAAAGATCTTCCCATTTAAATTACCATTACATTTGGCCCCAAGATTTTTCATATTCATTACATATGTTAGGTCAATGGGGCAATTAGTATCAACAGAACTTTAATAGAGACAACAGAAAATAAGCATATAAAACAATATCTCAGGGTGGGGCTTGAGCACAAGCACCCTATCACTCTCCTCCTGAATTAATGGAGCCCAAAATTCCTTGGGGTAAGAGGTGAAGGTCTCTTCTTCCATAGCTACTTCCTGGTGAAATTGGATGTAGAGCTGCCCCTATCCAAAGAGATCTCATTTGAGGGGGTCAGTTCTTCAGCTGACATCTGGAGCTTAGTTGATGCCAGTTCCAGGGATGACATTGGCTTAAGAGATCAGGCATCTATAGGTGGAGAGTATTAAGCCTGAAGTAAACAAATCTGACAAACAAGGTGAACAGACAAAAAATCAAAAAGAAACAAGGAGGCAATAAGCAGAAGCAGGGGAGATATAGGGTCAGCCATGCTTCTAGAGTCCATGAGCCCACTATCATAGCCTCATTTACTATGGTTGACTGTTTTCTAATTTGCAATTTTGGGGTCATCATTCTGACTAGAGGCATACTCTTTTTTTTTTTTTAAATCTGAGCTGGGACCTGGCCAGTTTCCCATTCTCTTCACAGGTGTGACAAAACAGGACACAATGTTTCAGGAGGATTTGTAGGGGCAGTTCTTATTTCTCTGCTCAATCTAATATTAAGATCCTTTTCTTGATACATTTTGTAGTTGGAATGCCATCTATTCTTCCAAAATCTACACCTGCTCTCAATAGAACATTAAACAATTTTTTATCTTGTCAATTTCTTCTGAGTTTGAATTCACTGATCATTTACTCTTCTTCTTTAAGGAAATTTATCTTTTTCACTGATTCTCTCTATCCAAGGTACCAAGAATTCTCCCATCCTTTGGGTTAACTGACTCAAAATATCTGTGACCTCCTGCTGAGTAAAATTCTCCCTTATCTCCCCAAATATTGGGTGGCCCTCCCGATTCTCCTGCTTTTTTCTTAGTATAGGGTGAACCTCAGCCTCCTCATCTAACTTTGTTTTATTCTCCTCCCATGCATCCTCCTGGTAGGTTTTTAGATCCCAATCAAGCCCAATCTGTGCAAAGGCTGCATGTATTCCTCTTGTTTCCCTTTTGTTTATTTTCCTGAACTAAACAAATGGCTTTTTCTTCTATCACCTGAAACCCTCTAGCTTGCTCCTCCAAAGGAAATTTTGAATACTGTAGCTTACAAAGCTTCTCATGGAAATGAGCTAATTCATTTTCCATCTGAATTTTCTCTTCCAGCAGCCTGTCTCTGCTCCTACATCTAAGGCGATAGCTTGTCAACAAGACCCATCCTCTCCTACATACCCCTGCTAGTTCTTTCCTTGGTTCTACTGGTAGTTCTTGCGAACATATTTCCAAATCTCTAGGCTCTCACTTCTGTCTTCTTGCTTCCCAGTTTTCACAGAGCTCTGTGCTTTTAGTCTGTTCTCTTGCTAAGGAGGAATAAGGTAAATCCTCCCATCATGGAATATCTACTTCTCTCTCTAAAGCCTTTCTGACTCCAAATAGAGATCTGATATTTTGTGATCCCATCCTTGTTGCCAAATGTAGCACCAATGTGATATCCACAGCACCTATGGTAATCATGAATATGCCAGAACAGTTCTGAATCACAAAATATAACAGACTCTCCACATGGAAGACAAAACCAAAGCATTTATTCAAACGTTAGAAAGTCAAATCCCAACACTGCAAAACCAAATCTATCACAGCAACAAAGAAATCTGTACACAATAGCAATGCAAGGGACACTACCATCTGCAAGCCTTCCTTCTGTTAGGCTTCCCACAAACCAGCTCCCTTAAACAAATCACAAACAGGCTCCCTTAAGCAAATCACAGAAAGGTCTCTCACTCACACTAGTTGCTGGCTGTTCTCTCTTTCCCAGATCTGACTGTTGACTCACTTTCTGCTCCACTTGTTCATTAAACTCCTCCCACCATAGTCTCCATGTGACTCAGACTTCCATATGACCTAGGTAGGTCACATGGACCTATTAATGGATGGGATAGATTTTCCTATTTAAATTACCATTACACTAACCCCCCATTCCTCCTCTACTGGAAAAGCTCTTGTTTTAAAATTTCCTCTATGTGAGAAAATTTTCTCCATTCTACCTCTCCCTTCTTCTGCCAGTGCATCGCTCTTTCTCACCCTTTCATTGTTTTTGGGAATCATTCCAACATAATTGACTCACACTCATGCCTTCTGTCTATATATACTCCTTTTCACAGCTCTAATAGTGATAAAGTTATTAAAAATTACATGAATCATCATTCCATATAGGAATGTAAGTAAACAATGTAACTTTACTGAATCCCTTATGAATTCTCTTTCATGTTTAACTTTTTATGGTTCTCTTGAGTCTTGTGTTTAAATGTCAGTTTTTCTATTCAGCTCAGGTTTCTTTTTTTCATCAGGAATGCTTAAAAGTCCTCTATTTCATTAAATATCCATTTTTACCCAAAGGATTATACTTAATTTTGCCAGGTAGTATTATTCTTGGCTATAATCCTAGTTCCTTTGCCTTCTACATTTTCATATTCCAACACCCTCCACCTCAACTCTTTTAACATGGAAACCACTAAGTTTTGTGTTATCTTGACAGTGGACTCACAATATTTGAATTGTTTCTTTCTGGTTGTTACAATATTGTCTCCTTGACCTGAGAGCTCTGGAATTTGGCTGCAATACTCCTGGAAGTTTTCATTTTGTAAACTCTCTCAGGAGGTGATTGGTGATTTTTTTTTCTATTTTACCCTCTGGAACTAAATCATATCAAAACAGTTATCCTTGATAGTTTCTTGAAATATGATGTCTAGGTACATTTTAAATAGTGGCTTTCTCATGGTTCAATAATTCTTATCTCTTTTTGGTGTTATGAGGGCAAGCAAAGTAGGATCTTTTGCTGTCTTTATTTATATCAAGAAGTATAATGCATCTGAATAAGGTGATTAAGGATCTTTCCCACTCATTGTTGGGCATGGGAAGATTTATAGGAAGGCCCCATGTCTTTTGTTGATGAGGCACTGGTTCTCAAGGGATGTGATGCCCTCTGGCTCTAAAATGTATATAAAGACTCTGAGGTGTGGTTTTGCTTTGGAGTTTAGTTTTTGGAAGAAGGTTTGTGTGCCAGATGAGATTCCAGGAAGCTGCTAAACAGCCACCCCCCACCCCCAGTTTTTAAAACCTAGATGTTGGTGCTTCCATCTCTGGTACCTATGGTCAGATAGTTGGACCTGTCTTGCATTGTGATGTATGTATTGCTTACTGTTAGTTTGGAATGCTGTCTGCTGATTTAGATTTCTCTATATTCTTTTTGAAGTTTAGGGTGCTGACGTTTTCCCCTGAACTAACTGAATGATCCATGTGCTTGATTAAAGTGATTGTTAATCCCTCAAAAGTTGTCTTTCCTTTTAGAGAAGCAGAAAAGAACCTGTGACAGCATGTATGTTGGAGTGCTTACTCTTTCAGGTGTATTTTTTAGGTCACTTTTTTTTGGTAATGAGCTATTTCTCATTTTCTTCTGGTTTTTTTTGACTTTTTAAAAAAATTTATCTTTATGCCTCATGGAATAATTAGCTTCCAGTTTCCCAATTCTAATTTTTAAAAGATTGTTTCCTTCAACGAGTTTTTGCAACTAATTTTTTCATTTGGTGAATTCTGTTTTTTAAGGAGTTCTTTTCTTCAATGAATTTTTGTGCCTCTTCTACCATTTGACCAATTCTGTTTTTAAGGTGATACTTTCTTCAGTATTTTTGTGTTTCTTTCACCAAGCTATTGTCTTTTTATAATTTTCTTGCTTTATGCTCATTTCTTTTCCTAATTTTCCTCTACCTCACTTATCATTTTCTTTGATTCTTCTAGGAAGTCTTGTTGGGCCTGTGTCCACTTGACTTTTTTTTTGAGGCTTTGGTTATAGCTATTTTCACATTGTTGTCTTCTGAATTTGTGTCTTGGTCTTCCCTGCCACCATAGTAGTTTTTTATGATCATGTTATATTGTTGTTTTTGTTTGCTCATTATTCTGTACTATTTCTTGGCTTTGAACTTTACGTTAAAGTTGAGGTTCTGCTCGCTGTAATGGGAAGGCCACCATCCCAAGCTCCTGACCTTTCTGTGCTGCTCTTTTCAGAGCTAGTTCTGGGAGTCTGCAAGTTTTTGGTGCTTCCACGTTGATGTTATCCTGGGACAGGTGTGGTCACTGCTTCTGTCTGGTCTTTGCAAAGTGTATGTCTGCACTCTGGTCTTTACCTAGAAAAGGTCTTAGCTACCCACAAGCACTAGCAGTCTTCTAGTCCTTGGAACTGTGATGAAGGCCCCTGTTCACTTATGAACAACAAGAACTCTTCTCAATTCTAGAACTGTAACCAAGAGCTATATATGGACAATAGAGTTGCCCATCAGCATCAACTGTACCTAGTGCCAGCCACAGGTCTCCTGTATTCTCATTTTGATTAGTTGTCTGGCCCTCTTATCGTGTTTGGGCTAAGAGCTCCTGAAGTTACTGCTGCTGTGGTCACAGGATGTTGCATGTGTGCTCTTTGGAAAGGCTATCTCCCCTGTCATAGACCATTCCTACAGACTTCTTAAGTTTTCTTAGGCTGGAAAAATGTCTCACCTCAATCTTTTGTTGACTTTCCCACTCCAAAATTTAATTTGAGGTATTATTTTAAAATTGTTTGGAGGGGAATATTGAGAGAGCTCAGTTAGATTGCTGTCTATAATCTGCCATCTTGGTTCTGCTCCCTTGAGATAATTTTTGTGAAATATGTATCCCCTCTATGTCCAATGCATTGCCAAGTCCTCGCAATTCTAACGCTAACAATTCACACATATTATCCCCTTGGTACTCTGACACAGCCATCACCCTCATCACCTCATGCATGGACTATTGCCATAACCTTCTGGTTGGTCTCTCTGTCTCAATTCTCTCCTCCAGTTCATCCTCCTCTTACATGTTAAACTGATCTTCCTAAAGCAAAGATCTGACCAAACTATCCCAGCTTTCTCTCTATATAGTAAACCTTCAGAGGTTCTTTCATTTTTAAGATCAAATATAAAATTCTCTATTTGACTTTTACAGTTTATAAACTGGCCAGTTCCTACATTTCTAATCATCTTACACCATATTTCTCCTTTCCTTTAATATATTCTGCAATCCAGTGACACTGGTCTCTTTGCTTTCCCTTGAATAAATCACTTTATCTTTGAACTCAATGCATTTTCCCTGGCTGTCTCTCAAGCTTAGAACACTTCTTCATCTCTCTCTCCTAGCTCCTCTTCCTTCAAGTCTTAGCTGAAGCTCAATCTTCTGAAAAAACCCTTCCTAATCCTTCTTAATCTTAGTACCTTCCCTTGAGACTATCCTAAATTTTTCCTGTGGATAGCTTGTTTATACATAGTTGTGTACAGGTTGTCTTCCCCATTAGACTGTAAATTTCTTGATGACTCAATTGACTTACTGATTGACTGTTAACATAAGCAATCCTTCCCCATTTTGTAGCTGCTTCTATGTAAGTTTTTCTAAGCAAAAAAATTTTGAAAAATTTAAATCACCTTTTGACCAACTTTCTGGTGGATCATAGGATCATAGTTCCAGACTTAAAAAGGGCCCCAGAGCCAATTCAGTCCAACTCCTTTTAAAGTTGAAGACACAATGGCCCCCCCAGGTTAAGTGACTTTCCCAAGGTCATAGTTATTAAGTGAACATTTTGAATGAGCTCAGCATTGGAACCTTTCCAGTGTGCTAAAACCTGCCTGGGTTTGTGTATTGCTGACATAGCCTTTGAGAACCCAGGGTCTTCACTTCCATGCCAAGATGAGACACTGGAGCAGAACTTTAGAGTAAGGTGACACACTGAAAAGATTAAATTATCCTGCAATTACCCAGGGAAGAGAAGAGATGCCCAAACTAGAAATGACTCAGTTGAACCAGAGGAGACCATGGCATGAAATGACAAGCACATCACTTATGTCACTGCCCAATAGCCTGTTTAGTGTCTGTTTCTGGCTCACAGACAGACAGAACTTGCAAATTAGTGGTTGCATTTTTTTCTTTGAGCTCATTCAAAAGGTTCCTCTCATAGAAGCACTGCAGAAATCTGAAGAGAGAGACAATAAAATTGGATTCCTTGAGAAGCTATCCTCATTCATAGGCCTGTAATGCATTTAATGATTTTGCCCTTTTGATTTACATATATATCTGAGTAAGCCTAGTACCCCAAATATAAAACAGTCTGACACAATAGTAGTAAGCTCTCTTCTCATTTAATCCTTCTATACCACCCAACATATAGTCAATCAACATATAGTCAACATATAGTACCCAAAAACATAGTCTCACAGTCATTGAATACATTTTTCTATTATATAATAAACCTCCTAAAACAAAGCAGGAAGACTTTAGCCCATGTTCAGTCTCAGATACTTATTAGCTGTGTGACCCTGGACAAATCAGTTAACCTCTGTCTGCCTCAGTTTCCTCAACTGTAAAATGGGGATAATAAAAACATATATTCCCAGGATTATTGTAAGAATTAAGTGAAGTGCCATTAACAAATAACTTAGAATGGTGCCTGACACATAGTAGATGCTTAATAAACACTTGTTTCCTTCTCTCCTTCCCTTACTAAATTATACACTGCAGGACTTAGAGGCTGGGTCTTATTAGTTTTTTTGTCTCTTTTTAAGGCCCTGAACATAGTCACAATTTAAGAAATTACTGTTAAGGAGCCAAGATGGTGGAGTAGAAAGATTCACATATGCTAGCTCTGAACCCACAGCCCATGGATTTCCTGTGAAAAGAACTCCCAACAAATTCTGAAACAGTGGAAGCTGCACAGCAACAGAGTAAAGGAGATTTCCGTTAAAGAGAACCCTGAAAAATCAATCCCAAAGGTCCGTTGTGCACTGGACGGGAGTGGAGCCTAGCCCTTCCCTGGTCGTGCTGCACCAAGAGGAGCAGATCTGAGCAGGCTTCAGGGACAGAATCTCCAGCGGCCACAAAAGTCCCTCCACCCACAGGTGCTAGAGGTCAGTGAGAGAGACTTCTGGACTGGCTGGAGAGGGAAGTGGGGTGTTGCCATAACTCAGGAACCCTTGGGAGGCAGCTGCAGAGGCAGCAGGTGGCCAGAGGCTCCCAGAGCAGGCAGGAGCTGGGGTCTATTACAGAAGGTCTCTGCATAAACCTCCTGAGGGAACTGAGCCTGGGAGACGGCCCTGCCCCCACCTGTACACCAGAACTTAAGCTCCCATTGAATAGCAGTCAGGCCTGCCTCCGAAAGCCCTGAGTCTGGGGAGCAGCATTTGAATCTCAGACCCCAAGCACTAGCTGGGTGGATCTAGGTGAGGGTGGAGAAGAATCTCAGAAGCCAAGTAACTGGCTGGAAAAATGCCCAGAAAAGGGATAAAAAATGACCATAGAAGGTTACTTTCTTGGTGACCAGATGTTTCCCCCCTTCCTTTCTGATGAGCAAGAACAATGCTTACCATCAGGGAAAGACATAGGAGTCAAGGCCTCTGTATCCCAAACATCTGAAATAAATATCCAATGGGCTCAGGCCATGGAAGAGCTCAAAAAGGATTTTCAAAATCAAGTTAGACAGGTGGAGGAAAAACTGGAAAGAGAAATGATGAAAAACGGGTCAATACCTTGATAAAGGAGACCCAAAAAATGCTAAAGAAAATAACATCTTGAAAAATAGTCTAACTCAATTGGCAAAACAGGTTCAAAAAGCCAATGAGGAGAAGAATGCTTTCAAAAGCAGAATTAGCCAAGTGGAAAAGGAGGTTCAAAAGCTCACTGAAGAAAATAGGTCTCTCAGAATTAGAATGGAACAGATGGAGGCCAATGACTTTATGAGAAACCACAAAACAAAACCAAAAGAATGAAAAGATGGAAGAGAATGTGAAATATCTCATTGGAAAAACAACTGACCTGGAAAATAGATCCAGGAGAGAAAATTTAAAAATTATGCGACTACCTGAAAGCCATGATAAAAAAAGAGCCTAGACATCATCTTTCATGAAATTATCAAGGAAAACTGCCCTGATATTCTAGAACCAGAGGGAAAAATAAGTATTCAAGGAATCCACTGATCACCACCTGAAAGAGATCCAAAAAGAGAAACTCCTAGGAACATTGTGGCCAAATTCCAGAGTTCCCAGGTCAAGGAGAAAAT
>CM053770.1:434295579-434331324 GCA_028658325.1 Potorous gilbertii
TTTTGGTTTTGGTTAGTTTGGGTCTTCAGCTATGATTTCATTGATGCAAAGAATTTCAGGCAAAGAATCCCTATACCACTATAGAATGCATCTACCCTACTAGTCATAATCCTAGTTTCTTATTGCCTGGATTCTAGAGTCAGTATATGTCAGAGATAAGATTAGCCCAGGCTGCTTCTCTATCCATTAGTCTGAGCTATATGCACATCAATACATTTATGCATGTATATATATATTATACATATGAAATAAATGTCCACATTATTACTGTTTAAAGATGGCAATAGCATGTTTCTTTTGGCTACATTTTCAAAGAAATTCTTTTGTTTTATTTGGAGATCAGGGCTGCTTTTACGTATCTATAAGCAGAGCTAATTTACAGATTTAGATAGATGGGCTAAATAGACTAGTTGTAACAGCTGCATCCATATTTACCTCCTCTCATAAAAGCTGTAACAGAGTCTACCCAAATAAAGGCATACTATTTCACTTTTAAAGTTCAGATTGAATGAACAGAGAGGAAACATCCAAGCAAACTAAACAAAAAGAGTTAAGATGGCTGTTTGAATGCCTCTAGGAGGAAGGCCAGGTGAGCCTGGACAAATGACTTGTATTTAGGTTGATTTTGGTCCATTCCAGGATTCCTGTAAGTATTCCAGATTAAATTCAGGAGCACTCTGATCACAAAGATCCTGGGAACAAGCATCAGTTAGCATCACTAACAAATTTTAGGAATTTAGCAGGAGCCTTAGAGCAGTGAGGTTTAGTAGAAGATTTGAAAGCACAGAGCCTGTGCTCAGATACCAATTCTGGCATCTATCATCTATGTGACGTTAATCAAATCACTTGACTTGTATGGAACTCATTTGCCTCATGTATGGAATGAAAGAATTGGAGAAGGTTACCTCTATGGTGTCTATGATTGTGTGAGTCTAATCCAATACTCTCATTTTCCAGGTAAAGAAGCTAAAACCTAGGGGTATTCACTGACTTTTCCAAAGTCATTAAAGAAATTGAATGATGGAGAGAGGAACAGAGCCAAGATGGTGAGTAGAAAGGTGCACCTGCACTAGCTCTTCCCCCACAGCTCATAAAATACCTGTAAAGAAAGACTCTCAACAAATTCTAGAGCAGTAGAAGCCATAGAACAGTGGAGTGGAGAAGATTTCCAGCCCAGTGTGACCTGAAAGGCAGATTGGAAAGGTCTGTCACATCAGACTGGATGTGGAGTGGAGCCCAGCCCAGCCTTAACCACACAGCACAGTGCTGGGAGGAGGACAAACAGCACTAGCAGGGTCTTGCAGATCCCTCCACCCATAGGTGCCAAAGGTCAGTAAGAGGGTCTTTTCTTCTGGCCAAGAAGAGAGCAAGGTCTTCCCATAGCTCCAGCCTCAGGTTAGGGGTGGCAGAGGCCACACTGGGCAGCAGCAGCTCCTACAGGAGCCTGCATTCATTGTTGGATTGTAAAACCCCTGGGGAAACTGAGCAGCTGATCTTTACCTCAGCCCTGTGTGGAAGCCCTGCTCCCACCTAATGCTCTGGGAGGAATTGAGCAGCTGATCTTTATCACACACTGAATGGTGGCCCTGCCACAGGGGTGAGAGAAAAATATATTGGGAGGAGAAAAGGAGAAATGGAATGGGGCAAATTAGCTCTCCTAAAAGAGGCAAGAAAAAGACTTTTCAATGGAGGGAAAAAGGAGGGTGGTAAGAGGGAAAATGTGAAGCTTGTTCTCATCACATTTGACTCAAGGAAGGAATAAAATGCACACTCATTTTTGTATGAAGACCTATCTTACAATACAAGGAAGTGGAGAAGAAGGGGATAAGTAGGGTGGGGGGAGATGATGGAAGGGAGGGCAGTGGGAGGAGGGATAAATTAAAAGTCAACACTCTTGTGCAGGGACAAGGTCAAAAGAGAGAATAGAAGAAATGGGGGGCAGGCTAGGATGGAAGGAAACACAACATTACTATTGTGGAAGTCGTTTGCAAAACTACACATATATAGCCTATATTGAATTGCTTGCCTTCCCAGTGAGGATGGGTGGGCAGGGAAGAAGGAAGAGAAGTTGGAACTCAAAGTTTTAGGAACAACTGTTGAATATTATTCTTGCATACAACTGGGAAATAAGAAATACAGGTAATGGAGTATAGAAATTTATCTTGCCCTACAGGACAAAAGAGAAGATGGGGATAAGGGAAGGGAGGGCAGATTGGTGGTAGGGGTAACTAGAATGCTTGCACTTTGGGGTGGGGTGAGGGGCGAGATGAGGAGAAAATTTGGGACTCAAAATTTTGTGGAAATGAATGTCAAAAACTTAAAATAAATAAATTTAAAAAAAAAAAAAAGAAAAAAGAAATCGAATGACAACAAGCTAGAACCTTGGTTTCCCAACCCTCCATTCTGGTGCTTTTCCATTATATTGCCTTGCTGCAGTCTCCATTGAAGATTATTTAAAGGCCCTCTCACTGTCTCCTTTTTAAATAGCCCTATTAGAAAGAATAGAAGATATGATGGAAGGATGAATGGAAAGATGGAAGAAAGCGAGATTCTGATTTAAGTACCTACTATGTTCCAGGTACTGTGCTAAGTGCTTGACAATTGTCATTTCATTTGATCCTCACATCAACCCTGAGAGATGCTGTTATTTTTATTCCCATTTTATAATTGAAGAAACTAAGGCAGACAGAAGTTCAATAATACTCTGGGTAAGTAAGAAGTTAAGTAACTTAGCCTCATTACTAGAAGATAGGTTTTCCTCAATTTCGTTCCAAAAGCCACGAGCTGTTTTAGCTGTTATAAAACATAAAAGAGTAAACACAGAAACAAAGAGCCAAGGACAATTTCAGAGAGCCAAATGTTAGCTTCTATGAGGAGAGTCCAGGACCTTGCATTGTCTCTCAGCAGACATCATCAGTAAAAGAATCAAACAAAAAGAAAGCAGCCTAAGAAAATGGCCAAGGCTAATGAAGGCCTTTTAGAAGGCGCAGATAGGCAAGCAATGCATCCTCTCCCAATCATGTTTTTAGCAGACCAGAGTCCCAGAATGTCTAGCCATGCTCTAATGTCTCTGCAAGGTGCTTTTACCACGTGTCATCATCATTTACTGGAATCCAGCTCTCTGGTTTTCTCCAAATAAGCAGATGTCCCCAAAGGTATTCTGTGCATATGCCAATCCTTATCATGATTAAAGCTGTAAATGAATTTTAGTAGGCATGACATACCCTCCTAGGGCCCTATTCCAGTCACGTGCTTAATCTTACCGTATCTCAGCCATTTCTACCTACCATGGCTCAGTCAAATAATTTTCTTCCTTGTATTAGGCTATTAGAAAAAAATAATGATATTCATTTAGAAGAATAAAAAGTCAAAAATATCAAAGGGACTAATAAAAAATGTGAAGGAAGGCATTTTAACAGTACCAGATCACAAACTATATTATAAAGCTGTAATTATCAAAACTATCTGATACTGGTTAAGAAGTAGAAAAGTTGATCAGTAGAACAGAGTAGACATACAATTTATAGCAGCAAGTAAGTATAATAACCTTGTATTCGACTACTGTAAAAATATAAATTTGGGGGATAAGAATTCATTATTTTGTAAAAATTGTTGGGACAACTAGAAAGCAGTCTGGCACAAATTGGGCATAGACCAATATCCTATACCATTTACCAAGATAATGTCAAAGTGGATATATGATCTAGATATAAAGAGAGATATTACAAGAAAATTTGAAGAACATGGAATATATTTTCTATCAGACTTGTGGATAGGTGAACAATTTTTGAATAGACAAGAGAGAGAGAGAGCAAAGTTAGATGTGAAATGGATAATTTTGATTACATTAAATTTAAAAAGTTTTGTACAAATTAAAAAATGTACTCAAGATCAGAAAGAAAGCAGAAAATTAGGGGAAAATTTGTAGACAGATTCTCAGATAAAGGTCTTCTACTTCTTTGCATGGTTGCTTCATGACACCTCTAGGCTCCTGAATGGGTGGCATAATAGAACACTCATCTGGAATTAGGAAGACTTGAGTTCAAATCAGGCTTTGTGTTCATGAGCAATTCACGTAACTTCTTTTTGCCTCAGTTTCCTCACCTATAAAATGTGGAGAATAATAGCATCTACCTGCCAATATTGTGAGTATCAAATGAGATCATTGTAAAACATTTAGCACAGTGCCTGGCATGTAGTAAGTACTATGTAAAGGTTAGTTGTTGTTATACATTGCTTTGGACTCTCGTCTTCAAGGGAAAGTTCCAATGATCTATGAAGTTGCCTGAAAATGATAATGCTATAGGTATATTAGCCAGCTTGACTATGCACCCTTCTTCCACAAATCTGTACTACCAGATTTTGTCTACAAGTGGTATAAGAACAAATCTCTCATCCAAACATGTATAAGTGTTACTGAACTGATGAATGAACACAAAAAATGGTGGTTCTTCTCCCCTCTTAACGAGGAGAAGAATCAAGCCCAGTAATGATGGAAAGACTTAGGGAAAAATCTTTTAAATACTGTGTTTTGATTTAGTGTTCTTTGCTATAATTCTTTTTTAAAACCTTTTTACTAAGGTTATACATATTTAACAATTAAAGAATAAACTATTTAACCTTATCATCATTTTTTATATAACTAAGTTACCTTAAACAGCTCTAAAGGGACACAGAAGTCAATTTTCTCTAAGCTGCAACAAAATTTCAAATCAGTGCAAAAATTCACGTGCAGTGCTTTTTCTCCAATAAAAAGATCCTGCCTTTCAAGTAGTGCCCCTTTCAAAGACCAAGCTAATTCTTATGTTGACTCGACTTCCACGATTTCATGGTTCTCTTATATCATTATACTTGCTATAAATGATTCCAATTCATTGATTTATTTTTAAATATCATTTGAACTTTGACCTAGTGGAATATGAGAGAGGGCTGAAGATAGGGAAGATGAAGGAAGATCGGCAGCATGAAAAGATAGGAAGAAGAAAAAGGAATTTAAGAGATAAATGGGAAGGAGGAAAGGAGAAGCATTTAGAACTGAAAAGGACATTAGTGAAGACTTAATCAAATATTTCATTTTACTTGAAAGAACTGAAGTCCAGAGATGCAAGGTAAGAAGTAGTGACTCTGAATTCAATTCTTTCTTTCTTGTATCACAGTTCCATAATGATGGAAATGGGAATGTGCAAAATTTGGGCATGAGGATTATTTAATGCTTAGGTTTTTAAAGAATGTAATTAAGATAGAATCAGTGGCAAACTATAAGTACCTCACTTATAGTTATAAGTATATAAGTTATAACTTATAAGAGCTATGTGGCCTATAGTGATAGGACATTCATCCAATTTTATTAGCTAAGGGGATAGGACTCAAAGTTCTCATAATCACAGCCTTGTGACCCTGTGTAAACAGCAAGCACTCCAATACACACAGGAGGGTCTGCTGCAGAGGTTCTTAGATCTGCTCTTCTGAGGAGAGCAACCTTAAAAGGGGCAAACAATCTTACTTTAATCAAGCACATATGTCATTCATTTAGTTCAGGGGGGAAAGTGAGCACCCTGAACTTCAGAGAAAATACAAACAGAAATTACAAGTAGAAATTACAAACAGAAAGACCAACAGACAGGGCTCCTAACTGTCTGACCATAGACAATACATACATTGTTACCAGAGAGAGAAACACCAACAATTGGGTCTGCAAAGCTGGGTGGTTTCTTAATGGCTACCCAGAGTCTCATCTGGCCCAGTCACACACAATTCCAATGATTTGAGCCCCAAGGCAAAACCTGACCTCAGAGTACATATACACATTTCTGAGCCAGAGGGCAGGACCTGCCTGACCCAATTAATTAGCAATTAACAAAAGGTGTGGGCTTTCATATAAAGCAAGTCTCCTCTAATTAAACTTCCCTTAATAGCCCCATCTAGGATCTATTAATAAGTAGGGAAGATATTTAATTCCTATTACACCCTGAACCCACGTATTACTCAGAGAGCCACTAAAAGCTTCACCACAGGGCAGAATTAACATTCTGATTCTTCCTCTGATTCACAGATGAAGTTCAAGATCAACTAAACCCATTCTTCTGAAACATCAATTTATGAGTATCAAATGCCTCTACTAGCTTAGATTAAGAAAATTATTCAATGCATGCCTTTTAGGCAACTTCAGAGGCTAATGATAGTTGTAATCACATTCTTGTATATAGTCTCTAAACTTACCTTCCAAAAAAGACATCTGATCAAATTTTACTAGCAATTTCAGAATATAGGCTTTATAAAATCTTTTAAAATTGTAGCTCAAGAGTCACTGGTAATGTATTTAACAGAACCAAATAAAGATTAGAGAAACCTAAAAAAAACCTAATTTAATTTTCAAAACCCTGCAATATTCTCAGCAATATCATCTCTAGTAAGATAATGGACAGGCAAAAATAAAAAAGCAGTATTGACTTTCTCAGTGTGATCCAGGGCACTACCATCCTCCCAGTCACCCAGGCTTACAACTTCTATCATCATCCCCTTATCACTGTCACTCACCCAACATATGTAATCTGTTGCAAAGTTTGTCTTTTCTACCTTCCCAATATTTCTTATATGTGCCTCCTCTTCTCCACTCATGCAGCCATGCCTCTCTTTCAGTCCTTTAGAATAATTGGCCTGAACTATCGTAATAGCCTTTAATTGGTCTCGTGTCTCAGGCTTCTTTTCCTTTTCCCCTTCTAATCCACCTTCCACTTAGCTATCAAAGTAATTTTTCTATATCATAGGTCTGACCACGGCACCATAATATTCCATCAAGTTATGATTTATCTAGAATCAATTATCAAATCCTTGGATAGGCATTTAAAATACTCTTTTGTTTTCTTATCTTCTTACTGTTTCTTGAACAGGGAACTCTTATCTTCTACCTCCATACCTTGGCCCTAGTTGTCCCCTGTGCCTAGAACCTCTCTTTCCTCACCTCTAACTTTTGGTTTTTCTGGCTTCTTTCAAGCCTCAGCTCAGATCTTACCTTCTGAAGATAGCCTTTCTTGGTATCCTGTTCTGATATCACCTTCTATGTACTCAGTATGTATCCTATATATACATGATTATATATATTATCTCTCCCATTAGAATGTGCACTCATTGAGGGCAGGGATTATGCTCTTTCTTTATATCCCCAGTGCTTAACATAGTGACTGACACATAGTGGGTACTAAATAGGTAGGTGCTTGTTGACTTGAGTGGGCAATTGTCATTGTTCCTTCTGTTTTCAAAGAGAACCAATAACATCATGAAGGTTATTGGATCCCAGTCAATTGGATTTAAGTGAGGCAGAGCTATATAACATCATCAGGCTCACTTCCAGAGTCATCAAAGTCCAGTGTGAGATAAATGATTACTAAAAAACAAATACTGGGAGACCCAGGATTTTTCCCTTTCCTCATTTGGAGATTAGATTAAAGCATAGTTTTCTGAAGGAGCAACTAGGTGGTGCAGTGGATAGAGCACCAGTGCAGGAGGACCTGAGTTCAAATCTCACCTCAGACACTTGACACTCACTAGCTGTGTGACTTTGGGCAAGTCACTTAACCCCAATTGCCTCATCCTGGGACACCTCCAGTTATCCTGATGAATATCTGGTCACTGGATTCAGATGACTCTGGAGGAGAAGTGAGGCTGGTGACCTAGCACAGCCCTCCCTCACTCAAAACAAAGTCAAGTGCAAGTCATGTCATTATTTCTCTGATGGCATGGTCTTCTTTGGCAACAAAGGAGGAACACACACTCTAGTTCTCTAAAGGGCAGGGTAGATGATGAGAAGAAATCTTGGAATTGTTACCCCACCCTACTAGAGAACTTTGCAATCTTTAATCTAAAGTGAATTTCATTCCAATACATACCTTTGTTCTTCATGCCTTGAATGTTACACTCCTACCACTCATCAACCCCAACTACTTCCAACTTCCCTTTTTGAAATCTAATTCTTCCTAAATTCCTAGCTCAGTTACTCATTTCCCAGATCCTTTCCTCCCAACTGAAAGTGTAATCATGTTCCTCATTTGTCATAGTATCTTGAACCTCTCTTATGCATGAATTATGCCCTGCTTTGTATCTATTTATTTGAGTATTCAGTTCATTGAGCATTTTATCTTCCCTATTAGACTGTCAGTTCATTGAGGACAGGGACTATATCTTATTCATCTCACACAGGACCTTACATATAGTATGCTAATTGTCAAATTGAATAAGTGAATGAGAATGAAAGAAAAACTGGACACAGAATGAATATATTGTAATAATGTGGAAGAGAGAGGGTACTGTGCAGCTTTTGCAGGGAAAGCAGACCTAGATAACGTGCCACGTTTGAATTTTTATAGGCAGGCAATGCCAGATTATAGAGCTGGAACTCAGGGAATGAGTGCTAGGAAGGAGAAGGGAGCAAGGAAGACATGTGGCAAGGAACTAGATGAAATTTTGTGCATTTCAACATTGGGTAGCATATCAAGAAGGTTGCTCCCATCCCACAGGTGGGCCACCAAACTGACATTGTAGGGTGTGTTGAAAGGGTCCATGTCCTCTAGAGAGAAAGTTTTCTAAGCTCCTTTCAACAAATTTTTTGTTTTTGAAGCTGCCATTTCCCATTTCCAAACATAACTCTTCCTGGAAAATAAGTTCCTAGGTAGGGAGTTGAGGGGACAAGAACTCTGAGAAGCGGCAGACCTCCAGCTCCATAAATACAGTTGTTGTGGGTGTTCACAGTCCACTCCAAGTCAGCATAATAGTCGAGAAGGGAAGAGATCAAACCCTGTGAGGCTCTACTGTTCAACTCCAAACAGAATGAAGATCAGTGCAAAAACACACAAATAAATAAAAAAATGTTCTTTTGACCTCACACCCCAAACCAATTAAGAACTAGGGGCAGAAAGGCCACGTTAAGACCAGGGAAGAATAAATAACGTCAGCCAGAGGAAAGGAAAACCCTAGTGGCTTAAGAAAAGCCAGAGAATAAGAATACATTCTAAAGTATTTTCAGTCTCTTTCTCCTACCGCTTTTGACATGCCTGTTTGTGGGTTATCTTTCTTGCTATCTTTCTACATAAATCTGCTCCTTTTGACTTGACTATTTTTCTCCATGAAATCACCATTGATTCAACTTTTTACATTTAAAACTTTGGGCTTATCATAAGATCCTGAAATCATAAATTTAGAGCTGGAAAGGACATTAAAATTCATCTAATCTGACACCCCCACTTTACAGATAAAGAACCTATAATCCAGGGAGATCAAATGATTTCCCTAATCAATTTCACACAGGTGGTAAATGAAAGAGTCAGTTCTTTTATTCTCCTTCCTAACCTCTTATCAGTAATCAGCCCCCAAATTGTATTCATTCTGTGTTCACAAGATCTCTCACACTCATCTTCTCCTCCGTCTTTTCATTGCCACAACTTTGAGGTAGGCAAGAATTTGCGTGAAGATCAATGGTTAAGGGAACAGAAGTGATTTTGTCATTGAAGTATACTAGAGACCCCTAACAGGAAATTTATGAGAAGTTTGGGAAATAGATCAAAAGCCTGATGCAGCAATGGGAAGCTCTCAAGAATAAAATTCTGAGGCACACAGAGAAAGAATTCTGAGGAGGAAGAAAAAATGAAAGTTGTGTGAAGAAAAAGAAAAAAGAATAACTGATGTGGATGCCCAGGAAATTCACCAACCTACTGACATTTTAAAAAAGATATAGATAAAAGATGAAAACAAGGAAATGCAGCTGATGATGAATATAGGACTGTGTATGATTCTGCAAAAATCACATCATCAGCACCAAAGCTTATGATGATCTGACCCTATGAAGGAAAGCTAAAAACAACAATAATTTTTTCAAGTTATATTGAGGGAAAAAGGAGTACCAGAGCAGGGAGGTGCCTGAGGAGGATTGGACAATAACGGGCCACAGAGGGAGAAGGTAGAGTTGTTCAATTCTCATGCTGTTTCTGTTTTTTCTCCTAAGGAGGATGAAACTTTGCCCTGGAAATCACAGAACAAAAATGACTAACAGAGAGTCGATTTTCTAAGATAACTGAGATGATAGTTGTCCTTTATGAGTTCAACTCACCTGGCCCAGATGAGCTACATTCTCAGGTACTCAAAAAACTGACAGATGTGATTGATGAGTCAGTGTCACTGATATCTGAAAGATCATGGAATATGAGAGGTACCCCAAGATGGAAAAGGGCAAATGCTGTACAATGTCCACAAAATGATGATCAACTTGATGAAAAGTATAATTTAGCAAAGACAGGAGAAGACTTGAAAGAATGAGAGGTTTCCAGTTTGGAGAACCTAAGATCATTTGCTTCAGTAGGCCTGTGTTCTATACTAACCTCCTCCTACTATTTCCCTTGATGTTTTATTAAGGTTTGTATAACCTAGGCTAGAAACTTCCATACCTCCTTTGCTCACAAGGCTCAGACTTCAATGACCAATTAGTAGCAGCTTCCTAACAGTAACTTCAGATATTATAATCCACTTAGATATCCCTAAGTGAGAACTCATCCCTTCCCTAAAAAATCATGACCTTTTTGGACATCCAAAAATTGCTCTAGTGTGGTGACAAAAGTCTCAGTCAGACAGACATTCCATATGTTGACAAGGCAGAGTGATAAGAGCTTCATAGAAGCTAGATGAGCCAACTCTTAAAGGTAACCTCTTATAACACCATTGCTGAATCTCATTATCTGAATGATGATGCCTGATGATCTTGTCCCCAATATCTTTAAGAGGCTGAAGGTGTATGTATTCCTTACCTAGAATTCCTCAATGCCTTGTCCCTATCCCCCCTTACTGTAGAGAGATTAGGAGCTATAGCATGAACGAAGGGTAGGGTTTGGTAAGGGAAGGCAGAGGGAGAGGTAGAAAGCCAATAGATTATGGTCAGATAAGAAGATTTTGGAATTCTTCAAAATGAAGACTTTGCATCTGCAGGTGATTTATAATTATCTTTGAGTGTAGCTGAGTGATTAGGGAGGGGGGGGCGGGGAGAGAGTATTCATGTTGAAGTCCCATAGTATGAGGGCTAGAGTTGGGAAGGAGAAAAAATTGTAAGCCATGTATTGAATTCATTGAGAAAGAAAGAGGAATGACTTGAAGGGTTGTAAATAACAGATACCAGGATTTTGATTGGGTAGTGATTGTGGATTATGTGAATGATAGGAGGAGAGGTTACTAAGTGATGAAGGTAAGGAGATAACCTGGAAGTGGCAGTGGGGAGTAAGGAGTACTCTAACTCCCTGACCTCTACCAGTGAGCCAAGAGGAATGAATGAAAATACATGCAGTACTGGAAAGGTGGCCAGGGAGACTGTGTCATCAGTAGAGTGCAAAGTCTAAATGAATGTAAGAAGATGGAAAGAGTAGGAGAAGAAAAAATTTGGATGAAGGGAAGTTTGCCTATGGAACAGGCATTCAAGAGGGCATGGTTGAAAGGGGTAGGTAGCATTTAGATAGGACTTTAGAGTAGGAGCATTGAGGGGAGATGAGAATAAGAAATCAAAAGATGGGGATGGGGAATAGGGTTGGATGATGACTTCCAGGGGTTCAGAATCATTAGTATGTGTAGCGTTTGATCAAGTGAGAATGATCTTCATTGAGTGGAAGACACTACTCTTCCTCCTAGAGGATACTCTAGATTAGACATTAGATGAAAGGCACATGATCAGATGGGAAAAAGGGGTGGAGATTAGGCAGGAGACTGAGTAGCAGGATATGGAAGTCCTACTCTCCACCAATTTTCCTCTTCCTCTTCTCTCAAAAGAAAGCTATAGCAGGAAATGGAAGGTCATTGGAAGGGGTCTGCTGTAAAAAGTGACACAAGCTGAGCTTTGAATGGAAGAGATTCCCAAGAGGTGGTGAAAAGGGAGAGGATTCAAAATTTCAGAGCTAAAAGGGAAATGGAATGTTATATACAGAAAATGTCATTTTGTTTGGAACAATGATTGCATCAGGAGAAAGAGTGTGTGTTAGCCTGGAATCTATCTTTCATCTATAATCTAATATATAAAATCTATTTTATCATAGAGGCATTAGGGAGCCACTAAAGCTTCCTGAGTAGGAGACAAGCATAGTTAGACTTGTGCTTTAGGAATAACACAGGAGAGATGTGATGAAATCTGAAACTGAAAGATTTTGGTGTTAGTCAACAGAGAGAGAAGTATTCAAACAATATTTCAGATGTATAATCAACAAGAGAGTTAATCATACAGGTAGAAGACAAAAATCCAGGGAGGAATCTGTCCCAAAGAAGGTGGAGTGGCCAACAGTTTCAGTCTGAAAGGACAAAAAGGGTAAAAACTGAGAAAAGTCCATTTGACTTGGTGATGAGGAGGTCTGTAGTGATCTTGGAGAAAGTCAGTTTAGTTCAGTGATGGTGTTAGAAGCCAGACTGAAATGTGCTGAGAAATAAATGGGAGGTGAGAACATGAAGGCAAGTGTACACAGTTTTTTTTTCTAGGTATTTGGCTAAGATAGAGAGGAGAGATAGGGAGGTAGATAGCTTGAGAGGATGGTGAAGATTCTTTTTTAAGGTTGGGGAAGATCTAGGTATGTTTTCTTCAAAAGAAAGGAAAGCCAGTAAACTTGAAAATTAGGGAGAGAGGGGATATGACCAGAAGTAAATTGCCAAAGGAGGTAAGAAGGAATAAAGTCAAAGATATAAATTCTGATTCATTTATAGGAGGGTCTAGATGGTCCTTGGTGTTGGAGTCTCTGTAGTTATTCCTGTGAAGGTACTCATTTTAATTTATTAATATCATGATCTATAAAGATGATCATTTGATTTACCTAAGTACCTTACCTCATTTTTATTTTGTCTTCAGTTTTTTGTTTGTTTATTTCTGGAAGATAGGTGAGAAGTAGGTAGAGCGAGGTACAGTGTGTTAATATTTTAGTTACTTAGAAGTTTTCTTCAAGAAAGAAACACTATTTCCCAATATGAAATTCCCAGTTTAAAATGGGCACAGAGATCAATGTTCCTTCCTCTGATGTTTTGTTCCTGACACTGAAGGCTATTTGATTTCTGAGAAGATGCTTGGGAGGCGTAGTTTGGGAGATGTTATGTAGGGAAGAAAGCTCTCTAAGATCCTATAAGCCTCCTATGAATGACAAATCTGTGTTTTTCTCCTTTAGGCAACCCTGGAGCTTTGAAGTAATACTGATCTAAAACTTACTGTCATTCTTAAATCATCTAAACTGGAAACCAAGCAAGACCTCTAATCTTGACAATTCTTTTAATATGGACCTCTCTGTCGTCACCAAAGGTTGGCACTCCTGACTCACACATCCTGCTCTTCTGACCAGAGATGAAGCTATCTTGTGAGTGAATGAGTGTGTATATGTGTGTGTGTGTGTGTGTGTGCTCACTGATGCTATATCTTCTGATAGCAGACTAGAGATTGATTTTAGGAGACTGTGTCTTGACTTTCTATAGATGGAGACAAGGCAAGGTCTAGGCAAATAGTCATATGTCAAAAAGGAACGAACCGATGTCAAAGCTCTGCAAAGAAAACATTTTGATTAGCCATTTCTGAGATAGCACATGTGAATGAAAAACAAGTGTAGGTGTTCTCTAAAAAGACTGGCCTAGCTATTTGACAATTTTCACAATCAGCGCATCCCTGCTCCTCTTTTCCAGACCTAGGAAGGTGACAGAGTATGACTTACTCTGCAGGCAACCTCTCTGGTATGGTCTAACTCTGGATGGAAATCCCTGCTCTGTTTATCAATCTTTTTCTTTAAATCTGTCCTTATATGACCCACTTCTAGGGACCCTTTCATTTTCACACCCCACACTAATCTCTTGCAGGTCAACAATTTATCATGAATTCCTTTGTTTTAAATTTACATTTCCATCTTCAGGGTTCTCTTAAAGTAAGTTTTTACAACACTCCTGGAGGTCACAAGTACAATGACAAGTACAATAGTGTATATTCATTCACTAACTGGTAAATCATTTTTATCTGAATATTTTCCTTTTCACAAGCAAAGATGGGGTAGAATGAAGAAAGATAGAGGGAGCAATCCTGGAGGAAGGAGAAGAGAATGATTAAAAATAAAGACACAGGAAGGTTAAATGGAAGGTGACAGTATAAACTCTGTGTAATTTGCAAGTTTGCTGCACCCATTACATTGATGCTTTTGATTCCATATTGATTACTTTAACACTAAGCATCTATATAATTTCTTTGCTATGCAAGCACATCTTTACCTCCCTGGTCCTCATTTAAGGAAAAGCATCTTGCTTGTTTCATTTTCTGATAGTTGATGAAAGGAAAACATTTGCTTTGTAGTTCTGGCTTGGTTTAGAGAAACCTCTATATTTTTGGCAGTTGCTCTGAGGATCTTACCCTTTGACTCTAAAAAGCAGGTTTCAGAATATTGCCTAATAAACCTGCCTCGCTTGTTGTCTAGATTGTCTGCTGCAGGTCAGCATAACATCAGAAGCACACAGTTCTCTCTGGAGGTTGTCTCTTCCACTTCTTAGTTAAAGGGAATCAGACAGAAGTGCTTAACAAAGATAAAGGAGGTCTTTTGCCAGATATGAGCTGGATTGACATGCAGATAGTATATACACCTAGGATAGTGTCTTACTAATACAGATTGAAGGTATTTAATAAACTCTGTGGTTGTTTGTCCTTTTTTCAAAGGGACCAGTGACATCATAGGGTGGTATCTTGACTTGCCCATGAATAGGATTTAAGTGAGACACAAAGTCATCCACCTCCTTCCTCTTCCAGTCATTGAAATCCAGGGGCAAGACAGAAGTCAAGATGACTGCTGATGGCCCAGGATGCAATGGATGACCGTGGAGTCTTTGATGTTTGACAAAACTCTAAGGGTTCCACACGCCAGCTTCAGCCGCCTTCATGGCTGTTGAAACAAAACTGTTGTCATCTGCCCATTCCACCAAGAGAAGTCTTCCCATGCTTGGGGTAGACATCCTCCTAACTCATCAATGAGTTTGAGGTATATTGATTACTCTTAAACTGGTTTAGCCTGTTTGTTAGAATGCTTTTACCCAAGTGTCCCCATTGTGCATGCTATAGCTTCTGGGAACCACTGGTGAGAGTTGGGGGTAGACACCAAAGGTCAGTGGGCAGCCCTGAAAAGGGCTTGGCAAGTCCTTATACCAGTGGTGCTAGTGCTCCCTGAACACTCCATAGAACCCTGATAAATTTTGATGAACAAATGAATGACTGAAGCTTAGGAAAGACTTGCTCTATTATTAACAATTATTTTAAAACCATTTTGTAAATATGCTTATCTATATTTCTTTAGCCATTTAAATAACATACTATGTATTCTACAATGATTTAGAGCTGGAAGGGACCTTAGAAGCCAACTTCTTATTTTGCAGATGAGGAAATTGAGGCTCTGAGATGGTAAGTGACTTGCCCAGGATCACATAGATACTCAGTGTCAGAGGTAAGATTTGAACCCCAGGAACTCCAGATCTAGCAAACTACCCATGACTCAGTTCTGAGAAAGGACAGAATTTTTCATTAGGAAAAGGGAAGCTAAGAGTAGGTGTAGATTTAAGGGAAAGATAATGAGTCCTAGGACAGCTAGGCTGAGAGATAGCTGGCTCAGTGAATACAGTGCCATGCCTGGAGTCAGGAAGACCTGAGTTCAGATCCAATCAAAGACACTTACTAGCTATGTGACCCCTAAGCAAGTCCCTTATCCCTGTTTGCTTCAGTTTCTTCATATGTAAAATGGGCTAGAGAAAGTAATGGCAAACCACTCTAGTATCTTTGCCAAGAAAACTCCAAATGAGGTCATGAAGAACCTGCAAGTTTTTGTTACTTCTAAGTGGTATGACCTAAGCAGAGGTATGGACACTGCTCTCCCAGGGTGTGTTCTGGTCTTTACGGAGGAAGGGACCTTGTTTCCCTGTAGCTACAAATGCCAGCCCTCCTCTTGGCCCTGGAATTCTGACCAGGTCCCCCACTCTCTTGCAGTCATAGGTATCAGTTCTCCTTCCTGCCTTGGAACTGAGATCAGAATCCCTACTCTCTTGTGAAACCACAAGCTCTCTTTTCGACTCCAGAACTGTGACTAGGGCATTGCTTCCCTGTGGCCACATGTGCTAGTGCTCTTCCCTCTGGAACTACAAATTGTAACTGAGAGTATGGGCAGTGTAATAGGGTCTTGGATTGAGCACCTGCAAAGAGACCCCTGAAATCTCTTTCTGACTAGTTTTCTGACTTCTTTACTGTCCATGAACTAACGTCTCCTGAAGTTGCTGCTGCTTCTTCAGGAACAGATACTGGCATTGAGGCAGATAGCCTGGGTGTGCTCTGGGCCCCCCCACCACCTTGGTTTGACAGACTTTTCTTGATGACCTCCTAAGATTCAGGGGTGGTGAATCTGAGGCCTTGAGGCCACATGTGGCACTCTAAGTCCTCAAGTGAAGCCCTTTGTCTGAATCCAGATTTCACAGAACAAATTCCTTTAATAAAAGAATCTGTTCTGTAAAACTTGCACTCAGTCAAAAGGCCACATCAGAAAACCTAGAAGGCTACACATGACTTTGAGGCTGCAGGTTCCCCACCCCTGTTAAAAATTATCTTAGGGTAGAAAATTGTTTTACCTTGCTCTTTTGTTGTCGCTGCATTGGAAAATTCATCTTGAAATCTTATTTTAAAATAGTTTGAAGAGTAATTAGGAAAGTTTAGCTGAGATCTCTACTCCACCATTTTGATTTCACACTCCCTTAAGCACTTTTAGTAGTTGCTTGTTAACTGATCGACTAGTCAGCATTCATCATCTTTGTCAAATATCCTATTATGAATCCTTAGAAATATTTCTTTGTTAGAAGTGTTATACATCAAGGTTTCTGATCATGAAGAGTTGTCATAAAGGATTGAAAAAAAATTGTTGCTATATGGAACTTCAGGTGATAAAAATATTTTCAACCACAGATAGGAAAATTATATGCTGAGACCAAGGTCCCTACTCCTTTATGAGTGATCACAAGTTCTTTGCTCTGCCCTGGAGTGGTGACCAGGAGCCCTGCTTCTCAGTGGCCATGTGTGCCAGTGCTCTTCTTCATCCCGGAACTGCAAACTGGAGCTGAGCATATGGGCAGCTATGCTTTGCATTGGTGTGGTAGGATGTGCTGGACACCATGACAGCAAATTCAAGGAAAGAAATAAGGGATGTTAGTCAAATTCTCTTCAAAGACCTCTAAATTCAAATTCTCTCCCTTGATTTCCTTATAGATTATAAACCAGAATTAAGCTGTTTTCATTTGCCTAAAACAACCTTGCCCCTTCTGTCAACTTCCCCACACCTTTACCACCTTATCCAAAATCATGTTTCCTGAAATTAGAATTTTAGAATCAGAACAGATGTACTTTGGGAAAAAATAACCTGACAAATAAAAGGACCCAGTTGAATTTGTGCCTTATAAAGTCTCTGCACATACACATAAAATAATGCACTACTAAATTCTCTGTGCAGACTATTTGAGTATTTAAAAAGCAGCCTATTTATGAGTGTTACAAAACTCAATGTTCCCAAGATGAAGGGTTTTTCATTGAATCATAGGATCTTGCAGCTCAAAGCAACTTAGAGACTACAGATTTAGAGCTGGAAGAGATTTTAGAGGTGATCTAGTTTGGACTCATTTTACACACAAGGAAATACTGACCTAAAGTTTTCTTTTAACTATGACATGTCTCTGCTCTCACCTTGCTAGTAAGGTATAGCAGAGGATGGAGGACCGGGTTTAGAGAGAGGAAGGTCAGATAACTTCTTTTTGTGCAAATTTGGGCAGGTCACTTCACTCCTGTCTGCCTCAGTTTCCTCAAATGTAAAATAAGGATCATGATGGTACCTACCTCAGAGGTGTTGTAAGGATCAAATGAGTTAACATTGGCAAAGTGCATAGCACGTATCAGGTACTTAATAAACAATTATTCTCTTCAGCACTTTAAGAAATATACATTCTGCTGGAGAGTATATTGTTCTTCCAAACATATATAAACATATTGTTCTTGCAAACATGACTTAATTAAAAGAGTTCTTTAAATTTTATAATCATTTTTTGTTGATTTTTGTTTCTTTTACATCATCACAGTTTTCCCCAGTAGCCTCTCCTCTCCCTTCCCAGAGAGTCAAATGACTCTTTTTTGAGACTGTGACAATTAGATAGCTATGGGGTTAATTTTTTTAAAAAAAACATAAACAATTTCAAGACTATCACTGAAGAGTTGGCAGGGTATTGGTTAGAAAATCCTTGGTGTGGGAGAGAAGGAAAGAGAGATAAATGAAGGAAGTTAGTTAGGGCTCCTTGTGAGATGATGACCTTTTAAGACTAAACTGAGATAACATAATTGGTAAGATAGTAGATTAGCTGCATTCTTCATAATTCCCCAAGCTAAAAACATGGAAAAGAAATGTACCAAATCTGTAATAACTAAAGCAGAATGCACAAGATAAGACAGAATCAGCATATAAGATAAAAGTCCCATAAAATAATATCATAGAGCAGATGTATTCCCAGTCACCTTCTCCACTGCCAGCTAACTCTATGTACTTTTGCAAGCAAAAGCGGGAGGGGAGAGCGGGAATGGAATCTGCTTATGTGAGCACTTGACCAATTATTTCATGGCAGCCAAAATCAAGAAATGGAAGACACAATTTCTGCCCTTCATAGTTCTTACCTTCAAAGGAAAGGGTCTACTATTGTGCGCAGGGTTTGGGAAATGGTGGCATGAGACAGTGGAAGACAAGACAGCACCGAAGAGAATAGTAGCAACCCAAAGCCAAAGGCCTTCCTGACATTTCCTGAGATAATCGTTATGGATTTATGAAAGTCTCTGTTTGTTATTTTGTTACTTCTTTTCAACCCTTTCATCCCAGAGTAACCTTATTCCAAAGAAGCTTGATCTGGATTTCTAAAAGATTTTGTTAATCAATTAGGTGGCTTAGTAGATAGAATACCAGGTCTGGAATTAGGGAGACTCATCTTCCTAAGTTCAAATCTGTTGTCACACACTAGTTATGTGACCCTGAGTAAGTCACTTAACCCTGTTTACCTCAGTTTCCTCACCTGTAAAATTATCTGGAGAAGGAAATTCAAACTACTCCAGAATCTTTGCCAAGAAAACCTTAAGTGGGGTCCAAAGAGTCAGGTATGACTAAAATGGCAACAATAACAATGAAAGACTTTGAACTTCCAGAAAATAAGAGTTGTATTTGTCTAAGCTTATTTGTTAATGTTCTTCATAGTGTAAGGCTAATAAATAGTACTTGATGATAATGGTTAAATGATGCTTCAGGTAGTCAGTGAGAGACAACAATTTTCTAAATAATGAAGGAAGGATGGTATGATAGTACATACCAGCAATTCTTGCTTCTGGACATACTGAGGCTGGTGGATCTGAGCTTAGGAGTTCTGAGTTACTGTAGGGCTAAATTGATTGGGTGTCCACACTAAGTTGGGCACCTATATGGTGAGCCCCTGGATGGGCATGGGGGCCTCCAGACTACCTAACGAGGGCTGAATGGAGCAGTTCAAAGCTCCACTTAAGTAGTAGTTGGTGGTCCCATCTCAATGAAGCAGTTGTCTGAGAGTTCCTGTCAAGTACATAGTAGAGTTTAATCTTCCTTATTTCTTGGTTTCTCTTCCATAAGTTCTTTAGAAGACAGCTTTAGGTATCTTATTAAAATCCACTAGCCAATATTTTGGCCAAGCCAAGGGAATATTAGAATATTTCCCCAAATCACATTTCACATGGTCACCTGACCAGTCAATAATATTTATTGAATGTCTCCTATTTACAAGAGTTTTCAGGGCACTATAATTTTAGTTCACATCTGCAGGACAATAAGCGGAGAAATTTTTTAAGGGAATAATGCTGTACACATGGTAACAGGCATTGGTTTAACTAGAAACAGCTTCTGCTCTTGTTTTTATCCTTTCTACTTTATATCTTCCTGAGAAAGACTTGTCAGTAAAAGGCATTCTGATTGATAGTTTCACAGAAAACAATTTCTTGAATGATTAAGCAGACTCTGGGTCTCATCTTCTCTTATCTTTCATATCTTTTTGTTTTGATAGACAAACAATGCAAGGAATGATTGGCATAAAAAAATTGTGGTTGGGCAACAATTTGCCAACACTTGTCTTTTGTTCTTTGTCATTATTTTAGATCTTTTTTAAATGCTTTCTCTACTTCTTTGCACTTGACCTTTTGTGACCTCTTTCCTTAAATATAGTGGCCCAGATTCTACCACTTCCTATAGTGGCATAACTATCAAAGGATACATGGTTGGAGAAGTGGTTCCAAATGATTTCCAGAAGTACCAGTTCACAGCTTCTCCAACAGGGTGTGACCATTTTTTCACTTTGTCTTCATTTAGACTATGAAAGTCAGAGAACGTGTGAATAAAGCCAAATGTGGTTTTGACACATACACAAAGATTTAAGAATCTACTTCTGTAATGGTGATTTAAATGGGAAGATCTTTCCCATTCATTAATAGGCCCATGTGACCTGCCTGGGTCACATGGAAGCCTGAGTCACATGAGTCTGAGTCACATGGGGCTTGTGGTGAGAGGAGCATACTGAATGGGTGAAACAGGAAGAGACAGAGCTAGAGCAGAGCTGAGAGGAAATTGGTCAGTCTAGTTAGAGCTAGAAAGGATGCAGACTTCTGGCTAGTTAAATAAAAGAGCTTGTTTCTGATTTTGTTTAATGGAGCTGGTTTGTGGGAAGCCCAGCAAGGGGAAGGTTTAGGGATGGTGTTGCCCTCTGCATTGTTAGTTGGCATAGATTTCTTTGTTACTATGATGGATTTGACTTTCAGGTGTCTGAATGAATGTTTTGGTTCTGTTTATCATGTGGAAAGTCTGTTTCATTTCACTATTCAAAATTCCCCAGGATATTCATGGCCACTACATGCACTGTGAATGTTGAATTGATGCTACAACTTCCTATTTTAATTATGTGATATGTACATGGAAACAGTAGAATCTGTAGCATCACACGTTACTCCATTGTGCTTTCATTTATTTACAGCAGTGGGATGTGGCAGAATAATTCCTTAGTTTGACATTTTGGCTTCTGGTCCTAGCTGCCTTAAAAGCCTGACCAACTCACTTAAGCTCTGGAGCATCAGTCTTCCTCTGATAAATGGGGTTAAGTATAATCTGTCCAACACCTACCTTACAGGGTTATTGTGATCATATACATGATGATGTCTTGTAAATTATAAAGTGCTATCTACAAACATAAGGTGCTATCTACAAACAAAATTACAAAGTGCTATCTACAAACAAAATGATTAATGTGATACAGTGGAAAAATTTTGAATGAGAGTGGCCAAACAGCGACTTGTAATCATTGTAAATTTCCTTTGTTTTATCATTGTTAGATTAGAAGGCCACTGAGGTCCATTCCAAGTCTCAATTTCTGTAAAAGTCCTGTTTTTTGAGAAGCTCCTATTAGCCTATTGTTCCATAAGTAATATCAAGAGCTTTCAGGAGATTTTGGAAGATGTATCCGGGAGGCAAAACTTTTCATCTTGAAAAAATCATTTTATGAAGACTAATTAAAGCATTGTCTTGGTGTATAAAATAAAATTGCTCATCTTAAAGATTAGAAAAACTAAAAAAAGATATATATTTATGGTGTATCAGAATAATTTGGTTTTATCTCAGAAAACAATATAACCTAGATAGAAAAAAATGTTGAAAACATATATAACTAAAACTATAACTACCGTAATATCAGTTTCTGCCCCTCCAAAAAAAGTAACATAATCTGAAAAGCCATGAATCGAGGTACATGCTGGAGCCAATTCTACCCAGCTTTAGCAGAATGCTAAGTTTTCAACGTGAGCATTTACACAGCAAAAATCAGCAATTGCTATATTTTAGAGCTTTTTTTTTACTATCTAGACTTAAAAAAGTATAATTCCCTCTCTTAAAAAAATGTTAAAATTAAAAGCGTATGGGCATATTTTCACCCCATCTCCCATCCCACTCTCCACTAGAGTTCTAGTTTGGTAAACATTTGGCAGTAGACCCCTATATAATTCTATAAAAGTGGTCTCATTAACTCAGTAGGAGTTAAGTAAGAGACTCTAAGTCTGATTGTCACCAGACTAAAGGCTGGGTGATTATAGGCTGACCATACTGATAGTCGTTAGAATAATTTCGTCATTATGACAATGATATGGCAATAATGATGACGATATTATTATTTGTGTTTTATAGCCCTTTGGTTTCACAGAAATACTTTATAATCAATATCTCATTTAACTTTCATAATATCCCTGCATGAAGACAAAGGAAACCTCTGCCTCAATGTTGGAAAATTCCCTGACTTAGAGATTTGTCTATTATGGTCATGTTTCCAACTTTGTGTTTAATATAAACTCCACAAAGCAGCAGAGGAGGGGAATCACATGGACCTGGCTACCCATTATGTTACCTCTCGTTGCTCCCTCAAGAAAGAGCTAATTGTTGTAACAGGGTATGGCTGTTTATATAGAATTATTAGATGATCAAGATAAATTAAATATGCCCCTTATAACTCGTATGAATCTGAGCAAGTAACTTCTCACTTGGCCTCAGTTGTGAAATGAAGGATTTTGACTGGATGATCTCTCAGGTTCAATGTGATTATGATGTTTGATGATTTTAATTTGTGACAAAAGCAATAATTAAATGACAAACTGTCCTCTTCATTTGCTAGGTGAACATACTGATGAATAACTGAAAAGGCATCTATTAAGCGTTTACTGTGTATCAAGCACTGTGCTACAGTAGCAATACAAATAGAAAAAGATGGGCCCTACCTTCAGGGTTCACACTCTAATGGGGGAACACAATAGATCTATACATAGTGTATGTGGAAGAGCACGGTGGTCTGAAGGGTTCAACAACAGAGCAGATGCCAAGGCCTGGGAATTCTTAGGCTGCATTAGGGCATCTGCCTGAGATGCACTATTGGGAACATCTACACAAAATGAATCCATTTTTCATGACTCAATTTTGTGGAATCATATCCAGATTCCACACACATACATATATGCACATATGTGCACACAAATGTATGTGTGTATACATGTGGGTACACATGTATGTCTATAGGTGTATATATGAATACATGCATGTATATATGTGTACACGTATGTTTATATGTGTGTAGATAATATGTACATGGGTACATATATGCATACATATGTATGTGTGTATGTATATGTGTGCATACATATGTGTGTATTCAGTTTCATCATTTTGAAACCAAATTTCTTTTAAAAGTGTCAATTAATTTTCTGATTCAAGAACACAGTTCTCTTCACAAAGAACCTTTATTTCTATAACCCCTCTCTTCTACAAAGTTAAAACTTTTTCATAAATGTTCTTTCTTAAGAAATTCTAAATGTGAATTATTAGGATATTTTAATAAGTACCTGCTTAATATCTATATGAAAGAGTCAACACAATTTAAAATGGATTCTTATCATTCAGTTCACTGCATTTTCTAGGGCCAACAAATATACAGACATGTTCAATGGGAAGCATGGAATGCTCTGATTCATATTTTGTTTTATATTACATATGAATTATCTAAAGTTTGATTTATTTTACTTTTTTTAACTTAAATTTGAGAGAGGAAAGTAAGCAATTATTTATTAAGCACTTAATATATCAGATACTATGCTAAGTACTTTACAACTACTATCTTGTTTGATCCTTATTTTTACAGTTGGGAAATTAAGGCAAATATGTTATTTGCCTTATTCAGGGTCACACAGCTAGTAAGTGTGTGAGACTGAATTTGAACTCAGATCTTCATGACTGTGCCACCTCTCTCTCTCTCTTTCTCTCTCTCTTTCTCACACATACACATAACCATTATACATTGATAGAAAGTAATATCATCATTTCTTTTCATGTACAGCTAAACAAAGTGACTGAAGAGGGCACTCATCGCTACAGGCATCTTGGAGTGGAAAACTTGGCTAAAACTACCTTCACTACTTGCTCCTTCAGAAATTCAGGGAAATTCCAAGAAAAGGTCCTCTCTTCCCAGCTTCTTCATATAGTTCCTATTAACACATTCTGCCATATGTTTTATTTTTCTATCCTAAAGTTTCCTGTAGATAAGTATAAATACAAATTAGGGCCGAGAGAGTAACAAAATCTCTGCCTAAATGTTGGGAAATTTCCCAACTGGGAGGTCTGATCAATTATTGATAGTACTTCTAACTTTTAACTTAATATAGACTCCATAAAGCAACAGAGGAGGGGACCACATAGACCTGAGTGGCTATCATATTGTACTTTGGCTAAAAACAAAAGCTAATTATGGCAACAAGGTATGGCTTATTAAATCCTCAGAAACAAAGAAGGTCGGGAGGAGAGGGTGGTAATGACTAACTTGGCACTCCCAATCACGACAAGGACAAGTGTCCAAGTGTATTCTCTAAGATTCACTGTCCTCTGTATATATCTTGTATGTACCTAATTTTTATTACATGTTATCTTCCCTATTTGAACGTCAACTCCTTCAGGGTAGGGAACATATTTTGGCTTTTCTTTGCATTCCTAGAATTTAGCACATAGACCAGCACATAATGAGAGCTTAATAAAAACTAATTCACTGACTGACTGAAGCAAACACTGGATTCAGATTCAGGAAATGGATATTTTAATCAAGGATCTTCTGGGTCACCTTGAATCATGCACTTGACTTCGTCGGAGCTTAATTTGTTTTCTATGAAAGGAAAAGGTTGGGTTAGGACTTGGTCCTAGGTCTGTTTGACCCTTGATTGAATCTAAACTTCACAGAACAAATTCTCTTAATAAAAGGATTTGTTCTATAAAACTTGGATTCAGTCAAAAGACCACACTCAAGCACCTCGAATGCCACATGTGACCTGGAAGCCCTAGTCTAGTTCCCACCCCATCTGGGTGATCTGTAAGGCCCCTTCTAGATAGATCATTCTATGATTATTCTTGTAATAGAGTAAAATGGAAAACAAAACAAAAAAAAAACAAATAATTGACCTTCAGTCCCAGGAGGATCCTGAATGATGAGATGAAATGAAAATTCGACTTTCTACCTAAAGCTACCCTAAAAATTATAGTCAAGGGGAAAACAGCTTAGTTGTACATAACACAATTTGTTTTAATTATTTTTGTCACATAGATAAACCATATTTAAACATATTGCCAACTATACCCTTGAATGATCCTGGCAATATTTTAAGCCATTCTGAAAACTGAGAATGAGATGAATTTTCACCCTGAGGCAATAATAACGGTGACTCTTGTTTTTTAAAGTTTATAACTAAGCCAGGAATGCTGAAGGGAGTAAATATTCAGTGCGAATACATTTTGTCTATTCACACTTGAATGAAGTAATTTGTCTGGGACTACTAAAATGATAGAAAATATCTTTAAAAGTTAAATACAAGATAACATTTCTTTTTTTTTTCATTTTTCAATTACATTTATTTAGAAGTAGGAGAGTTTAAGACAAAAAAACACAATATAAGCACATTATAGTGGCCAGAAATATACTACCATACCCACATGTCTCCTGATAGTGCAAACAGATTATGGCAATTGTCTAAATTTTATAGCAGTTCCTTCATTATTTTGATTTTTTTAAAAATTTTGTTACCTATATTTTAAACTATGCCTAATTGAGAAATTCCTGTGTGGAAATCCTTAAAAATGACCTGTTAGTTTTGGGGGTTGTCAAACTAAAATAAAAGGTAGGGGATTGACATGAATGCAGATAAATTTCTTATCCTGTCTTTTGTTTCAATCAAAAATGGTGAAAGATCCAAGAATGTAAACACAATGAATTTTTACTGAATTAAAAACAAAACAGGATTTTCTGCCATTAGACCTAGTCTGTTCTGCATATTTAATTCTATAACTAATCTAATGAGCTTGGGAAGTGTTTGACTGTAAGGAAGAAATAAGGGAAAGGAGAAAGGGGAAAAGTCTTACAAATGCAAATAGAATTCTCTTGCCTTCATTAACTTTGTATCATTTCACAGATCACCGTGATGAATAATTAGACTATTATAAGTTATTAGTACAGAAACCTAACACATTAAATCTTACAAGAAGCAGTTTAAGCCAAGAGGTTTAAGTTAATATTTGCAAGAAAACGAGTAAAGTACACATGTTTTAAACACATGAGGAAGACTGGCTCAGGAACAAATGCTACAGCATAGTAAGGGAACTGAAGCATACAGATATGGTTCTGAAATCCATTTATTTTTTTCATTGTGTGAAATAACCAGAAAAGCAAATAAAAATAGATTTTATTTTAAAGTCATCCAAAGGATGTTTAGGTTGACTTGGGGATGAATCGTGCTTTTTCCTGCTTTTGTCTGGAAGCTTGGTAACCTTTTTGGGATTTCATAATTATTCCCACTTTATTGTGAGTAGTAAATCACTTGAGTGTTGACTTCTTGGGAGTCTTTTCCAGGGCTTTGACCTCTAGGGAGGCTTTTTTTATCTGCCTTTTTAGCATCACTCCTTAGCTTCTTATATTTTCCAGTGGCTGGAGCCTTAGTCAAGTCTGTGGAACCTTTATCAATCTCTGCTGGAGTCTCCAGAGCCACGGAGGCCTTCCTCTTTCTACCAGCAGCTTTAGCTTGTGGTGTTTCAGTACTGAGGCTCTCTTCTGTAGGCTCCTTTGTTAGGCCTGTTTTCTGAAGCTCTGGGCACTTTTGAGGAGATGTTGCTTGAATTAGAACTAGCTGTGGAATCTCATCATCAGGAGGCCTCCTTTTCTGCCTCTAGTTCATGACCATCCAAAGCACACTCACTTTCAGGCCTCACTGAAGTTTGGGCAGGCTTGGTGGCCACTTTGTTACCCTGATTTTCTTCTCATGTGCTGTAGCGGACGGCCTGCGTCCCTACACGGCTTGGTGATGTGAAGAAGAGAGACATGGGAGGTGGGAGAAGAAAGACCAACTCCCCAAGATAACATTTCTAACCATTTGTTGATGTTATATAATGTCTGAAGCTTAGAGTAAGGATTTTATTGGAAATTATACTTCAGATATTAATTACATTCTCAGCTCTGTGAGTCTATGATTCAGGTTAAGGTTTTAGAGTTTGTATTAGAAAACTTTGTAAAGATTTATTACTATTTTCTATAGTACAACCAAACATATACTTTTAGACCTAAGCTTTTCACTGTATATATGTGAGATCCAGTCTTTCAATGTCTGCATGAAATTGAGAAGTATAATAAATAACCATGAAGATGGAAAGAGGGAAGGTGGAATCCATTTAGGATACTTCCTACACCAAGGTCTCTACTCCAGTAACATTTGGAGAAACTCTTGTGGAGCATTTATAGGACCACAATGGTCACGAAGATACAGTATGGTTGGGTTATCTCACTGAAGGAATACTTCATCAACTACATCATAGAAACTTCAAAAGAGAATTTTTAATCTCAAGTACTGATAAGGATATGAGAGATCCACTTACTCAAAGCAAAATAACAGGGTTTGGAATACAGGGAATTCCATATTATTATAGAAATAAAAGCACAAGTGATGGCAATGATGATGATGACAACAAATCAATTTTTTATAGCACTTGGTGGTTTACAAAGTACTCTCCTCATAGAAAAGAGGCAGTAAAAAGAGAAGCAGTCTCAAGGCCAAGAAAACCTTTCTTGATTCAGAGAAGCTAAGTGGTTCAGAGCTCTTTGCACTTAATCTGGAGTTAAGAAGATAACCAGAGTTCACATCCAGCCTCAGACATTTACTACCTGTGTGACCCTGAGCAAGTCACTTAGACCTCTGTCTCAATTTTCTCATCTTCTATAAAATGGGCATAATAGCATTTACTTCACAGGGTTCTTGGAAGATAACAAAATAACATCTGTAAAGCACTTTACAAACCTTAAAGTACCATATAAATGGGAGTTGGTGATGGTGGTGGTGATGATGATGGTGATGATGTCCTACTTCTGACTTATAATAACTTTTGGCCCCTGACACATGCCTTAACATCTCAGTTCTCTAGACCTTTGGTGTCAAACTCAAGTAGGAATGGAGTCATTAAATCCTGCAGGCTGGTATCAGCTGAGAAAGCCACATGTTAAGATTATCTGTGTTCTATTGCATTATTTATTTATTTTGTCATATATTTCTTAATTGCATTTTAATTTGGTTGCAACTCACTCCCAGTGTGCTGGATGTTGCAATGCCCCTGAAGACTGCTTGTTTGACACCTTTGCTCTAAGCGATTCCCTGAGGGGAAAAAAAGGTGCAGACATGTATTGTTAAAGGAAATTTTTTCACCAAGTTCATTAGTTATAGCTTCTCTATCTGCTCACATCCTAGTCTCTATCATTCCTCTTGGTCAGTTTCTTCTTTTAATTATCTCACCCTTTTCCAACTTACTCCTCATATTAATTCAAGCACAGGTCTGATCCCTGTCCTTCAAAACAGCTGGGGTAAAGGTAAAACATTTCTTACTATCCTCATTTTGCAGGTGAGGAAATTAAAGATTCAGAGACATCCAAAGGATTACCCAGATTCACAAAGCCAGTAAGCATGGGAAGTACTCAAAGATTGGTCTAGTTCTCTTTTCAATGCGTCCTATAAAACTTAATTTGTTTGGATTCCTATTTCTAACTCTGGTTAAGCTAGTATAGAAAGATATTAGAAGCGGGTCTATAAGCAACTATGTCAAAGAAATATAAGGCCTCTGAGAGAAAGAATTGAAGAGAAGGAGTTTTCCTTCACGAAATTAGTCAGCCGTGGTTCCCAGGTAGCAAAGGAGAAAATGAAAGTCAACTTTCTTTTGTACTCCAGTGTAGATTTATATATCTTCAGTACTGTAGAAAGAGAAGTTGATATTTGATATTTAAGACTTTTGTCAAAAGATAAGTCATTCTGCCCAGAAAACTTTAGCTTTTCTGTAGTACTTATGAAGAGTTCAGTTTATTTCAGCACGACATAGTGTTTAAAGAGCTAGCCTTAGAAGCAGGAAGAGCTAAGCTCAAGTCCTTGCTTTGACAGGAGGGAGGAAAGAATGAAGGAAACCAGCATGTACCAGTCACTATACAAAGCACTTCTCAATTATCTCATTTGAACTTCACAACAATCATTTTCTAATTGGGGAAGTCAAGGCAGATAAAGTGACTTGTCCAGGATTACTAATTCAGTAGACTATTCACAACAGATCCTTGGCAAAGCTCCACTTAATGGCTATATTTTGGGATCTCCTAGCTTTGAGTGAATTTAGAGTGTGTGTCAATAGTAACTGTTTTTCTTTGGAACAGCAACCCTGAGTGTCTTCCCCTCCCAGTTTGATTTTTTTGTTTTTAATTAAAGGGGTCACCTCTTAACTCAATTCTTAAAGAGGCGACACCTATTCCCTGAATGGGCATCACTTCACTTTAAGTGAGCACCTGAAAAGGCCTTAGCCTAAAAGGGTCAGGTTCTCCCATCACATCCTGGGCCACCTCTAGTCATCCTGATGAATATCCAGTCACTGGATCCAGATGGTTCAGGAGGAAAAAGTGAGGCTGGTGACCTTGCACAGCCCTCCCTCATTTAAATCAAAGTCAACTGTAAGTCATGTCATCATTTCCCTGTTGTCATGGTCATTTTCGAAATTGAAAGACAAACACAATTCCAGTAGACTAACTAGCAGTAAATAATTCATTAAGCATTTATTTAGTGTCCAGTACTGAGTTAAGTGCTAGGGATAAAAATACAGAAAAGACAGTCCCTGCCCTCAAGGAATTTACAGTCCAAAGGTGATTACAATCCAATGGGAGAAAAGCTATAAAGTAGATGAGTATGAGAGGGGGGGCAGGGTAGGGGGGATGGGTGGGGCAAAAGAGGAGAGCCTACATGGAGCCATGGTGTAGGAGTCAAAGAAAGTGCATCTGAGATCAGATTGGACTGAGGTCTTCCTGACTCCAATCTAATTTCTCTATCAATTGTACCATCTAGCAGCAGCTTAGGTGTCAGAATTTCCCATCTTTCATAAGCACAGAGAAAAGTTAAGCAAAGTCTTGAACCAATTAAGTAAGCTTATTGTGCCAGGCCCACCATATGGGCTCATCATATCTTCATAAATTCCTTGTAGGACCACACTCTGAGCTAGTTGGTTTCTCACAGCATATCCCACTTGTACCTTTCCAGTGGTGACTCTGACAGGTTTCTGATATTGGCTCACTCCTTTTATTGTTTACTTTCAGACTTAACAAATACACACCTTTGAGAATTACCTCTGCCTTCTTTGACCTTGGTCCTTGACTATCACTTGTGGACTACTAAGCACTAAGCTGCTAAGTAGCCCCAGGCTGTGACAGCTTCAGCATGAGGGAGCCAGGAATCATCATCATTATCACCATCGTCATTATCACCAAATAGTATTTATTAAGCAAGCATTCATGTGCACATGGCATTTGTTCTGGGCGCTTTGCCAGGGTAAATTTTATAAAGATTTTGCCTACTAGAGTTTACAATCCATAAATAGTATATATGTTACGGCTTAAGTCTAAGCCAACAGAATGTTAACATCAGCTGTGCCTTTTGGTTAATGTCCAATGTCTTTTCAGGGAATCAGCAATTTCGTCTTTATCTAGCTAGTGTTGATATTAGAGACTTAATTCATGTTAAGCTTAACAAGCTCTGGTTCAGAAAACATAATTTATTTATATATTTTGGTTCTTACTTAAACCATCTGGATTGGGGTAGTGCTTTTGTCATAATCTTAAGCATTTCTAGATACTTCCCGGAATATACTTTGTTGTTTTTCTTGGTTGAATATGACATTATGGAAAAAATACATTATGTATTTATGCATGCTGTTAGTTTTTTTTTCTATCTTTCTATCTCACATTAAGATTGTTACCTTACTTGCCATTAAAATAGTTTCTGGAAAGGTCTATCTCACTTTGCCTTTTAGAATCATCCACTCAAACCCAACCCTCTTTGCTCTATACCAGGCTCTTCTATCTGTTCCTTCCATTTTTAAGTTGTCCACAATTATTTCCAATGTTGTGCTTCAACCTCTCGAATTATAGTTCAAAATACATACAGACAAAAAAATAAAAGGAAGGTATTTTATTAAGATGAAGAGGAAAAGGTATATTTTAGTTACCTGTTTTATCATTATCAAAAATCATTCCTTAAGCACCCACTTGTACTTTTTCTATTCTATTATGCCAGCAAATCTTTGCAGGAGCGCTTAAGGAGCGGGTACCAGACTAACTAGGGAGTAAGTTGAAAGAAATTTAAGGAATTAAGGGAAGAAGCTGATTGAGAAAAATGACAGGGACTGAGATTTGAGTAGACAGGGAAGCTATAACTGGTGAACTTTGAAGTTCATTATGTTGGGTAACAATAATAAGTAGTAGTTGTATTCATATAGTGCTTTAAGGTTTGCAAAGTCCTTGATATACATTATTTCATTTGATTCTCACAACAACTTTTGGAGGTAGGTGATATTATTATGCCTATTTTACGGATGAAGAAACTAAGAGAGGTGTGGTTAAGTGATTTGCCCAGGGTCACCCAGTTAGTAAATGTCTGAGACAAAATTCAAACTCTGGTCTTCCATGACTCTAAGTCTACTCTTCTACCATATAGTTCAAGTGCATGACAAAGAGATTTTATGTAAGAGCAATATGGAAATATGCCAACTGTTACTGCATGTTTTTCCTCCTTCAAACAAATGCAATAATATCAAAGTGGATATAGAGGGGTGATCAGGAAAACCCCTGGTCAATTATAAGAGACCCCACCAGGGCTAGCAATCTACCCACTGTGCCATTTAGCTGCTAGATAGATCTAGGATAGATATGGCAATTTTCTTCTAATTTTCTTATTTATGTTGCAGTGTGATAGAGTATAGGTGGAAAAGCTGTGTTGAAGTACTGACCTTGATCCTTATTGTGTGACCTTAGCTAAGTAACAACACATTTATGAGCTCTGTTGCTTTAAAGCAGAGATTATAATGCTTATACTATTTAATATTATAGTGAATGTGTTTTGTATATATTTAGAATTGGACTACTGAATGTTTAATAGCCAGCATTGTGAAAAAAAGACACATTTTTTACGCTTTAAGTGTAATCTCCATTAATAATATTTTCTTCATTTCTTTTTAAAATCTAGTCAACCAATTAAACAATAAATGATTCCCTGGGAAAAAAAAAATAGATGAGATTTCAATGTGTGGATCTTTGTTAAGGAGCAACTCCCTTGGAAATAAACATCCTCCCTACTCCCTCAGTAGAGAGACTTCTCTGATTGGTTCCCTGTAACTCGGTTTGAATTGGTGGCTGAGGTGCAAAAGGAGAGACTTTTATTTAGAAATTTCCTTTTATGTAGTCCACAAAAATAAAGCTTAACCTTTTTACCTTAGGAACCCTTTTCTCAAACCTTCTCTTCCTTGGATTTCTATACCGGAATGTAACGTGGTGGTGGGGAAAGAAAATTTCATCAATACTTCCTCCTTCTCCTCACAAAGCAATGACAAAATAAAGAAGGAACACGTGACACACCTCCACTTTCATAAGCAAGCCTGAAACTGGAGTTTCTTCACCTACTAATTCCTGGCTTCCTTCTGGATTTTTGTTTCTTTTTGTGACCATATCAGTGACTAACAATCAGACTCAGGGAAAATGTGTTAACTGTCTTCTACTATTTGAAGGATTGTGATGTGCTACAGGGATAAGGCTTGTTCTATTTGATCCCAGAGGGCAGAACCAGGAGCCTGAATGGAAACTGCAGAAGCAAATTTAGGTTTACAATCAGAACAAGCTTTCTAACAATGGAAAGTCTCCCAAAGTGGAACATGCTGTCTCCAATGGTTGTCAGTTCCTTCTCTGGCAAGCCATGCAAGAGGAATTTGAATGACCACTTAGTAGGTATGTTGTAATGGGGCTTTTTAAGTGTATTGGTCCAATCTCTACCACCAAAACCCCAATTGTTCCACTCTTCTTATACGTTTCTTCTTTTCGTGTTCTCTTTGATCCAGTGACACTGGCCTCCTGGCTACCCCAAGAAAAAGACATTTTGCTCTGAGTATTTTCTCTGGTTGTCCACCAAGGTTGAAATTCTCTCTCTCCTAATCTTTATCTACTACTCATAAAAATCTCATCTTCTACAGGAAGACTTTCCCAACTCTTCTTAATTCTAGGACTTTTCCTCTCATTTGTTTCCTACTTATCTCTATGTAGCTTTTATGTAGATATTTATTTGATTGCTGTCATTGTAAGTTCCTTGAGAACAGGGACTATCTTTTGCCTCTTTTTGTATTCTCAGTCTTTAGCACAGTGCCTGACACAAAGTAGGGACTTAATAAAGATATATTTCAACTCTCAAATTCTGTGATTCTATAGAACCAGCAATGTCCTGCAGGAGAAATGGCAGGAAGAGGATGAGAGGTGGGGAGGAAACAGAACACTAATTATGGAATTACTTATCTTTATGCGGCATCTCAAAATTTAAAGAAAAAGAGCATTATTTCTTTAATATTTTCCAAATCTAAAAATCAGGAGACTTCCCATTTCCCTAGATGTTTTAAAGTATGCAATTTAAGTTATAGATGCTTAAGCTTTTAATTTTAACCAGACAGGCAAAGTCTGGGAATTGCAGTAAATTATAACTCAGTATGAGTTAATAGTGTGGTACGATAGCCAAAAAATAATAATACAATTTTAAGCTTCATTGAAAAATACTGCCCAGTCTAGCAGGGCATCCTTTATTAACTGGTACCTGAACCCAGAGATCAGATGAAAATTCAATAGAACTGTCTGGTAGTGAGATTGTGCTGCCTGATCTCTGTTTGCTGCCACACAGACAGACCCCAGTGTAGGAACAATTGTGGTACAAATGAAGCTGCTTCTTGTGAGTGTATTCAAAGGGTAGCTAATTGATCTAGGAAAAACTTCACTTAGATGATATTTGCTGAGTTATCTCTTTGTAGTTCTTATGAGCAAGTGGGATGAAATTTTTAATGCATTATTTGATCTCAGATAAGTAAACTTTTCTTATTAAGTATGTAATCCATTAAGCAGTAAGCACCAGCTCAATTATTGGCCCCACATACTAAATGCAAGAGAGTCATTTCTGATCCACTTGTAGTTAAATTAATCAATAAATATTTATTAACATTAGAAGAATCAGATGTGTCATTTACCTATATGTGTATTTATTATAATTTTACATTTATTTTTGTCCAGTGGTAGCCATCTCTAGGGCAGGGATGGGGAAGAAAAAAGAAAAAAGTTTACATTATAACTTTATTATACATTTCAAAGGAATAGCAAGTTATACACAATAGATTTGCAGTTTCATGTACAATCATCTCTTTTTTCTGTTCTACTATGTTATGAAAATGTTTGTTTTATTTCTTAAGTTCAGAATAAAATAGATAAAAATTTTTAAATTTAAATATAAATATATACACATATAAATTTATTATTATTTCTCAAACTGGCCAAATATACTGTAAAAACAAAAAATTACAAGTAGATATATTAATTTTACTTTGAAATAAAAATTTTCATCTTAATATCTTGATTTTCTTTGTCTTACAGATTTTTTTTTAAATACCCTATGTCAGTTGGCATAGCTTGGTCCTTCCAGGTATTCCTAAATTCTGATCCTTCTAGTCTTTGAAAACCTTTTAGGTACAACCTAGCTTAGCACAATGCCTGGCACATAATAGGTGCTTAATAAATACTTTTTGATTGATTGAACATAGTATAACTGAGAGAGTGCTAGTTTTGAAGTTAAGAAAATCTGGTGTTGACTCCAGCCTTTGACTCACTCTGGATGCATGGCTCTGGAGTTGACATTTAACCTCTTAGTGCCCTCCAAGGATAACTCTTTAAGACTACAAATCCAAAGAAAGCACTAAGCTGCTTTATGATGGTTACTTCTCTGAGGCATCATTCTATTGGTGAAATCACAGGTTGGGTCCTACCCCCATGGGTCCAGACACTATGAAACATTGTTTCTTTGTGACCCCATTTGGAGTTTTCTTGCCAAAGATATTGAAGGGGTTTGCCATTTTCTTCTCCAGCTCATTTTAAGGATGAGAAAACTGAGGCAACCAGGGTTAAGTGACTTTCTATAGCACCAATGCGATATTCACAGTGCCTATTGCAGCCAGGAATATCCCAGCACAATTCTGAATTATGAAATACCACAAGCTCTCCACATGGAAGGCAGAACCAAAACATTTATTCAGACACCAGAAAGTCAAATCCTTCATAGTAACAAAAATCTGTACAGAGTGATGATGCAGAGAACAGCACCATCCCCAAACCTTCCCCCTACCAGACTTCTCACCAAGCAGACTCCCTTAAAGAAAACCACAAACAAGCTCTCTCACTCATGCTAGCCAGCTGCCTGCATCCTTCCTAGGTCTGACTGCTCTCTGACCACTTTCCTCTCAGCTCTGCTCTAGTTCTGCCTCATCCTGTTCCACCCATTTAGCAAACTCCTCCCACCAAAGACTCCATGTGACTCTGATTTCCTGTTGATGAATGAGAAACATCTTGCCATTTTAAATTACCATTACACTTGCCCAAGGTTACACAGTTAATAAGTGTCTGGCCAGATTTGAACCAAGGAAGATGAGTCTTCCTGACTCTAGGCCCAGTATTCTATGCACTATGTTGCCAAATTGAAATATAAAGAAAAACAACCAAAAAAATGAAACAATA
>CM053770.1:434331824-434347131 GCA_028658325.1 Potorous gilbertii
ATCTATATGTGATATTTATCAAATATGCAAATGTCACAAAGTTAAGAAGGACAGCTGATATATTTTATTATAGAATTGGTTATCAAATAGTTCTTAGTTTAGAACAATGAGTTAAATCTAATTAGATGAAATTGAATAGGGGTAATTGTAAAATCTGGCACTTGAGTTTGACCAATAAGCTTATTAAGATAAAGAAAGCATCAAAAATAAGATAGAAAAGGCATGGCTAATTACAAGGTTTTCTTAAAAAGGCTTGGGAGTTTTAGTGTATTATAGCTCAATATGGATTAATAGTGTGGTATGATAGCCCTGCCCTGCCCCCTGCCCCAATATACTACAATTTTATGCTGCATTGAAAAATACCGTTCAGAACTAGGAAGGTGATAGCCTTGTTGTGTTCTGTCTTGTTTTTAGTTTTGTATTATTTTTAGTTGTGGGTACCTTACTTTAGAAAAAATACTGAGAAGCTATAGAGTACCAGAGGAAACAGGCCAAGGTGGGAAAATGTCCCCAAACTGTGGTATAGTATGATCAGTTGAAATAAGTGGGGCAATTGAAACTGGAGAAGAGACGTTTTAGAAGGGGCATACCATTGCTGCAATTGCTTGAAGGTTTCTCACATGAAATATGAATTAATTTTTTTTCTGGGTCCTGAGGGTGAAAACTAGGGCCATGAATGAAAGTCACAGAGTCAAATTGAGTGTTTGTAGAAGAAAAAACTGGTAACTAAGGTGGTACGGTGGATAGAGTGCCAGGCTTGGAGTTAGGAGGCCTCATCTTCCTGCGTTCAAATCTGGCCTCAGACATTTTTAGCCCTGTGACCCTGGGCAAACCACTACTTGTCTCAGTTTCCTCATCTGTAAAATGAGCTGGGAAAGGAAATGGCAGACCTTTCCAGTGTCTTTGCCAAGAAAACCTCAAATGGGGCCACAAAGAGTTGGACATGACTGACAGGACTGAGCAACAACAAATAAGGAAAAATTTCCTGACAGATGTATTCAAGGGTGGAATGGACTAACTTTGAAAGCTGGATAATTTCCCTTCACTGGAGGGTATTCATTGTTGTTGTTTGTCCTTCATTCTCAGAGAAATATGACTTCAAGAAGGTAATGCCATGACTTGTAAGTGAATTGGATTTAACTGAGGGAGGGTAGAAAAGCAAGCATCCTGACAATACATGGTGTGGCTGCTATCACAGGTTTTTTGATCTGCTTTTCTAGAAGGAAAGCAACTTCTGAGTGGTCAACAATCACTTCAATTAAGCATATCTATTATTATTTTTACTGAGGGAAAAGTCAGCACTCTGAACTTTGGAGAAAGTACAGAGAAATCAAAATCAATAGACATGGTTTCCAACTGTCTGACATAGGCAATACATACATCATAGATCAACAGACAGGTCCAACTGTCTGACCATTACACACATACATAGTTACCAGAGAGAGAAGCACCAACATCTGGGTTTTCAAAACTGGGGGGCTCCTTAGTGGCTGCCCAGAGTTTCATCTGGCCAAACAAAAACTTCTAAAGAATAAGTCCCAAAGTTAAACTTCACCTCAGAGGCTTTATACACCTTTTAGAGTCAGAGGGCATCACAATACTTGAGAACCAGTGCCTCATTAACAAAAAGTATAGGCCTTCCTACAAATCTTCCCTAGCCCATTACTGGGTGGGGAAGATATTCTTGAATCACATTATTCAGTAAGAGGTACTTGATTATACTAAAACAAAAACTGCATTATCAATACAGAGGGTTTGCAAAGTCACCAGCCTTACTTTCTCCTCCTGAGCCATCTGGGGCTAGTGGCAAGATATAGAACAGGACAACTGAAAATGGCCCCAGAGGGTATTCAAACACATGTTGGATGTCCATTTCTTAAACATATCCTGGAGGAGATTCTGGTTTGAGTGCAGGTTGAACTAAATGTAAGTCCTTTTGTATATCTGTGAAGTGCTTATTTTTTCTTATTTTTTTTTAAATTTTATTTTTAATTTATGGAATAAAACAAGCATTTTCATAAAGATAATTGTACATGAAACTGCAAATCTACCAAGCACAAGTTGCTATTCCTTTCCAATTTATAACAAAATTATCATGTAAATTTCTTCCCCCCAAAAGATGGCTGCCATTAGACACAAATAGGTATGTGTATACATACATACATATGTATCTAAAATTATGCTATTTATTAACTTTTTCTCTGAATGCCGATAGTGTTTTCCTCCATGTATCCTTTATAGTTAATTTGGGTATTTATAATAGGCAAAATAACTTATTCATTCAAAGTCATTCTTGAAAGAATATTGCTGTTACTGCATATAGTGTTCTCCTATTATGCTCAACAAGTATAGGTATTTTAATAACTCTGGGCATAATTCCAGATTGCTTTCCAAAATGGTTGGGTCATTTTATAATTCCACAACAATGAATTAGTGTCCCAGTTTTTTCATAACCCATCCGACTTTCTTCACTTTCCCCTTCTATCATTTTAGCCAATCTGGTAGGTATGAAATGATGTCTAAAGATTGTTTTGATCTCCATGTCTCTAATCAACAATGATTTAGACATTTTTATATAACTATAAATTGTTTTTATTTCTTTATTGGAAAACTGCCTATTTATATCTTTGACCATTTATCAATTAGGGAATTATTAATTTGTTGAACTGACGAACTGTTTATGTCAGAGATTATTTACCCAAACCTAATCTCTAGTAATCTATGATAATTGGTCCATATCTATACAGCTTGTTATCTCCCAACAAATGTCTATTGATTAACCAGAAGATAATTAAATGACAGGGACAAAACTGAAAGGATTTGGATAAAAATATTTAAACAGTGAAAATATGAAGAAAATGAGTGAGGAGAAAATCAAGTGAACAAAAAAGTGATGTTCCTTTGGGTTAGCTATTTGATTAGCAGTCTAATAAACTGCTTAGTCTTTTCTCCAAATGATTTTTTGTGATAAATTGTTAGAGAGCTTATCACATTGATTACTTAGGTTTTTAAAATGTAGACTTAAACCCCAGGATTTAGTTCTACCCAGGAATACCCTAGGTCAACCCAAGAATAAGATTTATTTTCTTATGAGGAATACAAAACTGTAAAGAGGACTTTTTAAAGATACCAAATCACAGTGAGATGCAACTGAGATTAATATATGTAGTAATTATCTTGGAGAACTCTGTTGCTTAAGAGGACTTGGAAAAGATCATAGCTAAAAACTAAAGGAAAGAGCCCCTATTAAAAATAAAATTAAGTTGGTGAGAACAAAGGCTGTTAAGTATTCATAACATCATGAGAAAAAAACATGCAAAGAGGGAGAGGTTCTGTTTGGTAGATTAAAGCAAATTATTCAAGTCAGGTCCTCTTTTTCTTCCTTCCTTCCTTCCTTCCTTCCTCCTTCCTCTCTCTCTCCCCACCTTTCTCTTCCTCCCTCTCCCCTTCCTTCTTTCCTTCTTTTCCTCCCTCTCCCCTCCCTCCTTCCTTCTTTCTTTTTTCCTATCCACCCTATAATGTCATATAATGACTCTCTGAATTCCAGACACAATTTATTCTTTAAATTTTCTTCCCCTTTGATATTTGGTTGGATAGTAAATCAACTAATGTTTAATCTACTTCCTACTATATGCCAGACATTGGGCTAAATGCTGGGATACAAAGAAAGGCAAAAGCAATCCCTGATCTCAAGGAACTTATGGTCTAATAGGAAGAGACAATATGCAAACAACTATGTATAAATAAGATGAATACATGATGGATTAGAGATAATCAACTGAGAAAAAGTACTATCGTTAAAGAGGAGTGGGAACAACTTCCTATAGAAATTCAGTTTTTAGCTGAAACTTGAAGGAAATCAAGGCAATCAGGAAGTAGAGATGAAAAGAAAGAGTTCCAGACGTGGGGAGAGGAGAGAGGACAGACAGTGAAAATGCTCTGAGCAAGATGGAATATTTTGTGTAAAAAATAATGAGGAGAGCAGTGTCGCTGGATCACAGAGTACTTGAAGAGAAATAAAATGTAAGGAGACTGGAAATATAGGCAGGGGTTGAGTGCTAAAGAGCTTTGAAAGCCAAATACAGGATTTGATACTTGGTTCTGGAAGTAATAGGGAATCACAATGGAGCTTATCAAAAGGAAGGGTAATATGATCAGATATGTACTTTAGGAAGATCATCTGGCAGCAGATTGGAGGATAGCCTCGAGTGGAAGAGTTTTAATGCATGGAGCTCAATCAGAAAGCTAATTCAATGGTCTAGGTGTGAAATGATAAGGGTACCAAGATGGTGGCAGTGTCAGAGGAGAGAAGGAAGCACTTGGGAGTTCACTCCCAAGAAGGAGAGGAAAATTCTAATGAGATAGCACAATTTTAAAGGATAACAGTTAATTGTGTCTGCAAAATCATTTGAAAAACTCCTAGGTAGTGGCCCTGGATATATTTTTAAGTTTCTAACAACAATTTTTTTTACTATTGTCAAGTGGTTTGTTTTATTGCTCTTTTGCAGGTGGCTTCCAAATAATTTGTTCATATTTTAAATTTTCCAGACCAGATGTAGTAAATAATATTTGTATCTTCTAGATTCTGCCTGCCAGCCTGCTTGTCCTTCTTGTTGTAAAGGAGTTAATCACTTCAATCTGAAACAGGTGTGACTGAATTCTGTATGGATGGAAGCTAAAGAAAGATGGATATCCCTAAAAGAAATGTGAGAAAAATAATGTTTTAGTGAGTGATAAAGTTATGTAGTCTACCTTACATTCTAGAATGCAATTATTAATAAGTATTTAACTACTCCATTTTGTTAAAGCCCAACCAGGGCATAACAGCAGGTGAGGGTTCAACAGTAATCATCTCCAGAGGAGAATAGGACTGTGGGAAAACCAAATCAGTAAGAGATTATGGTGATTAAAAGGGAAGGTAAGGTAGAAGCCAGAAATTTCCAAACCTGTGTCAAAAACCAAACATGACTGAAATTAATAGAAGCAAATAAAGTCACACTGCACAGAGTGACAGGGAAAGACAGATCTGAAAAGCCAGGGGTCAAAACCATGGAGGAATCATGTAGATGTACATGATTCTGGATCACTTTGTAGATAAATTGTTAAGTGATGCATGTGACAGTCCTGGAGCCTCCATTTGATGGACTGAGTATGACAATCATGGCCAAACTGTTATCTTAAGAACCTTCTACATAGAAAGCCAGACATATGACACATGTTTGCTGTTCAGTCATTCAGTCCTATCCAGCTCTTTCTTCCATGGACTTTAACACACCAGGTTCTTCTGTTCTCCACTATCTCACCAAGTATGTCTAAGCTCATGCTCATTGTTTCCATGATACTTTCTATCCATCTCATTCTCTGTTATCCACATTTTTCTTTTGCTTTTAATGTTTCCCAACATCAAGGCCTTTTCCAATGAATCCCATCTTCTCATTATGTGGCCAAAGTATTTAAACTTTAGCTTCAGTATTTCCAGTGAATAGTCTGAATTATTTTTTTTTCAGTATTGACTGATTTGATCTCTTTGGTGTCCAAGGAACTCTCAAAAGTCTTCTCTTGATCTACAATTTAAAAACATATTTTCTGAAGCTCTCAGTTTTCCTTAGAGTCCAATTCTCATAGTCATACATTGATGCTGGAAAATCACAGGTTTGAGTACATAGACCTTTGTTGGCAAAATGATGTCTCTGTTTTTAGTATGCTGTCCAGATTTGTTATAGTTTTCCTTCCAAGAAGCAAGCTTCTTTTAATTTCATGACTTCAGTTGCCATCTGTAGGTATCTTGAAATGCATGAATTTTATGCTTTAAAAAAAACCTCTTATGTCCCACTCACTGTATCTTTCTCTGAATATATGATATGCCTGGGTCTGAAATAATTTTGTATTATTTTCATATTTATGCTTTTTATTCAATAATGAGAAATTCCTTTTCTATTTTTCTGATAGCTTGTTTTCCTATAATAATAATTTGTGTGTCTCCTCATCATTTCTGAACATCTACTTCATGTAAGACCTTACACTAGCAGAGGATAATGCATATAAAAGTCAGATTTTTCTTTAGCAGTTCATACTTTAAGGTGGGAGAGAACAGAAATGAAGTTGAGTGATAGAGAAGCTAAGATTGAATTATGGAATAGAATCTCAGAATCTTAGAAATGGAAAGGATCTCAAGAGTTCCTAGAGTCCTGCATCAGCATCCAAGGTAGCAGCAGCAACAGCAACGTAGGACAACAACAGTGTGAAATAGTGGAAAGAGCAGAGAGTGAGGAATCAGGAAGAGTGAGAGAGAGAGAGATAGAGATATGTACACATATATGTGCATATATAAACATCTAGATCGCTATCTATACATACATAAAGATATCTAGATCTCTAGATATGCTGTATACATGTTTATGTGTATATATGTGTATGTGTGTCTAGAGACAAACACACATTTTATATATATATAAAATTTCCCTTGATATATCTATAGATACATAAATTTGGCTAGCTAGATATGCTATATAGATACAGTTAGATTTATATGTGTTGTACACACACATATATAATATATTAATATATAACACATATTAATATATACATATATTTGTGTATATATTAATATATATTTATAATATATGTGCATATATTATGTATATACATATAGTATTTCCATTGGTGTATCTATGGATATTTAGATCTCTATAGATATATAGTTAACCTAGACTTTTGAAAACCATTTTATTCTCATGTGATTCTAGGGGAAAATATATAGAAATATGGACTAGACTACATACATGGACTAGACTAAGTACAAATAATGTCATTAATGATTTGATAATAACTCGGTAGTGGTTCTCCAATGAGTACTTTAGGGACTTTTGTTCAGTCCTGTGTCCTTTAACATTTTTATCAGTGAAGTCACTATATTCACTCTATATCATTTCACTGTATCATTCACAACATGCTTAACAAATATGCAGATGACAAAGGTTAGAGGGATACCTAGCACACCGTATGATAGAGCTAGCAGCCAAGAAACCTTCCCAGGCAAGTGAATTGAGTTGAATTCAGTCAGATGAAATTTAAATGGAAAAAAAAATGTAAAGTCTTACATTTGAGATCCAAAAAAAGTCAATTTCACAATTCCAAGATGGGAGAGACAGTATAAGGTGGCACTAAAGATCTGAGATTTCAAAGGACTGCAAGCTTAATGAAAGTTAACAGTAGAATATGAAAGCCAAGAAAGTGAATATAATCTTAGGTTAACATTAAGAGAAGAATAAGTCTCACCATATTCTGCTTTGGTCTGATCACTTCTGAAGTATGATCCTTAATTCTGAGAACCACATTTTAGGAAGGATACTGATAAACTGGAGAGCATTTAGAAGGGACAACCAGGATGATGAAGGGTCTAAACTCCCTGATGTATAAGGATCAGCTAAAGGTAATGGATTTACTTAATTTGGAGAAAAGGAGGCTCTAGAAAAGTGATACTTTCAAGTACATGAAAAGCTATCATGCATAAAAATCATTAGGCTAATTCCACTTGATTCTAAAAAGCAGAACTGTGAGCAACAGGTCAAAGTTGTAAAGAGGCAAAATTAGGCATTCTGTGAGGAAAAACAAAACAGAAACTTGCTATTGACCCATTTGAAAATGGAATGTGCTGCCTCCAAAAGGAACAATGTCTCAGTATCTTTGTGTAAGCAAAGACTAGATAATAATTTGCTAGAAGTGTTTCTTTACATTTGAAAGATGATCACTGAGATCCCTTCTAGCTCTGAAATTCTGTGTTCCTATAAATTTTTGTGAACATAAGTACTCTGTACATGTGCGAGGCTAGTGTAGGGAGACAAGATGTTTTAATTTCTCATCTGCTTCACTCCTTTGAACTTCCCCATCATGCACCTAGGAATGCCAACGATAACCACTTCCTCCTATATATTCCATCAGCTTTAGTACTCAGTGCCTCATCTCCCTCATCGATACCTTCAGCACTCTTGTAACCTTGAGCAAGGCACTTAACTATTTTTGCTCAGTTTTTTCATTTGTAAAATGAGCTGAAAAAGGAAATGGCAAACCATTCATATCTTTGCCAAGAAAATCCCAAATGGAGTCATGAAGAGTTGTACATAACTGAATGAACTGAATATTAGTGGGGTAGCTAAACCAGTTGATAACCAAAGATCATTTATTCTTGGCTTTCATCAAGGATTGAAGATGGTATTTAAAGATTTAGCTTTGACGCTAAATAGGTTCTACCCTCATCAGTTCAAAGTGGGGGAAAATAAAAGCTAGAGAAGATACATGTTTTACAGTCCGGGGGTAGGCAATCTGTAGCCTTGAAGCCACATATAACCTTCTAGGTCATTGGGTGCCACCTTTTGACTGAGTCAAGTTTTACAGAACAAATCCTTTTATTAAGGGGATTTGTTTTGCTAAGTTTGGATTCAGTCAAAGAGCCACACTTGAGGACCTAGAGGGCTACATATGGCCTTGAGGCTGCAGGTTCCCCATCCCTGTTAGACAACTGAAATACATTCATGGACAAGGAATCTAGTAGTGATAGATTAAAGAAATGCTCATTATTTGTCAATGATGGGAGCATAGAGAAGATATAAGAATGAATCTGGAGTGTCATGGGTAAGCAAAATTGTAGTAACATGAGCAGAGGAAAAGCAGTGAAAAGAGGGATGCAAGGTTCAAAGTTGTGAAGTTGTATGAAGATGAAGAACAAAGTTTTAGAGAGGGTACATTAACTCCTGAACCACAAGTGTCCTGTGAGGAAGCGGGTTGGAGGTCAGAAGGGTGATATAGCAAGAAGTCCTAAGAGAAAACCATGATTGAAAAGGGGCAGAGCTGAGTTAGAAGTAGTCTTGTGCTAGGGCGGCCAGTGTCAGAGCACCATCAAAAGAAATGGATGATTTTAAGGCTGCCTTGCTTTCAGTAAACCTCAGAGTCCATAGGGCGTAATTGAATTAAAGGTAATAGGACTTTTCTCAAGAGACAGCTCACTTTCCAGTGGATCTCTTGGAAATTGTAGGTGGGTAATTTTGTTTCTGCTTTGTGAATTCAGAGAGCCTAGACCACTCAGCCTCAAACAACTCATGATACTGAGCCATCATGGTTTCCGTAATAGAGCTTTCTGAGATGCCCCTAACCTCATTCATCCACGTCCTTTGATCTCTTCAAATTACCTCAATCCTTGGTGATTCGGGTTGTTTGCAATGCTTTCATGGGAGACCTGACTAGAAGTAAGGCTGGAATAACCCTGTAAAAGCAGTCAAAGTTCACTTGAAATTTGAAAGCAGATTTCAAATGTCTAAATTAGAAGGTCTCTCTCAGAAATTTTGGAGAAATCTCTTTACCTTGTCTAGAAAGTATTTATACTTTTTTTATGAATGTGTCTATGTGAATCTTGTAGAATGTACTGTAATAGGGGAGTTGGGAGGGGATGGTAAGAATCTCACCTTTAAATAAAAATATTTTGGGTGAACTTAGAAATCGTTTAAGATTTAAGGCTTTATTCTAAAGTCTGTTTTAGTTCAATTTTCTGAATTTCCACAGTATAGTTTAGCATCTATTCATTTTTATAGTGTTAATGTAAGAGTAGGGGAAGCAAGCTGGGAGTGACTATAAATTGGGATGACTGTAATGAAGGCTTGGAGGTAGAAATACTGCTTTACTCTCTAACCACCCAAAGTGCTTCCCTTTCAGGACCTGGGGAAGGCGATGAAAGGGTGACTCAATCCTAGGAACTCCTTTAAATCTAAATAACTGTGTACATCCCTAGGAGGTATAAGTTCACTGGAAGGGGAAGGAGAATTTATTTTTTACTCTTTGTATACTTGGATGTGAGTCTATTCCCTTTCCTCAATTTTCTCTCTATTTTAAACCACACAGCTACAAAAGTGATTTTCCTAATTAGATTTGGTTGGATCCTCCCTGTTCTCCCACCACCCTATCCCCTTCCCCCCCCAAAAAAAAAACCCAACACCAATGTTTTCATTTGATTTCCAGAATCAAATATCAACTCCTGTTAGGCATTTAAAGTTCTTCACAACATGGAGCTTCCTTCCTTCCCAGACTTCTTCCACCTTACTTCCTTCTACATACTCTAGAGACCAATAATATAGGTTTTTTATTAATAACATTTATTAAACTCCTACTATATGCCAGACTTAAACTTGGTTCTGGATGTTGTTGTTGCTCAGTAATTCAGACATGTCTGACTCTTCATGACCCTATGAACCACAGTGCATGTGAAATTTTCTTGGCAATAGTACTGGAATGGTTTGCCATTTCCCTGTCTAATGGATTAAGGCAGAGAGGTTAAGTAACCCCCTTAGGATCACACAGATAGTACGTGTATGAATCCAGATCTGAACTCAGGTCTCCCTGACTCCAGGGTCTAGTAGTGATAGATTAAAGAATTGCTCATTATTTGTCAGTGAGGGGAGACTAGAGCTCTGTCCACTGGGACAACTAGGTGACTCAGGATGTTGAGGGATCAATGACGGTCAGGAGAGCAGAGGGGTTTTTTAGTAAAAACCCATTTAGTAAACTCCAATGACTTCCAATCACTTCTAGGATCAAATATAAAATTTCTGTTTGAGTTATAAAACCCTCCATAACCTGACCCCTTCCTAGTCTTTTCCTTTTCGTTTGTCTACATTTCATTTCCCTCCACATACTCTGAAATACAGTAACACTGATCTTGCTGTTTCTTATGTACAATACACCATCTCTAGCTCTAAGCATTTTCCCAGGCTGTCCCCCATACCTAGAATGCTCTCCTTCATCTTCACCTCCTACCTTTCCTGGCTTCCTTCAAGTCTCAATGAAAGTGTCACCTATAAAAACCTTTTCTAGTCTTCTCTAATCTTAGTGCCTTCTCTCTGAGACCACCTCTAACTTTTCCTGTCTGGATCTTGGGTGAACCTAAGTTGTTTGCATGTTATCTTCCCCTTTAGACTATGAATTCCTTGAGAGCAAGGACTGTTATTTTCTACTTTTTTTTTTGGTATCCACCACACTGAGCACAGTACCAGACACATAATAGATGCTTAATAAATGCTAGGTAACTGATTTAATAAATACTTTTTATTCATTCATCCATTCATTTAGTTCTTTTGCACCATCTCTCCCTTTTAACGGAATTCACTATGTCCTAACCTCCGAATCTTGAAATCCCTGATTTCCTTTAAGACTCAGAGTAAACACCACCTCTGTAGGAGAACTCTCTGGGTAGTGTTTTCCCCTCTAAGACTACTTTCCTTCTTTTATTTAAATACAATTTTATTTTATTTTCAACTCCAAATTCTCTTTCTCCCACCTCTTTCTTTCCTTCACTGAGAAAGTAAGACACATAAAACTTGTATATACATATATCTAGAATGTGTGCATGTCTGTAGACAAGCAAAACAAATTCCCATGTGAGTCATAACCAAAATATGTGTGACATATCAGTCTGTACTCTGAGTCCATCATCTTTGTGTCAGGAAGTAAATAGCCTGTTTCATCATGAGTCCTTTGAATTGTGGCTGATCATTGCATCGATTGGATTTTCTAAGACCTTCAAAGTTGTTTGCTTTACAATATCATTATATAAATTATTGTCCTGGTTCTCCTTACTTCAATTTGCTCAGTTTATAAAAGTTTTCCAAGATTTCTCTAAAACCATCTCCTTCATTCTGTCTTACAGAACACTAGCATTAAATTGTTTTTATATACTATAAGGGACACCTGCTCAGTTTCCAATTTGTTGTTACTATATGTAGATTATTATATAAATGAAAAATAAAGCCACATCTCAATCTTTGGCATTTGTTATCATTAAAAGGACATGTCAAAATATTTTAAATTAACTCCTTGTGTCTACTTCATTCAGAGGTGAAATGTGTATTCATATATGAAAACAAATATATTGTAGAATCATAGATAGATTAATTCCCTACTTGTTGTTTGGATTGTTTGTGAACTCTTCAGGAAACATCATATTTTCCACAGTGAATAATGTAAAAGAGAAGGCAAGGGGGATTGAAAACTTGGGCTTAGCTCAAGTGCCACCTCCTATTTGTGATCTTTCCTTTTCTGATCCTCCCAAGGGTTAGTGACCTTCAATTTATTTTGTATTTATTACTCCGTGTACATGTGTTCTCCCAGAATAAGGTAAGCTCCTTGAAGGAAGTAACAATTTCCTTTTCTTTTTTTTTTAGTCTCTATATAGTAGTCATTTAGCACAGTGTTTATCACAGAGTACATAATAAGTGTACATTGAGTTACATTGAGTTGTATCATTATATTACCTTCTTCCAAAGAACCAAATGTATGTTACTATATTTATTACTTATATAAAAAAGACTCTGCTTTATGGTACACATTTGATTCATCAATATGGAGAATAGTATTATAGGAGCTTAGTTGAGGGTGTGCTGGAATAAATTCAAACTGACGGACTAGGGTTGATGGTTAAACTTTCAATGAGTATATTTACACCTGAGAATCTAGCAAATGCTACAAATCAGAGTTTGATTTATTGCTCTGTTATTTGCCTAGATTTGAAAAAGTGATGGAGAGAATGTTAATGATGCAGATTCAATTTAAAAGTATATTATGTTTACATTTTTTGAGAGTCAGTTGTTAAACATTCACCAGCATGCTGCAGAATCCAGTACATAATGAAGGAGCATGAAGAGTTCTCTTAAAAGAGTGCTACCAGTTACACAAATCAGGTGGCAATCTCATCCTTTTATATTCACATAACATAGAATCATGCCCAGGTATGTACATCATAATGGGAAAGAGATGAGCTGATATTCTCTTGCTTTAGTATTTTCAAGCTATTTCTGTCATGAAAATCTATTCTGGATCCAATCTCACATGACTTAAATAATTCAAAATAAGGAGAGTACTTGAAAGTATATTTCTGTAATAGGCTTTAGGTTAGAAAGAGGTCTCATTGATTAAATGATTGAATTGTCCTCTGACTAAATAAATAGTTTAAGTAAGTGATCTGCACAGTATCCAATTCTATAAGAGCCATGAAAAGGAAGAGTCAATTGAAAAACAAATAAAAATAGAATTGTCATTAATTGCTAAGCAAAGAGTTCTATTCTAAGAAGCCGATGGGAAAGGAATAACCATTTATGTAGTGTCTACTATGTACCCAGCAATGTGCAAGTGCTTTTAAAATACCATCTCATTTAGTCTTCACAACAACCTTTACAGCTGAGGAAACTGAAGCAAATGGAAGTTAAATTCCATACCCAGGATCACAAAGTTAGGAAGTATCTGAGACCAGATTTGAACTTGGGTCTTCCTGATTCTAGGCATTGCTCCATCCACTGCACCACCAGTTGCTTCTAAAAACAACGATGATAATTTATTTACAAAGTATGCCCATATGGGCACACACACACATATCAGAATCCTGTGAGATAAATATTCAAGGAGTTTAATCTAGATGTGCAAAAGGTGACAATGGATTCACTAGATCAACATTTATTAAGAACATTTTATGAATGAACAAATTAAAAAAATCAAGTGTTTACTATGTGCAAAGCACTGTGCTAAGTTTTAGGGACAGAAATAGTATAGTAAGACAGTCTCTGATCTCAAGGAACTGATTCTGAAAGTGGGAGATCACACATATAGGTTTTGGCTTCAAGTCAGATGAAAATACTTCATGGCAAAGAAGATATTGATCCATCTGTTTTGGGGTTATTTTTACTCATAAAATAGTATTCATTTTGATGCTGATGTTGTCCAAGGACTTTGATAGTGACAGCTTTCTTTTCTAGGCCTTCAGGCTGGCCATCAAGGACTTAAGGACTATTTCTGCAACTACCTGCAGAAATAGTTCCTAGGTCCACTCTCCATAAGGGCTGATGGTTGGATGATGGTTATGTGGACTGGATTAGAAGTAGTGGGGTGATGTGAGGGACTACTATTCTTGGGGTTCATTCATAAAGACAGGCCAAGAGGAGATAAAACGTTCCCTATCTGCTGATGGTATACTTGGAAAAATTCTAGAGATACCAACTGAGGCTTCAACAAAGTTACTGGCTACAATATAAATCCTAAAAATCAACGACATTTCTTTATAATAACAAAATAAAAGAAGCAATAATAGGGAAATCCTATTCCAAATAACTACAAAATGCACAATATATGAGAGTTAACATCACAGAATATAAAAATCTTGTATAGATTAAATTGCAAAGCAGTCCTTAAAGAAACAGAGAATAACTTAAGTTGTTGGAGGAATATTCAGTGCTCATGGCTAGGTCATGCTAACATAATAAAAATGACAATGCTACCAAAATCAGTGGACGTTTTCAGTGCTACAATAATCAAATTATCAGTGGTTTACTTTGTTAAAATTTATTAAAATAATAATAAAATTTATTTGTAAATACAAAAATATAAAAGGAAATGACACAAAGAAGTAGGGACCAAAAGGGATATGTCTTCCAGACCTCAAACTACTATAAATTATCAGCCATGAAAACCATCTGATATTAGTTAAATAATAGAAGATTGATCAATGGAACAGATTAGACAAGAGAGAAACAGAAATAATAGAACTGAATAACTTGGGATTTTTATAAAGTGGAAACTATAATTTAGGAAAAATTCCTGACCAAAAAAATACTTTTAGGAAAATTGTAAAGCAATCTGACAGAAATTATACTTAGATTAACACCTTACACCATATTTCATAATGCATTCAAAATGGCTATGCAACTTAATATTTTATAACTGTTATTTATTTATATTAAAATTTCTTCAAATTTTCTCCTTCCCTTTAGCCCCTCTCTCACCCAATGAGAGGGTAAGCATATGATATCAATTATATATGAAAAAATTGTACTATAGCTCAAAGTACATCAGTTCTCTCTCAGGAACTGTATAGAATTTTTTATCAAGGATCCTTTGGAATTGACTTTGCTCATTGTATTGATCAGAGTAGCTAAATATTTCACAGTTGATCATCTTACAATGTTGTCATTACTGGGTACAATGATATCCTGGTTCTATTCACTTAACTTTGCATCATTTCTTATAGGTCTTCCCAGATTTTTCTGAAAGCATCCAGATTATCATTTTATATAGCACAATAGTAATTAATTACGGTCATATGATACAACTTGTTAAGTCATTCCCTAAATGATGAGCATTCTCTCAATTTCTAATTCTTTACCACCAAAAATAAAAGAGATGTTATAAATATTTTTGTACATATAAGTCCTTTCTCTTTTCTTTGATCTTTTTTTGGGGAAAATAAAACGAGTTAAAAAACTATCAAAAGGTGTGT
>CM053770.1:434347631-434375902 GCA_028658325.1 Potorous gilbertii
TATGTGAATCTTTCTACTCCACCATCTTGGCTCCTCCCGAACCTTGTTTTTATTAGGAACTTTTGGACTGAAGCTATTCAGATATGGTTTCCAGTTCAAACAGGCACCCAATTTTGTTTTCTAAAATTAATCTAACCCATAGTTTCTATTGTTTTAAAAATTTTGTAGAATTTATTTTTGCTGTGTATGTGATTTCCATAATTATATACTTACCATATGGATTTGATTAAAATGATATGTCCCTTTGATTCCTCTTTTTGTAATTTCTAGAAAGAAAAGGGAAATGAAAATTTCCTTATCTGAATATCTTGGATGATACAAAAAAATGATTCTCATTTCTCCAGAACAAGTTTTTTCTTTCTTCTGTGTTGTTTGAATATCTGTTTTGGTTTTACCTTGTTTCAGGTTAAAGGTTGAATTAAGATTTTTTCTCCTTATATTGCATTTTTACTAGATTTTTACTTGGTTAGTAGTTATTTGTTTTCTCACTTCAAGATACTTAAGTTGCTTTAGCTGAGTAAAAGGTTTTATAATATGCTTTTGTACATGCCAAAACATGTAAATAATTCACTAGTGTGATTTTCTCTGGTGACAGGATAAAAGATGGAGGAAACAAGAATAGAGAAAACATTTTGTTAGATGAGAAACCATTAACAAGGACAGTTTTTCATCCACTGATCTATCTCTAGCATTTGGTAAAACCAAGCTCTTAAAGCTAGTAAATGAGATAAATGTGCGCTAAATGTGTCAGCAAAGGCTAATCTGGTGTTTGCCTACTGAGGCTGTGCTCCAGGAATGTGTCTTCATTCTGCCAAGGAATGCTGCAAAACTCTTTAACAGGATGCCAATAAGAAATTGAACCTATTCTTGAAGGAAGTAGTATTCAAATTCATGGTAAATGCCATTGAATTTCCAGCCAATTAAATAATATCTTCAGAATGTTTACATTTTTTCCCTCTAATGTATATAAGATTAAACACATATGTGGTCACCTCTGTTAGAGAAAATGATTCAGTATTTATAAATCAGTGAGCTCTAACCTGAGTAGCTTTCTCATTTGGAGTTCTTTTTTCTTACATAGCAGCAAACTAATGATGCACAAGGAAATCAGCCCAGTGAATTGACCTAGTGCTTAATACAAGGAAATTTTGCCCACCCCTACCTACCATGATTGTCTTTGAAGCCACTAGGAGGTGGTTTGTATTATCAATCCCACATAAACAACTTAAAGCTCAATCAATAGTCATTACAGTTCCTTCTCCATTTGTTTCAAATTTATTCTGTGGATATCCTTTGTGAGAAATGGTGACTCTCTTGGATGATGAGTCAGGCCTCAAATCTCATTAATTAGTGCAATTTCAGTGGCTCACATGATGTGCAGACCTAGGTAGCAGATAAGACCAAAGCCCAGGGTTCTTCCAAGGTTATTCTATTCCTTGCTCTCTAAGATAAGAATATTTGATCACCCTCACACTTGGGTCATCCCTCTGATTCTCTCCCTCTTCCTACTTTCTCTGGAATTCAAGAGATTCAAAATTCCCATCAACTGTCCCATTAGTGGTTAAAGCTGAATGACTTAAATAGTCGCTGAAGCGGCAGAGGTTAATAGCTGCAGAAACATCTTCATTAGGAGTGTCAAGATACGGTGAGGACAAATAGATAAGGAGCAATAGAAAGGTAGGGCCAGCTTCAGGTAGTATGTCCTCTCATGGCAGAGAGAAGTACCAGTTATTGACTCAGGAAAGGTACTGATCCTAGGAACCTGATTCAATGATCTGGCCAGCAGATAGCTTAAAGAAATTTCAAAAAGACTCTAGAAAGGGGAAAAAGGACTTCTAGGACCAGGGTTTTTTGAGGTGCCCCACTTTCACACATGTTCTTCATATATATCCTATAATACTATTGTATTTTAATGATAATAGCTTGCATTTATGTAGAGCTTTAGTGCAGCTAGGTACTACAGTGTATAGAGTGAAGGGCCTGAAGTGAGGAAGATTTCCTGAGTTCAAATCTGGTCTTAGACACTTAACTAGCTGTGTCATTTAACCCTGTTTGCCTCAGTTTCCTCATCTGTGAAATGAGCTGGAAGATGAAATGGCAAATCATTCCAGTATCTCCACCAAGAAAACCCCAAATAGGTTCATAAAGAGTCAGACATAACTGAAACAACTGAATGACAAAAATATATATAGAACTTAATCTGTGCCAGTTATCATGTTAAACTCCTTATAATCTTTATCTTTTAAGTTTGAGCTCATGCTCCTCATAGGTGTGGCATATTTTTGTGGAGGAGTATACAGCAGGGTTTTTTTTGGGGGGGGGGGTTGTACTAATGGTTCCTACTATATTCTTTTATGAAATAATTTTCTATAACCTAATTAAATCTGAAAGGCTAAAATTGTTCATGGGGAGAACAACAGTTGAAATTCAAGGCCTTTATTCATAGAAACATGGTCCCTTAGGTTTACTTCTAGAACTATAAGTGAGTCATAGTAGGTAGTCATCTCTCTAGAGACCCCAAACTGAGGACAAGTATTGGGTGCAGAAGTAGTCCAGAGGGGCTATTATATCTCTCTCCTTTCATCTCTCCATATATGCATGTATAAATGCTAACAATTTATATATATATATATATATATACATATATATGTGTGAACATTTACATATACACACATGTATTACCGCTATGTGTCTGTGTGTATATAGTTGTCTTCTGTATAGCATACAAGCTCCTTGAAGACAAGGACTCTCACCTTTGTCTTTGTGTCCTATGTACCTAGCAGTGTCTGGCACATAACAGCTGTTTAGTCAATGCTTGATGATTGTAAAAGCTTATGAGGTGAAGCAGGAGCCTTGTGACTTATTTCCTCTTTGTCAGAGACAATGAGCAAAGAGCATCACCGTCTACTGTACAAGAACCCCAAGACCTGTGGGGTTAGTATGTCCACGGAGGAAAGAGAAGGTCATGACAAAATTCTGCAATTAGTAGTTGGCTAAGTTTAGTTTCTGCTTTGAGGGTACCTTACCCTCATGGCACTAGACAGATGAAACACATGCTTCTGTGGCTGTTCTACAAGGAAGACACCTGTAAAATGTACTTCCTGTTCTTCTCTCTAGCCTGGTGGAGGCAGAGTGAGTTACAGAGAACATACAGAAGGCACTGAAGGCCCCACAGAAGATGAACTCCCTTACACTTTTTTCTTGTACAATTGGATGGATTTCATCCCACTACTGTAAAATGGTACTAGCTAGTCTAGGTGCTACCAAGAAATAATATCCCTGAAATTCTTGAATAGCTTACTGTTAATTATTAGTGCCACAGCGTAACATCAGAGCTAGGATTCCACGCTTGTATTCTACCACCTCTCCACCAGTGGCATCAAAATTCTTCTCAATAGCCGTTTTTGTTGGGATTCTTTTCCCCCAACCTGTCAGGGTTCCTCTTCCCTTTTCCTGATGGGTAAATATGCCCTCTTTAGGTACTTCTCATTGAAATGGCTAACCAATTTAGGAATTTTGATGCCCTCTGTTTGTTAATAGATCTGATTTTCTGGTCTTTCTCCCTTCCTAACCAATGCTACTACCTCTTCAGTGGTACTACTACTGTTTCTCTTACAGACCAAGATCCCCTGGACTATAGCTTTTTCTGATATACTCATTATAAAGGAACTGTTGTCACTTCTGTGGTAACTGCAGGCATTTGGGTCGGCATACAGATTTGATGTACTATATATGAAAAAATGGGGGTGGTTCTTCATGGACCTAGAGAGTTCAGAGAATGATTAATTTGAGAATTGGAAAGAATTTCACTGACCATCTAGTCCAATCCATACACTAAAAGGAATCTCCGCTATATCATCAAGCATGACAAGTGGTTATTCATTTTTGAACAGATTGAGCATGTAAGTCTCTAAAATGGCCCTGGATAGCCAACCCCAGAAGGCCTATAACCTAGCAAATGCAGATGCTACTGGTTCCGAAAGGGAACTTTTATTTTTCCATTGGTCTTCCTTCTACCTCTTCTGTGTCACTTAAGCTTTGTTTTGAAAATACTCCTCCCTAGGCTGACCTCATTTGATCTCTAATGTATCTGTGATGTAGAGGTCAGAGGTATAGGTATAGCTTAACTTTATATCAAGCCTTTTTATTTCCTTTTCCAAAAGGACAAAGTGGATTTAATTCTATTCGATAAGTATTTATTAAATGTCTCCTAAATTCCAGGAGCTGTCTTAGAGGCTAAGTATATAAAAACAAAAGGAAACAGTCTGTGTCCTGAAGAAACGTCTATTCTACTAGATGGAAATCACTTAGACCTCAATAAGGAAAACACAATATGTATCCTTTAAAAATAAAATATTATTATTTTCAGATAAAAGATAAATATTTAAAGAATCCTTCCATAATAATGGCTCCAATCTCTGTCCTCTCCACTAACTTAAATTGTATCTTACTTTTAGTAGTATTCCACAGTCATTATGCAGGAAAGGAAGAAGATGCTTTTTTTTTCTCAGCCCTTTTGTCTTCCCCAAAGCAAACCTCTGTTGGCCCAACGGAACTTAACAGTCCAATCACTAGTAGTAGGAACAATTGTTTATCCCTTAGGGTGGTGGGTACTGAAACCAGGAGCAGAGAAGAGAAGTGATCAAAGTAGAAGGCCAAGTTCTGAGGTAGACAGAGAGAAAATTGACAAGCCAATGGTAACAAGAAAAGCAGAAGTTGAGAATTTGGGACAAGTTAAATACATAGGGATAAAAGCCAAGACAAAGAAAGAAAAACAAGGACCAATCGCAAAGTCAAGTAAGGCAAGTCAATGTACGATCATGGCTCCTAACTGGATGACAGCCTCTTAGCTGAGAATAAACTCTATTAGGATGTTTTTTGCTGCTAGATTGGTGAATGATGGATGTCATACCTATAACCAGGGTGAATGACTTAAGATTTACCTTAAGTTATGTAAATTTCAATAGAACTGACAACACTTGTGGCATTTCAAAATCAAAGAAACATTTGTGTTGAATCCTTGTGAGCAAGATTAACTTGTTAAAATAGGAAGTCACTTAATGACATATTCTTCATCCCGGTAGCTGCATCCCAGGGCAGATCTTTTGTGCCTGGTCCTGACTTATTTCTTCCCCCATACCATTTCCTTTGATGAGCCTCTCATTGTTACAGGGTCTATGTGCCCAGAGGATGGCCCAGGGTTTCTGTCTCCCTACTAAAAGGCTCTGTCCTGTTGTCTCCCTCAGCCCCTCACTCCCAAGAACCACAAAATGTATCTTTAAAAATTGATTTAAGAGCACATTTTTCTTCTTTTTGCCTTGTATAAATTTTGTACAGGATTCCACAAAGAACAAAAATTGCTGCTTACAACTCTGCTACATGTTCCCCTTTCTTTGTATCCCTTTTCTCCTCTCTAAGACTCAAAGAATAGGCCTTCAGAACATCTGTTGGATAAAAAGAGCAAGCTTGATGTATGCACTGTCTTGAAACCCTAGTATCCCAAAAGGAAGGGCCACTCCTGATCTTGATTCATCAGTGCTTTCTTCAGAAAGAATACTTCATGAAGGCCTTACTTGAAAAAATTCTGATTCTGACTCAAATTTATCTTAAAAAGAAATTATTCTCATGACCAAAATCTAATAAAATAATCAATCTACTGTTTTTATAGAATGCTCCCCAGCCACTATGTGTCCAGATTCTTAATCCTTTTCACTTGTCAGACACTTGACATTCACCAGCTGTGTAACCTTGGGCAAGTCACTTAACACCAATTGCCTCACCTTGGGTCATCTCCAGTCATCTTAATGAATATCTGGTCCCTGGATTCAGATGGCTCTGGAGGAGAAGGGAGGCTAGTGACCTGCATAGCCCTCCCTCACTCAAAACAAAGTCAAGTGAAAGTCATGTCATCATTTCTCTGATGGCTTGGTCTTCTTCGACAACAAAGGACTAACACATCTTTTCACTTGTATGTTAAACATGCATGGCCCTGTTTACCTCTCCTCAGGGAAAATGATGATTTGATGTTTTTATTGGTTTTCAGCTGTTGAGGAGATACATTTGATAATTTGATTTAAGCAAGGGTTTTTAACTCATTCTGTGTTTGTATTGTTTGTTTTCACTTTTGATAATTATGATCGAATATAATCGGTTTCCTTTGTAATTTTATTTATTTTGTGTATTAAAAAAAACATCTTTTTTGAGAAGGATCGATAAGCTTCCCCAGATTGCCTAAAATGAAAATGATTTAAGAACTCCTGATCCAGAGGAATCTTTGAAATTCAGTTTAATTCAGCACATATGAGCAGACTACTAGCTTTTTGCTTGCATTTTATATGTGCTCTAGATTATATTAAAAAGCATAAGAAATAGATAATAAATAACTTGAAGGCAAAAACAGTTTCAGGAAAGAAGATGTATGTGATTAGGTGTAATCTAATATAGACAACATTGCAACTATAGGGTGCTCACTCTCTATCTTTTCAAAGAGTTCTGTTTCCCACAGAATAGCTAGGCCAGCTCTACTTTGGGGTTATCCTTAATGTCATGCAGAAATTTGGTGAAGGGCTAGCACAAGGCTGTCCAGGAGACTAGGGTTTAGTACTGGAACTGTTCTTCAGAATTAAAGAATCATCTTCCCAGATCCACTACAACATGAACTGTGTGGACCTACTAACTAGGAATCCAGAGGCAGCCTTATAGGCATTAGATCAAACAGTGACTAAGAACTCTTGTCAGGCTGTTGGATTCTTCCTGAAAGGAATGGTTCACTTTGAACTAGAAAGGTTCCCAGAAGCTCTTTCTGACCATGTTCTGGTCTAGGTTAGCCTGAGAAACAATACCTTAATGACTAGGTTTATAGTACAGTTTACAGTACAGGCTATAAGCTTGGGAGGTATTGTACAACATAACAGCTGTGCAGTGCTACTTGAAGATTAGAAAAAGCCATCTCCAAGAGACCAGAAGGGAGTCCAATCAGTCCAGAGGCTGCCCTGAACTGGGTGCAGAAATGTATCTTTATGGACCTTCTGCAAATTCCCAAAGATGAAATTTTTTGCCCCTAGAAGAAAGATGTAGAGCAGGTGAATTCCTTGATTTTCCTAGGGAAGCTCAAGGTCATTGCATCTGTCAATCCTAATGAAAAGTACATGGATTTTGAACCGTTCAGGCCATGGAGAATTGATGGGCCATTCTTGCTGGTGGATCCCATCAACCAAGTGAAAGGAGATAAACCAGAAAATCACAATGGCATCCCACATTCACCCACAAAAGAACAACCTAAAAAGTCTTATTTAAACCCAGTTGAGGAGCCAATTTCTCCACTTCAAGGACTCCCTCCTCCTGAAGTGGTCAGTCTGGGCTCCACAGTATACTCTGAAATATTGGTCCCATCAGTTCAGGGAGAGGTGCGCAGCAGCTCAGTCACATCTGTCAGCCTCAGTGTGCATGTAGCTTCACTATGACCCTGGAGATGAAAAGGGGAGCATCTGTGCCTGTCCTCAGAGCCCTGAGATACAAGGTCCTGCATGAATTAACTCCTGCACAGCTCAGTTATAGCCACCAGGACAGTAGGAAGTTCATTGCAATTTCTGGGGAAGGGGCATATAAAAAGATGTGGCAGCAGCAGACAAAAGACTGAGTGAGAGTCCAGTGTCAGGGAGCAGAATGCTGTGAAGACCAGTAAGTGCTCTATTGAATAGTTGTTCAGCGCAGGGACCTGAAGCCCTAGAGTTCTAGGAGGGGATACCCTGGACATTCTCTCTGAAGTGATTGACAAGGAGCTGGAGGGCCATCGCTGGGGTCACATTGGAATTTTCCCCAAGTATTTTGCTCAACTAGCTAGTGTGGCCAAAGAAGAAACTCCATTTGAACCACTCTTGACTTACAGCTTCTGAAATACTCAAGAGAAGAACCAGGACCAAGGAGACCATAAGGACCAGAATCTTGCCATCAGTAAAATTCCTATTCCCACAACCACAGTGTTCCCTAGGAATGCCATCTACATGAAGATTCTGCCCCTAAAATCCCCCCCAGATTGTTTTTTTTAAATGCTCACTTTAAGTTTTAATAACTGAAAACTGCACTAAGATGCTTGGTGCCCTCTGCATGCACAACTACAATAATATTAACAACCCAGTATATGTCACAGTGAAAAGAATGTACAATGACATAGTGAAAAGATTGGCAGAGATCACCTAGAGATTTTGGAATCTTTTTGTTTACAAACTATCAGCCAAATTTTTATTCCAAAATCCTATGAGAAGGAAGGGGATTGATTGGACTTGTGATTTCATTGGTATAAGAGTTTTCTTAGAGGAGAAAACTCCCTCTTATCCATGTACATGTTGTCTATAATTTGTGGTCTTAGAAAGTTGCCTAAAGCACTGTGAGTTTAAAAGACTTGACCAGGGTCACACAACCAGTTTATCTCACTTACTTTAGAAGATGCAGACATCTAGTTTCTGGAAGGGAATCACTTCCTAGGACATCTGCTTCCTGACTATTAGGATAATAGGATGTGGAACTGGAAAAAGGGAACTGAGAGGTCACTGAATCCAACTTCCTCATTTTATAGAGGGAGAAAACAAGACTCAGAGAAGTGATTTGCTCATGGTCACAAGGGTAAGAAACAGTAAAACAGAAATCTGAACCTGGGTCCTCTTCCTCTTATCCCAGTGCTTTTTCCACTGTGCCCAATAATCACTGAGGCAAGAGAAAGCTGGAGGGCAGCCAGACCACTCCTATCAGCCTTAGAAACCAAGATTCCAGGTATCTAGCCCATTGCTTGAATGAAACAGCAACAATTTTGTAGTATAAGTTTTAAAAAATGAAAGAGAGGAAGCAAAGCAGATATCCATTAATTCAGGGCTTAAAAACAAATTGTGGTAAATAAATTTAGTGGAATACTCCTATGCTGTATGAAATTAGGAATATGAAAAATTCAGAAAAATATAAGAAGGGGGATGAATGTGTGTATCTTCTCTGGCTCTAAGAGGATTCACCTGTGTTGTGACTCAGGAACAAGGATTTAGATTTTGGGGTGACACAGGAGATCCTTGTTAGTGCCTGTGATTGGGGGCTTTGTCAAAGAAGATTGGCAACTGAGCCAGGAAGAGCTCTCTTTCTTTCTCTCTCTCTCTGTCTCTGTCTCTGTCTCTGTCTCTGTCTCTGTCTCTCTCTCTCTCTCTCTCTCTCTCTCTCTCTCTCTCTCTCTCTCTCTCTCTCTCTCTCTCTCTCTCTCTCTCTCCTCTGCCCCTCTCAGTAGGTGAGCACAAAAAAAAAGGACTTCCAGCATCTTTAGGCCCTACCTGATTTAGAACACAGAAGTCCCTTGAGCTTTTGGCAATTGTGAGAGGGGAGTAGGAAAGTAATTTCTATCTCTTACCCCAACCCTTAGCAGTAACTAGAGGTACATGACACAAGAACACATGCTTGCTTAGGTGAACCAGAGACTGAACCTGAAGGCCTTAACTATCTCTTCTGTTTTAAATTCTTGTGGTCATTGTGTGTGTTGAGCACAGATACCCAAATGGACATCCTAAGAGAGGAGCATTTCCCCTCCTTGGGGTGTGCTACTTGAGTTTGAGAGATTAGGAATCTTTGAGTTAGTTTTGGTTGTCTAGGAGGTTACCATCCTTTTGTGAGGGGAAGGGTGCTACCACCAGAATTCAGCAGCCAAAGAACTAAAGCCAGAGCATTTCCCAAATGGATTGTAGATTAAACAGTGTAAGTGGGAAGTAAAAGTGAAATGTTTGTTCAGCAGTCCCACAAAATACCTTTACCTTTGGGGAAAGCATGACATTATATGTATGTATGTACACGTGCATTCATACATGCATGTGTATACATGTGCATGTAAACATACATGTACACATATATGCATGCGTATATATGTACATATACACAGATTATTATATTGTTTAATTTTTAGCTATTTGTTAATATACACTTATGGATCTTTTGTGTTTTAAATATTTCTTTTGTAATAGGACAAAAAAATTGCATCCTATATCTGATATCTGCTTTTTACATTGAATACTTTTACTAGAAGGAACAATGCTAATTCCTTTTAGGGTCGACATGAGACATGAGTTTTATCTAAGCTTTGTTGCAGAAATTTTCCTTAGAACTCCAGGGTGGGTATATGACAAGCTAGAGAAAATGTGAATGCCTAGAACTAGGGCATATTTTCGGCTCCAATACCTATTAGAAAATCATGGGGAGAATTATATGAATAAATATGGAGTGATGTCATATGGTCCAGGAAAAATAGCACACACAATGACCACAATAATGTAAATAGAAAGAATGAAAAAAGAAACAGTTCTATAATTATGACTTAATTAAGTTTAACCCTAGTAAAGACATGAGAAAATATATTTCCCTTCTTTGCAAAGGTGGCAAAATATGACTATGAAACAATGCAGTGCCTGGCACTTAGTAGGCACTATATAGTAGGCTTATTCCTTTCCCTTCCCCTTTTCAGCTGATGTTAGTCATGCTAACCAAACATTTTTTCTCTTTTAATCCTTTAATACAAAGGGATAGCTCCCTGAGATAGGACCTTCAGTCCTCGGCTATTGCTTCTATTTTGTGTTTCTTTCCCTGATCACAGGTAAGAAGAGGAATATAATCAGAAATGAAGTTAATATCTTAAAAAGTCATCAGTAAAAAAAGTTCAAATTAACACAGTCCTAGAAATACTTTTCCTAGTAACAAAAATTAGGAAAAAAGTGGGTGATTGTCAACTGAAAAATGACTGAATAATTGTGTTATATTAATATCACTATAGTTTTTAGGAATGAAGAATATAAGGAATTCAGGAAAACATAGGAAGACTTGTATGAATTGATGCAAAGCTAACAGAAGAACAGCAGTTACTATAATAATATAAATGAATGTAGCACTAAAAGGCGGCCAAATTCAGATTAATAGCAGTGTTGACCAGTGTTGCTCCCTAGAAATCAGCTGATCAAATACAATCTTGTCTTTCAGTTTTATTTACTTGTTTTTCTGTATTACTAAGAGGTAAAATTAATGAAAGACAACCCCATGTATCAGTAAGCACCCCACCATAGACAGGGGGCCTGCTATCACAGGTTCTTAGATCTGCATTCATCAAAAGAAAGGCAACTTTTGAGGGGTTAATAGTCACTTTAATCATGCACATGTATCATTCTTTTAACCATATATGTACTACTAATAAGTACATATATCATTGAGTTAGTTCAGGGGAGTCAGCACTGTGAACTTCAAAGAAAATACAGAGAAATCAAAAGATCAAGACATGGCTTCCTCTGCCTGACCATAATTCAACAGACAGGTACAACTGTCTGACCATAGTTGCGAGAGAGGGAAGCACTGACATCTGGGTTTTCAAAGCTGGGGGGCTCCTTAAAGTGGCTTTCCAGGGCCTTGTCTGGCCCTTAAACCTTCTTACAAAAATTAGGACTCAAAGTAAAACCTCACCCTCAGAATATTTATACCTTCTTAAGAGCCAATTCAACTCACCCTCCAATTTTTACTTCAAAGAGTGATGACATTGATCTCTGGTATGGTGTAGATTACAACCCACCTATGACTTCTACTTGCGGTATTTTTGCCAAGATCTTGTAAATCTCTTGCAAAAGTTCTGCTCAAGTAATAGAGGCCTGCCTCTTCAGCCCTAAAGTGGGAGTTCCCTGCTCTCCGTAACTCACATAAAACCAGCCTACATCTTGTTCTCATTACATATTTCCTATGGGACATTTTATGACACTTTATATGAAAGCATTCATTAGTAATGTACTATTTGCACTTTATAGAATCAGCAGTTAGAACTATAACAGAACTTAGTGACTTTAAGCTAAATGGCCTTAGAGGTTATAGAATGAAACCCCTTCAGTAATTTGTTGAAGAGGAAACTGAGGCATAGAGTGATTCAAATGACTTGTTAAAGATAATGGATATTATATCAGGATCTAGGAATGGAACCCAGGCCTTCTGAATCTAAAGCCATTGTATCATGCTTCAAATAACCCCCCTGAGATCCAAGGTATAAAAATCCAAATGTAGTAGTTCCTCTGTCATTGGTAGCGAAAACTGTTTGTTAAAACAGCTCTCACAAATCTATTCCATTTTTTTTTCATTTTGTGTGTGGAGATTGTTTTGTCCTTCCCGTTTTATCTATAAATGCTCTTGGAATGACTTGATGTAGTTGTGTCTCATGCCAAGCATTTTGCTGGCTTCTTTTGTTTGTCCCCCCCCTTCACTGCTCTTCACTCTTTTGTGTGGCAGTACTGCTTGTAATCTTCCACTACCCTCCTCTGTAATGTTTTGCAAATGAATTTATATTCTAGACTGGTGTTGCCCTTGGCTGCCATATCTCTCTGCCTGGCAAGGAGATCAACCATTTTATTTGCTGGCTGATGCTGTTTCTGGTCTCTTTGAGACCTGCTTTTGAATTAGTTAAACTTTTAGAGAATTGGGATGGTCTATGTCAATGCCCAATGTCCTTTCCTTTGCCCATTTCTTATTTTGGGTATGGAAAGCTCATTTGCCTGAGTTAGGTTGGAGCTACTTCAGCTTTTCAGTGTCTCCTTTCTCTCTGCTTCCTCTTAATTTGGTGCTGACTTTAATCTTTGTTCTGCCACTATTTGTGCAATGATCTGACTGTGTAGGGCTGATTCTAAAATGACTTTCCCACATCAGGGCCATTTTCCATCTTTCAAGGTAAATTCAATGTAAATTTTTATGTGTATGTGTGCATGTGTGTATGTGTGTGTGCATGTATGTATGTGTGTGCATGTGTGTATGTGTGTGCATGTGTGTATGTGCGTGCATGTGTGTATGTGCGTGTTTGAGGTATATGCTATGAATGAGGTATTTGCTATGGTTACTACCTTCAGTTTTCTTTTTGAAGAGAGCATGTGAGCTCTGATGCTTCTGTATAGTCTACAAATGGATGATTTATTTAATTTCTTAATCTCAATCCATATTTTATAATATATCTTTATTGTACTCCCTATGCACATTTATCAGTTTATATGTCAACTTGGTTTGAAGAATTTTGTCAAGTTCTTCACGTAATTTCTTTGCCTCTTCATTCGCTCTTACTTCTACTAAAAAAGTCCTACTCTGATGCCTTCTTATGGCATGAAGGTGACCCTGGATTGATAATATCAGCAGAATAAAAGTTCTGGAAGATTCTATGGAGGTAGAAAGGAAGTGAGCATAGTCTTGGCCTCAATTATACCTGTTATCTAAAAACCAGTCCAAATAAGTATGGACAACTTCATCATTTATAGTCTCATATCTAGGTAATGAATTCTTTGAGTATAGTAACTCATTAAACAAACAAAAAAGTGGTTTTCAGTCATAAATAGCCCTCATCTTTTTCAGTGGCAATATGACAGAAAAAAGGCAGAGTGAAGTAAAAATCACATTTTTGAAACAGTCTATAAAAATTAATTTAACTAGTAAGAGACAACATGGCATAGTGGATAGAGGTCTGGCCTTCAAGTCTGGAAGACCTTGGTTCAAATCCTATCTTTGATAAGATCACCAGTGATGTTGAGTAAATCTCTTAACCTCTCAGTGTCCCAAGGTGACATTCAAAGATTCAAAACAATAGAAATGTTGATGATCTGAATCAGTGATGAGAGGTACCTCACCAAGAATTCTTCAAATAGATAAAATTAGAGATTCAAACCCTACTCCTGCCCCCCACCCCAAATTGTGATAAACTTGTCCAATAAATTTATCTATATTAATATTCTATCAATGAAAAAAAGCATCTGTACAATACAAGACAGAAGTCATAAGAATTTTATAGACATTTGGAAGAATAACTCACAGGTATTCCTTTGGAAAACAAATGAAAGAGTTAACAGAAATAGTTTCATTGTGCAATCAAAGCCAAGAAGAAATATAGGACATGTAACCTTACTTTTCAAAACTCATCAATGAGTCTATCCTCTATTATAATGTTATTTCTATGATTGAAATAGCTAAGTAGTATGGTGCAAAGAGCTCCTAGAGTCAAGAAGACCTCATTTCAAATACTATATTCAAACATTTTCAGCATATTAAATTCAAATATTCAAATACTTACTATTTATATGACCAGAGGCAAGTCACTTAACCTTTGTCTGCCTCATTTTCCTCAAATGTAAAGTGGTGATAACAACTATACCTACCTCCAGGTATTGTGAATGCCACAGTGCCTTAAGTAGGTGCTTGGTAAATGTTTATTCCCTTTCTTTCCCCTATGGTATGAACCATGACTTCAAATTGGAATGACATATTTACAATCCATTCTTTTAACATGATTTTTCTTGATAACGTTCCTTATCCAGGAGCCATTTGTTCCTAGATTCTATCAGTATATCCTGTATGCCATAATACAGAAGAAAGAAAAACACAAACTAGAGAAATGTGGTGGTCCAACTGGGCATGACAATATTGGAGACTACTGCATCTCAGGAGCAATTGATGCCATGCGTATAAAGTTCTGGCATTATAGATAAATAGAAGAAGCAGAAAGAAAAATTATTCTAACCCCAAGAGGTTCCATTCATCAAATTTTTATTTAATAATTTTTAATGGTGGAAATGAATTATTACTGCTATTATTAATAGCTAAAAGACAGCACTTTAATGTTTGCCAAGAGCTTTACCTATTCTATGTTATTGGATCCTCACAATAGCCTTGGAATTTAGGTACTACTATTATTCGCATCCAAATGACTTGTCCAAAGTCACATGTCAAGTAAATGTCTGAGGCAAAATTTAAACCCAGGTCTAGCCAACACTATCAACTTTGCCACCTAACTGCCTTTGCAGAGCTGATCCAACTGAGACAAGAGCAAGCTTTGGAAACCATCCAAATTGCTTCAATAAGCACCTTGACTTACCGTAGAAAGGTTGTTGGTAGTACAATAGTATAGCCCAAATATGAGATCCAGTTTAGGCCCTTTTGTCAAAGACTTACAGAATGTCCCTGAGAGCAAAAGATCATTCTCTTCATAATGTTTGGTTCACAGAAAAGGTAATTCACTTGTCCCAGGTTACTTATTGTCATAGACATTTGGTGAGGTCTTTTCTTAATGGTTACCTTACTATCTTGGAGATGGAGTCATTTCCTTGGATCTCCCAGACTGTCTGACTTCAGAATCCCAACAGAGATAAGACCTAATGTCATGTGAAAATCTGGCTTTTTCAGGCCTGCTGTAGCCCACAATCCAATCAATCAGTGAACATTTATTAAGTAGCTGTGCTAAGTGCTGGAGGATGCTAGTCCCTGCCCTTAAGAATCTTGCCTACAGTTTAATGAGAGAAGACCACACACACACACACACACACACACACACACACACACACACACACGCACGTACACATACAAGAGAAGCGGGGAGGGGAGGGTTTTGGAGAAACAGAGAAGGTACCCTGGCAGGAAATGACAGAGGAAGTCCAAGAGTACAGTCAGGGGGATGGAAATGAAGAATTAACTGCCCTTGGCCCCCTTCTTAAATAGAGGTTTAAGAGCTCATGGCTTTACAAAATAATATGATAAATATTTATTAAGCACCTACTATGTTCCAAACATTATGTTAAATGATGGGAATACAAATAAGAAAAATAGCTCCAGCCTTCAGAGCATTTACAGAAGCATGCACATGACAATGCAAAAGGATACTGATATAGGGAGGTATTACCAGAGTTTATTCTGGGGAAAGGGAATGTAGTGCCAATGGGATGTCCCAGAGCAATTCTGAATCACAAAATATAACAGACTTTGCACGTGGCAGATAGAACCAAAACATCCATTCAGACACCAGACAGCCAAATCCATCATAATCTACATACAACAACAATGCAGAGAACAGCACCATCCCCAAACCTTCCCTCTGCTTGACTTCCCTCAAGCCATCTCCCTTAAAAACAATCACAAACAAGCTCTTTCTCTCACACTAGCCAACTGCCTACTTGTCTCAATCCCTCCCAGCTGCAACTACTCTCTGGCTAAATTCTCTCTCAGCTGTGATCTAGCTCCTCCTCTTCCTGTTCCACCCTCCCTGTTCCACCTCTTCAGCAACCTCTTCCCACTACAAGCTTCATATGATCCAAACTCATGTGACTTAGACTTCCATGTGACTCATGTGACTCATGCAGGTCACATGGGCCCATTTATGAATGGGAAAGATCTTTCCATTTAAATCACTATTACATGCATTCTCAAGATCTTTCATATTCATTATACAGGTCAGATGGGTGGGGCAACTGGTATCAACAGAACTTTAACAGGGATAACAGAAAATAAGCATATAGAACAATATCTCAGGGTGGGTTTGAGCACAAGCACCCCATCATTACCCCCTGGAATGAACGGGGCCCAAAATCTTGGGGTAAGTTCTCTTCTTCCATAGCAACTTCCTGCTGAGATTAGATGTAGAGCTGTCCTGACCCAAGAGGTCTCATTTGAGGGGTCAGTTCTTTAGCTGGCATCCAGAGCTTGGTTGATGCCACATCCAGGAATGACACATTGGACAGGGAATGACATCCAACTTAAGCAATCAGGTATTTGCAAGTAAAAGGTAGTAAGTAAGTCTTCAGAAAACAAATCTGATAAACAAATTGAACATACCAAAAACCAAAAAGAAACAAGGAGACAATAACCAGAAGCAGGGTAGATATAGGGTCAACCATGCTTCTGGAGTACATGAACCACTATCATAAACTCATTCACTCATTTTGTTTTCTAATTTGCAGTTCTGGGGTCATCATTCTGACTAGAAGCATACTTTCTTTAATCTGAGTGGGGACATGGCCAATTTCCCATTCTCCCCACAGGTGTGACAAACCTGAAAACAATGTTTCAGGAGGATCTGCAGGGGTAGTTCTCACCTCCCTGCTTAATCTAATATCAAGCCTCCTTTCTCAATACGTTCTACATAGTTCATTAGTTGGAATTTCATCTATTCTTCCCAAATCTATCCATGCTTTCAACAGAGCAGTAAGCAATTCTTTTCTTGTCAATCTATTCTGACTTTGACTCCACTGGCTATTTACTCTTCTCTCTTGAGGAAATTTATTTTTTTCACTGATTCTCACCATCCAAAATACCAATGACTCTCCCATTTTCTGGGTGAACTGACTCAAAATATTTGTGACCTCCTGCTGAATAAAATCCTCAATTTTCTCCCCAAACACTGTGTGCCCCCCTTGATTCTCCTGTTGTACTTCTACCTGAGAAGCCACTCATGCATCCTTTCTCTTGTTACTTTTTTGCTTCTTTTTCTGAGTTAAACTTAGCAATAGCTTTTTATTCTATCACCTGAGATTTTCTAGCTTGCTCTTCTAAAGGAAAGTTTGCATGCTGCAGCATAAAAAGCTTTTCATGCAAACTAGCCAGCTCCCTTTCCAATTGAGCTTTTTCTTCCAGCAGCTTATCTCTGCTTTTACATATAATTCAATAGCTTTTTAACAATGTCCATTCTTTTCTACATACCTCCGTCATTTCTTTCCCTGGTTCTGTTGATATTCCCTGCAAAAATCTTTCTAAGTCTTTGGGTTCTCCCTTCTGTAGTCTTGGTTCCAACTTCTCACAGAACCCTGTGCCTTTAGCCCATTCTCTGGGTAGGGAGGACTCTAGCAAATTCTCCCACCCTGGGACATCCATTTCTTCCTCCAAAGCATTCCTGCCTCCAAATAGAGGTTTGATATTTCATGATCCCATCCTTGTTGACATTTATGGTGCCATTGTGATATTCATAGTGCCTACAGTAAACATGAATATCCCAGCACAATTCTGAATCATGAAATACAACAGACTCTGCACATGGAAGACAGAACCAAAACATTTATTCAGACACCAGAAAGTCAAATCCATCATAGTAACAAAAATCTATACACAATAGCAATACAGAGGACAACACCAGCCCTAAGATTTTCCCCTGCTAGGCTTCCTACAAACCAGGTCCCTTAAACAAATCATAAACAGACTCTCTTAAAATGCCCTTCTCTCACTCCCAGCCAGCTGTGGGATTGCCTGTGTCCTTTACTTTTCACTGCTCTCTCAATAATATCCCTTCAGCTCTGCTCTAGCTCCGCCTCTTCCTGTTCCACTCTTCCTGCTCCACCCCTTCAGCAAACTCCTCCTTCCACTGACCCCATGTGACTCAGACTTCCAGGTGACCCAGGCAGGTTGTATAGGCCTATTAATTTACAGGAAAGATCTTCCCATTTAAATTACCATTGCAGGGAGGAGGGAAAAGTAGGGCATTACAATTTGGTTATGCTTATTGTTCATTCATTTTGCTTCTTCCTCACTCTTCATCATCCCATTTAGCATTTTCTTGGCAAAGATACTGGAATGGTTTGCCATTTCTTCTCCAACTAATTTTAGAGATGAGGAAATTGAGGCAAATAGGATTAAATGACTTACCCAGGTTCACAGAGATAGTAAATATTTGAGGCCAGATTTGAATTCACAAAAGTGAGTCTTCCTAATTTCAGGCCCTGCACCTCTATTTACTGTGACACCTAGCTGCTGAACAAATGATCAGAGGCAACTAAGGGTACTGATGAGTTACAAGCACCAAAGCTGAAGCAATCTCCATGATGATGACATTTCCCCATGATGGGGTTCATGAGGGCATGATAGAAAAGTAAAAGAAGTGCAGCTGAGTGGGAAAAGACAGACAATTTAAAAATGGACAAATAGTAAAAATCACATCAGATGTTGCATTAACTTATTCACATTATGCACAAGGAAAGGGATACCATGGCAGGAGTTCTTGAGCATTTTTTTATTTATTTCATGGATCCTTTTGGTAGTCTGGTGAAGCCTATAGACCCCCTTGTCAAAAATCACATTTTGAAAAAGCATGAAACAAGACATAGAGAAAACCAATTATGATGAAATACAATTGTCAGAATATATTTTAAAAATCAGTTTCATGAGTCTTATGTTCAGAAGTCCTATTCAATGTGATAGTCAATAAATAAACCTGTGACTTTCACAACCACCTTACTGCTTATTATTTGTATACAGATCCTATCTCTGAGTTTTTTGTAGGCTAATGATTCATTTTTCTAATTTATCAAGTGTAATGGTTCATCAAGGAATGATAGAGAATATATGTGGTACCTTTGGACACTGTGAAAGAGTTGGGGTCCTGAAGTCTCTGTCTTGTGTTCTTAAAACCTATGTTAGCAATTCGTAGGAATGTGATTCTGTTCTGATTCTGTAGAAAAAAATGGAATATTTTTTTCCTTAAGTTTCATTGACTTTTGTAGAATTACATAACAACTCTTAGAATTGGAAAGATTTCTCCTGCCTACAGATGACTTTGATTGCTTTAGTTTGATCAGTCATGCTTTAGTTTACTCATACCAATGTATGAAATTTGTTGACATTCTTGTCACAATTGGCTAATGCAAGCTAGCTTCTCCCCATAGAGCTTTGTTATTCAGGATTGTACTAATAGATTGGAACAGAGTATATATAGTTAGTTCTCTTTTTACTCCAGTTCACTCTTGGTAGAGCAACATTTATTTCTCTCTAGAGGTATAAGAAGTAGTCCTAAAAGGTAAGGGAGACGTTATTTTTTTATCTGTAAAACTCTAAAGGTAATAAACATGAATACATAAGTAATTTTATGTAATACACTAACAACAGCAAATTACTTCAATATTTAAATTATCCATGGTTTTGTTTGGGTGTATACACCCTCTAAAAAGCAGATTACAACCCTACCATACCACAGTAGATAATTTTTATGACTTGCTGTGATAGAAAAGATTTTGGCACCCATTGACCATCTTTCTGGTAATTAACTTAGTTCAGTCCTCAGAGCATGATCTATCACCAGGATGACAAGTAAATCCTTTCCAGTTAAAACCTGTCAATTTTTCTGATTTACCTGTATAGACTTTAAAAAAACCCATGGACCATGGTGGAGTATTGAGAATAAGACTTTAGCAGAAGGACATAAATGATAAAATTCCAAATGTTGATTTCCCAATTATTGTCAAAATTACTCAAATATTTAAATTGGAATACAAAATGCTCACATTTGTCAGTTTCTTCATAATAGTGAAATAGTACACACATGGATTTGAAATATACTTATGAGAGTACTCCTCTGAATGACACTCACTCCTCATCTTCTATCCCATTCACTATTGTAATGAAGTACTTGTATTAATTAATTAGTATTTGTCTGGAATCTTCCCACTCAATAGATCAACCTGACCTGAAAGGTTGGTTTTGTCTCAACTCTAATTCTATTCTCATATTTGCTTCCTTCTTATTTCAGAATTTAATGTCATTTGCTTCTCCATTAATGTCTTCTCACTAACTCTTTTCCTCTGGTTAACCTCTATACCACTCCAAACCAGTTTCACCTAGTGAAGCTCAGTTGTTCTGTATCAGCCCAAATTTAGTAGAAGAATACAAAGCATGACCACTGCTGCACAAAATAAAGATGTCAAACTATCTATCTCTTGTCCATTGTAATTAACACAATACTGTATATATATAGGTATGGTATAGGAATAGAGAAGTGGCCTTAGAACTAAGAAGACTAGAATCATATTCTACTTTGAACATATCTTGGTTGTGTGATCCTGACCAAATCATTTAACCTTTCATTTCCCTAAACAACTCTCTTAAGATTTTAAGTTACAAAGAAGGTGCCAACCTATATTAGTAGAGGGAATTTTCCTTTCCTATGAGTTCCTTATACTAATAAAATCACAGACCCATTCCTACCAATTTGTACATGTATGTATGTGTGTGTATGTATGTATGTAGATAAATCCTACAACACTGGGCAATGCATTATCTATCCACAAAATACCCCGGAAATTTATTTTTCTTTCTCCTTTGGGAAGAGAAAAATGATTGAGAATATCCCTCTGGATGAGGGGCAGAGATTTTTCCCAAATGATGATGATGAGAATTGGAGGGGCTCTCAAGAACAAAAAAAAAAAAGACAAGTGAGTACAAATTAGTCTCATGGCCACAGCATGATGGAGTGGCAATTAGTGTCTTAAATATGTGCAGTTCCCTCCTGGTCCTCTCCCCTTCTTTAAGATCTTAAGTGATGACCTCTATCTGGAAAAAACAGGAAATGTGTGACTATCTGTGTTTTACATCATTCTCATTTCTCTTCCCAATTTTCCCTTTACCTTTCTAACCTGATTTTTAAAATCCTTTTTGAACTCTTCTGTGGCCTGAGATCAATTCATATTTTTTTCTTGGAGACTTTGGATGTAGAAACTTTGACTTCATTGTCTTCTAAGAGTGTGTTTTGATCTTCCTTGTGACCATTATGAGTTTCTATAGTCAGAGTTTTTTCTGTTATTTGCCATTTTCTTAGCCTATTAGTTGACTTTTCACTCTTTTTTTGAAATAGGGCTCTTATTCCAGAGTGAACACCCACTGCCCAGGATTCGGGGGTTTTGTGATGCTTTTTTCAGTGATACTTCTAGGCTCCTGTAAGTCTTCAGTTCTTCCAAAGTGGTGTGATCTAAGGAGAGGTGTTTAGTCTTCTGCTGGCCTGTGTTCTATTCTGTGAGTGCCCACAAGCACTCCTGCAAACCAAGCCTTTTGCTTGTTATATTTAAAAACATACAAACCTTTCTTACCTGGTGGGCCCATTAAAAAACAGACAGGTAGCAAACTCTTGATCTAGAGCATGAAGAGGCTGTGACCTGTTCATGGTTGGTGTAACAGCTACTATGTGTCAGAAGTGGGAATGAAACTCAGGTCTTCCTAGCTCCAAGGCCATTTCTCTATCTACTATGTCATTCTGCCATTTTATTCTGGTTTCACATTTTTTGGGGAAAAAAATCAGGTAAATGCCTTGAGAGTGAGAATTAGAAGCTGTAGTTTTCAGAGAAAAGAAAGAAATTTCCCCATCTGAAAAATGAAGGACTTGTATTCTTTGAGGACCCTTGCAGGTTTAAAATCCTCTAAAATTTCATTATTCCAAGTCATAAAGATGTGAGAAATCATAATTAAGAAAATGAATCGTTAAATTTCAGAGGAAGGACCTGAATAAACACAAATTCAACTTTTAAGAGTGGAATTTCTTTTCAAGCACAAAAAGCAAACCAGCATGTAATGTAAGAAGGGCAGGAAATACATAGCAACATGTCAAACTGGCTAAACCCATGACTATAAAGAGTAGAATAGCAAATGAAAAATAAAAGCAATAAAATGTTCAAACCAGGGCAGGTCACGAAGGGAGAGTATAAAGAAAGAGCACAATTACAGAGGGGGTGAAATGAGAAAAGTTAGACTGGGAAAGGAGATGCAGCTTGTAAGAGCAAAGAATGGTTAAAGAAAACCATTCTTCAATTACTTAAGGAGAAAGAGAAGGACCAAAAAAAATGTCTTTCTAACAGTCAAGAAGGGAAAGTTGTTAACAGAGGACTGAAAAAGCAGATGCTTTGTGTGTGTGTGTGTGTGTGTGTGTGTGTGTGTGTGTTCTCTCCACAAAAAATGTTATCTGGGATCAGTTGTCTACAATGAATGCTAAAGCCAAAGTACAATAGGCAAAGAAGTCATCAAAGTTAAAAAAAATATTGTATAGAAATCTGTATTTCTTAGCATTCTTAGGAATTGGAGGATGTTATTATAGAACTAGTATCCATGATTACCGAGAATTCTTGAATAACAGGAAAAGTCCCCAAATCTCAGAAAGGAAAAAAAATAGTGATTACTCTCCAAAAGCAGAAGAAACCAAAAAAGAGAAAAAAATAAAACAAAATTCAGTCATCATAGACTAGTTAACTTGAGTGTCTCACATGTTATTACACCATTGAACATGGAATTGATTACGGAAGAAATTTTATTGGACTAATTTTTTTTTAAAAAAATCTATTCAAGGGCTTAGATAATTTTAACAGATGATCAATTGAGAGATGGCAATTAAAAAGAAAGTAGAGGCATTGAAGGTACACTCCTATTCTTTAAGGATACCACTTAGCAGGAAAATGCCCTGCTTTGACACAAAATATCACTTGGTGTTACTGTGAAAACACAGGAAAATAGATTGAATTCAGGAAGAAATTACTAATATTTGTATATCTATGATTCAATTCAGCAAATATGTATTAAGTGCATACTTTGTACAGAACACTGTGCTAGGCTCTGTGGAAGATGTACAACATTTAGATTGAGATATGGTCCCTACTTTCATGTAGTTTAATATTGACACATACAGATAAGGATCATTTTAAAACATAGGTATATATTTATTAGTGATGCATGAAACAACATGCTCTGTGAAATATGAGGAATAAAAATCATTCATTGTAGACTAAAGTGAATGAATAAAGATGTGAATACCAATGGATAATAAAGGTAGTAACATTTGAGTTGAATTTTAAAGGATTGGAAGGAATCCCTAGAGCAAAAAGGGAAGGGAGGACATTCCAAGTAAAAGGAGCAGCATGAACAAAGGCGCAAAAGCAGGGAGAACAGACTTTTCTCAAGCTCCTAAGTCTGGCTAGAATGAGGGATATATGTGAGAAAAGGGTAAAAGTTTAAATATGACCACATTGTTTAATGCTTTGAAATGAAGGCAAAGGAATCTAAATATTACTCGGCAGGTGTTAGAGAATCACTGAAGATTAGTGAACAAAAGACTCTCCGCCAGATGGCTTGAGCCTGTTCTGTAATAAAAGGATCCAATTCTAGGAAGTCCCATACTCATCTGAGTGATTTTGATATCTCTCTCTTTTCCACTCAGTGCAAATGCTGTGGTTGGGGAAAGTGGGTTGTATAGGTAAGTTTATGTGATGCAAAATCTCTGGTTTCCATAGAACAGACCAACTTTTATCTTCCAACTGTGTATCTCTCTAGATGGTTGTGTTAACTTAGTTATCATGGGGATATGAGTTATTGCTGATTTAAACAATTAGAATCGGGGTTGGAATTACCTCTTCTTGCAAAACCCATTTCTTCTCTAAATTTATTAGATTCCTCTAAGTTCTAGTAATGTAGCTCTTCATAAAGATGGACAAACGTTTCTTCATTGCCATTAACATTATTTGTATCAAGCATATAACACTTTAAGGTTTTCAAAACACTTTATGTTATTTTAGTTGTTCCTCCCAATAGCCCTGTGATGGAGAGGGTATAATTTTGTTTTTTGCATGTTGAATTTATTATCTTTCTTAAAATTTTATTTATTTATTTTTAGTTTTCCACATTCATTTCCACAAGATTTTGAGTTCCAAATTTTCTCCCCATCTCTCCTCTTCCCCACCCCAAAAATACTGTGCATTCTGATTACCCCTTCCCCCAATCTGTTCTCCCTTCTATCTAGTTCCTCTCTTCCCTTTTCCCCATCTTCTCTCTTTTCTTGTAGGGCAAGATAGATTTCTACACCTCAATACCTGTATTCTTATTTCTCAATTACATGAAAAAACAATTCTTAACATTCATTCCTTAAACTTTGAGTTCTAACTTCTCTCCCTTCCTCCCTCCCCACCCATCCCCACTGAGAAGGCAAGCAATTCAATATAAGCTATACATGTGTAGTTTTGCCAAAGACTTCCATCATAGTCATGTTGTGAAAGATTAATTATAATTCTCTCCATCCTATCCTGCCTCATATTTATTCTATTCTATCTTTAGACCTTGTCTCTCCCCTAAACTGATTACTTCTTATTACTCCTTCCTCCCATTTGCCCTCCCTTCTATCATCCCCCAACCCCACTTCTCCCCTTCTTCCCTACTTACATATATATTTACAGAGAGAGATGAAGAGAGAGACAGAGACAGAGGGCACATGGTGAGTTGAATAGGAATAAATGATACATAAAAAATAAAATTAAGGTGGGAGAGAGGAATATATTGGGAGGAGAAAGGGAGAAATGGAGAAATGGAATGGGGCATTAGGGAATTCTTAACCTATCATCAATAAATTTGTATTTTTTTGAAAATATTTTGATAACTGTATTTCAATGTGGTTTCAGTTATAATCCTTTATATTTTATTCATTTAAAACTTTTTTTCTGTGAGAGGATCTGGAGGTTTCACTAGATTATCAAGTGTTCATGACACAACAAATGTATAGAACCTCTGATTAGATTGAGATGAGAGTAGAACAGGGAGCACTACTATTTTAGCTCAAGTAGTAGAGAGGTAAAAGGTACAATAGAGAAGATAGGACAGGTGTAAGAGACATTGTGAGGTCAAAATGAGAGGTTATCTTATGGGTTAAATATAAATGGGGGGGATTATCAATTATATTACCAAGGTTTTGAATGCCAGTGAATATGTGAATGGTGGTGTTGCTGCTGATGAGTTTATTCAAAAGTACACTTGGGAGGAAAATGAAACAATTCTATTTTGAACCTTGTGTGTTTGAGAATGTTCATAGTTCATGACCAAACAAGGGTTAAACAAATTCAAAAAATAAAATTGAAAATTTTGATTGCATAAATTAAAAAAGGGTTGCATAAAGAAATCTAGTTCAGTTGTCATTTGAAAAAAACTATTAAGTGTGAAAAACTTTTGTAGAAAATTCATGTAAGTCTCACACTCAAGGCAAATGGGGAATTGATTCAGTGACAAGAATAGCTAGCCTTTGTCTAACAGTAAAAATAAGAGCTAACATTTATATAGTTCTTACTATGTACCAAGCACTTTGCTATAAACTTTAAAATTATTTTCTCATTTAGTTCTCACAACTCAGGGCAATAGGTGTTATTAGTATCTCCATTTTACATTTGAGGAAACTGAGCCAGAAAGAGGTTAAGGAACTTACCCAATGTCACATAATTAGAAAGTATGAGGCAAGATTTGAACTCAGGTCTTCCTGACTCCAGATCTGGTACCTCCACTGTGCCATCCAGCTGCTATCTAGACTTAATTGTCTATACAGTAATTTACAAATATTATTTCATTTTATGTTATCCTCACAACAATCCTGTTAGGGAAATGCAGTTGTTATCTCTATTTTAAAGATGAAGGAATTGAGGCAGACAAGGGTTAAATGACTTCTCAGGGCCATATAGTAAGTCACTGAGGCCAGATATAACCTCAGATCTTCCTTACTCTAGATCTAGTACACTTTGTGCTACACAATTTCAGTTCCTCAGTTCAATGGTATAAAAGCAAGAGCCACTTCCCAATAGATAAATGGTCAAAAAGATTTGAAGAGTCAGTTCTCAGAGGAAGAAATGAAAGTTACCACCATCGATATTTTAAAAATACTCCAAAAATCACTAATATTTAGAGAAATCTACATTAAAACAACTCTGAGATTCCACCTCAGACCTATCACATTAGCAACAACAACAACAAAAAAAAAACAACCATTGTTGAAGGGGATGTAAGAAAATAGACATACTATGTCACTATTTTAGACGTATCAATCATTTCAGTCATTGTGAAAACTAATTAGAAACTATGCTCCTCAAAACACTAAACTCTTTTGAAGGAAAATAATAATATTTTCTTTGGTTACATATAAGACAATTTTTAACATTCATTTTTAAGGCAATTTTAAGATCCTAAGTTTTCCCCTCCCTTCCTCCCCCATGATCCTCTCCTAAGATGGTAAACAGTATGATATAGGTTATATATATGTGCAATCATGTAAAACATATCTCCATACTCGTCATGTTGTAAAAGAAGAAACAAGCAAAAGAAAAGAATCATGTAAAAAAATTAAAATGAGAATAGTATGTTTCCATCTGTACTTACACTCCAGCATGGAGGTGGATAACATTTTCCATCATGAATCCTTTGGAATTGTCTTGGATCGTTGTATTGATGAGAAGAGCTAAGTCATTCATAGTCTTTCATCACACAATGTTGCTTAAATGTCCTGGTTCTGCTAACTTCACTTTGTATCAGTTCATGTAAGCCTTTCCAGCTTGTCATTTCTTATAGCACAATAATATTCCATTGTATTCATATATCACAACTTGTTCAGCTATTCCCCGATTGACGGGTATCCCCTCTACTCCTAAATCTTTGCGTTGCCTTACCCTAAGTGAGTACCTGCAAAGACCTTGGCCTAAAGGGCCCAAGGTCTCCCAGTGCATCCTGGGTCATCTTTAGTCATCCTGATGAATATCTGGTCACTGGATTCAGATGACTCTGGAGGAGAAGTGAGGTTGGTGACCTGCACAGCCCTCCCTCACTCAAAACAAAGTCAAGTGCAAATCATATCATCATTTCTCTGATGGCATGGTCTTCTTTGGTAATGAAGGACAAACACAAATCTTTGCCACCATAGAAAGAGCAGGTATAAATATATTGTACATGAAAGTCCTTTTTGCTGTTTTGTGACCTTTTTGGAATACAGACCTAGTAGTGGCATTGCTGAATCAATTTATTTGATTGACCTTGGGCCGTAGTTCCAAATTGCTCTCCAGAATGGTTGGATCACTTCACAACTCCACCAGCATTGCAATAGTGTCCCAATTTTCCCATGTTCTCTCCAAAATTTTCACATTCCCTTCTGTCATGTTAGCCAGTCTGATAGGTGTGAGGGGATATCTTGAGTTTTAATTTGCATTTCTCTGACCAATAGTGATTTAGCGTATTTCTCCATATGACTACAGGTAGCATTGATTTCTTCATCTGAAAACTTCCTGTTCAAATCCTTTGACCATTTACCAACTGGAAAATAGCTTGTATTCTTGTAAATTTGGTTCAGTTCCCTATTGAGAAATGAGGCCTTTATCAGAGACACAATAAAGATTACTTTCTGCTTTCTTTCTAATCTTTGTTGCCTTGGTTTTGTTTCTGCAAAAGTTTTTTTAAACATAATATAATAAAATTATCCATTTTACATTTTGTAATATTCTCTGTCTCTTGTCTGGTCACAAAATCTTCCTTTCTCCGTAGATCTTATGTAACCTATTCCTTGCTCTCTTAATTTGCTTACGGTATTTGTCTCTAAATCACGTATTCATTTTAGCCTTATCTCAGTGTACACTGTAAGATGCTCCATATTTAATTTCTGCCATATTGTTTTCTAGTTTCCCCAGGAGTTTTTGTCAAATACTGGGTTCTTATTCCAGAAATTGGGGTCTTTGGTAAACACTAAACCTTTAATGCTTCTTTTTTTTGGGCCTGACAATATCCATACTAAGTCTGGATTTCAAAGACCTCAAAGAAATAGTAAAAAGATCCACATGTACAAATGTATATAATAGTCCTGTTCATTATAGCAAAGAACTGGAAACTTAAGGAGTACCTATCAATTTAGAGAATGGCTGAACAAATTATGACATGTGAATGTAATGGACTATTTT
>CM053770.1:434376002-434391153 GCA_028658325.1 Potorous gilbertii
GATTACACAGATAATAAGAGTTCAAGATTATATTTAAACTCAAGTCTTTCTGATTCCGGACATTGTGCTCTATCTACTGTGCCTGCTAGCTGGTAGTAAACTGGGGCACTGGTATGAAGATGTCAGCACTATTAAGTCATATCCCAGGTGTCTTCATTGTTTATTTGCAGTGTATACCAGAAAAGTCATCACCTTCAAATACAGTGCCATCAGTCTTGCCTCACACTGTCATGACTTCAAAAGTGTCCAACGCCATTAGCTGCATGGCTAAAAAAAAAGGCCTCCTGCCTACAGCCAACCTGCAATTCAGATGATCTCCTTTTGGGAGGGCCTAAACCTTCCCTTCAGGACCTGGATGACCCTTTCACTCCAGTGGCTTCATATTCTCTTTGGGAAGAAGAATGAAATATTTTGGGATTTTTGTTGTTGTTGTTAGGAACTGAGGAGGAAGAAAAGACAATGGTGAAGTATCTTATGGAAACTGCCTTGCCATACATTGATCTGTGTACAGCTCTTGTTGTTTGTCCTTCCTCCTTGAGAAGGACCATGACATCAAGAAGGTGATGCCATAATTTGCAAGTGAATTGGATTGAAGTGAGGGAGGGCTATGTAAAATCACCAATCTCATTCTTTCTTCTGCAGCCATCTGGGTTCAGTGGCAAGATATAGATCAGGAGCCCTGGAGATGCCTGTGGATATGGTCTCCTTTTTAAGCTAAGGTCTTTCCCAGGTCTCAGTTTGACAGAGGTAATCAGTAATCAAGGATAGGTGTGAGGTGTGAGATAATCAGTGATCAAGGATAGGTGTGAGTTCATCCTTCAATGCTGAAGAAGACCATGCCATCAGAGAAATAATGACATAACTTGCACTTGATTTTGTTTTGAGTGAAGGAGGGCTGTGCATGTCACCACCCTCACTTCTCCTCCAGAGCCATCTGAATCCAGTGACCAGATATACTCATCAGGATGGCTGGAGATGACCCAGGATGAGACAGTTGGAGTCAAGTGACTTGCCCAAGGTCACAAAGTGTCTGAGGTGAGATTTAAACTCAGGTCCTCCTGACTCCTGCACTGGTGCTTTAAGGATAGGTAAGAAATGAGGCAAAGAATGGTCTCTTTTACCTAGTCAAAAAAAAAAAAAAAGACTCCGGAGGAGGGGGAAGGGAAGACCTTCAGGGTTTCTGGTCAAAACAGAAGTAATTGCTATTTACAATCACTCTAAGCCATCAGGATACAAACAGTAACCTAGAGAGGTTTAGGCTGAGATGTATCGTTGGCCAATCAATGACAGCCAGAGTGATTTGGGTTTCAGAGTTTAATCCCTAGGAGGAGGAGGGAAGACAATAAAAGAGAGTATTGTTGGGAACTCTACGTTCTGTGCCCTCCAAGATTTCCCCCAAATCCACTTCTTCAAGTAATTTTATTTGTATTTAGGAAATTCCTTTCAAAGTTTGGCCTTAGCGTTTCTCGGTAACCATAAATATATTCAGAACAAACTTTAATACTGTGTCCTTCTTATCTTTGCTATGAGTAGGAAGTACAGAGGTACTCTGAGGGAAAGAGATTATTTGAGGTTGATAGTGCTTCTTCCAATGTCATGTTCAGCCAAGACATTCCTGTATATTGGCCACTGTAGTCTTGACTATACTCACATCCATATCGTATTCAATGGAAGGTTTTAGGATTTTTATTTGATATTTTGTCTTAAAAATTAACTCCAGGATAGACTCTAATTTAGTCTAACATTTCTTTCTAAACTTTCATAAGACATGAAGAATGTCATTCAGTACAAGTTCTGAGTTTTGCCCTTTCTGTCAAGTAGCCCTGGGCTCACCCCACCTCCAACATAGTTATAGCACTGAATGTTTTCATGTTACTAACAGGAAAAGGGGCTTGTCCAGAATCATAGAAGTCGTGAACTTCTTAGCTGATATTTGAATAGAGAACACCTTATTACAAATCCAACAATACATTTTCCTTCCTCTGCCTCTTACTCTCTGTGTAACTTTGGGCAAATTGTTTTACCACTATGAGCTCCATATTAATCTATATATAATGCAAAGGAATTTGGTTTGGAAAATTTCAGAAGTTCTTTTCCTCTCCAAAGGTCAGTTTCACAGGAATTTAATAACTATAATTAGAGATGTAGCATAACCTAGGTGATAGCACATTGGTCAAGAAGACCTGGGTTATACTTAACCGTGGGATGAAGGGAAAATCACTTAATTTATCTAAACCTCTGGTTCCCCATTTGTAAACTGGGGAGAGCGCTACCGGCAGTTTATGCCTGAGATGTTTTTCTGATTCTCAAAAGAACATATATATACAACAGTCTATGCAGACCTTAAAGAGTTTTATAAATATGAACTTTAGTTAAGTACATAATATTCATGGAACAGAATATGCTATGACTTGTATCTCCAGAGCAGATCAGACAAGAGGCAATGGACTTCAATTTTTGTTATTGTAAAGCTGTGTCTGACCCTTCATGACCTCATGGAACATAGCCGCCAATTGAGATTTCTTGATAAAGATACTGGAGTGATTTGCCATTTTCTTCTCTAGTGGGTTCAGTGGATCCTTTTGTCAGTCAAATAGAGATTACATGACTTCCCCAAGGTCACCCAGCTAAAATGTGTCTGAGGCTGAATTTGAACTCAGGTCTTCTTGATTGATTCCAGGTCCAGTGCTCTATCTACCAAACCATTAGCAGCCCATATAGCTTCAATTTTAGGGAAAGTTTAAACATGAACATTGAATTAAATGGTTCATTGAACATAGAACTCTTTTTGGAGACAACATTTTTAGAAATCACTCCTTTTTTTTTCAGTCTGATGATTGTTTTTGGCATTGTACTTTCAGGGAGAGTCTTTTTATAAGATCACTGACTGTGTCTGTTTTGTGCCTTGAACAACTTTCTCCAAGTCCACAGTGAGCCAAATCCTTGGCTTCTCTTGCAGTAAGCATGGAATTTACCCAGTCATATAATACTCGAGATTAGAAAGAGTGAAAGAAGAAAAGAGGGAGTAGTAGAAATGTTTCCTACTTCTTAAGAATCTATAGTTGTGTTTCCATGACCCCCAATATCCAATCATTTACCAAGTCCTCCTCTTTCTTCATGTAGCTCTCAAATCTATTGCTCTTCCTTTCCATTCTGTTGTCATCACAGAATCCAGGTGCCCATGGTCTTCCATTTACACTATTGGAATATCCTCCTTATTAGTCTCAATGATTCAAGTCATTTCCCCTTTCTGATTACATTGCTCCTACATTATGTTCCTAAAACACTAATTTCCTTTCTCAAAAGACCTCAAATGGCTTCTCCATATCTCGTCTAATGACTGAAGTCCAAATTCCTTATTCAGATATTTGGATCCTCTACAATCATGTCCCCACCTCCCTACATTTCCAAATTCATCTTACACTAATATTCTAGATGGACACATTCTGTTTCTACTAAATTGATCTGGCTCATCCAACAAACATACCTCAAACATCCCATGTGATTCCTACCATTTGTTATTTGTTACTATATTTGTTATACCTCCTGTCTACCTACAAAACTATTGTATGTATAATTTCAAGGTCCAATTCAAATCTTCCTTTTTTTCCCCTGCAAAGCCTCCCTTGATGACCTACCATACTGATGTCTCCGTCCTCACCTGTAGCCTCTACTAGGTTCTTGTAGTTTATGACCTCATTACCATTTTATGTAGATATTTCTTATATCCTCAACTAGGATATTACTTGAAGGTGTGAACAGCACCCTATACTTCTTTTTGTATCCCTAACATGATGTCTTGTACATAATTGGTGCTCAGTAGTAAATATTCATGGTCTGGATACTGTTAGAACCAATGAAAGCAAAGGACATAGTGAGTCCAATTCACCATTGCTGGTGAGACTACCTATTCAGTGGAAGAGTCTTTTATTTGTGATTTAATCTCTACTTTTGAATCCCTGTAATGGGGACTACAATTGAATTAACCTAAAATGCAGACTTATGTTTGAATCTACTTTTTTTTTCATGTAAATGCCAATCTATGAGCTATTACTTTTTAGTCAGTTCTCTAAGTATCTACATTTTTCTGAATGTGCTTTTCATATACAGCAGTGGCACTGATATCTTAGATCCTAGAGACTCACAGCCAAATCGATTCATGGAGTCAAACAAATAAAAATGTTTGCAATGAAAATCATATTTCTTTATTGTCTACATTTCATTAGAACATTCATTTTGGGGAAAGAAATGATTATGTCTCTGGATCTACCATCTCTATGCGACTGATAATGTCATTGGAGATTTATAATTTTCTCCTTAGAGAAAAGCTTTGCACCTGTAAAGCAACATACCTATCTATCCCAAAGTCACCGCACACCTCCACAAACCCAGAATCCAGTGAGAGTTACATATATCAGAGCTACATACATAGAATCAAGTCTCTAAATCAAAAATGAATTTATTCCAATGCATGTACATATTTTGTAAACTGGAAAGCCAAATGTGGGTAGTTTCTAATGATACTCTAATGAAGACTGTCTTTTAGAGTTGGAATAAAAAAAAAACCCAAAAACAAACTATGAGGTCCTGTGAACATCAAGGAATATGTTAATTTTCTTTTTGGATGGAATAATCTTACTTATGTTCACAAATTATGCATAATCTATGAGTGGACCCCCACAGCACAGTTTTTATTATTTTTTTTCTCTTGCCATGCTTCTAGAAAGTCAGATACCATGGAATATTGAAAGTCAGTGTGCACTTTTTTTTCAATGCATTTATTAAAAGAGAAGATACATAACATATGAAGCCATAGGATTTTCCTGATTTGAATACAAGATTTAGGAAATATCTCTAAAATGATATTTACAGTGTAAACACCACTTTTATTATATGACAAGCAAATAAATCACAACTTTCACTACAACATACATATTTGTTTTGATGCTGATATTGAAGACATTTCTTTGATAGATTTATGTAGAACTCAAAAAATAATCAATTTGTTCATCATAGATTTCTTTCAAGAATTCTGAAAAATAAAAAAAAATAATTTTAAGAACAAATCTCATTTTGTTTAAAAATTTTAGTTTCATACATATCACAAAGATCTTAACATTAATCAACATTATGGCAAGTTAGGTAAACTTGCTAGCTGAGAAAGAGGTCTACTTTTCAAAGAGGGTGGCTTTAAGACAAGGAAATGAAGCATTAGAGGCTTAGCAGATATAGCATTAAATACTGGCCACTTTTGTACAACGAAGCATTAGTGTTCTGCCTCAGAGAAAATTCATAGATTTTAAGAAGATACATAATCAGAGAGAAAGATTAAGTATGAACCTTGGATCAAGAAAAATTCATGACAGTTCTCAAAAGGAAATTCAATTTCTGTTCTACATGTCATCACAAGAAAAATTGAGGAAGGGAAAAATTAAATTAGGGTACCATTTAGAATATCAGGCTGCTCACTCTTATCTCTTGATACAAGTGATGATAAGAAATCACAATGAGTTATTCTAAGCTGACTATTGGTTTGGGTTCTACATCAATAGAAACCAGAATTGTGTAGCTTGAAGTAGTCCACTAATATGAAGTGTCCCACCTTATGAGGACATATTTCCCCTGAAAAAGGGGCATGTTCATGCAAAATGACTCAGGTATAGAAGGGGAAGAAGGGAATAGGAATTACATAGTTCCTGCTACATGCCGGGCACTATGCTAAGTCCTTCACAAAAATTATTTGTTGGATCCTAACAACAACACAGCCACGTCAATAATATTATCCCCATTTTAGTCAAGGAAACTAAGGCAAATGAAAGTTAAGTGACCAGTTGAGGTCATACAACTAGGGAGTATCTGAGGCTAGATTTTAACTCAGATTCTTCTGCTTCCAGACCCTGCACTATGTCCAGTGTGCAACCTTGCTGTAGACTTAGAGGCTGAGGCACTTGTCCTTAGAGCAGAATAATTACTGTTTAGTTAAACTTACCATTAGGAAGCCATGCATCAATGCTACTTCTAGAGCATCACTTTCAGAGTCCTTGGTTGAAATTGTCTTCTCTTCTGTGATGGATAAGAGGAAAATGCATTCTGAGACTTGGAAATCACAGCTACTTGTACAGAAGATTGAGTCTCTCTTTACCAACACTTGGGGAAACCTAGATGTGTACCCAGAGTATAGTTAGAGTGACCCCTAGAGGTGAGAGCGATGAACCATCATGAGAAGATGGTGCCCTTGGGGTTAGCTCTCTATATTGGAATCAGTGACATAGCACTAAGTCTTGGCATTTGTACTTAGTCCATTTACACACACACACACACACACACACACACACACACACACACACACACACACACACACATTTCTCCTTACCTCATCCTTTCACCCAAAACTTTTACTAAATATTTTTTCAAAGCCTCCCTCCTCAGGAATTTGCTGTAACTGTCTGTGAAGAGTGAATCCGAGTGACGCTTCTCTTGCAAACGGATCTTGCTATGGATGGTAAAGGAAAGGAAACACATCAGATTGAAAACTTTCAGCAAAATGCCAACAAAGCAATAATTTATGAGTGTGAATAGGACAAATAGCATTAAAATAATATCCATTTTACACATATCATAGTGAAAAATGAATTAATGACTAGTAGATGACTAGTAGGCAGTTAGTAAAAATAAATAGCTCACCTATCTCTTTTTTTTTGAATAAGATATTTAATGAATTGTCTAGCAACAAGTTCCTCCAAGTATTTGCTAACATCACTGGTGTACAACCCCTTAACATGTCTGCTATTTCTAAAATGGGTGGAAAGGTCATTTAAAGGTTAAAATATTCATATTTGCTTGAAAGATAATAGAAAATAAGTATTGTCTTTCAATACTATGAAGAAAATTATTTGGAAAAAAATTTAACAAATTATCTTAGTGCTTTAAATGACAATTTCTATTTCACTCTTATGGCCTTCAATGCAAAATGATATTTACCTAAATTTTATGATGACTTCTACTTGTTAAAGTTCCAATATGTCCAATTACAGCTTTAAAATAATTTCGAGAATAATAGGAGCATAGGTATAGCTAAATTTATAGCTTTGTTTTCTGCTTTGTTAAAGGGATTCATACCCTATTAAGCATATTCTAACACCTACCTGCATTCATGGCCTTTTTTTCTGATTGACTGATAGTTTACTTAATTATTTAATTGTGTTAAAGAGAATGGAACAAAACATATTTGCAATCATAGAATGGTAATAGCCATTAAAGTCTAGGCCAATATGAGTAAAAAAATGCTGCTTTACCATTTTCAATAACTGGCTATCCAAATATAAATATGTCTATTGACAGGGAATTCACTAATTTTCAAGATGGCAAGTTTGATTGTTAGTCCACCTACACTTTTTGAAAGTTCTTTGGATAGAGCTAAGGTCTCATTAGAAAACAACTCTAATGTAGCCTTTGAACATTTAAAACTCCTCATGGATGGCACAGAGGAAGACATCATGAGCATTGTGGAACTGGGTGCTATTGAAAGATTCGATTAACCTGTCTCATTATTATGTATCTATAATTGTAGTGTATATAGAAATAATAATATATAGTTGCAGTGAGCTAGATTGACCAATTTTATGGTACACACAGTACTGCCATGTGGTATAGGAATAACCCTCTGCAGCATCTTACTGTAATAATGATGGCAATGATAGCACCAATAGCTACCATTTGCATAACATTTGATGATTTGCAAAGCAGTTGACAAATATGATCTCCTATTATCCTCATAAGTAGCCTGGAAGTTAGGTGGTGCAGTGGATACAGTACTGACTGAGCCTGGAGTCAGGAGGACCTGAGTTCCATTCCAGCATCAGATATTTGCCTGCTGTGGGACTTCCAGCCAAGGCATTTAAACTGTTCACCTTAATTCCCTCAATGTAAAATGAGAACCCTAGAGAAGGAAATGGCAAACTACTCCAGTATCTTCGTCAAGAAAATCCAATAAAAATGGAGCCATGTAGAGTCAGTTATGACTAGACAACTTAACAAGAACAACATTATATATTTACAGAGAGGAACCTGAGGCAAAGGTTGTGATTTCCTTAGGTTTACAAAGGTAGTGAGTATCTGAACTCAGGTTTGATCTTTGGTCTTCCTGACTCTAGGTCCTGAACTTTATCTAAAATTCTCAGATAACAAATCAATGCGTATAAATGAACTCACTTGTTCAAGGCTGTGGGAACATCCAAAAAAGACAAGAAATTTTCAGGTAATGAACTTTCCAGATGGTCATTTTCCAGATTTGATAAACCTGGATTTTGGTCAGATTCATTAGGGCCATCAAACGGCATGCCATTGCCCAGCCTGCTGGAATGGAAAACACCATGAGCTTGATGTAAACTACCATAAGACAAAGTGTCTCTAGATACATTAAAAACCATTCAAAGCAAGACATTTACAAAAGTATCCTGAAAATAATTTTCTATTAATAGGGAACAGATAATAAGTACACAGAATTCTTTGATATTCCATTATGTGTATACATTTGCGTATGCACTTATGCATATGTGTGTGTATACGTGCAAAATAGATTGTACAAATTGAAAAAATACCAAACAAGTCCTGAAGGATCTATTTCTGTAATGGGGTAAAATGAAAAAAAAAATGAAAGGGGAATCAAGAATTAGTATCACTTAAAAAAAGAGAGAAAATGGTGGGGAAGAGTGTGAAAAAATAACAAAATGCAAAAGATGAAATGGCTTTGCTTCAGGCAAATTTGAGGGACTGGAATCTGAAGCTCGAAGAAGGACAGGAAAGGTAGTCAAACCCAAGAAGAAGAAAGAGAAGATGGAAAGCAATCTAGGATAGGAGATATGGAATGAAGGAAAAGAGAGGAAGAGGAATAAGATTGTGGGAGGAATTTATGTTTGTAAATGTAGATGAGGAGGAATCCTTGTTAGGGATTTTTAAGTTTAAGTTTTTAAGTTTTAAGTGCAGTAGGTACACAGTGGATAGAGTACTGGCCCTAGAGTCAGAAAGATGAGTTCCAATCCAGCCTCAGACACTTATTATCTGTGTGCTCCTGAGCTAGTCATTTAATCTCTACTTGCCTCATTTTCCTCAACTTTAAAATGGGGATAGTGATAACCCTTACCTCACAGAAGGTTGTTACATAGATCAAATGAGATAACATTTGTAAAGTGGTGGGACTTTACTGGGACTGCAATGTTGTCAGCACTGTAGAAATACTTACTCCCTTCCCCCAGTCCCCTTTTCCTCATAACAATTCAGTGATGTGTGTAGGGTCAGTATTATCTTTATTTTACCAATAAGAAAAAGAGGCAGGTAGAAGTTAAGTTGTTTGCTCCTGATCCTATACCTATAAGTTTATGTCAAAGCTGAGATGTAAAGCCAGGTCTCCTGACTTCAAGTCCATCAGTCTTTGTACTTCACCCTGCTGCATCTCATTCTGTTTATACATACCACATTTAGATGTGTTTGTGTGTAGATATATACATACATAGAAAAACATATGTAATACTGATGTATTTATATGCATAGTAGCAAATGTATAGATTGGATATATTCACATTATAAATGATATAAAATATAAGGAGTCAATTGTATATGTAAATTTTACTTATACTTTTTTCTCCCTAAGAAAGACATTCATTACTTGTTCCAAGTCAATAAAATGATCATTAGATTTCCCATTACAAGACAGCAATATGCTTGTTGCACTCTACACTTACAAATGGATCGATGCACTGTCAGATTCTGCTACTATACTATTCAACACTACTACTTCTCAAAGTGATGTCATCTGGGACTTGTCTAATGCAGAAGAGGAAATGTATGGATGTGGTAACTTTGCCCTCTGTGTAATTAGCTAGTTTCCCAAGCTTTCCTGGGAAATGTAGGCTCAGCATTTATTATTCTAGATATCTGTGACAGGTTACTTATACACATTCTTAAATGAGCCAAAAGCATGAAATGAAACATCATCTCTTAGCATCCATGTGAAGATTGATAGACTCCAGTGTTGTTTCTTGGAATCACTGCCTTTGGCAGGTAGCTGTCCTCTATATTTCTGAATGGGAGCACTTTTACTGCAGGTAGACAACTGGCAGATGTGGAAGTTGTGCATATGAAAAATGAACATTTCATATTCCAAATTTTTAAAAAAAGCATTTCTAGGAATAAAAGTAGGAAGTTGGTTTGAAATCAGACCATAAAGTGATACGAGTCTATTGAATTACTTTAGCCTCTTCAAAGTAAAGTGCTCAGCGAAAGTGTCAGTCTTCCTGGAGTTCTTAAAATGTGCAATGATGCTGCACCCTGCATGGAAATGCACCCCTCAGCAAATGATACTGTTCAGGATTGGTACCTGGGACAAGAAGGTGGATGGCCACAGATAACTTTGCATCGTACAATACTCTCCAGAATACTTTTATTAGTGCTTCCACTGTTCTGCCTCAGAACTGACTGCTTTCTGGGCAGCTTTAGACATATACAGAAGCCTGCTTTGATTGATTACCTTACAGACTGAGTACTCCTGACAAAAGAGCAATTTTCACTCAGCTAGATAAAAGTCTAATGAGAAGGGGAAAAAGGAAGGGCTGTAGAGGCTGGCTAAGAATTTTATCTATGAAACTAGAAGGAGAGATTCAGACTGGGAATATTTTTTTCTTTTCCCTTTTGAGATTTAGCATAAAGTTACTTTTTTACTGCCCCCCCCCCATTCAATTAGTATAGAATTTTTTTTAAAGCTATGAAATGTGGTATCCATCATAAAGAGTGGAATAATTAAATATTTAGGAATAAAATCATATCATAAAGGATTAAACTATATAGAATTTGCTTTTAAACAGATAATGTATTGAAATAATTCTGTCAATATCTATGGTTTAGAGTTTTGAGTCAGTTTATTTATATATCCAAAAAGATCTTATCTTGAGTTGACTGTAATATACAATATCACAGCATAGTGAAAGTGCTACAAGTGGAAACTTTTGGGGAAAAAACCAATATTGATATCTGTAATATTTCCTGAAAATTTTATCTAATACATTACAGAAGAATGTAACTGAAATGAAAATACCATGAAGATAATTGATGTTACAAGAGAAGGCACACCAAAGTAATGATGGTTTAAAAAATATTTTTTACTAATGAGAACTTAATAATGAAAGAAAAGAAGAAAAGTCTCCTTTTAGATTATTTGGAAATGTGCTCCAACCTACCCACAGCCTATATCCTACTAATTTAGCTGATGCAAGAGAACGAATTCCAGGGCACTTTATAATTATTTATATTATAGTCTGGAATTGATTAGGGAGTAAAATGAGTAAGAATATCACAACATTAAAGACCATCAAATAAAAAAAGACATTTTCAAATAGTTCTAGCTTTAAGTGGTCAGCAGGATGTGGCCCCTTACCCTACTTCACAGCAGAGTTAGGAAAGAAGACAAATTCTCAAGTTAAAAAAAACATACCTCATGGCAGAATAGGTATCAAGTGGTAATGCCAGTGCCTGTGAGCAGAAGACACTAAGAAGTATCAGTGATACCAGCAGCTGGGAGTTACTTCTGGTTCCCATCTTTGTGTATCTGAAATATGTGAAAAAGAAATTTCACCTTTAGGGGTCCCAGACCTCACCTACAAAATAACTTAGAACATCACATAGAAATATACCAAGTTTTTGCCAAGTTCAAAACAAGGGACTGCCATTCCATTGAAAGAGACAAAACTGCACCAAGGTTACAGATTTAAGCTACAGAATTTCTGCCATTTTCCTCCATCATTTTGAATATAAATTAGCCTCCAGCTACGTATAATACTATGGATTTCACACAGTTATATACTATATGCTGATTTTTTTCAAAGAAACACATATGAATCCAAGGGACACTAACCCATTTTTGAACAGAGGCATAAGTAAGCAGTCAACTTGAAATCCTTTTCTAACTAAAGGAATAAGTTTTTTAAAAGGTGACCAATGCATAATTGAGCTCTCATCCAATTCTTAATTATCCAGTAAAGATGAGAAATTAATGGAGAGACACATAGACAGAGTTGTTGAAACATAGATTACTCAGAACTCTTTTCCCTAGCCCCTGCAGTCAGACACCCTAAGCACTATTAATAGTAAAAAATAGAAAGCCAGGTAGTCATTGAAGACTATATTATCATTCAAGTATTTATTCCTTTAGAGAGTGGATAGAGAAAGTAAGGGGTATTTATATCCATTCTCGACATCTCTCTTTGTTTCTAAAAAGAACCAGGCTGTTTTAACTTCTGCTTCTATAAAAGGATTAACAAAATGAAATATTTAAAATTGCAAAAAAGCCAAGACAATTACTGCCATAATGAAGCAATTGAATATATGATATAAACTTCAGTGCTTGAACAAGATACAAGTTAAAATCTTGTCACAGTCACTGATTAAAGAGTATTCACCTGTAAAACAGAAAGAAGTCAGTCTTGAAGCAAGAGAAATCATGTAATAGTAAGTAAAATGAATGAAGAAGAAAGCAAGATAAAATCTTGGCAAACTAATAAAAGCAACTCCCGTAAGATAAGCTTTCCCACTTCCGAGTATTACCTGAGAAACTTGGTTTTGTTATTTATGTAAAGAAGAAAAACATCCATGGAAAACTTCTTGCTAGAAGGAGAAAATTTTGTATAACCTGTGGGAAGTTCCAGTGGAAAGATAAAGATAAGTCAAGTTTCTACTCACCCTGACATGTAATGTCCTCTCTGTGATGAGGTGTGCTCCTCTCTCAAAGATGCTGGCGAATGTGCAGAATCTTCCTGTGCAGTGAATTCCTGTGAAGCCACAAAGGACTTCACCTGTTCACTGAAGGAGATCTTAAGCTTGGCTACAGGGACTGCTGTTCTTCCCAATTCCTGAGCTGACTCCTCGTCTCTTCACTGTACTCTGACCAGCATTTCAAACACCCTCCTTTTTATAGGGCTTACACATGGGGCCAAACAATCACATAGCTGTCTGTGATAGACGTCACAGTTGTTACACCCCCGGAGATGAATGAATGAGTTCCCTGCTTTGTGAGATAGAAAATCCTATGTAATCCATGAAGAACACGCAATGTTCTTGTTATGCATGATTTATATTAACTTATGATGAGTAAGTTCAAGATGTAAGGTACAGGGGAAAAATTCAACTTATTTAAATAACCACTAGGCCCATTCTCAGTAGAAAATAGTTTTTTTCTTTAAATGAATGAGAATGTAATAAGATACTGATTATTTAAGTGGGTTTTTCTGGCCATGAAGCAATGTTTTACAAAAAGACATTTTTCCTGAAAAAATTTCAAAGGAATTGGAAATAAGACCATCCTGTGAATCAAAGTAATAGAATCATTTGGGAGCTGTGTGTATCCATGTCTGTGTAATTTCATGTGCAAAGACATGCATCACATTTATGAAACATTGCATATTATTCTTTATTTTTATTCTAATAGGAAAACAATGTTTTTCATACTTTAATTATTATATTTCATTCCTGTTATTACAATTTCTCTCTCTTGCTTAGTGAGATTTATGAACTATGATGAGACTTTCAGTACAACTTTAGAGTCATATGAACATTTGGGGTTACTCATTATTCCCTGCAGAGGACTATTTCAGGACATTTAAGCCTCAGAAGTTTCATTTCTTTAAAATAAGTTATTTTCTTATTTCCTCAGGTCTCACATGTATTTTAGGGATTTTTATTTTCAATTTTTCTTATTGGAACATGACTTATTGCTACTTTCTGAATAATACTACTCTTGGTATGATATTGCGTATATTACTCTAGGTACCTCTCTAAGTTCTAATGTTTTACCACTGAACTTTAAGAGAGAAAAATAAAAAGAAAGTCATGAAATGTCACCCTTTGCAAGTGGCATGTAATTGATTCCTGGGAAGGATGTGGGATTTGGAGTCAGCAGCCTTGGGTCTGAATCCTCCCTCTTCCACTAACTAGCTGTGAGTTCCTAGAGGCTCATAACAATTTCTCTGCAGACTAAATTATCTCCAAACTCCCTCCTATCCTTAGGACAATCACTTAATCACCTACTTTTTTCTGTATGGAATATTCCCCAAATGTCCTGCATCAGAAAAACTATCCTAGGAAAGGATAAACATTTAAAAATTGCAAAATCAATCATTGTGGCTTAGAAAGTTACAAAGAAAAAAATGGAAAAGGTATTTTATAATAATCCCATTTCTTTTATGAAATATCCACATTATGAAAGCGGTGTGTAAGGGAGTCAGAGATTTAGGTTCAGTCGAACAACTCTATGGACATATAAGCAATGTGATCAATCAACTTCTACTTTTGGTTTCCTGTGCTTGTTCTTGGTGGACTTATTTGAGGGTACCTAATGGGAGAATGACTAAATCTCCCTCCTTATTCTTGTTTTAAGATTTGAGTGTATCTGTTTGATTCATTCTAAGTTAGCTGGACTAGCAAAGGAATATTCTGCTATTCCTAATCACATCTTCTAATCCATTTACATGAAAAATTAAATGAATTAAATTTCCTAATGTCTGGAAATTTGTTTCCCAGATGACAGATCTGACTTAAACCAGAGTTCCTGTGGTGGCTTAATTCCAGGAAATTTTTTTTTACCTTATTATTATAAACTGGAGATTAAAATAATTCTTATTTGGAGGGAAGGAGGTGGCATTACTTTTTTATCCTCTAGCATCCAGTGAAGTAATTTTATTTTTGATAAGAAGTATTGGAATGCATTTGATTAACTGAAGCAGATAGGTCGGGCAATGGATTAAGCATTGGATTTGAGGTCAAGAAAACCTGAGTTCCAAACTAATCTGTTTGACCACAAACAAGGCACTTAAAATCAGTCTACCTCATTTTACTCATCTATAAAATGAGGTAACACTAGCACTTGCCTTCCAAAGGTTTCTAAGGATCAAATGAGATACTATTTATAAAGTGGTTTAGAAATCTTGAAGCACTAAATAAATACAATTATTTTTATACTGTTGTCGTCATCACAGAGTTTTCAATGATAAGTAAATCATGGGAAGGACTAAGAGAAAAAATAGACAAAATTTCACCATAACAAAGAAAAAGTAAGGAAAAGGGGACACACACAGCTTTCAAAGTGAAAATCTTTCAGTTGAAAAAA
>CM053770.1:434391653-434403368 GCA_028658325.1 Potorous gilbertii
CAGACTCACTGACATTGAAAAAACATGTATATTATACAATGATATAGACAGATTCCTGATATTGATATTGCAACTGTAGTTACTTTTACTCGAAAACCAAATAAAAGTGCCTCAAAAACAGAGGAGGATATAAAATACATTTTTAAACTTAGGAATTATATTAACATAACTGGAGAAAATGAATACCATGTTTAAATAGTTTAGCTAAACTGAATTCTTTTGATATGCATCTCCAAAATATACTTATAAAGATATTTTAGATAAAGCTCTTTTTTGACCGTAGCCTATTCCATTCTTAACTGGCTGTTTCCTCTGCCTTTTAAAAACATAATCTAGAATTTTGTATTTGGATTCTCATTTGGTAATAAATGCATTAGAATTTTTAAAAATGCCAAAACTACCAAGTTCCAAAAATGCACTGAGGTTTGGTATGTTTTTTAAAATTGGTTTTCACGTAGAATTGAAAAAAAAATAACAATATACTTTTTTTTTTAATTTAAAAATAAAGACTTTAGGCAGAACCACATTTCGGTCACCTAATGTAACATCTCCAAACTAACTTTCACAGTCTGCTAGTGGCAACTGATATAATAACAAAAGATCATAACCTCCGCAAATTCTTTTTGCTCTTTTTACTACCAGGAAGAGGTCCCACTGTGGAGTTTGCTTTGAAGGGTTTTTCATTTGAACAATCTTTGGTGATATGATAGCTGCATAAACATCTTGTACAAAAATCAAAGCCACAGCTTTCTCGGTTGCATGTTGCCCTCTGCAAAAAGGGATCATATTTTGCAGGTGAGTTGCAATGAATACAGGCTCTTAGGCTTTCGTTCTTTTTCAAGGTCTTGGCAACCTATAAAGAAAAATTCATACATTTAAAAAATCAGCATAGGATTTTTTTTATAGCATAGTAAGAATAGGCCATTTATGACTATAAAAAGAGCAAAATTAAAATGTCAGAGGAACATCCTAAAACTCTTACAAGAGCTTTTATCACTCATTTTCTTGAGGTGGGTTGTCATAGGACAAATAGCTCATGAATTAGACTTGTAAGTCCTTTAAAAGAAGAAAAAGTCTTTCCTTTTTTTTTGTCTTTGTATTACCAGAGTGGGCACTTTAAAAATTTTTGTGAAGGCTGGTTATAGCAGCATAGGACTATAGTCCCTACTGCTGGGCAGGCTGAAGATGATGGTTTGAATTTGAGAGTCTGAGACTAGAACTATGAGTGGCTGATTACATTTCCTGGCTGAGTGAGATACAGGAGACCCAGCCTCAAAAACCAAAGTAACCTGTTGATTGAATTCAATCAATCAATCCAAGAAAGGCAATGAGCTGGCCCTTGAAATGCAAAAGGCAGAAAGTGGGCTAGATTTCACCTGGGGAAAAAAGCACAATCTCAAACTGCTTATTGCCCCCCACTCCTCCAACCCATTTGTTTAACATCAATATTCACCCAGTGATACTAATAATAGCTTTGAAGCATGAAACATCTCAAAAGAATTAAACAACCAAAACTGCAACGGAAAATACCTAGTGGAGTGGATGGGTATAACACAATATACAAAGAATGCTTGGAGTGGAAGCAAGAATTTAGGCCCAGTTGCTTGCCCCAATTTTCTCCTCTTTAGGAAAACTGGGAGCCAGCGATTACACTTAATTACAGATAGGATTAAATGCCTTTAAGTTCTCTTCCAGCTCTTAAATGTGATCCTTGGTACCTTAAGATACATACCACATTAAAGGACTCTAAGGATTTTGGTAATTCCCAGTGGAGAATTTAGGGAAAACAGATAAGAAATGCACCAGGTGAAAAGGCAGAGGGGCTGTGACTTGTAAATGTAGAGGCAGTAATTACTTCATAAAATAATCGTGGATCTACTAATGTACCATAAACTCATTTTCTAAATAAGAGGCTGCTAATAACTAATTGTTAATGCCAACAGCTACTTTTGGGCTTCAGAATGGATTTGTGTTTTTAGATTCTCTATTTTAGAATGCATGTGTTATCCATAAAAAAGAATCACCTCAGAAAACTCAGTGTGTCGGCTGTATATAGAAACTCCTTGATCAGATAATTTGGGCTGAGATCCTTTTTTGGATGCATTAGGAACCTGGACCGTTGATTTCTGGACAGAAGCTAATGCTGCCCTGACTAGAACATATTCCCGAGTTGCAGCATGAGCTGAAAATTTGGTAGTATTTTCCTACGAGAAACAGTTAGAAAAAGCAATTAGTGAAACATAGCTACCTTTCCAATGAGAATGATATACTTAGCAATCCTTTTGAAAAAGTTTAAGTCAAAGGCAATAAAGATTTCCAAAAATTAACCTAGAATATTATCCAACTGCACCAAGTACACAAAAATGTTTTCACAATTAGCAAACAAATATTACACAAATAACTTTTCTCTTTAGAACTTTTTATTTGCTTCCTACTCATATCTCAACTGTGGATAGGGAATAAATACCAGCCAATGTGATTCTTCATTATTGTTATGACAACCCTACTGGCTACCCCAGTCAGGTTATTTAGCCTGTAGGATCTTGACCAGGAAATGTATCTTTCCTTCCAAATTTTCCATCTTTAAAAAGCTAAACAATCCAATTAAAGTCAATCAAAAGGTTAGGCTGTAATCAAATTTATCATAAAATACAGTATATAATTAAACTTATTTTATTATTGGCAGAAGTATTCTGACAAGTTCTTATCATGTAATTGCCCTGTATATACTGATAAATGCTTTACTGAATATAGAATAGGTAATCCTTTTGAGGGATTACTGTCACCTCTCCAGTATATTTTAGGATCATAGATCACATAATATATTCCTCCAGTGGTATGTAAATCCCATGAAAGTCTATTTGCTTCTAACATTAGAACTAATAAAAATTATTACTGATAGGTTTTCATGGACTTAAAGAGTTTTAAAGGACCTCACAAGACACCCAATCCCTACATTTCAGATGAGGAACCCAAGGCCTAGAGGCTTGGGTTCAAGCTCACATAGGTGGTAAAGTAACTGAGGCAGAATTTCAACACAATTCCTGTATCTCAAGTCAGGGCTCTTTCCTCACTGTCTCTGATTAACTAGTTTATAGGTTATGAAACCTGTTTTTTATTTTTCCCACCTGCTTCCTCATTTCCATCATTCCAATTGCTAACTATAGAAAGAACATTAGGAATTAAATTTCATCAACCTTTAATTATATTTTTTGGGTACAAGAATTTCAAGATTATTTAGGATTTCTAATTATGATATCAGTTTTCTATTTACAATGATAATGAGGAATAGTCAATATAAATAAAAATGAAATAATTAACTGTAAAAACTTACTATAGTTTTTCTCATTGCTGCACTATATAAGTGGAGAGCTCCTTTATTGTCTTTCAGAATCTTCTTCCATGTTGCACTCACTCTAGCCACACTGATAAAGTAAAAATATAAATGGTTATATTTCAATAGTTTTATTGGTAAAAGTTTAACAAAATAATGACACTAAAAAGTTAATACCACTGCTACCAACAGTTTTCAATTTTCTATCGATATATATTACAATTAATTGCCAGGTACTTCCACCTATATTGCATACATTACTACCTTGACTGGAACTAATGTTCAAATCTCCCACTCAAGTCCCACTCTACAAGAAGTGAATATGGGCTCTTAAAAGTTACACCAGTGATGCAATGATGCACAAGTTGTGCCAGATTCTACCAATCTGGAAAGACATTCATATTCTATAATATGGTAAAAAAGCTCAACTTACTGATGTTTTGAGAGACTCACCACTAGAAAATTGAAAATCAGATGTCAAATATTTTGGCCACAGCAATTCATAAAGGATATAAGCTAAAGTGTAGGGACTACAACCTATGTCTGTGAAAAGAATACTTGTACCAACAAAATCACAGATTTTTAAAGGAATTTACATTAAAGTAAATACAGAAATAATAAAATAACTGATGGAGTTTACCCTGGTTTAAGACTCAACTAATAGTCCCAGAAATCTTGTACCAAATCTACCTTGGAGTTTGCATAAGGCTCTTTTAACTAAAAAAATGAGAGGGCACCTACAATTTACATGGTTTCTTCTAGAAAAGAGGTCCTCAGATATGACCTAAGGCCTATTTGTGAATCCCTCTTTCTTTCTCTACTATCAGAAACATGGATCCAGATCCAGTTCCAAAATGACATGAGTTAAAACTATTATTCCAAAGCTCCACTCTAGGTTATAGCCAACACAGAGCACATGGGACACTTACTTGATCAAGTCCATTTCACTGAGGCATTTTAGAATATTTGCTAAGATATGTTTGAGTCCCCTCTGGAAGAGTTCACTGAGAATATCCAATTGATCTAAGCCCATTTTCCTACCAATTATATTATGTAGTCCAAAATCTCCATGGGCAACTATTCTTTCCACTGTTTCCCAATCTACTTTTGGATTTCTTTTGGTATTTTTTTTTAAAGTTGAACAAACCACTTCCTCAAAATGAAGGATTGGCAACAAGTTTTTATTTGGAAACTGTTCTGTGCTTTGGTTCTGGAGAAGGCAGGGTTTTGGGCTGACCATGAAATTCCGAGGCAACAGAAGGCTATTATACTCCTGTTCACCAGGACTGCTTTGATGAGAGAATGAAGAGTAGCCACTGTCCTCATGAAGTCTGCTGCTCTCCAATTCTTCAGATTCACCTGAAGCATCAAGGTTCTGTAGCGCTTGATTTTCCTTGTTGTGCATCGGCCCATTTTCAGTTTTTAATTCTACAATCCTGGGGTTTACATTCTGAGGTCCAGCAGGGCACAGATTTTTATCATCTTTAATACAGTTGTTACAAAAATCTTCCAAACATTCAGGAGTACCAGATTCCAGTTTTTTGCTAATCTCAGGCTTTGCAAATGTAGACCCAGAATCAACATGGTTACAATTAAAATCATACTTCATTTTAACAGAATAATAAGGACTGTTGTCTTTATTCTCTTGCTTGTATTCTGCAAAAAGAACACAAAACATTCAATTAAACTACTTCACAAAAGAAGAAAAATACACAATTAAGATTCCATCGGCATTTATTTGTAGTCTGTACTATTAACTACATAGCCTCTCTGTGCCTAAGTTTTGTCATCTGTAAAATGAAAAGGTTAGCTTATATGTATTTGTATGTATATGTATCCATGCTTTTGCTAACTATATAATACTTGTATGATGTGCAACAGGTATAACTTGTAAGGAAATGACAACGATCAAGCAAGTTATTGAATATAACTATTTTCATCACCTTAATTACACCATTTAAATGTCATGTCTCCTATAAACTCCTTAATGATATGGACCTCTAATTTCTGCAAGCTTATTAAACAGTCTTTGATTTTAGACAGAATATATGTAAATTGTATCTTCAATTAGACTGTTATAAGGCAAACTTCTAATTCAGATACAGTGCTACCCTGTTGGTAGGCTGGATTAGGAAAGAACATCTTTGCTGCTGGTTGAAATCTACACTGTCAACATTATGGCCAATAAATAACATAGCATTTAAAATTTTTTGATATTTCACCCTGTGAAGGAGGCAGTCCAGTTCAAATTTCACCCTCATTTTGTGAATGTCATGATGCTTTCCTAACTTTAAGATTGCTAAAAATAATCCTTCTTTATCATTGCATTCCTACAGAACTTTGAATGCTACATTAGAAAGCTCACCGGACTTGGAACTAATACAAATAACTAGCATTTACATAGCACTTTAAAAGTTTGCAAAGTACTTTACACATCCTACTTTGGTTTTTCTCATCTGTAAAATGAAGGGCTTGGGTTGGGTGATCTCTAAGGTCCCTGTATGATCCTTACAGCTCTAAAAAAATCTAATCAGCTGCTGAATTTATTACTTGTACTTTGACAATATCATTTACATCCCAGTTTCTCTACTCATATACCTAACTCTAGGTATGAAATAACCTAGAATTATCATTCAATGAGAAAAATCCTTCCAGCCTACCAACAGGGATTGAGGGCAGAGGGAATTCTGCCCTGGTACTCTCTAAAGTATGTAATGAATTAAGCAAAAAGCATTAGGAACACAAGTTTCAACCTCACTTCATGCCTTCTTCAAGAACTTTTGTTCTGGTGGGTGTGATTGAAGATAATGGAATAAGGGAAATTGCACAGAAGAGCAACTATCACGGGGCTGGGTATCCCAGTAAAATCTGAATACTTGAATAATGTCTCAGGTGCTCCAGTCTTCCATAGTCTTGAATTTGTACAGTAAATTGGTAAATCAGTTCTTTAAACATCATAATACCAATCTACATGGACAAAGAGTTCAATGCATTTGTAATCTCATGAACACAAATACTTCCTCCAAAAAGAGACAGAAATAATCCATGTCTGAATATCCTATAGGACTCGCAAGTTCTCCTACAAAGGTCCAATTAGGTGTTAGAGGCTTTCCTTTCCCTTTGACAGTGATTAAAAAATCTTCACTGGCTCTCTATATTGTATTTCAAGTATCATTTTAATAAAAACTCTGTTGGACACTCTAGACCCTCCACAATTTGGCCTTATCTTTTAATCAATCAATAAGGTCTTTTTAACTTTCACTATGGGTCTAATTAAACATAGGGTTACACAAAGAAAGGCCTCTTACAGAGTTAAGATTTGAGCTGAGTACTGAAGGAAACCAGGGAAGACAGGGGGTGTGTACTGAGAACATTCCAGGTATAGGTGGTAGAGTGCTTGGAATGGAATAATACATAAAAACTAGAAACTTGCAAGGTCCAGTTTGAGAAAGAGTTAAAAAGTTAAAGAGAGGATTTTAAATGCTACCTACTGAGTAGAGCGGGATAACTATACTCCTTCCATATATTCTACACTCTAAACAAACTACTACAGCTAGGTGCAAATAATAAATCCTCAGTGTTGTGGTACCATCAAATTTACACTGCATATTTCCTTTTGGGTAGGAACCAACTAACCACTTTTTAGATATAACTGTGACTTGGAATAGTGTGAATCTGAATAGCACCACTTTAGGGATGCATTATCAGATCAATCAGAATCCAATAGTACTTTCTATCAACAATATACATAACTCAACACTTTACTATCACCTTCCTCTTTTCACTTAAGTAGTTTTCAATTGCTGGAATCTCCCCCTCCCAATATTTATATGCACGTTAAAGCTCAATTCAAATGCTGTTTCTTCCAGGAAACTTTCCCAGATCACCCAGCATAGGAAATAAAGGACTTTTCTCTCAGTGGAACTCAAGGACCTCTTTTTTACAGTCAACAGTAAATCTCATTCTTCAGTTTTAACTGTAACCTCCATGGAGGCAACAACTCAAAGTGTCCAAAACAGAATCCATCTTTCCTACTCAATTCTCTCCTACTTTTCTCATCATTGGCAGGAGCAACATCATCCTCTCAGTCCCTCAATTTAGCAATCTAGATGTTGGCCTCAATTCATCACTGCTTTTACATATTTGTTTGCTTGTTGTTTCCTTCAGTACATAGTGATATCCTCGAGGACATGGGCCTATCTTTTCCCTCCTTTTGTATCCCCAGTGCTTAGTACAGAACAGGTGCTCAAAAAATGTTAAACTGACTATACAATATTAATTTGGCAATGGTATGGATGATGGACTGGGGAATGGGGAGACTGGAGGCAGGGAGAGCAATTAGGAGGCCATCATAATGGTCCAGGGAAGAGGTGTAAATACAAAGGAGAGATGTGAAGGGTAAGAGATGTCTAGAGAATCTCTAGGTATTGGTAAATAGAGGAGAGTGAAGAGTGGTGGATGATTCCGAATTTACTAATCTGGGTGACAGTAAGGATGCTGGTCCCTGTACTAAAAAGGGGAAGCTTGAAGAATGTATTTTTCACTTAAGATGTATTCTCTGGAAATTAAAGTAATTGAATATGGTAGTCTTATAGGGGGCGGGGTCTGGGCCTTTTCTCTTTCTAATCAAACACATCCAAAAAGAATGGGGTAAAGAGAAGCCCTGACTAATCTTTCCCTATCTATACTATTTCCTGGAATCAGTTTTAAAAACGTGTAATATTCAATATTCATTTCCTTAGTTCTGTGAGACTTAACTCCTACAACTTTTAATTTGCTGGCTTCATAATTATAAATTCGGTAAGTTTATGTAAACTAAAATTGGTCAAAATTAAATATTACATCTTAATCTATGCCAACACGTGATAACTTACTGAACATAAAATTTTACTTGTTTCAAAGCACTTTAATGTATTATTTGATTTTTAAAAATTATCCCTTAAAATAAGTAGAGCTGTTATTATTTTGTGGGCAGAAAACTGAAGCTCAGAGATATAAAGTAAAAAACACTGGGAATTAGGAGATCTGGCATAGCTACAGACTCAATGTGCCACCTTAGGCAAAATTATTCCACTCACCTCAGTTTCCTAATCCGTAAATAGATGGAGTAAAAGATTTCAATGGCTTCTTCTAGCCCTTAAGATAGAATGATTTGCCCAAGGTTGCATGGTGGATAAGTAGCTGGGCTGAGAACGTTTAGTACTAGCCTTCTGTCTTGGAGGAGCTCTTTTAGACCACTTTTCATAGAAAACCAAGTGTCCTTACTATTTCCCTATTTATATAGCTAATTTTGCTTTTTGCAAAAGGGGAGAAAAATCACAGCCCACCTCAGAACTGAGGTGAAGCATGAACTTCCTACTTATTTTTATGTGTACTATCTCTGCCCCCTACTGGATTATGAGCAAGAGCACTTAAAGGAAAAAAAAAGCCAACTTTGCCTCCAGTGGTCTAATTCATTCTCTTCACCTTTTCCTTCTAAAACAAAATGATTTTTGGTTCAAAAAAAAAGTTTAATAAAATCCCTATCATTCACCATCGTTAACCAAAGTATCCAATAAAACTGTGGTTCTCAACCTTTTTAATTATAAGAACTCTCTTAAAAGTCATAAAATTCCCAGGACCCTCACATAATATATCTGTTATCAGTAATAACCAGTCAAGAAAATGTATAATGGCAATGCATGGTACGTAAGCAGATGTTGGGAACTACTACCTTAAAATATTTAATAGCAACAAAAATATATCATACAGCAATAGGCATTTCAGCAATTCCCTTCTCCTTATTTTATTAAACCTTTGACTGTTTATGTTCTATGTTAGGTCTGACACTGAGCTTATTCTCTAAAACTATGAAAAATATTCTAACAAATTCAAACACCACAGTTTATAAAAACTCTACATCCTTCAGGAAAGCTATCCTGTTTTCTATTTCTTAAAATCTCCTAGATAAGCACCATGTGCCTAGCTATAAGCATGGTCTTTCTATGACTCAAGGGCCTAGTTGCCACTAGCTGCCGTATCATCCATTATGAAAGTCACAAGGCCCCCTACTCTCTCCACTTTCAAAACCATTTCCAGGTTAAAAGAAACAAACAAGAATTACCCTACAACCCCCAAACACCCTTTCTGTCCTTGCCAACCAACCTATCAATACAGACTTATACTAAGTGCCTACTAGGTTTCAGGCCCTCTCTTCTGCAAAAGTGACAAGGGTATCCACCTCTAACTCACTGCCCAGTCTCTGGATCACACATGAACAGTATGGATTCCTTTTTAAATCCAAGTGTACTGTCACTTTCCTCCTTGAAACAAGCAGGTTCCTTTAGGGAAAAGTCTTCACAAAATATTGCTGACTGTACTATCACAGCCATCTGCTTTTCCCTCGGGTCACTTCTGAAGTAAAATGGTTAAAATTTTTACAAAGATTCCCCCCTCCATAAGGGAAGAGCAACAAAGAGGTCAGAAATAGCCTTTATTCTAGGGCTTTCAGGCTGAGGCCATCCCAGTTTGGGATTAGGAGGGAAACCTGACTCTTGCACCTCCCCACGTCTGCGGGGAGGTAAGGCACGGATTTCCCTCCCACGGAAATGGTCAACGCAGGATCAAGCGAATGCGGGGGGGAATTAAGAATAAAGTTTCACTTAATTGAAGAAAGCCCTCCCTGGGCACCCCGGGTCCGAGGAGGCTTCGCTGGGGAGGGGGGAGGGCGATTTAAGCCTTTCCCCCAGGCTCAGTCCGAACGCCGGCGCATTTGGCGGGAGAGGGAAGTGAGGCCCACGAATGGAGAGCAGCGACGGGACCCGGCCTGAGGGCTCGCGGGGATGGCCTCGAGGGGGGCGAGAGGCGGGAGATGGTCGGGAACCGATCGGATCTCCCGCGCCCCGGCGTCGGGGGCAAGACATCTCCGGGGCGCTCGGGGGAGCCGAGGCCTCGGGGTCCCTGGCTTCCCGCCGGACGCTTGGGTTCGGAGGTGGCCGGGCCGCCCCGTCGGGGTGAGGAGACCCCGGGTGGGGGCAGGGAGATTTGGCGCGTCTTCCACGGGGGCGAGTCTTGCCCGCCGGAGGGAAATCGGACGGCAGGGTCTGCCCAGGCTCCCGTTTCCCTGGGGAAGCCCAGTTTGGAGGGGATTAGTCCGCTCTCTCTCCTTGGGTCCCCCACGTCTCACTCTCCGCCCCGCATTCCATCGCCCCCCGCCAAGTCCGACTCGCGGCCTCGTCCCCATCCAGCCGCCGCGCCCCGGGGGGGGGCCGCGCGCCCCGAATCGCGCCCTCCTGAGATACTCACTGTCTGTCGGGAGCGGGCTCTCTGCGGCCGTGGCGGTGCCGGGGTCGCCGCAGCAGGGGGAGGATGCAGCCGAAAGAGGTGAGGAGCAGCAAGAGCAGCCGCTGCGGTGGCGGCTCATGCCCAGACCTAGGCGCTGGGAGCGGAACCGCACTCAGGTCGGAGAGGCTTCTCCAGCCGCGGCAGCCGGGAGAAGCGCCGGCTCCACCGCAGCAGTACCTTCCAAAAGGCGCCAGCTGGTACTTTTAAAATCTTTGAATTTGGTGCCCAAATCTCGGAGACCCAATGAAGGCAGACGGTCTGACCAGCCGGCCAATAGAGAAGCGGAAGGAGGGGAAGCCTCCGTTGCTGGCCAATCAACCGGCGGCGCCACCGGCAGAGGCGGGGTCTGGCCGACAGCGCCCCGCCTCTCCATCTTTCCCCCCGCTAGGCCGGCGGCCCCGGAAAGATGCAGGAACCGAGCGCCCAAGGGGCGGGGCTTGCAAGAGGCGGGCGGCTCCACCACACGTGGCGCGCGGCCCAACCTGCGTCCACGCCCCTCCGCGAGGACTCACGCAGAGTTCACGGCTTCCGGCTTCTTGGCGTGCTCCTGCCCCGGGCTGCGGGTAGTTTGGGCTCCAGCTCGAGAATCCATGATGGGTAGGCAGAGGCTTTCTCCTGCGCCAGGTGGTAGCAGCGGTGAGCGGCAGGGGGGGGCGTTTCCGCTCAATTTTTTTTGAGTCCAGGTCTCCGCGACTCGTACACCTTCCCTCCTCCCTTCCCCCTCCGTCGAGCGCGCGCTCACGTCTTCCTTACCTTTTCCTCCTCTCCCGCGCTCTCCGTCCCCTCCCCCACCAAGCCCCACCACGCAGGCGCCAGGTGCTTGGCGAGTTGGCGGGGTGGCGCGTGCGCGTTGAGTCCCCCGCGCTTCTGGTGGGAGGAGGAGGAGGCGGGGCGGGGCGGGGCGGGTCCCGGTCTCTCCTGGGAGTCCCCGCCCTGAGAGTCCCGCGCAGTCGACCCCGCCAAACTGCAGGGCGGGGATCCCGCCTCGAGTTGGACTCGGGTCAAAGAGCTTGGGGCTCCTCCCCACCCCCGCCTCTGCGGGCGGCCGGCCCGGGATG
>CM053770.1:434403468-434434634 GCA_028658325.1 Potorous gilbertii
TAGGGTAGCAAAGGAACTTTGGTTGGAACGGAGGTGAGATGTCTAAAGCCCAAGGGGACAGGGGGGGCTAACTGGTAAAGAGACTTTTCCTGGCATATATTGATCCTGAGTACAGATGAGCGTAGCATCTCTTCCACCTTCAGTAGATGAGAAAACAGACCCAGGGATGTCAACTTTCCTTAAAATGATATAGCTAGTAAAGGCACCAGAGCCAAAATACAAACCTACTTGCCAGCCCTTCGGCCTTGGGATAGGTTGTAAGACCTAAGTAGAGGGGCCCTACTTTTCTGGGCATTATTGGGGTTTTTTTTGTTTTTGTTTTAGTTTTTTTGCTTTTTGTTTGTTTTTTAATTTGCGTCAGAAGCCAAGAAGAAAATTTGTCTGGTACCAAGCTATTGAGTGCCAGCCATTTTCTGATGCCCTAAACTCTTGTGCCTGACAGGGTTTTTAGTAGCTATTCCTCCAGTGAGAGTCAGTAAGGTTGTAGTTTGTGGAGAGCCGAGCTCTGAACTAGGCAGGCATGGATTCAGGTCCTGCCTCTGACATACTGGCTGTGGGACCTGGGCAAGTTACCGTAAGCCTTCATTGTTTTAGACATTTCTAAGACTAAGTTGTAGAGAAAGTAGAAGGAGTTTCTTCTTCCTGATATTCCTTCCCTATAATACAAATCACAAGTCTAGTCTGTAACCTATTCCTGTAGGGAGAGTGCTTTGGAATCTCCCAGGAGTCAGTCAACAAGCATATATTAAGTGCTTACTATGTGCCAGGCATTGTGCCTAGAGCTGGAGATACAAAGAAAGGCAAAAGACAGTCCCTTCCCTCAAGGAGCTCACCTTCAGATGAGTGAGACAATATGCAAACGACTATATAACTACAAGATACAATCCAGTTAGGTGGAGGTAGTCTCTGAAAGAAGGCGCTAGCATTAAGGGTGGACCTAGAAAGGTTTCTTTGGAAGATGGGATTTACCTGAGCTATGGGGAGTACTTTTTAGCTTTCCTTCTTGGGCTGTTATTTCCTTATCAGTTAGTTGACGAACTCTAAAAGAATGTAAATTCTGTAAATGGTGGGGTGCTTTATTTTTCTTTGTTCCCAACATGTGTTACTGTGCTTGACACATAGGAGGCATTTGAGAAATACTTGTTGATTGAATAGTTTAAGTAAACCCACTGTGCAGAGCTCTTTGCTGGAAGGTAGGAGAGAGATAGGAGAAATAGAAAACTTGAGAAATTTAAAGTTTATGAACACAGATCACATACATAAAACAATTTGAGGATTGGTTAATGTGCTTAAGCATTTAAATGCCTACTCTGTGCAGGTCACGACTAAAATGAAATATACATAAATATTAAAATGAGGGAGGGAGGGTACTAGCAGTTGGTAGAAATCCTTGGATTCAGAGTTCTTGAAGCAGGAGGACTTTAGAGTCAATCTAGTTCACTTACTTTACAGAGGCCAGAGAAATTGAGTCATTTGTCCAAGGTCACACAGGTTATAAGACTGTAATCAGGACTTCAAACCTGGTTCTTAGGATTAGATTTGGAAAGGACATTTGAGGTCATCTGGTTTAATCCTATCATTTTGCAGATTAGGAAACTCAAGCTTAGAGGTCTAAATTAATTTGTCCAGTGTCCCCTATGTAATAAGGAGAAGAGCCAGGATTCAAACCCAGACCCTTCAACTTCAAATCCGGCATTCTTACACTGCACCACTATAATAGGCACAATGTAGGAATGCTGAATGAACATGGGATGAAGGAATAACGAACCCAAGGGCTAATCAGTGAAGGCATCCTAAAGGGGCTGGATAAGTTATGTTTTGAAGAGGGAAAAATAGATTGTTTCTCTCTTAGGAAAAGAGAAACTAGTTAGAGGCTGCATTCCAAGTTGGGAAATGGCCAAGTAAGAGCTAGGAAATTAGTTATCTAGAGTGGCCAGAGGCTTCATGCAGATTAATTTGATGGGGTTGCACAAAGTGATAAGAGATGAGGTCTGGAGACTAGGAGAACACTGAACAGATGTTAGTGTTGTGTAGTGATTAAACAGTTGAATGAAAGTATTTTAGTAAGTGCTTACTATGTTTCATTCTTCAATAAGTCCTTTTTATGGTGTCATAGTGGATGGAAGTGCTGGGCCTGGAGTCCGGAAGATCTAAATTCAAATGTGGCCTCAGACACTTATAGTAGCTGTGTGACCCTGTCACTTAACCCCCTTTGCCTCTGTTTCCTCAGCTGGAGCCAAAAAAACCCCAAGTGGAGTTACAAAGGGTTGGATATAATTAAACTTTATGTGCCAGGCACTGTGCCAAGCAAGGAGAATACAAATACAAAGAAAGATGGTGCCTGACCTGTAGGAGCTTACATTGTAATGGGGGAGGACAGCACATGAAAGGAAATTGAAAAGAGCAGAGGAGGAGGGGTGGAAGAAAATACTGGGCACTGGGGCATGTGGAACAGTCTGGAGAAAAATGAGGAGAAGGCTGGCCTGGTGCCTCCTTTAAATGGAAGTTCTGGGAGGTTTTGACAGTTACAAAGTTATTAGTTGAGTCCTACCCAGCCACCCCCACCTCCTGTCCCTGCTGTTACCCAAGGCTTTATTTTACTAGTTTGGGTAATGTACTAGCTTTAATTATGATGCTGGGCACTAAGTTCACGGGAATGACAACCTCAGTGAAAGGTTGGATGCTTATCTGTAGAGGCTGGATTAAGTTACATTCTCTGCATGCTAGGAAGTCTTTATCAGTCCCTTCATCAGCCCATTGTCCCTGTCTCAGACACTTCGCAGCCTGCCTCCGTTCCAGCCAAACTGTCCTTGCTCTAAGACTTTTCTCTGCTCTTAAGACTTTCCTCTGCTCTTAAGACTTTCCAGAGCTGTCTCATCCATAAAACATTTACTTCCATCGACTGTGTGCATGGTAGAAAGAATAGTCGATCTAAAATTAAAAGACCTTTGTCGTTGGATCCCCCCAGTTAAGAGTTCCTGTTCTAGATTAATCTAGATTAAAAATCTCTTTATAGATGGTCAGAAGTAAATACAATGACTAAAAACGGGCTGTTGTGCCCAGTTCTACAAAAACACTTATCAGTGTTGTACAAAATTCAGCCACTGTGATGTTGGAAAGCATCTTAAAATAAAACATTGCATTTAATGAAAACAGAGATGACTATCATTGTTTAATATTGCTAGTTTGAAGTGAATTGAAAGAAATTTTTAGGATTCACTATACTGTGGTGATATATTTTTGAGATATACAGGAGACTCCTGACTGCCAAATGGAGCTAAATGGGATATCATAACTGATGCTTACATAGAATTTTAAAGTATATATACTTTATATATGTGAGCTGAGCCTCACAACAGCCTTATGCAAGAGATACTCATCCCTTATTTCATGTGAGGAAGCTAGAGACATTAGGTGACTTGCCTACGGTCAATATTGGGGTTTTAAAGGAAGCCATTCGCTTCCAAGTCTAGCCCTCTAGTCTACGATCACACTGCCATCCTCTGGGGAGTTGTGGAAATGAGTCTTTGGTGATCCCTGCCTAAAATTTCCATTTACAAATAGCTTGTTAGTGTCACAATGTCCGCTATAATACAGCACTTGGAGTCTGCCGTTTTAAAGTGCAATTTGATTTGATTCAACAAGCATTTATTAAACATATACTGCCTGAAGGTATGACCAATAATAGACATAATACAGGAATGCTGAAAAGAGATGATGAGCTTAAGGATTAATCAGTAAAAGCACCGTGCTATTTGCACAAACTGTATTGCAGTGAAATACCAGTACAAACTACACATGGAATAAGTAATTTGACAGGTAAATGAATGCAGATTATTTGGCTTAAAGCATTGTTTTAAGCCCCTTAGGTCTCTCCTGCTATTTCTAGATAACATCAGATGAGATAAGGTACCCAAAACATGTTGCAAACTTTACAAAGCTATTTAACTTTAAGCTAGGTAAAGGCCAGATCTTCTCTAACCTTGTTACTCCCCCTTTATTTGGGTTCATCCTATTTAATCCCCTAAATCAAAACCGAACTATTTTCCCCAGTTCCTTTAAGAAAGTCCACATCATGTCTTCATGTTGGCTTTTATAACCTAAGAACCCAGAAACCTTAGAAGCCATCCAGTGCAGTCGCCTTATTTTACAGATGAGAAAACAGGCCTAGAAAGAGGAAGTGATTTGCCACATTCTCTACCCGCATACTTCTCAAATAAATCCATGATGAGTTCTCTAAATGGTTTAATCTGTAAACTGACTTAATTTTACCTCTGAAGTCTGTGTAAGGTTTATCTCCTTAAGGAATATGAGATTATGACTGCTTTAAATAGATACATTCAACTTTTATGATATTGAAGGTAACATGGAATCTTGATTTGTAATATGCATGACCACAGTACACTTATTTCCCATCCTAAGTTTAAATCCTCTGGTTTATAGCCATTGATGCTTACTCCATCTGATTTATCAGAGACAGCAGAGATTAGGATGATGCAGTTAAGGACAGATAGGTGATATAGATTTCATTGTAGTATTTATACATGAGAATGATTAGCACTAAAAGGAAGACTGTGCAGTCAGCTATTTGTGCCAAGTCAGTCTGGACAACTGGAATTATCTGTTTAAACCAGAGGTACACAATTGTTTTGTACAGTTTTCCCATTTAGAATGTGAGCTTGAGAGAAGGCACTGTTTTTGTCTTTAAAAAAAATATATATATATATTTTTATTCCTATCACCTGGTACATAGTAAGTACTTAATAAATGCACTGGCTGCATTAACTGATCCAGATATGGTTTGATCGAGGAGGGTTCAAAGGTCCAATACTGGTAATATTAAGGTACAAGATAAGAAAAAAATGTTCCAAAAGGCAGGCAAGCCCTTTCTACCCACTTCCTGGGCAGAAATAGTATTTTAAAACGTACCATAAAAATCTTGTTTAAGGACAATTTGTATTAGCATAGTGTTTTTCTCATTTTTATAAAATTGGAGTTAATTAGTTCATTTTTTACATTTATCATAGGTTTTGCATAATATACTACAAATAAAACAGGTGGTTTATACAAACAGAGGCTTATATGTTAACTTAATTACAACTAAGGAAAAAAGTCACAGGAAAGAAGGCAATATTAAACCAGTTGTCTAATACTTTCACATAGTAGGCACTTAATATCTGTTGATTTGAACTGAAAAGAATATAATTTATTAGGACCACAAATAAATTCACAGCCATATTTATAATAAAATATTTTGAGGAACAGAAAAGTAACCTGCTTTTGACAACATCACTAACAAGAACAACAATTTAAGAACCCCAGAACACAAATGACTCTGGCTTCTGTTACTGTTCAAATACATGTTTATAAATGAGTGAATATTTACATGGTTCAAGTGGACATTTTATAAAGAAACTGATTTTGCTAAGCTACAATCAGGATTTGGGGACAAGTTAACATTTTTCTGAAATAACTTCTGTGATAGATTCATAATCAGCATATTCCTTTAGTGACTGTACAAGTTCATCCAGCAGATGTTCTCCTAGCATGAAACTCTGGATGTCATACAGAGATTTGCTGATTCTGTGATCTGTCACCCGATTTTGTGGAAAGTGGTATGTTCTTATTTTTTCTGATCTTCCTTTGGTTCCAATCTACAAAAGAAAAGGTAAGTTTACAAGAGATAGATAACATACAATGTAACTTCCTATCTTACTTCTCAGGTTGCAACCTAAACTAGATTAAAATATTAAGTAATAATTTAATGCCTATAATAGAATTTAGATAGTATGATGTGGTGGATGGGAGGCTTCTGATACATGATGGATATGTGGCTCTGGGCAGTCACACAACCTCATGTCAGGACCTCCCCACGTGTGCGTGTACGCCCCCAACAACAACAAACCTGAGTACTTCAAAATATCTGTGCATTCAGTGATATGTGGAAACTTTTTCACCAATGCAAATCATACTCAAAAGTTGTAGCCAAAAATCATCATAAGCTAGCAACCAATCTCTCAACTTAGTTGGTCCTTGGATGCTAGTTTGTCACTGGGCCTATCTATACTTGAAGAATTTCTAACTTGGTAAAAACAAAGAACTTGTGATCAAGGCTTTGGTGCCTTGAGGCACTGAGGTGATGGGGCCTTAAGAGAGGACTACCTGTGCTGTAATATTAAAAAATAAATTTGGGAGAGATATGAAGTTTGGGAGACAGATTCTTTGTGCACTTAACTATTCATCTATTAGTACTACGATATTATCTGTGGTCCACTGTTTGCTAGTCATTACATCCTGTTCAGTTATTTTCATTTGTGTCCAACATTTCATGACCACATTTGGGGTTTTCTTGGCAAAGATACTGGTTTGCCATTTCCTTCTCCAACTCATTTTATAGATGAAGAAACTGAGGCACACAAGGGCTGAATGACTTGCCCAGGGTCTCACAGCTAATAAGTGTCTGAGGCCAGACTTGAACTCAGGAAGATTAGTCTTCCTGACTCCAGGCCTGGCACTCTATCCAGTGTGCCACTTAGCTGCCCCACTGTACACAAACTATAAGCCTACCTAAACCTTTTATCTCCCTTAGAACCTAGTATGACAATGCTAAAGATATGAATTCAGTTAACTTAAAAAAATGCCCTTAGGAAGAATTTAAAAAACTATCTAAGAAGTTGGAGTCTAATCCTTTGTTAAACTATTTAAATAATTTTCATTCTCTGAAGATATAAATTATATACATTTCTTAGCAGTTTGAAATGGGATTAATGGGATTTTTCATTGCTTTTAAGTTTTCATTTTTTGTATTTTCTTGTAGATCCCTTTATTTTTAGTATATCATTAAAAAAATTTTACCTGAATCTTTCTAGTATTGTATCGTCTGTTGGTCTCTTCTTCTAGTTGCATGCTATATAGTTTTGCCCGCAATTTTTTCATGGCCATTTCTTTATTTTTTATTTGAGACCTTTCTTGCTGGCATTCAGTAGCAACACCTGAATAGTGTCATGAGAACGAGAGTTTTAACAGAAAGCTTTCTTCATGTTTTTATGTTCCTTTTTTCCTTCTCTTCCTTTTTTCTATTTCATGAGGGAAAAAAAGAGGGTTCTAGTAAAAAGTGACACTATAAAAGCATGACAATTTTTCAAAGGCTCAAAAATCACCTTTTAAATTCCAGTTACAGAATAAATGTTTTCCCTTTAGACATTTATCAAACAATCTGCATAAATCTTTTAACAGAGAATATATATATATTTTCCCCCACTCATGGCCATCTACCATTAATCTTTAAAATTAGGTTTTCTTTTGGAGGTTCATCTTTAAAACTTTGTTGCATTACCATTCACATTCATTTCCTCCCCAAAAAGTCTTCACAGGTAGGTCAGTCAACAAGCATTATTAAGCATATACTATTTGTCAGGCAATGCCTTAGCGATGCAAAAAAGAAAAAAGCAGTTCCTACTTTCAAGAAGCTCAGTTTTAATTCAGGAACATGTAAACAGATATTAAAAAAAAAGTATATGGAAGGTAAGCTGGAAATGATTCCTGGGGAAGAAACTAAGAAGGAAAACTGAGTGATGAAGAAAGACAGGGAAGTTAGGAGGTGGAGATGAGGGACAGAGTCCCAGGGATGGGAGATAGCCAGAAAAATTTCCTGAAGTCATTTGATGAGCAACTTGTTCAAAGAATAGCAAGATCTTATGCATTTTCCTAAATTCAGTATAGCCCCTTTTTCTTTTTTCTTAATTGTGGGCCCAACTCACTATCCATTTGCACTATTTTTCCTTGATAGGTATATTAGATACATTGAGTCCAGTCAAATGCATATTACAGTTAACTTTGCTATTTTTGTGTGAATACTCAGGTTGAATTCTTGAATGATTTTTAATAGTATTTCAAAGGCTCTGCAGAATTCTATAGTTTGGCACAATCAGCACAAGACTGCAATCAGTACAGTCTTAAAATAAGCATTTGAAAAAACTCAACCTTTATAAAGGAATTTCTCTTCAATTTGGACCCGTGCTATATCTACTCCATAAAGTGACAAACACCTTTTGCTAAGCATTTGTCTTCCCATGTGCATAGGAGATACTGTTAGAAGAAAAGCCTCTAAGATGATGTTTTCTTGTACTGTATCAAATGTAATTTTAGAGTCAAACTTTAAGTACGATGAGATCTTGTATACGCTGTACCTTTCAAATATTTGACCATAAAGGTATTTTCTACCCCACCAAAAATAGAAGTTGCCTATCCAATTATCTAGGCTGTGTATATAGACAACCAAGCTTTTGTGTCATGTACAGCTAAAATTTACTGAGAAGGAAAGGAATCATGGAGTGATAATACTTCCTCAAACCCTATGCATTACCCTGAAGCAGTAGTAAGGTTCTTTCCCAAATTTCTCTTACTCCACCACTGCAAGAGGGCTTGAAAAGTTAACTTTATAGAGCATTTATTTGCTTTTGGGAGGGGGGGGGCATTACTAATATGTTTAATAGGACTAATAAGTTTTAATTGTTTTAAGTTAAACTAGCGAATTTAATTAGTCAAATATAGGATTTGATCTAGGTGCAAGAGGCATGAAGGAAACCTTCAAACAATTAAACACTGGTTCAAAATGTACACTGTATTTATTTTACATATAATTGCATACCTATGTGTTGCCACCCCCAATAGAATATAAAGTCCTTGAGGCAGGAAATATTTCATTTTTTTTCTTTGTATCATTAGCACCTAGTCCATAATAAGTACTTCTTGACTACTTGACTTATGTCAGTTGGACTTTGAAGCAAATGCTGATCCCAGAGAGGGCAACACCTGAGTTCATGTTCCTTTATCAATGTCTGACCTAGCCCAAATTGAAGAGAAAGTGGGCAGCTACTCAGGGAACCCCACCAAATTTATAAAAGGATTTTGCTCCCTTTCCTTACAATTTGATCTTATCTGGGGCTACAACAATCTTATTATTTCTACCTCATGTTCCATCAAGTAAAAGAGGATGATTTGGAACTATGCCCAGAAATGTGATGATTCAGCCAGGTCCGTAGCTGGCCCCCATCATCCATCTGGGGCAGTTGCCATCCCTCCTGAGATTATCTTGATGTGTATTGGGAGAGAAGGGACTGTATGATCACTTGCCTTCTAGAAAGCATGAAAAGTAGCCTAAAGAAACAAGTGAGCTGTGACAAAATAAAAGAAATTACACAAGGCCAGATGAGAATCCTGCCCTCTTTAGGAGTAGGCTGGAAGAGACTATGGAAGTAGAAGACTTGGATCCTACAGGATCTCCTACAGGATCTCCTACAGGAACCACAGTTTTAAGCATGCATTTTATTTCTCAACTGGCTCCAGACATCAGCTGAAAGGTTCAGATATTAGAACGGGGCCCTCAAACCCCCTTAAAAGAGATCATGGAGACCACTTTTAAGGCACTTGCAGTCCCCTAAACTTAGCTATCTACAGTACTAGACTTGAGAGTGTTTCTGCCATCAGAACAAGTTTCAAAGCCAAGGGATATACAGTAGATCTATTTCTATATTAATATGTTCTTTAATTACTCAAAAGCTCTTCAACAATTTTTTATACCAATAACCAGAGATCTATTTTATTAGAAAAAATTACCACATTATGACACTCAGTTGAGCTTATATAGTTCTTTTCAACTTCTATGTTAGAAAATCAAGAAATACCTGTTGGAAGATGAACTATTCGGACAGCACTGTCAGTAGTGTTTACATGCTGACCCCCAGCTCCACTAGCTCGTTTAGTTTCAATTCGTAAATCTTTAGGATTGATTACCAGGTTAATCTACATGAGAAAAAGAAATAGGATTAAAAATCACTTCATACACAAACACACACATATTTATGTATGGTTATTTGCATAAAGCTGGGTCATTTCAACCTGTAATGCATCTAACAGTTTTTTGTAAGTGTCAGAGATACTTATTTGGATCAAAATGAGGTAACAAAAAGTGCCATTCAGAATTTTGTCCAAACATTTTTTAATCCTTAAAATAGGGATTCCTTGGAAATTAGCAAGGTTCTACTTCAAGATAGGAGATTAAGTTGAACTTACTGGCTAAAATCATTTTTATGGATTATCTTAGAATCCAATATACAATATGAATAAGGATTGAACTGGTTTAATTCTTGAGGCTAGTCTGGGATCAGTTTTCTAACCTGGAAAATGACAGGGCCGGACTACATCAGAACTGTGTGCAGCCCACAATACATTCAAGCGCAGCCTTTAACCAAGATGAAAATGTCACTGGAAAGTATTTAACAGAAAAAATAAAAACAATAAAACATAATGTTAACATATTATTTTCCAAGTCAATATATGCAGCCCACAGGAATCCTTCGGTATGGTTTAGTGGAACCCATTTCTATTTGAGTTTGATACCACTGGCCTAAAAGGCCTCCGAAATTCCTTTCAGCTCTAAGTCTATGATCACTGTTTAGGAACCTATACTATAACCCCTCTTAGAAACACTCCTTAACTAACTTGTTATTTTCAGGAAATATAGTCTAACCTGAAAAATTTATGTGAATATATAAAATGCTGAATAATAAAAAAAAAATAGCATGTACTTGTTTTGGGCCTTCAGGATGAGGTTTTTATTTTAATGGGTTTCAGATATATTGTGAATGTTTTAGCTTGTTAAAGTAGCATCCTATTTATATAGTTAATAGTCATCAGTCATATTGTACTTGCAAGAGACCAGAATTCACCCCATGAAAGGTAGTTTACTTTCAAAATTCAAAAGTTACTTTTCAAAATTAAAAAAAAAATTACAAAGTCCTCTTACCAGTACAACTGGTGCAAACAAGGACCTCAAGAAAATATAATTCACATGTTATATAAGAGGTGCACAAGGGAATAATTTCTCCTTCCTTACAACTCAAAGTGAAATCATGGGTTCTCAAAACCAATTAAATCTATAATAACAGAAGGAAGTACAGAATGATTTCAAAAATAATTAGAAATATTGCTGCTTACTTCAGTAGGCTGAGGCAATACTGCCACAGTCATTGTGCTGGTGTGCATCCGGCCTTGCTTTTCAGTCTTTGGCACTCGTTGTACTCGATGTACACCTCCTTCAAACTTCATGTGCCTATAAGCGTCTGGTCCCCCGATGCTGGCAGACGCATGTCTTAGGCCACCTTACAAAACATTGGGAGCACAATCTGTATTCATTACTGCCATTTCCAAAGACTACTGTAACTTGCACAATCTTGAAATATAATTTATACAGCAACGAAAAGAAAGTATGCATTCAAATTTTGTAGATAACTATTAGTTTATAATCTATTTCCTTAGCTAATCAGTAACATTATCTCAGCATGTCCTAAATTCAAGAATATATTTCATCAGCATAATGACTAAGTTATTTTTTACAATACACCAAATTGGGTACAGGGGAGCATAAAAACATAAATAACATGTTCCCTGTCCCCCTCCCCCCACTTTCTAAGAGAAAGGAAGGGAGTGGACCTGTGTTTTATCCTTGTGTTGCATACTGGTATTTTTCTATAAACAGCTAATAACCTATATGTACATTTTTGTTCCTTCTCTCCAAAATCCTTTCTTAAGAACAAACAATTCACATTTTTATAGCACTTTAAACAAGGTGTTTTCCTCACAACAACTCTGTGAAATAGGTAGTATTACTCTTTTTCTAAAGGTGAACAAACAGGCTCAGAAGAGAGCCAGCTGGTTTCAGAGACAAGATTTGAACCCCAAAAATAGCTCCAAGTCATGCTTTTTATCAGAACAATGAAATTAACCTACTAAATTCTAAGTGAATGTTACAGTATTACTGACCTATGTCACTGGGAAAATATTCCAGTATTTCAAAATGCCAGTTCTTGTATGCAGCATATCGCTGGTACATATCCAACATCTCTGCAGTAAACAACATAGCTTCCTGACCCCCAACTCCAGCAGTTAATTCCAAGATTAAGTCATTTTCATCTGTTTCTTCTGAGGGAATCAAGAGTAAGATTATCTGTAAAAACAAAAATGCCAACTCTCACACTTAAGATATGCAATTTAAAATTTTTAAAATTTAAAAAAAAGGCACAATTGAACAAATTGGCAGACAGGGATAATTTAAGTATTAAAATTTACCAGTGCTGCTCCAGATACATAACTCAATATGACTAACAATACAGCATGACTCTTAACAATTAAGATTATCTATTACTAATGTATTGATGTTGCAACTGTAATATCTATAAGAGTAAGTATTTATGTATTTCTTTATATATGTTCAAACTGGTTTTTCATTCAGTTGCCAAGCATTTATTAAGCATTCCTTGTGGAGACAGCATTGCACTATGTACCATGGAGATACAATACAAAAGGAAAAAAAAAACATAGCTCCTGTCCTGAGTTTTTATTGTATTTGGAGAAACACACACACACACACACACACACTCAATGCTGCTTACAAACTGCAAATTATTACAGAACCATTGAGAAACAATAAGGCACAGCAGAAAGAGCACTTCATTTGATGTCAAGGACTTATTTTTAAGTTCTGAGGACAGTATTCTACTATTCTCAGGGCTCTTTTGGTTCAGGGTTCTGAGCTCCTATTAAGGGTTAGGAGTTCACTGGGAATGAAACAGTGAATATATATTTCAGAATGTGCTAGTTTTGCAGGTTTCCTTTTCCTTCTTTTTAGTGTCAATAAAAATTTATTTTAGAAAATGCCTATTGTTCAGGCAGCTCAGAACTAGTGCATTAGTACACATACCTTGGATAGTCACTACAGTTAGATGGTAAATTGGACCCAAAATGGAAAAGGAGAAAGGCAGTTGAATTACACCATTGGGAAATCATACAGGGGTTTTATTAATACCCAAATTTCTCCCTGAAATAAAGGCCCATTTTTGTAACACCGATATTTTTCTGGTGATGCTATGTGACTGAGAGTCAGATAATAGTCTCTAAAAAATTAAATTTGTGAGTCAACCAAAGGGCAAGAGAAGCACATGCTGGATGAGAACAAGTTGCAGTGTGTCTATGTATATATGTATACATATACACAAGAATTATAAAGGAGAACCAGTGTAATATCCTTAATTACAAAAGTGAAAAGAAGGTGTATATGTTATGTGGTGAGAACATTTCCGTTAAGTCCCACCTTCTGCAAGAACAACAAAATAACTCCCCTGGTCTTCTATATTAGTGCCTTCCCTCTGAGATTATGTTGTGTACACCCTTATCTTACTTGTGTAGTTGCGTCCTCTATTAAGATTTGAGCTCCATGAGAGTAGGCAGTTAGGTTTCTGTCTTTCTTTGTATGCCTAATATTTAGCATAGTACCTAGAATGGAGTAGGTGCTTAAACATTTGCTGCTTCACTGGTTTTTAAGCAATGTCAAGAGATCTAAAGGAAATCCCCCAAAATGGTTGAAACCCTTCTGCAGGATTTAGAGCAGATGGGCAAGAGTCCCACAGGATAAGATGGGGATAGGATGTTAATTTCCACTATTAAAGATAGTTCCTTACATTGATGTAATCACAGATTCCTCTAAATATCACTGAAACACAAGGAAAGAGTTATAAGCCAGGATCACTACAATATTTAATGCATGTGATTCATATGGTTAGGAAACTTTCCTTCTTGGACAGGCAGTGAAAAAAGATCCAAAATGTTTTTTTTTTCCTACTACATCTCAGTTTTCAAAAGTACAATACCTTTTGCTTCAATTTAGTTAATTCTTTCTGACAAGAAATTATTTCACTTTCTGCAAGTTTCCTTAGGTCTTCATTCTCATCTAGGAAAGCAAAGGTTTGAATTTACAGTTAGTTTTACCTGCTGTTTTAAGAAAATAGTTGAAATTTTGTGTAAAAGAAGAAAATGTACATTTTTATTAATTTTTCTTTTCCAGTAAATATCAAAGTAACTTTCCAATATGCTTGTACAGATATTCAAACTTAGGGAATCTATATTAGAGAATATTCATAAAATATTAGCAGCCTCCACAGGTAATCCCCTCAAAAATCATTCCTAGCTGTTTTTATTACCTAAAAACACCCTAAGAAATTGTGGCTTCATCTTCATTACTAAATTCTCTAGGCAATTGAAGAGTTAGAATGAAATTAAAATTTTCAGATAATCTGAGATCTGCTTTACCTGACTACTTAAAACAATGTATCAAGCTATACCTCCTTTTTTTAAAAAAAAAAAAAAATGTATTTTTTGAGTAGCTGTGAGCTCTCCCACCCAGCATGCACTCGCCTCCCCCCTACCTCCAGGTGGGGCACCACCTCCTCTCTCTCTTAAGGATTTAAACTTGCTACTTCAAAGCTCGTCATGGATGATGACATTGCTGCTCTCATTGTTGACAATGGCTCTGGAATGTGCAAAGCTGCCTTTGCAGATGATGCTCCTCGGGCCATCTTCCCCTCCATTGTTGGGTGCCCCAAACATCAGGGTGTGATGGTGGGTATAGGCCAGAAAGACAGCTACATGGGGGATGAGGCCCAGAGCAAGAGAGGTATTCTGACCTTGAAGTACCCCATGGAACATGGTACTGTCACCAGCTAGGATGACATGGAGAAGATCTGGCATCATACTTTCTACAGTGAGCTCCGTGTGGCCCCTGAAGAACACCCTGTGCTGCTCACAGAAGCCCCCCTGAACTCAAAGTCAACAGAGAAAAAAGACTCAGATTATGTTTGAGACCTTCAACACCCCAGCAGTGCTGTCCCTGTATGCCTCTGGTCATACCACTGGTATTGTGATGGACTCCGGTGATGGTATGTCCCACACTGTGCCCATCTATGAAGGTTATGCCCTTCCCCATGCCATCTTCCATCTGGATCTAGCTGGCCGTGATCTGATGGACTGCCTCATGAAAATCCTGACCGAGTGAGGGTACAGTTTCACCACCACAACTGAGAGGGAAACCGTGTGTGACATCAAGGAGAAGCTGTGTTACATCGTCCTAGACTTTGAGCAGGAGATAGCTACTGCTGCATCTAGCTCCTCTCTGGAAAAGAGCTATGAGCTCCCTGATGGTCAGGTTATCACCACTGGCAACAAGAAGTTCCGATGCCGGTGCCCAAGCTCTCTTCCAGCCATTTATCTTAGGTATGGAATCCTGTGCAATCCACTGAAACTACCTTCAACTCAATCATGAAGTGTGATGTTGACATCCGTAAGGATTTGTATGCCAATACTGTATTGTCTAGTGGTGCCACCATGTACCCAGGCATTGCCGACAGAATGCAGAAGATTACAGTCCTAGCTCCCAGCACAATGAAAATCAAGATCATTGCCCCACCTGAGCACAATCTGGGATTGGAGACTCCATCCTGGTATCTCTTTCCACCTTCCAGCAGATACGGATCAGCAAACAGGAGTAAGATGAATCTGGGCCCTCCACTATCCATTGCAAATGCTTCTAAATGGACTGGGTGTTTTTTTGATGATTTTTTTTTTGTCAAAAGAGTGTGTGACATGATAATTGCCTCCCCAAAAAAAGAGATGAGATTAATATGGCTTTCTTTGGTTTTTTTTTAGTGCTTGACTCAGGATTTAAAAACTGGAACTGTGAAGGTGATGAGCAGTCTGAGTTTGTTGGAAGCAAACATCCCCAAAGTTCTAGAGTTTGTCTTCAGGACTGATTGTACATGTGTTTTTTTTTTAATAGTCATTCCAAATATTGTATAATGCATAGTTACAGAGTAATGAGCTCCATGAAAAGAGCTCAAATTTAGGGTTACAAGTAACAAATCCAGATGGGGAGGGGGGGAAGGTATTGCTTTACAAGTAAATTAATGTAATCCTTTAAAAGAAAACTTTTTGTATCTTCTGCCTTAATATTTGTTCCTTTTTAAAAAAATTGTCAGCCATTCAGAATGGCCCCCTAAAATCCCTCCCTGGCGCCCCACCATAGATGTGAATGAAGACTTCACAGTCTCCCTGCTAGTTTTATGAGACTGGTGCCAGTACTTGGGGGAGGGGAGGAGCTTTACCTGTACACTGACTTAAGTCCAGTTCAAATAAAAGTGCACATGTTAAAGAAAAAAATGTATTTTTTACTTATATCATTAAATATTTTCCAATTACATGTAAATTTTAACATTCATTTTTAAAAATTTTGAGTTCCAAATTCCCTCCCCTCTTCCACCCACTGAGAAGGTAAGGAATAACAATGACTATACATGTGAAGTCATGCAAAACTTTTCCCATATTAGCCATATAGCCAAAGTAAACACAAAAAAAGATCCCAAAAATAAAGTAAAAAATATCATGTTATATTTCTTAAAGTATTTCTTCATGAGGAAAGTCAAAATTTTTCATAGTACCAGTAATTTACATGTTAACAAATTTGTTTTCTCTGGCATAGGGAATTGGTTGTGGTCAGTTGGGAGGATAATACAAGAATCTGGTGACCCTCATTCGGCAAAACGAGAGCAATCAACAATAAAGGAAAAGTAAGACCTACGTAGCAAAACATTACCCTCAAGGTTTATAATATACTGTCACGTATTACAGTTGTACGCTATGACCTCCGTAAAAGTGCTGAAGAAGTTCAGGGGAAAAAGAAAAAGGTGCCTGGCTCCAGGCACTAAAAAACTTCATAGGAGAGGAAACATTTCAATTCCGCTTTCTGACAGGCAGAGGGGGAATGGAAAAATGTCCTGGGAATGGTCGGAGTATGGATCAGGGTCAGAGGGTCAGCAGAGTTGGGGGGAAAGGCTAAGGAAACGCGAAGGGGGAGGGTGGCTACCACAGTGAAGTACTATAACAAGCCAGACGCCGTCATCCTCTAATACTTTTGCTTAATTAGGTCTTTCTCGCCCCAAGGGACAGTCCAATACGAATAGGGCTAAGATAACTACGGTGTATTAATGTATTTCTAGATAAAATGAAGGGTTTGCAAACGATCATTTCCAAGAGGCCACAGACAGGTGTAAATAAAAGGGAGGAGGGGACTCTCGCGACCAGAAGACGTTAACCTCCGATTCGTACCAACAACGGGCCACGAGGCAAGCCCGACCGGCCAGGTTACCAGAAGGCGCGGATTCAGTACAGGTCCAGGGAGGTAACATGTGAGCCCCGCCCCCCGAAACCCCTCCGGGGCCCCGGACCGGCCCTCGCCGCGCCCTCACCCTGCAGCAGCCGCTCGGTCTCCCGCAGCTCCTGCTCCTTCTCCCTCAGTTTCTTGGCCGCCATCGCCAGCTCCGGTCCCTGGCCGCGGGGCAGGGCCTGGACCCCAGGTCCCGCAAGGCGTTCGAGGAAGCCCCTCATGGCCCCACCGCCAAAGAGCTCTTCCAGCTGCGGGCTGCCAGAGCTCAAGAGCCGGCTAGGAGGCCTAAGTAGGGCCCCACCGGCCCACCAGCAGCGAGCGGCGCGGAGCAGCAGCGGCGACCGCATAACTGCGCTGAGAGGCGGACCGGAAACAGCACCTTGGAGACAATCCCGGGGCCTTGGTGAATTCTCGCGAGAAGAGGCGGAGCTCCTGGGCCATCTAAACGAGTTCGCGGAGGTCTGACCCGAGCACGGCAGCTGCACGTGGTTTAAAGGGCTCTTTTCATTCCTCCCCCCTCCCCCCACCTCGAGCCGGGAAGGATACTGTCAAGAAGTTGGGATGATTGGATTGGCTGTCGCTGGCGGAAGGGGGCGTGGTCAAAAGTTGCAGCTGATTTTGACAGAAGGCGTGTTTAAGTCCCTCGTGGGAAGTGAGTCTGCTGTCTGGCAACTGCTGAGCCCTGGAAACTGAGGGACCGCCTCCAAAGTGTGTGTGCTCTTTTGTCCAGGCAGCCGACCCACCCTGGGCGGCGGGCAGCATCTTTTAAAGATGTCTTGGGTTGGCTCCAGGAAAAGACTAGCCCTCCATTGCCAGAGGAGGGCGTTTATACCAAAGGAGCGGTAGGGAAGTCAAACGGCTTCTTTCCCAAGCTTTGTGTTTGAACTAGTCCCAGAACCTCTTACGGGCATGTTTTCGTGCCGGAAAGTCACTACTTTATTCCCCTTAGATGTGGGAGGCAGGTATGCCCCTAGTAACCGTTATCTTTACCGTAATCCCTGCTGCAGAGTCCTCATTACACTCTACACCTTTCTTCCTTCTCTAACGATATTTTTTCTTTATGTTTCATTCCGTGGTTTGTCCTTTTTGATGTGTGTGATGATGCAATCTATGCAGAAAACTGATGGGGAAGGTATTATATATTATAATATATAATATTATATATTCTTTATATCTTATAAAACAACTATGAAAGTGCTTTTATGACATCTAACTCCTTCAAAATTATTCTTCCAATCCAACTTCAATTCCTTAAGGTTTCTCTCCCAACCCCCAGTTTCACTCCCATTCCTACCCTCAGGTTGCACCTTCCTCCTATCACAGATTTCCCTCCAACAACTTTTTTCCTTTTTTTTTTTTTGCAGAGTTGATGCTGTTAACAGTTTAATTGTGGCAACAGACACCGCCACGCCCCCACGGCTTTAATAAATTTTACTTTCTTAGCCATCCTTTATCTGTTTTTCTGTTCCTGAACACATATATACATGCACACATGCACACACTCTTGAGGATTTCAGAATTTCAAATAAGTTGTGGGGGAGGAGTAAGACAAAATATTCTTGGGGCACTAGGATTAGTCATCCTTCAAGACTCCTGCCACTCCCCAGCTGATCAGTCAGTTAGTTGAGCCCCGCTCATGAGGACTAAGTGACCTGTACTTAGGATGTTACATATTTGAAACTTTAAGACAATATATGTAAATGACAATTTTTTTTAAATCATATGTAAGAGATATAAGATTATAACTCAGAATCAAAACCATTCTGGAGAATGAATGTTTAGTTCATTTCAAATAATTCCTGAGAAACATCACAATCTTTATTCTTGATTCACACTTCCCTTCCCCCATTTCAGCCTACAAAATGCAATGGAAAATCCAGGCCAGATAACCTCAGTCTAATATCCAGTTGATTAATAAGGAATACAGTTTTTTCATTATGAAATGCAAAATGGATAATTTTGATTACATTGAATTGAAAAATTTTTGCACAAACAACCAAGATTTTGCCAATGCAGCCAAGATTAGGAGGGAAGCAGAAAACTGGGAAAGAATTTTACAATCAGTGTCTCTGATAAAAACCTCATTTCTAAAATATACAGAGAACTGAGTCAAAAGACTACAAGTCATTCTCCAATTGATAAATGGTCAAAAGATATGAACAGGCAGTTTTCAGAAGAAGAAATTAAAGCTATCTCAAGTCATATGAAAAAATGGTCAAAGTCATTATTGATTAGAGAAATGCAAATCAAACAACTCTGAGGTACCATATCACACCTTCTAACATGACAAAACAGGAAAATAAATGTTGGAAAAGATGTGGAAAAATTGGAACCCTAATGCCTTGTTGGTGGAGTTGTGAATTAAAACATTTGGAGAGCAATTTTGGAACTATGTCCAAAAGGCTACAAAAATGTGCATACCCTTTGACCCAACAATACTACTTCTAGGGCTGTATCCCAAGGAGCTCATAAAAATGGGAAAAGGACCCACATGTACAAAAGTATAGCAGCTCTTTTTTTGTGGTGATCAAGAATTGGAAATTGAGAGAATGCCTATCAATTGGGGAATGGCTGAACAAGTTGTGGCATATGAATGTAATGGTTGGTTCTAAAAATGCCCTTTCCTGTGTCAGCAACTTCAAAGACCAGTTTATGACAGGATGCCTACAATCAGAGTGATGGGATTTTTTTTTAATCTTGATATGCAGAGATAGAGGAAACAAATATCCTGGGATCTTAATCTTTAACTGACTCTACCTTGTCAATTGTCTTGTCTCACTTTATTATAACCTATTCAACTAAGGAAGATCCTTTCTCATGGTATAGTTAAAACATCAATCTATGGGACACAGAGACCCTGGGATGGTTCTAAAACATATTTAAACCTGGTCATCCTTCTCTCAGGAAGTCAGAGGTTTCCTTCTGTTCCATGATCATGTAACTGCTAGCTTTAAGGGAATAAATAATACATACACACACACACACACACACACACACACACACACACACACACACACATATTTGCCTGTTTGCCTCTTTTAACCAAATATTTTCAGGTCGACAATATCCATATTGTATTTCATGTTTAAAAGTGATAGAAACTTTGAATCAATAATGTGTTTTTTAAAGATAGCTATAAGAAATGAAGAGCAGGCAGACTTCAGAAAAACCTTATATGAACTGATGCTGAGTGAGAGGAGCAGAACATTGTACCGAGTTACAGCTACATTATGCAGTGACTATCTTTGATGGATTTAGCTCTTCTCAATAATGCAAAACAACTCCAAAAGGGTCATGATGGAAAATGCTATCCACATCCAGAGAAAGAACTAGGGAACCTGGATGCAGATCAAAGAATACTATTTGCTGTCTTTTTATTTCTTCTTTCTCTTGGTTCATCCCATTGGTTCTAATTCTCTCTAACAAAATGATTAATGTGAAAATGTATAATATGAATGTATGTGCTGAGCCTGTATCATATTACACACCATCTTTGGGAGGGGTAAGTGAAGGAAGGCAGAGAAAATTTAAGATTCAAAAGCTTGTGGAAATGAATGTTGAAAGCTAAAAATAAATAACTTTAAAAATAATTTTTGATGATTGAATTGTTCATCTAATTATTTAAAAGTTTTTATATTGTATGGGTAGACAGCTTTTTTATCTCATGAAGTTTTTGCATTTTAAGGTTGTATATGAAACACACTTCCTCTTTCTTGGGGGAGAGGGGCTCAGTAAAACTGGAAATTGCCTTCTCTTTAGTAAAATATACCCCATTGGTCTATTTTATAGATAATTTAGATGTCCATCCTCTAATCTTTGGGTTGTCTTTAACACTAACATCTGTATTGGTGATTATGATTTTTATTTTATGATAAGACTCTCAGCTGAACTCTCAAAACATGTCATTTAAAGAATATACTTTATTATATTATAAAAGGTGCAAAATTGTGGTAAGCAATAACTTTATAATACAGCCATTGAAAAGAATCCAATTAGTCATTCTTTTTTCCCCCTCAGATGCATATAGTATTTAAGTAACAATTAATCAAGTGTACTTTTTACTACTAAATTGCAACACCAATGGGAAAATGGTAAATTCTTCAAGGATACATTATCAAATTCCTTATCATTTCAAAACCTTTTAATAAAGTCAATGTAATGCATATGCATTTTACAATATCATCTATGTTTCCACAATATAGTCAAAAAGGAAAACATTAGTAGGGTTTTATTTTTCACTTTGAAAACTCAAAGGAAAATAGTTTTTGAACAAGATTTAGAATTTTTCACATTAATGTCATGCTCAAATTCTATTACATTAAAAAAAAATCTCAGTATAGAGTCCCTATAGTTCATCTGGCCTTGCAAAAGAGCCTAGAGTGCTGCCTATTAAATTGTATTCATGCATTCAAAACTTCTTAATAATCCACTAATAACTGCCAGTGAAATCCATCAAAATGTAGATAGATGAGAATGAGAAATTTTAAAATTACACAAATGTTAAATTATTAATTTTACAAGACCATATGCTTTGGAGTTCTCATTAATGTTTGTTAAAATTGATCAGATAGCCTAGAATTATACATAAGTAACTTTAAAATTGTGACAAGTGAGAAAAAGCCACAGTGGAAAATTAAAACATACATGAATTTCGTTGTTCAGTCAACGGCAAAACAGAACACCATTCAACAAAAAGGGTATCGTCAACTTTAATTCCGTAGAAATGAACTAAAGTCTAGGGGAATTCTAAAATATAAGGATAGAGTTCAGATAATTACTACGTAAATAAAGTGGAAAGTGAAGGTAATTATCCAGACAATTAGAGCAACAACAACAAAAACACTTTCACATCAATTATCTGAACATTCATGGTGAAACTTTATTTTAGGCATCAGTTATATTCTTCACTTTGTAAGATCTCACTCTGAATTTCAATATATTCCTTTTAGCATAGAGTGTTCATTCTTTAAACATCAACTTGTGAATACTGTGATAAAGAATTTAGATGTTTTCCAACATTTATTACAAATTAGTACTAAATACCTTAAGGAATTATTCCTCCACTATTGCGTTTGGATAATTTTCTATTAATATGTACAACTATCCTTAAAGTTCCAACTTAAAAATACTTTTAGTTTTAACTCAGTTATTCTCTGAATTAAAATCCTGGATGCTTAACCTTTTCCTATTTATACTGTTATTTTAATATCAATCAATAAGTATTTATTAAGTGCTTTCTATACTCTAGACACTGGGCTTTAGGGAATGGATTTTAAACCAGTTTCTCTTTTTGCCTTTTAAAAGAAAATTATGCTGTTTACTTTGTGCCATTTTCTATCTCTGTAGCAAATATTTCTATTACCTTTATGCCTCCTTCTAAGTGTCTAATAGGCTGGTCCTATTAGAAATAAAATGAAATAAAAAATATTTCCACGAATTATGAGTTTTGTGCCTTATCATAGACTGAAAACACACAGATTTAAACAAGAGTAGTCATGGGAAAGACTTATTGATATATCTTGAAAGAAAGCACCTTTTTTTTGTCACACATTTTAAATTTAAATGTAGGGTTTTTTTAAATGCACATTTCATTTAAAAAGATGGTAAACTGTGCCCCCTTTTGAAATGTGAAATGTGTATATTTTTAGCTTTCTTTTTTATACTTTCACCTTCTGCCTTGTATTATATATTGATTTGCAAAAGTTTAATATCCCCTATTAGACTCCCTAAGGGCAAGAACATGGTTGTCTTATTAATTTTTATCTCCTGGTATCTAGCAGAATGTCTTACATTTATTCAATAATCAATAAATATTTGTAGAGTGAATGTGGTTATTTATTTTAATGTGAGAATTCCCTGTCAGAAGTCAGTTTTAGGTTAAGATTTCTGGAGCACAAAGGGTAATGTGTAGGAACAAGTAGTGAGGAAAGGAGTATATTTAATGCACCTGAGAACTACTACAAATCTTTTTGTGACTAGTTTGAATACACTATACTTTTACTCATTAATAGTCTCTTTAAAAATTGCTTGTTGTTGTTAAAAACTACAGATCTTTCTTTTCTTTTAAATCCATTCTCTTAGGATTGACCAGGGGATACATCTAATATATATATTATTTTTAACCTTCTTTATTCCCCCACTAATATTGTCACAGCCAAAGTTCTAAAAAGCTTTATGATTTATTTTTGTTGTAATGTGTCATATTGTGATATATTTTACCAACATTCATTGTTGCAGCAGTTAAGAAATGTCAAACACTTTTAATAGACTTACTCACTGGAACAAACATTTTTCATTTGATCGAGAATGAAGTGGTAGCCTGATAGACTGTCTTAAAAAACAAAACAAAACACCACCATAAAGGAAAATAAAATTATGTTCTTGAAAAATTCTAACTGGGCAATTAATTAATATAATACACTTTTTGAAAAATTTCCAACTTACTCCTAAACTATATCAGTTATTGAACACACTGGGGGAAATAACTCAATTGTTTCTTGAAGGAGTTCTAAAGTTTCTTGAAAATGTTAGGAGGTATTTTCAAAAGGAGTCTCTTTATCTTTGCACTTAGTGGGGGGAAAACTTTCCTATTTTTCAGCCCTCACAGTGGCCTAAACCACTTTATATTTTGTAGTTCTGTAGAAAAAATAATACTGGATTTGGAATTGGAGAACCTGGTTGGCTCAAATCCAATCTCCACTAATTACTACCTGTGCAATCCTTGGCAAGTCACTTAACATCCTTAGTCCTCAATTTCCTTATCTGTAAAATGATAGGATTGGGCTGGGTAAGCTCTAAAGTCCCTCTAGTTCCAAATCTATGACCCTTTTATTTTTGCAAATTGTTACAGTCATAATGCTACTTTTCTGTGTAGGAAGTCATGTTAGAAAGATAAAAATGTATAGCTCAAACCCCAGAACCAGTATCATGAAAGTTCAGTCCCAGGATGAATATGAGTTTAATTTCTGTCCTTAATAAATGAGCATTATTTACCTGTTCCTACTATCCTTCAGAAATACTGAGTCATCAGGCAAATACACATTAATACATTTTATTCCACAAGTAAATACTTAGGCAATATTAAAGGATACTAATAAACGGTCCTCCTACCCACCATGCATGCTAAACAATTTTCAAAATTGATTATCTTCATTATTTACAATTTTTAAAAGGCAGCCAAAAGAAAAAAAAGACCACATTGTGGTCTTGGCTCTTGTCCATATTAATTTTGAGATCAAAATTGTTCTTAGCTCTTATTACAAGTACATACAAATGTGCCCATTATGCTTTAATCTGCATGTACCATGGCTGGAGTTTGCACCAGATTCACTCGACTCTCATATAATTCTGACAAAACAACTACCCTATACTTTTGTGAATAAAAAAAGAAAAGTCTGTTTATTCAGACCCTCTCAAAATATAAAAAGCCAGTAAATCTGTCTACTTCGGATAAATAAAGTGGAGAGATAAGTAATAACCCTGTTACTGCTATCTGTAAACAGACAGGCATTCTGGAAAATTTTGACAATCAAATCCCCTTTTTCTCAATATCAGGGCATTTTGTCTGAACTATCCAGAGGCTCTCTCCTTCAATTTCCAATGTAGACACAGCTCATTTTGGGCACTCTAAGTGCAGTAACCACTTTCAGACCACTGTAGTTAGTGTACGATAGCAGCATGCAAAAAAATTTAAAAAATTAAAAAAAAACAAAGACAAAAACACACCACCTTGGTGGCCTAAAATGTATTTTTGCACCTTCCAAGGGGCCTCATTTTTCCTAAAAGTCAATGTATACATTAAGATAATTTAGGATACTAAAACAGATGTTGTGCTATTGAAATGGTAGTATAGACACCACTTAAATTGTTGGGCTTTTCTTTTTTGTTTCTTGATTCTGTTTCCTGTTTTATTTATATAGCAAACAATATAAAGCGACTTTTTTTTTCTTTAAACTTGATAGAGCACAAAATATACAGACAGCACTTCTAGGAAGAAACTTCAGGGTTTTGTGGTTAAATCTTAAACCCCTGAAAATAGGAGTTTATTATGGAAATGTTCACACAGTTGTGAAAAAAAACATTAATGTGTAAACTTATTCCAGTTTCCTCCATAAGTCAACTACCTAAACCATTTCCAAAAGGATGCACCTATTTCAAAATATATACTTTATGAACTCCAATATTAGAGATCGATATTTTTTTATAAGGGCCCTTATGTTTAGATTTGGTAAAATGGTAAAAGTATTGTCAAACAGACAATTCATCTAATGGTCCAAAGTATCTTATAAAGATAGCTTCTGACTATCAGGTCACCTTAAATAGTAACATCAAGAATATAAAGTCTACATTTTAAAAGAGTTATACATGCAATATTTGTAATAGTAATTTACATGTGTTTTTTTAGTTCTATGCACCAATGTTATTGTGCCTCCACACTATAACAAGTATGAAAATACACCATATGTGTGTATGTATACACAGTAGTAGTATAACCAATGTAATACTAATTCAGAAAAAAGTTTAAGTCGCTTGAGGAACAGCAGAACTTCACAGTAGAAGTGGTGATTCTTTCTAGTATTTTTTTCATTCAGGAAAAAATATGAATTATCTATTGTAAACATATTCATAGCTATGAGTCTATTAGTATAGTACTAAAAACTTTTATTCATATGGTAAGTAACTAACCAACATGAATAAAGTATGTCATAACACAGTAACATTTTCAGACAAAACAGGCATTTATTAAAAGAAATGTTTGTTATAAATATTTTATGTCTTGCATTTTAACTACATTTTCATAAATAACAATGTATTTAAAAGTGCTGAATATGGTAGGATAGTCAGCAACGCCAGTGTAAACAGAATATTTTGTTTTTTATTCTGGATTTTTTTTATCCCATTTTGTCAAACACTACAACAGTTAAAATATTTGCATAGGGAGTAGAGAATAGCCCTTTAAATAGCTCCTGAATTCTATATTAATTACAAAATCAAATTCACTTAAAAACAGTTTTAAAATGTTTTAGGTTCATGGACACAAAAATTTATAACATCAGGCTTCAAGTAAAATAAGTTGTAAAATAAAACTCCAAAACTGCTCTTTTGAAATATGCTTAATAAATTAAAAATAAATGAGAGGTAGTAAAAGAAAATGAAAAAGAAAACCTAAAATTTTAATATCATCCCTAGTATAAGGCCAGTGTTCTCAAGTGGCTATAACTATTTTTCAACTTTCATTCGAAGTCATATAGTTATTTTCACCATTTACAATAAAAAAATAGCCTCCAGGGAATATTAACATTTACAACATAACACTTTGATATAAATGTGAAGGTGATGGTGTTTTGTACGTTACAGGATATTGTTTTCTTGAATGTCAAAAGTGCATACCCACATCAGACAAGATCTTTCTTTTTCCTTTCTTTCTGTCCTTTTTCTCTTTTTCTGTTTTCCTTCCTTCCTTCCTTCCTTTTTTCTTTCTTTCTTTCTTTCTTTCTTTCTTTCTTTCTTTCTTTCTTTCTTTCTTTCTTTCTTCTTTCTTCCTCTCTTCCTCTCTTTCTTTCTTTCTTTCTTTCTTTCTTTCTTTTCTTCATACCTGAAGAAGAGTCTGAGCAGCAAAAATCTTTGAGTGCTGCACTGTCTTTTGAATTTCCGATTGAGAATTTAGTATTTGGTATTTAACACTACTTATTTTTGGAAACTTCTTGTTCTTGAGGAACTATTTCAAAATTCACTATGTCTGAAGCAGCTATATGTTTTCTTCAAAACCCCTGATTAAAAACAGCTTTTCATGGGATTTGTCTTCAAGAAAATATGCCACAGGACAGATGCTATTCATCAAAATGTTTTAAAATGCTACATGTAGGCAATCTTTTATTTAATCTTTTATATTCCAAAACTAAAGTATCAACCTATTTTTTCCCCTTGCTGAAGTATATAACATTACACAACAGTGTTAAAACTGGATAGCCAGTCTTTAATAAATCAGTTACAGTATCTGACATCTGAAATGTACACAGGTTCTGTTTCCTTATAACAATTAAAAACAAAATCAGCGCATAGATTTTGTCACTGAAACATGATCCCTTCAAATAATTTGTGCTTTTTTTTTGACATTGCAAACTCTTCTGTAACGAAAATGCCACAGTTTTGGCAGTGAACAACCAGAGGAAGTCCCCATGATTTTTTTTAAATAAACAGTGATAAATAGCTCTTTTTTTTTTTTTTACAGAAATATTGGCTTCAAAATCAGTGTATTGAATGCAGTATAGCATATTGAATCCCATTGTTACACTTTAAAAATTGGCTTTTTCTGTGGTAGTTTATACTAAAAAAAATGCAAACCCTCAGCTGATTTGCCGCAATTATTTCTATGTAAGACCATATTGCACAAAATGTCCTTAAATACAGAGATAAGTTATGTTATTGGATTAAATATTACAACAACTAAGTGGCAAATGAAGCAGCTTTACCTTGCACATGCAATGTGAGGATACACAAGGAGACTGTTCATAGGACTACAAATACATCTTGCTTGCAATTAAAGTGAGTGGTGTGTAAAATACATGTCATTTGGCAACTCCATTGTTGGTTTTTCCCCAAAAAAACTTAACCATGAATGACCTTGGTAAAAATGGAGACAAAGACCAGAATATGTTGTATTTTTTCACAGTAGCCTGAGTAGTGCTAAACTGTAGTTCTCCAGGAACTCAGCTTCTGATGTTATGTAACTACTTGAATTTCCCACCCCAGCCCTCCAAAATGATTTCCTCCCACCCAAGTGCCCCCAAAAATGATAACTAAGATTCAGATGTAGAGCCAGCAGTACTTTCAACAAGAGACTTATAAATCTGAGAGTTCAAAAACCTTGGAAAAGAGTCTCTGTGCATTAAAGTATATATCTGAAGTTGGGCGTCTTCATACATGTGAGGATTAGGGTCCAAGAGATTTCTATTGATCACCTCTCTCACTCGAGAATCAAGACTGACCTGCGAGGAATAGAAACTGACATGTCAAATGATGTTTTTGTTGGGGGAGAAATGAAATAAAATTAGTACAGATATGCTATTTAGATAAACATTTAAGATTAAATCAACGCCTTAAGTTCTTGATAATCAACTTTTAAAAGTTCTACCCCTGATCATTTCTCTACCTGTTGACATCCCTCCCTTTCTTTAAATTCCAACTTAGATGGAACTTCATTTTCTATGCAGTCTTAACTGGCAAGTCTTCTGATAAGTGAAGTGAGCTTCTTTACTTTGCCTAGATCTCTCTTTTGCATGTATCTCACTGTCCTATGTATGGCAGTCCATAAACATACCCTCTCTGTCCTTTTGAGAACAGGACAATGGTAGCCAGCATTTACATAGGGCTTTAAGGTTTACAAAGTGCTTCACATGATTTGATCCCCGCAATAACCCTATAAGGTAGGTAGACAGAGGATAAGTGACTTGCCCAGGGTCACACAATCTGTAAAAGGTCTGAAGTAGGATTTGAATTCAGATGTTCCTAACAAGTCCACAATCCTAACTGCTAAGTTACCTTCCTGCCTCTATGTCATATCTTTGTGTCCTGAATATCACAAAGTCTTACAGATAGTATGCACTTAGTAAATCTTTGTTAATATCATGAATGTTGAAATGTTTACTCTTTTCCTTGAAAAGAAGTTAAATAAAAATTAGAAAAATTAACTCCAGATATTTCAGCATATCAGTCAGTAAACACGTATTTATGTACTTATATTGTGGGGGAGGGTTAAGGGACTTGTTCAGGGTCACACAATCAGTAAGTATCTAAGACTGGTTTGAACTTACTTCCTTCTTACTCTAGAGCTGATACTCTATCCACTGCGACAACTAGCTGCTACTTAACACATATTTATTAACTATCAGGTACTGTGTTGCATATTAGGGATAAAATTACAAAAGTGAAACAATCTATTTCTGCCTTCAAAGATCTTATATTCCATTGGAGGAAACGTATATAAATAAGCATATGTGAAGTATATAACCTATATAAAAGGTAAATTTATGGTGAGGAAGGGCACTAGCAGGCAGGGATATCAGGAAAGGCTTCATGTAGAAAATGTTGCCTGGGCAAAGTTTTGAAGAAAACAAAACATTACAAGACGCTGAGGTGAGATGGAAAGGGCATTTCAGGCATGAGGCATACATAGTTGGTGCAAGGGCTTGGGAATGGGAGATGGACTGTCGTGCAAAGAACAGCAAAAAGTCCAGTTCAGTTGGACTATAGAACTCAGAAAAGGGAGGAGTGTACAATAAAATTGGGAAGGTAGGTTAGGACCATGTTGTTGAGAGACTTTAAAGGATGATCTTATAAGATAAGGAATAGGGAACCAACCAAGGAATAGGGAATAAGCAACAGAGAACCAAGAAAATCCCATTGGCAGACATATCAAGAATGGGGAAAAAGGAGAAAGAGCTGAAGGAGGAAGATGAAAGGAGAGGTTATTGGAATTGCCCATGGAGATGATAAAATTGAAAATATTTGGCAAAAGATTGGGTGACTGGAAGGATGGGGGTGCCCTCAACAGAAATATGGGGAGAAAGATTTAAAAAAAACGTAAGTCATATATAATTTGACTTCTCTCATGACCAGAATATGAGTGAGAGCAAGGGATAATAGGTGGACAGTTCAAAAGCTGCACACATGTCATAGCAGAAGCTTTAGAAGAAGGATCTGAGTAAATCAGGTGGCCCCTTATGGAGGTTTTATGGGGGTATATAGAAAAGAGTCACATAGGCTGAGAAGGCATGGATACATTGCCTATGCCATTGTTATCTAAAATTCATTTACATACTGAAATGTACATTTTCTCAGGAAGTTTGAAGCATTCATACATTGACAGTACAATAAAAGATTTTCCTGGTTCTAAAACAAATCCATCTCCATCTACTTGCATTCCATTCAGGCCTTCCAGGCTCTTAGTACTGGGTTGGGAGTCAGGAAGGCTCATCTTCTCAAATTTAAATCAAATCTCAGACTCTTACTAGTTGTGTGACCCCTGAGCAAGTCACTTAATCCTGTTTGCCTCAGTTTCCTCAGTCAAATGAGTTGTAGAAGGAAATGGCAAACCATTCCAGTATCTTTACCAAGTGGGGTCACAAAAAGTAGGACACAACCAAACAGAACGTTAGGCTTACTGCTAGGGGACTCTCTAAATAGTGAAACAGAGAACCTGAAAAAGACACATTCATACATTCTTTTATAGAAGATGCTTACATCTTTACTGAAGTCCTTGACTCACACCTCTACTAAACAATCAATTAACATTTATTCAGTGGCCACTAAGTGCCAAATACTCTTCTAGGCACTGGGAATACAAAACACAGTCTCTGTCCTCTAAGACTTTGCAATTTAATAGAGAGACAAGAAGCAAAGAACTATATACAAACAAGCTGTAGATAGGATAAATATGAAATAAATAACATAGGGAAATAACATAACTAGAATTAAGAAAGATTGAGAAAAGCTTCCAGTAGAAAGATGAGATTTTAGCTGGGGCTTTGCTTAGAATTATGAAGAGCTTTGAATGCCAAAGAGAAATTTTGTGTTTGATCTTGAAGGAACCACTGGAGTTTAGTGAATAGGGAGAAGACCTGGTCAGATCTACACTTCAGGGAAATCACTTTGTTGGCTGAATAGAGGATAGATTGGAGTTGGGAAAGATTTGGGGCAGTCAGACCCCACCATTAAGTGTGGATATGGGTGGTACATGTACTCTCCAAACCTAGTTATGTGTGTTCCTGAACAACCTAGTGAATGGGTATTTGGTCTAGTCTGTTACTAGATATATCTAGGGCTCTGCATATTGAACTTGCTTGTCAGATTTGTACCTCGGAGACTACAGGCCAATTCACCTATAGTTGGCAACAGTGGATATGTGTCCATACTCACCCATCATCCCCTGGATGTGACCTGTGATCAGTTTCAGTCAACCTCCTCCTCAGGACCCCTTGAGACAGGGACAGCTCTATACCCCTTTTCAGCCTGAAGAAGCTACAGAAGCTGAAACCTTTGTCCCTTTTCCCAAATGAATTTGGGTTCTAATTCTCTAAGGAGGGAATGATGGAGTCATAATAGAGCTGCCTCCGGG
>CM053770.1:434440904-434467600 GCA_028658325.1 Potorous gilbertii
TCCTTTCCTTTCCTTTCCTTTCCTTTCCTTCTTTCCTTCCTTCCTTCTTTTTCTCTTTCTTTTTTTATAAACATTTTGTACGTACTTTATTGCTACATTTCATTTTATTGGACCTGAATTTCCAATGCTTAATAGATACAAACTGATACTTGGATCTGTTTTATCTGCTAATGAATGCTCCTATTAGTTGGAAATTCTTTTTTATTATTTTAATCTGCTTTTCCCTTTAGGCAATCTTAGAAAGTGTTAATTTACTCTTGGAAGTAATTCTATTTTATTATTTAACTTGTTAGCAACTTTTTACTTTCTTTTCTCCCCAATATATTTTCTCACACAAGAAAAGATGATATAATATCTCCTAGGTACCAACTCAGTCAATTTTATAATAAGGATGAAAGGAAACCCTGTGTCATGTTGACTTCAGTACTATACCTATGAGAAGAGACACACAGGCATATACAATTCAAATTGTGCATATTTTCTACATAATTATTAAAATGCAATATAAAAAACTTAAACTGAAAGCCAAGAAAAAACAAAATGCAATTTTGGTAATCATGGCCAAGATCATAACACTGAAGCTCCCTGTTTGTCATCCTTCAATGAACTACTCAGCTGTATATTTTTTAAACTCTTTTTTTTAATTCTTGAAGTCTCAGTTATTGACTCGGAGATGGAGAAAATATTGAAAATTCATCAATCTAATATCCTTATTTTATAGGGAAGGAATTTAAGGTCCTGAAAGGTTCAGCAATCTATTCCTGGTCATGCAACTAGCAAAGCCAAAACTAGAAACTGGGGCTCTGGATACCTAGTCTAGTGCTTTTTTCTCCTATATTACAATCTCTTATTATATACAATACTCCTTTTAATAAGGTCAAAAACTGTAAATTTAAGACACAGAATCATAATCATAATCTTTAACTTAAAGTGCCATTCCTCATTGTGTTGTAGGAATGACCTTGGGTTCTCAAAGACTAAATCAATAGAGCACCAGCTCTGGCAAGCTTTACCAAGTGGGAAAGATTTTGGGCACTCATCCAGCAATTGACTCTTGTTGAGAGAACTAGCCTGGTAAGGTTGCGGAGGCTCATTGTTGTAAGTCTAAAATCATATCATGAATTTTTTGGCCACAGTCACTCATAAACCTATATACCAAGGCATAGAGGGGTTCTGAACTTCATCTGCAGAAAGGGGTACCAACACTACTGTTGAGATCATAGGATTTTTTTTCCAATATTGAAGTAACTCAACATCAACAGAAATATTTTTATTTATGGATTATGTTTTAATGAGTGACCACTTGTTAAATAAAAATTATTTTTTTCAGCAGTAAATGAGATTCAGCGTAAGGAACAAGAACTTTGTGCTAAACTAGAGAGGTACTAGAATTATCCAAGCATAATTATAAAACCGACTAAGATTTCTGCATGCCTTTTAACATCTTTTTTTCTTGCACTCCTTTACTTCTTTCAGTTAATTTCCCACAATTCATCCTAGAGGCATGCCCACTGATGCCCTCTAGCTGAATCCAGATTTGCCAGTTAGCTTCTGCCTGAATTTGGCCATCCTTTCTTCATTGAAATTTGCCTCTCTGATATAAAGAGGAAAGGGGACCATATTTATCTCTTTTATCTCCTTCGTCCATCGCCTAGGACAGTGGTCTGCATGCAGCTAATATTTAATAAATATCTACTTAACACAATGAAAGATGAATGAATAAGTGAATGGGTGATTTTTAGAGCCCAAATGACCTAAGCCCCAACCAAGGGAAGCTCTCCAACTTATTTGGGCCACGTGTACTCCTCAAGAATCAAGGAGAATCAGTCCCAAGTTAGATCCTGCTGGTGACAAGAAGCATTACTGTGTTTTTTTCCAGATTTTTACCTCTTTGGGTGACAGTATAGAAATATAATCTTCATATATAAGTCTGGCTTTTTCTTCAACAACTTTCTTGTTCTGCTCTTTTTTTAGGTCTTCACATGCAAGCCAGAAAAGTAGGTTCTCTTCACTGTATTCTGTTCGAAGAAATTCCCTGAACAGGTTTCTCCCAGCTGGCGTCTTCATCATCTTGTCAAAATTTTGAGACCAGGACATAATTTCATCTGGGGTGGGGTTCTGGCTACAGAAAAAGAACAGGGCCATTACAATAGGAAGAGTAAAAAGGTTTTGTGAAGTTAGTGCTGCCTGAGGTTCCTGAAACGACTTCAGAACTAATGTATTCAGTCATTATAGGTCCACTTGATGCCTCAGTAGAATAGGCAGCCTATGTAGAATGATTTAATGCTACCATTAACGATTAATAGTATCATCACAGACATGCATATATGGAGTTCCATGTATGCCCAGGTACATGTTAATTTTTTAAAGTGTTTTTGTATTTTAATTTCTTGATAATATTCTTTTAGTTTTTAAGTATGGATTCTTGTTTTAATGTGTATTATTTTTAAGTTTAGTTAAATTTTAGTTTCTTTAGTAGGAATGAATATTCAGGAAATGTTCACCTTAAAGTAAATAAAAACAAAATTCTTTAGATGTGCACCCTAATGAAATGTGCAGTGCATACCTATGAGCATCCCTTGAGGAACTCCAAGAAAACACCATCCTTCACCCAATCCCCGCTCCATATGCCCTATAACATGTTTGAAATGCATGTCTTTAAGCTCAACATTAATTTAGAAGATTGTTCCCTATGAAAATGTCATTACTTCATGGAGATTCAATACACTGATCCAGTATCAGTCATTTATACCTTAGTATAAAGTAAGTTATCAGGTCCTTTGATGATTAGTTTTAATGATGAGGAGACTAGTAGAAAGAAACCTTATGCCTAAAACCTGCTGTGATATAAGGCAATATAAGGCTATTCAGATTAGCTTGGGATGAGCTCTGTGAAGGTTGGCCAAATCATTTTACTTCTCAGACCTATTTCCACACCAATAAAGTTCCTTCTAGCTCTGAAATTTATTCTACAAGTCTTTGGGTAAAAACTATGTCAAGGGAATGCTCCTTACATTAGGAAACTCGTAACAAGTATTCAAAAGAACATGGATTACTTATTTTGTGGTGGCTTATCTTTTTTTATAACTTTATAACTTTTACAGTATTTAGTGTTTCAATAAGAATAAAGAATTAAGAAATGTGGAATACAAAAGCAACTCAAGCATAAAATTGGGTAAAAATTCTTAATAGGTCACACCTGACTTCTCACCTACTTATTCTTGCACTAATCTCACAAAAAAAAAAACCCATCAGGAATAGGTCAGTTAGATTATGACTAGGGTTGTGTGTAGGAATTTTGTACAAATGGCACTTCAGAAATCATGATGGTCACAGAAAAATTCAGAAGAGAGGAAAATATTCTTCTTAACGTCTTTTCTCCAGTGTTATTGACTGGCCATGCTGCCAGTACTACATCGGCCAGTAAGGTTTTGGAGGGTTTTTTTTACTATTGACTGACCTGATGCTGACTTACCCAGCTAACAGCAGTGGTACATTTGGAGCATCCTACTCCTTTCTTTCCTCTTTAATGATTCAATTCAAAAAGAAATTCTCAGGACAGGAATATCAGTATGTAAAGTGTATGTTGCTGCTTGGTAAACGCTGATACAAAAGAATCCACTGCTCCCTTGCTACTGATTTATTTATGAGCTGGTTGTGATTCTGCTTCTGACCTAGTCAGACACTCACAGGAGAACCATCTTTGTGTAAGGAAGCTCAGTATTTAACGAAAAAGGAGGTACAATCTATAGAGAGTCTTTAGAAAACCCTTGGTCAATTTAAACTTTTAAAAGCTAGTAACTCAGATTGTGGTATGGGAGAAATCATCAGTCAACTTCATTAAGGGCCAGTTGAATTTTCTTCTCCTTAGCTCATATGGATTTTAATTCTCTTTGCCCCAAGTTTATCTTCTTATCAGAGGTACTGATCACAGACTCTGAAATAAAAATACACAGTATAATTGTGTGACGTGGCTGTTATTAACTTGAATTGATTTGTTTTCAAATTTTCTTCACAGATTATTTCTAAAGGTGCTACAACCTAAGTTATTATAATTTGAATATGCCACATGGACTTTATGAAAATCCTAAATACATTGGCAGGCTGAGAAGATAAAAAGGGATGAATATAGGAATTCACCAACTTTATCAGAACAGACTTGTCTGCAGGATCTGTAAAAATCACTGGTTCTGGTACCATTCTTTTACATGTTATCTTCTCTCTACTATCTTTTCCTCTGAAGATTCTACAGGGTAAAATTTCCTTTAGTTCACTCTCAATTTAAATTCTTTATATAATATCTTGCTCTTTTAAATTATATTCGTAATGGAACTATTCATAATAAAGATAACTTCCATTATATCCTTTCTATTGCATGTTTAAAATAACCTTATTACTATTCTTTCATGCCTAAACTTTCTGTTTTACTCACTTTAAAAGATTTGAATGAACAAGAAAATTATTATTAAGTACAATTATTAAAACCTCTCCATAAGAAGTAGTGAAGATTATACCATTTCTCATTATACAGAGAATACTTATATCGTAGTTTTCCTTTCCTTTTGTGGATCTCAAATTAGAGCTTTTGATTCATTTTAGACCTAACATTTTTGCTAAAGTATGACCTAGTGGAAAGACAACTGATAACTGACATTTTGTGAAAATAGTCCTGGATTTCAAGAGAAAAGCCCTAGGTCTGAGTACCAGCTCTGCTATATGTGACTTTCTATGATTTTGGGAAGATTTAGCCCTGTAGGTCTCTGGTTCCTCATCTGTAAAATGGGATTAACACTTGTATTACTGATCTCACTGTTATAATAAAGATTAAGTGAGATAATGTATCTGTTACTTGGAAAACCACAAAATATTAAATGTATGTGCATATTACATATCCATATAAGTGTATATATACACATGTTTCCATGTATATATTTTTATTGTTCAATTGTTTCCAGTTGCATCTAATTTCATGATCCCATCTGTGGTCTTCTTGGCAAAGACACTGGAGTGGTTTGCCATTTCCTTCTCCAGCTCATTGTAGAGATGAGGAAACTGAGGCAAACAGGGTTAAGTGACTTGCTCAGGGTCACACAGCTAGTAAGTATCTGAGACCAGATTTGAACTCAGGTAGATTCCAGGCCTGACATTCTATCCACTGCACTACCTACCTGCCAACTATATTTGTACATAGACACTGATATATAACACATCCCTGTATGTGTTTCTGTGCGTGTGTATATATTGTGTGTGTCGTTTTGACCCTTACACATAAATACTAACTGTAACTAGCCTAAGTCAGTTTGGGCCTTTCTCAGGTTATCTTTATTGTTCTTTTAATGGAGACTAAAACATGAGATACTGATTTTCCTTAAGTTTTAGTCTCTGTTACAGACAAGACCAATAAAAATAACCTCAGAAATGAGAAGTGACAAATTAGGGTAATTTTATGGATAATGAAGGTAACAATCTTGCTTTTGCATGAATCAGAGAGTTAGGGCTTTACAGGTTATAGAACTGGGTAACTTTGTAGCACCTTTATAACAACACAATGTTGTCTTGAGAAATATCTGATGAAAAAAGCATACTGCAGGGGCAAAATCCTGGTTGAATACATTAGGCTGCAACCCAAGAAATGAAGGTGTGTAATGGATATATTAGATTCTGAAAAAAAAAAAACCAACAACAAAAAATGAAAAACCTATCAGTCACTGAATGCAGATACCACATAAGCACAAGATATAATTGTCAATATAGCACCCAAACTTACCATTCTTCTACTGCCTGGATACTCTCCATTTTTGTTGTATGTGTTGGCCTTCCTGCATTGTCACCTCTATCTTCATTCCTAACAGTGAGGCTGTAATGTAGCACAACACTTTATTTTGTCTAGAGAAAGTCAATTATTTTAAGTAAATGAATGAGTTTATCAATACAGTATTTCATAGAAAAAATGTATAGCTAAATGGCTAACTATAGGAATATGCTAAAATGTTCAAAGCAGAACAAGATCTAACATATATATATATGTATATATACATATATATATATAGTTATATATAATATATAAAAGTATATATATAGTTAGATATTCCTTTTTACAATCATTAATAATATTTGATAAAAACATAAACCAAAACTTTAAAAATCTTGTTTGAATATAGCTATATGCTGACACCCTCCTTCCAGAATCTGATTTTCTTAAAATTTCATGAAATAATTAGACAAGTACATATTTCAATATTTTATATCTATTTTAATGCATCAATACTTGATACTTTGTTATTGCCTAAATGGAAATTCATTTTTCATTTTAAGTAGTATAATTATTCCATTTCAGGCTCTTTTAATACCCATAAAGTTTTTCATTTTTTTCTTAATCTATGTAAATCTAACACATAGTGTATTATTTACCTATCATCCCTCCTCCCCAAACCATCTCCTTATCTGCTCTCCTCATCTCAAGTTTAAAACTTCAGATTCATCCTTGTCTGTCCTCTCTCTTCCATACTACCAGTCAATCATCAAGTTTTGGCAGTTCATCTACTGCAATTTATCCTTCAAATGCCCCTTATTTCATGTCTATTGTCAATACCCTATTCTCCACTCAGCATCTGCTGCTCTGCTTGGTTTTTTTCAACTCCACAGAATAAAATGCCCTTGAACCAGGCACCCTCTGGTGTCCCCTTCGCACTGTCCCTGCATCAACCTTGAACTTTTCTGCCTCTTTTTGTATATTGCCCCTCCCAATTAGATTATGTGAAGGAGTTGTCTTTTTAAAAAATTAACTGTATTCCTAGATACTGAGACACATATATAAAAATAAGTGCCATTCCCCAGTTGATAAATGGTCAAAGGATATGTACAGGCAGGCATTTTTCAGAAGAAATCAAAACTATCAATCATCACATGAAAAAAATGTTCTAAATCACTACGGATTAGAGAAATACAAAATAAAATAACTGAGATATCACCTAACACCTATCAGATTGGCTAATGTAATGTCATTTAAATGCGAAGATCTTTTCCATTCATTAATAGACCCATGTGACCTGCTTACATCACATGGAAACCTAACTTACATGTAGTGGGAGGAGCTTTCTGAATGGGTGGAACAGGAAGGGTGGATGCAGAAGTGGGAGGAAGTTGGTGAGAGTGGTTGGGGAAGAGGAGAGAGGATGAAGGCAAGCAGGCACAGCTAGTTTTGTGAGTGTTTGCTTGTGGGAAGGCCCCAGAAGAAGGTGAAAAACTTGGGAATGGCTTTGTCCCCTGAAATGCTAATGTGTATTGACTTCTTGGTTACTATGACAGATTTGGCTTTCTGGTGGCTAAATAAATGTTTTTCTTCTGCCTTCTACAAGGAAAGTCTATTATACTTTGCAATTCAGAACTATGCTGGCATTTTCATATTCGCCCTTGATGCTGTGAATATTGCCTTGGTGATATAGTTAACATGACAGAAAAGAAAAATCACACATGCTGGAGAGGATGTGGAAAAATGGGGATACTAACACACTGTCAGTGGACTTGTGAACAAGTCCAACCATTCTGGAGACCAATTTGGAATTTTGCCCAAGTTGCTATAAAACTGCGCATACCCTTCCACCTAGCAATGTCACTAAGTTTGTATCCCAAAGAGATCAAAGTAAAGGGGAAAGGACACATTTGTGCAAAAATATTTTCAGCACTTCTTTTTGTAGTAACGAAGAGCTGGAAATTGAAGGGATGCTTATCAATTGGGGAATGGCTGAACAAGCTGTGGCATATGAATGTAATGTAATGCTACTGTTCCATAAGAAATGATGAGCACATGGACTTCAGAAAAAGCTGGAAAGATTTTTATGAATTGATGCAAGGTAAAGTGAGAAAAATTAGAACACTGTATACAGTAACAGCAATACTTTAAAGATGAAAGGCGTAGCTACTCTGATCAAGACAATGCCAGAGGACCCATGATGAAAAATGCTATCCACCTCCAGAAAAAGAACTGAATGCAGACTGAAGAATGCTTCATTACCCTTGTCTGCAATTTCTACTCTCTTCTTACACCCTTACCTAAGTTGTCCCCACCCCTACCCCAAACCCCTGGCTCAAGTCCTATTTCTACTACAGGGCCTTCTAGCATTAGCTAGAACGTAATAACACACTTTCCTCAGAATTTGTTGGAAATAGTAACAATGGCAGCAACAGTAACAACAATGACAATAGAATTTATATAGCACCACTCTGAGGTTTGCAAGGCACCTTATAATTATTATTTTTTATTTGATTCTTACAACAACCCTGAGAGGCAAATGCTACTGTCAACCTGTAAGAAAACCTGGTTATTCCCATTTTCTCCATTTCTTTTCCTCTTACTTACAGGTTTTTTTTTCTAGTTTAGCTTCTGACTTCATGGATAACTCCAAAGTTATCAATGATCTCTTACTTGCCTGTATGACCAATCCTTATCAACCTTCTTTGCTGGATCATCATTCATGTTGCACTCCTTAGATACAGGTTTAGTCCAAAGCCTTGCCTTATGCCTTCTCTTCTCCCTGTACACTCTTTCTTAGTGACCCCTTCAACTCACATGAATTTAAATACTATCTGTATAAAGGTAACTCACAGATCTGTATATCCAGGCCTACATCATCTGTTGCCTATGAGATCCTATGAACATAGGACAAAGGCTTCTTAAACTCAACATGTCCAGAACAGAATTCATTATCTTTTCCCCTAGCCCCATACATACATATGCCACAACTTGCTAAGCCATTCCGCAATTTATGGGCATCCCCTCAACTTCCAATTCTTGGCCACCACAAAAAAAGCTACTATAAATATTTTTATAGGTGTGCATCCTGTTCCCATTTGTACGATCTCTTTGGGATACAGATGTAGAAGTGGTATTGCTGGGTCAAAGTATGTGTATGGTTTTATAGTTTTTGGGGAATAGTTCCAAATTGCTCTCCAGAATGGTAGGATCAGTTCACAACCCCACCAACAATGCATTAGAGTTCCAATTTTCCCACATCTTCTCCAGTATTTATCAAGGAATGACAGACTCAGCTGTGCTTCCAAAAGTGATGGGGCAAGAAGGATCTAGCACAGGTCTGTTGAGTGCAGAAGCAGTGGGGCAAAAAGAGTGGGGCTGTGAGCACTTACAGATAGTAGGAGGTTTGGCTTTGGTTTCAGGCAGGAAGAGACAATTGAAGATCTAGGACAAGAGGAATCATTTTCCATACCCCAGGACTAGAGATAAGTACAAAAATTAAGCTTTCATCACAAAAAATGCACAGGCAAAGGAGAAAGAATCCAACCATTGAAAGTCATTATGGGAACACAGATGATCAAGGTTCATCTTCAGTGGAAAACACTGAAGTAAAGAAATCCTGAAAGAATAATATCAAATGGAACCTTGCCAAAAAAGAATTCCTAGAAGTCTTTAAAAAGTTTAAAAACCAAATGACAGAGATGGAGGAAAAACTAAAAAAAAAAGTAGTAAGATTAATCCATGAAAAACAAGAAAGTTATGAAAAGAAAGTCAACCAATTAGAAAAGAAAATCCAGAATCTTAAGGAAGAAAATGACACCTTGATAATTAGATTTGGGCAAAGTGAAGCCAGTGAAATTATAAGAGATCAAGAAATAATTAACCAAAATATGACTAATGACAAAATAGAAAAGAAAGTGAAACATAAGAAAAACAATAGATTTGGAGAACAGATCAAGAAGAGAAAATATAATAATTAGACTAACTGAAAATTATGATCAAAAAAAGAATCTTGATACAAGAATACAAGAATCAATTAAAGAAAATTGTGCTGAAGCATTAGAACAAGGGGAGAAAGAAGAAATAGAAAAAAATCCATCGATCACCACTTAAAAGAGATTCTAAAAGGAAAACTCAGAGGAATATTACAGCAAAATTTTGAAACCCCAGCTCAAGTATAAAATACTAAAACGATTGAAACATGGTGGTGCCACAATTAGATTCACACAAGATCTAGCAGCAGAGATATTAAAGGACCGCAGGTCTGGGACCATAATATATAGAAGAGCAAAGGAACTGGGACTCCAGCCAAAAATATCATACTCTGCAAGGTTAAATATTATCCTAAATGAAAAAAAAATGGACATTTGACAAACTCTCAGACTTTCAAGTCTTTGTTAAAAAAATTCCTGAACTTAATAAATGATGTGACATACAAGAGTCAAGAGAAATATAAGGCACATGGCAAAGACTGATTATAAAGGATTCATAATAACAGATTGTTTACTGTTTACACACACACACACATACACACACACACACATATATATACACACGTATATAATGTAAAATGCATATCTAAGATTCTTATTAATAATGGGCAGCTTCCAAGTAGGACTGGGGAAAACCAGAGTAGGACATGAACTTAAAAAGTAAAACCATTTAGGAACAGCCAAAGAGTAACGACTTTATACAAATCAGGTGCAAGAGGAAGAATCAATACAGAGAGGAATTAGATGGGTGAGGAAGGTTGGTAGTTACTGGTAACCTACTTTCATCAGGAATGGGTTTAAGAGGGAACAGTACATACATACGTGTGTGTGTGTGTGTGTGTGTGTGTTTGTGTGTGTTCGTCCATTGCTGAAGAAGACCAGGCCATCAGAGAAATAACGACATGACTTGCACTTGACTTTGTTTTTGAGGGAGGGCTGTGCAGGTCACCAGCCTCACTTCTACTCCAGAGCCCATCTGAATTCAGTGACCAGATATTCATCAGGAAGACTGGAGATAACCCAGGATGAGGCACTTGGGATTAAGTGACTTGCCCAAGGTCACACAGCTAGAGACTGTCAAGTGTCTGAGGTGAGATTTGAATTCAGGTCCTCCTGACTCCTACACTGGTGCTCTATCCACTGCACACCTAGGTGCCCCATAAATACATATACATAGATTTAAAAGAATATAAAAGTCTAAATTCAGAAGAAATATAATAGTAGGGCCATAGGGAGAAGGGAGAGAACAAGGGAGAGATCTTTAGAGGGGAGGGGAAGGGAATAAGTAAAAGGAGGGAGAGAAGGGTGTTTAGACTTATAGGAATGGGAGGGCAAAAGAGAAATCCTTGGAGGGGGTTAAGCAAGTAATACGAGGGCAAGGTAGTGGGTAGAAGTAAATAAAGTAGAAGAAGCAGGAGGAATAGAACAAGAGATATGCACAAACATAAAAAAAAAGATCAGGAGTAGAATATGTTTGGGAAAGTATATGTCTATGTATGTAAAGTGTATATGTCTATGTACGTATCTTTAGCTATAGAGAAACATATCTAAACTTTTTGTAGCCTTCTGGGTGGGGGGCTGGTGGGAGGGAGAAAAAGAACAAAGTAAGAGAGCGCACAGCAGAGAACAAAAGAGCTCACAAAGGAGCAAAGAAAAGATGAACAATTTTCAACACAACAAATACTTATCACATAGGCTTTCTTGAAATAAAAATTTATTGTTACATAATTTGAATCCTCTCATGTTTTGCTATGCACATGACAAGCTTTTTTTTTCTTTTTAACTTTGTATTTAAGTTCCAATATTTAAGTTTATGACCTGTTTTTGGTTCTTTTCTTTATTCAGTATTTGTGTTCTGGTGTTTGAGTCTAAAATAATTTTTTAAAAAAATACAAAAATCTTTCTAATTTATTGTAATAAAAAATATCCATTTTGCATTTCATAATGTTCTCTATCTCTTGTTTGGTCATAATGTCTTCCATTCTCCATAAGGTAAACTATTCCTTTTTCTCCCAGTTTGCTTATAGTATCAGCCTTTACATCTAAATCATGTACCAGTTCTGACTTTATTTTGGTATAAAGTGTAAGATGTTGACCTATGACTAGTTTCTGCCATACTATTTTTCAGTTTTTCCAGCAGTTTTTTGTCAAATAATGAGTTCTTATCCCAGAAGCTGGAGTCTTTGGGTTTATCAAGCAGTAGATTACTATAGTCATTGACTACTGTGTCTTGTATACCTAATCTATTCCACTGATACACTGATAACATAATTCTAATGTGATATTTTCTTATGTATAATCACAACTTTCTTTGAAGGTGAAATAGCAAAAAATTTAAGATGCTCAAAAAAGACCACTTTTTTCAACAGTTCTAAACTAGAAGTACGTGTGTGTGTGTATGTGAGTGTGTGCGCGTGTGTGCTTCATTCCAGTCTATTAGTGTAGTTGTCTAGATACTTAATGATTAATCTATGCTTGGGAACCAAATTAAAAAGAGAATCTAACCAAAAATAAATAGACCTCTGCCATATTTTATAAATGATATTATGTGCCTAGAAAGATTAATTTTTTTTTTTCAAAAAAGCTCCTCATGGGAAATCACACTAAGTAACATCACCGTTAACACTTATTTATACCAATTCAACTCTGGTCAATGTTTTGTGAATAACTGAGAACATAAACTGTACTTAAATTGTTTCATGTAATATGGTGGCAAGTGAATCGGGAGTTCTAATACCATCTCTTATACTTATTTGATATGTGACTTGTCTGTATCTCAGTATCCTAACCTGTAAAATCTGGATAATTCTACTGATGGATGGTACTTGCCTTAGAAAGTTATGAAAAATGTGCTTTGGAAATTTTAAAGTGCTTTGTAAGTATATTTTTCCAAAATAGGCCATGGACAAAAATCATAGTACAGCATGAGGTATGAATGAGCATCCACATTGATAAGATCATGGCTCTATTAACATTTATGTGGATGATAATGGTGATGGAAAAGCAGGACAAGATAGAAGATGGAGATTAGGTTTCTAATTGGGAAGACCTGGGTGCAAACCCCACCTCTGACACTGAGCTGTTTGACAGTGGGCACATCACTGAAGTTATTGAAGCTTCAATATGCTTCACTAGCAAAATAGGTAGAGTAGCTAGAGAACTGACCTGACCAGGTGGTCCTAAGTTCTAATGTCATACTGAATATAAAATACTGTTTTAGAGCACCACACAAATGCTAGTTATTGTTATTATATGTTGATTATAAGTAATAGGCAAAGGATGAATAGGACTGCAGCATGACTAAACTGTGCTAGTAAGGAACCATTCTATAAATCACCACAGTATCAACTAGGGAAACCCCACAGACACAAAATACCAAGAAATTCAAAATGAATACCAATGCTATGTTCAATCACAATGCTCCCTGGAATACGCGTCTAACACCTCAGCTCACATACATTTTTAAGGGCAACATTTTGTACAGGCTAATTATTATAGAAATATGGGGTGACTTTACTTCAGCATTTGAATCTGCAAGAAGAATAATTGCTTCCTTCACTTTGCAACTGGAGAGTCCTCAGGAGAGGCAGCTAAATTACTGGTGCCAGGGCCAGGATTAAAGAAAATGTTTCTAAAGGTTTTGATGGCAAGTCACTCTGGGAATTATTCCTCCATGGTTCATCACATCATATCTTACAGTCTCAGCTGGATATAGGACTTTATATGACAAGCCTCAGGGCTTCAATTAGAGTCCCAGGAGTCTACCTTCACTCAGTTCCAAAATCCTTGGCAAAGACCCATTCTTAGGGGCAAAAATGAATGAAAAACTGCATCCAAAATACATTTCTATGAAAGCCATCTGTTAAGACAGTAGGACAGACTCCTGATGCAGAATATGAAATAACATGCAAAGAGATGAAAAATCTCTTGGTGGACAGCTATCCTATAATCTTCTTTCAGCTTGATTGATTTCTTGATTTTAATGAGGTATGATGAGAACTCAGGCAGTGCTATTGTCTTCTTGGTCTGAAAACTTGTTTTACCCCATCCTTTTGAGGGTTCTGCCCCCCCAGAATTCACTTTGAGGTGTTTTGTAGTTCTTTGGAGGGGAAATTGGGAGAGCTTGGGCAAGTCTCTGTTTTTTCTCTGCTATCTTGGCCTGGCAATGATATTGTCAAAAAATTTCTTTTAACAGAGGCAAAGGTTTTATTGCCCCAAATGAGAAAGCATGACACCTGGTATAGGGCTGTGATTGTTACAAAAAGCATAGAGTGTAGAGGGAACTTAGAGCACTTTGAGCCATTAGGAGAAACCATTTGCCTCAGTAAACAAGTTTTTTTATTGAAATGATCTTTCAAAATCAATTTGACTTATTCCTTTATAAGTAAAGGGTCAATGATATGGGCAAGCAGTTTTCAGAGGGAGAAACCTAAGCTATCAACAAATATATGAAAAAAGTGCTCCAAATCACTAGTAATTAGAGAAATGAAAATTAAAGTGATTCTAAGCTTCCACTTCACAGCCATCAGACTGGCAAAGTGGCAAAAAAAAAAAGCATAATAACAAATGTTGGAGGAACTGTGGGGAAATTTACACACATATATCTTTGATGAAGCTTTGGATTAGTTCAGCCATTCTGGAAAAATAACTTGAAACTGCACCTCCAAATTCACTAAACTGTGTACACAGTGACCTAATCATGCCTCTGATAGGCTTATATCCTGAGGAGATAAGCAAAAGAGGAAAGGTCTAATGTACAAAATTAATTATATCAAGTAGAAACTAAAGGTGAATTGAACTCTTGAGAAATGGCAAAAGAAATTATGGCATATACATATAATGGAATAATATAGTGCCATAAATGATGAAGTGAAGGTCTACAGGGAAAATAGCAAGACCTGTATGAACTGATGCAGTATGAAGTGAATAGAATGAGGAGAATGATTTCTCCAGCAACATTATAAAGAAAGACAACTTTAAAAGTTTGAAAGCTCTAATCAGTGGAGTGACCTCCTTTGATTCGAGAGGACTAGAAATAAAAGAAACAAAGCATATTATCAGCCTCTTGGGAGAAGTGAGAAATTTAAGATGTAGCCTAAGACATTTACTTTCAGACATAGTGTATGTGTTGGGGAGGGGAGAATAAGAGAGTTTGTAGTCTTTCCATGGAAAAACTTTTCATTGGTTATGGCCTAGTATTTTGGCATATGCCATACTCTTTTACAATTTAAGAAATATCAATCCCAGACCATCTGATACATCCTTAAGCCAATTATATTTTTCATACAAAAAAATCTGATGCTTCCTGAACCTTGTCATGTATATGATAATATGATAATCATTTTCTGGATTAGAAAATTGAATTTATAATTAATTCATATTGACATTAATGTAAATTAATTCATGTTATTGGGATGTGAATAGCTTGAATTCCTCAAGAAGTTTCTTTGTAGGTTCTTTCTTCCATACTCAGTTCTACCAGCGTCTAATAACTTTGGAAATAGGCATGCTTAAGATGATAGGGAAGAGTTCAGAAGATACTATCCTTTAATGCCTGCAATACCTTACATTTTACTCCAGGAGACACCCCAAGAACATACTTGAAACACAAATACAAACACATGGACAACCCCCCAAAAGCACTCAGTCTACCAGAAGTTGCCTTGCCTTGCAATGAAAAGATCTCAATTGACTGTCTTGCTCTTCCCTGTCCTGTCAACATAGTTAACACTGAAAAATAAAAACCAGCTTAAGAAACAGTGGTTTACATGCATACTCTTTGACCTAGCAATATGACTACTAGGTCTGTATCCCAAAAGAGATAAAAGACAAAAAGGAAAAAGATCTTTATGTACAAAGTATTTATAGCAGCTCTTTTCTAAGGGTAAAGAGTTAGAAGTTGAGGGGATTCCCATCAGTTGGGAAATGGTTGAACAAGTTGTATGTGATTATGATGGCGTACTCTTGTACTATGAGAAATGATGAGCAGGATGCTCTCAGACTTGCCTAGGCTGATGCAAAGTGAAATGTGCTGTGTACAAAATAAGAGTGATATTGTAAGATGATCAGCTGTGAATGACTTTGCTATTGTCAGTAATACAATGATCCAACATAACTGAAGGACTTATGAGGAAAACAACTATCCATTCCCAGAGAAAGAACTGATGATGTCTTCATACAAATTGAATCATACTTTTTTCTTTATTTTTCTTGAGTTTTTTTCCTTTCCTATGTTTTCTTTTAAAACATAACTATTATGGATATGTTTTGCATGAGTACACACATATAATCTATATCGAATTGTTTGCCTTCTCATTGGGGGTGGGGTGGGAAGGGAGGGTGAGAACTTGGAACTCAAAGTTTTAAAAACAAATGTTGTTTTTACATGTAACTGGGGAAAAATAAACAAATAAATAAATAACTAAGAAACACTGGTGTAGAAGCTAGTACTATCTCTGCTTAGAGGTCATAGGCCACTTCAGACTGGTATAGATGCTGATGATCTTATCTGGGCTATTGGAGGCTACAGCTGCTGCATCTCTGCCCCATAAATCAGTCACTCTACCTTCCCAGATTGCAGAAACAAATTCTAGAATAGGGTCTATTTGGAATTCTCTGCAGTTAATCTACCAGATGGGACCACTCAAAGTAACATCTTGAACCTATTAAAACATTTTTAAAAATAGCAACCTGTATGTACCATAGATTCAGTTTTACATATAATCCTCTTTTTTGTTCTACTTTACTTATGGAAATGGTGTGCATGTGTTCATAAACATTTTGAAAAATAAAATAATCTGCCCGATGAGTTTGTTTATAACAGCTTGTGGTGAAACCTTCCATTGTGGGGGTATAGAACATAATCCATGCCACCCAGTGGTAGATAGCTCAAGGCAGCAATACTCAATATTGTTTCTTCTGCTTTGTGAACAAATGTGTACTCAAAGGCACTGAGGAAAAGACTCCGGAGATACTTATGTGTTGATATAACAAACAAGAAAAAAAAACAACTATGACTTACATAGCATTTTAAAGGTTGCACAGTGCTCTCTTTATATCTGCTACTTTATCTGAGGCTCACAATAACCCCTTGACATAAATACTATAGGTATTGTTAAACTCATTTTTACAAGTGGGGAAACTGAGGCTTAGAGGAATTATGGTAACACAATTAGTCAAGAATTTCTATAGAAGTTGGGAAGGAGCTTAGTATAAATTATAAAGGCATTGTCTTAGTGATAGTTATGAAAATTCTTGACTCCCACAGTAATATGATATATTCCTTCCTCAATTTGTGTGTACCTCTGTTGTGGAGTTGTTGAATATAAGCAACTGATGACTAAGTACAGATACTCTTAACTGTTTTTGTCATAGTCCCCTTTGGCAAGCTCATGGAGCCCATGTGCCATGAATAACTTTTTAAAATTTATTTTTATTTCTCAAGATTCACTTCCATAAGATTTTGAGTTCCAAAGTTTCTCTCTTTCCCTTCCCTCCCCTCACCTAAAGATGGCATGCAATCTGATATAGGTTATACATATACTTTCATATTAAACATATTTTTACATTAGTCATGTTTTATAGAATTAGAACCAGTGGGAAGAACCATGAGAAAGTAGAAACAAACAAAAAAAAGGAAATAGTATGCTTTGGTCTGCATTCAGACTCCCTAGTTCTTTTTCTGGATGTGGATAGCATTTTCCATCATGAGTCTTTTGGAGTTGTTTTAGCTCCTTGCATGGCTGAGAAGAGCTATCTGTCTGTCAGTCATCATACAATGAGGCTGTTCCTATGTACAGTGTTCCCCTTCTGCTCATTTCACTCAGCATCAATTCACATAAGTCTTTCGAGGTTTTTATGAAGTCTGCCTGCTCATCATTTCTTATGGAACAAAAGTATTCCATTACATTCATATACCACAACTTGTTCAGCCATTCCCCAACTAATGGGCATCCCCTCAATTTCCAATTTTTGGCCACCACAAAAAGAGCTGCTATAAATATTTTTGTAGATGTAGGTCCTTTTCCCATTTGTATGATCTCTTTGAGACACAGACCTAGAAGCGGCACTGATAGGTCAAAGGGTGTGCACATTTTTATAGACCTTTGGGCATGGTTCTAAATTGCTCTCCAGAATGACTGGATCAGTCATGAATAAGTTTTTTTTAAAGGAAATGCTAAATTTCAATTAAACATTGATGAAAAAAGATACATTTGTTTTCTAATCCAAATTCACTGCCTCCCTTACATCTACCCACAGATCCTTGAGTGTCTCTATGGACTCTAGGTTAAGAACTCTGACTTAGTGTCATCTGGCATTCTGTGTCCAGTCATAGGTCTGACATTTTCAGGTGAAGTGTCTGTCCCAAGAAACAGTGATCTTTGGTCCTTTTAATGTACTGGAACAAATTAAGAAGTCAATTATTATTTGATATTATGTAAAATGTCTTTATACTGACAATTCCATGGCTGTGGAACCCCTATTCCTAGTAGACAATAAAATGACTTTTTTAGGGAACAAACATAATATAAATTCAGTAGCCCTAGAATCTTGGGGATGGGCATACTATGGATTGCACATCTCTTTTCTTGAATATAATGAATATCAGCAGCTATGATGCAGTTTTCCCAAAACAATGATGCTAAAAGATTTAATTACATTTTTAAAAAAAAACTGAGATACTTTAGGCATCACAGGGACATGATGCCCTGAAATATTTTTACCAGTTCATCAAAAGTTGTCCCCAGGATAAGGAAATTATTAAAGCAAACTACTAATAACAACTCATGTTTGTATAGAACTTTGTAATTTATAAGAGCTCCCTTCTTTCCCCCCAATTTATTATTTATTCATTTTTAGCAATAATTAAAGAAATTGAATTCTCCTGTCTTCCCATCCTTCCTCACCTGTTGAGAAGGCAAGAAATGTGATATCAATTGTACATGAAAAATCATGCAAAGCATTTTTCCATATTAACCATGTTGCAAGAAAATAAGAAAAAATAAAGTGAAAAAAATTATGCTTCAGTCTGCATTCAGATTCTATCAGTTTTCTCTGAAGATAATACTGTTCATCACAAGTTCTCTAGAATTGTCTTGGATCATTTTATTGATCAAAATAGCTAAGTCATTCAGAGTTGATCATCATATAATATTACTGTTACCATATACAATATTCTCCTGGTTCTGCTGACTTCACTTTGCATCAGTTCATATAAGTCTTCCCAGGTTTTTTTCTGAAACCACTCCTCATCATTTCTTATAGCACAACAAAATTCCATTACAATTATATATCACAACTTGTTCAGTCATTCCATAACTGATGGGTATCCTCTCAATTTCCAATTCTTTGACAACACAGATTGAGCTACTATAAGTATTGCTACATGCATAGGTTCTTTTCATTTTTTTCTTTGATGTCTTTGGGATAAAAATCTTGTAGCAGTATTGCTGGATCAAAGGATATGCATAGTTTTATAGCCCATATAGTTCCAAATTGTTTTCCAGAATGGTTGGATCAGTTCATAACTCTACCAACAGTGCATTAGTGTCCCAATTTTTCCGTATTTCCTACATCATTTGTCATTTTCCTTTTCTATCACATTAGCCAAAATGATAGGTGTGAGGTGATATCTCAGCATTGTTATAATGTGCATTTCTCTAATTGGTAGTGATTTAGAGCATTTTTATATGACTAAGATAACTTTAATTTCTTCTTCTAAAAACTGCTTATTATATTTGAGATTTTATTATATTTTTTATCAATTTAATTTAGTTCTCAATATATTTTAGAAATGAGGTCTTTATCAAAGAAATTTACCATAATTCCACTCCCCCCCACACACACAGTTTCCTGATTTCCTTTTAATCTTGGCTGCATTGAGTTTTTAAATAATCTTTTTAATTTAATGTTTCCATTTTATTTCCCTCGATTCTATCTCTTGCTTGGTCATAAATTCTTCTCTCATCCATAGATCTGACACGTAAAATTTTTTGTGCTCCCTCAATTTGCTTATGGTATTGCCCCTTATGTCTAAATCATGTGGCCTGTTTGATCATATCTTGATATACAGTGTGAAATGCTGATCTATAGTTTCTACTAAACTGTTTTCTAGTTTTCCCGGAAACTTTCTTTTGTCAAATAGTGAGTTCTTGTCCCCAAAACTTGTAGCTTTGAGTTCATCAAATACTAGATTAGTATGGTCATTTACCATTGTGTATTGTGTACCTAATCTATTCCACTGCTTCACTAATCTTTCTTAGCCAGTACCAGACTATTTGGATGACTACTGTTTTGTAAAACAGTTTGAGATGGGGTATTGCTAAGCCACCTTCTTTGACATGTTTTCATTGATTTCCTTGATATTCTTGACCTTTTGTTCTTCCAGATAATTTTGTTATTATTTCTTGATCTTATTGTTCAGTCCTTTTAGGTATGTTCAACTCTTCATGTTCTCATCTGGGGTTTTCTTGGCAAGGATATTAGAATAGTTTCCCATTCCTTCTTGAGCTCATTTGAGAGATGAGGAAACTAAGGTAAACAGGATTAAGTGAATTACCCAGGGTCACATAGCTATTAAGTGGCTGAAGCTGAATTTGAACATAGCACTTTCTGACTCCAATCCTAGCACTCTATCTACTGTGTTACCTGGTTACACTTACTTTTTTCTAGCTCTATAAAATAAGGTTTTGGTAATTTGACTGTTATAGTATCGAAATAAACTGATTTTGATAGAATTGTCATTTTTATTATATTGACTCAGCCTACCCATAATTATATGGAGTAAGGGGAGTGAGACACTTCAACGATGATGTGGAGGTTGTGAGACGGGGACAATGGTTGTGTCACTGAGAGTAATAGGGAGGTCAAGAGAAAGGTAAGGTTTTGAGGGAAAGATATGAGTTCTGTTCTGTTCTGGACATACTGAATTTAAGATGTCTAGAGAAAGGGAGAAGTTGTTGATTTAAGATCAATGGTCAGAAGAGAGATTAGGGCTGGATAGATGCATCTGAGAATCATATTATGAAGATGATTGAACCCATCGGAGATAATGCAGAGTGAAAAGAGGAGATGTAGGGTAGATACCCATGGTTAGAATTGTTATAAATTTCATGTTTGTGTATATATACATTTTTTCTTATGTTTTTATGTTTTCTTATGTGATATTTTACCTTCATCTTAAACTAATATGCATCGGTATCTGATTCCATAATGGCTGTCTGTATCTAGTTATTTCTTATCTGTCAAATAAATATTTGTATGTATAATCAATTTCATATAAAAATATGACAAGTGGTGTTCACTATATCCAGTGCCTTCTAATATGTTTTCCTTTAAAAATAGTATTCTTGATGATGGAAAGGTATCATGCTTTTGAGTAGTCTACAAGTTTTTTGATTTTCATCTATTGATCTCAAACTATACCTTTCCCCTTTGATTATAATTAAAGTTCATTGAATTTTTCCTTTATTGGATTTTTGATTCATGTATTCTTTAAAAGTGCCCCATTTTTGAGAATGTGCTTTTAATTACTTTGAATCAATAAGCAGGATTTCTATGTAAAGTACCACAGCCTAAGCAGGGGTTATTTTGTATAAAATGATCTGCAGATATTGTGGCACATATATTTCCTATTTTCTGCTTAGCATTCTGGCAAGAGTTCTCTCTGCCTATATATGGATGTTGATATTACAGCAGCTTGAGAATTACTCAGAATAATCAATAACTTTTATACTGTTTTATTTTGTGAAATCAATGGTCATGCATATGTGATTCTACTGGGCTTACTCCAAACATCTGACTTTGATAGATGAAACAAAACCCTCTCATTTTAATTAATTCTTTGTCAACTCAGTGCTAAATTCCATGCCATGTGTGTGTTGCTTTGCTCTCTTTTTTGTATTTTAAATTCTGTGGTTCATAAAAATGGATATTATTTCAAGGAAACAAAAAGTTATACCTTTTAAAGAATACATCTCAATGATTGCTAGAGATGTAGCAACTGTTGGTGTTGAGAAACCAGCAGTTTCAAGCCCACAACAGATCAGAATCAGTTGAATTGAAGTTCAAAGGAAAGTACTGACAAACTCATGTTGCAAAACAGCCTAAATCATTCTCAGGAAACAAGCAAAAAGTCTTCAAAGTAATAGGGCTGCTGGAGGGATTGTTACTGATTCCTCTTCTCTATACCACAGGCTTTTTGAAGTTGGAAGAACAGTGAAAAGATGAATGGAAGAAAACAGGGGCTAACCTTTGCTATAAGAAAAAAAAAACCACTTGCCAATGCCTAGAATATATAAAGTTTTTTGTACGGAAGATTGGAAAAAAGTAATTGTTACTAAGGAAACAGACTTTTTCATTTAAGGCTACATTAAAATTATTATAAAAATACCAGGTAAACCTATAAGAGCTAGATATTTTCACTGAACTGTAAAACACCCACCAAAAGAAATAATTATTAGAGGCTCAAAAAAAAACTATTAGATCTGGATACCTTGTCCCCATTGAAGGAATAAAAACCTAAGAATAATAGAATAGGAATGTCGTAACAGCTAGAATTTATGTAATGTTTTTAGGTTTGCCAAGTGCTTTCCATATGTTACCTCCCTTGATCCTCACAACAACCATACACATACAGATGAGGAAACTGAAATAGAGAGAGGTAAAGTCACCTGCCCAAGGTTAAACCACTAGAAGTGCCCGAGACAGGATTTGAAATCCTATGTTCCTGACTCCAAACCTAACCCCTTATTCACTCTACCATCTAGCTGCCTGAGAAATATAATGAGATGTTGAGAGGCAGAGTTCCAAAATTCCCAAATTGAGATGGAACACAGCAATATAGCATTTAAAGAGTTAAGATATTTATTCAAGAGATGGTGATCAATATGCTTCAATGGCCTAGGAACTCATTTGCTTTAATCTTCATTGAAAAGCCAAGAAAAATAACCACATCTAGAACTGAAAAAATAGACTGTTTATTAAAGGTACTCAATATCCCATGTGATATGTGATTTTGTGATGAAGAACTAAGGAATAAATGTCAAAATATTTTAAACTCGGTGTCAAAAGCAAGTGATTGAAATAAATAGGAGACATATTGCAAGTTAAATGTTTTTAATTTGCAAGATTTACTTTATGTCAATAATTTGTTTTACTTTGTCCCAGGTAATTTACACACCACTGTAGAAAACATTGATATCAGAGATTATTCCCTTAATTTCTGTGACATATAGTATTGGTATATCTCTAGATAGAGCTTTGTCTTTGACCGTTATATATGTTAAATTTGGTTTGGTCAAGAGATGTTCTTGAAGAACTTCTTTATAAACTCTCCTTTTACAGTCATTCCAAAATATGGTATCTAAGTTATGCCTAAACTGGCAATATTGAGACATATGGCACAATTCAGTAATATATGCAGTAATGCCTTCAGTAGTCTGCTGTTTCTCAATGGGAAATTTAATGTTCTGAACAATAGTAAGAAAAGTGCTTAGATTTTAATTCTTATGTTTCTTTCCTTTCCCTTTCCTCTCTCCTCTCCTCTCCCCTCTCCAATGCAGAAATCATTAGCCATTTTATCATGTAAGGTCTTAGCTGCCTGGTTCAGCATCACCCAGTCAATCTATGTCAGAGGTGATACTTGAACCCTGGTCTCCATGACTCTGAAATCAGCTCTCACCACTGTGTCATGCTGCATCCAGTGCTTTTTTAAATTTCATAAATTCCTCTAATATTTTAGTTTGGAATAAAACAGCAGCACTGAATGATCTCATGCTAAATGCTCCCAGAGATTTTCAGGAGCACAGTGTGCTTCTCTTTGGGGGCTAACCTCCCCCCAACCCATGATAGAAGGAAATTCTTATATAAGAATCCTAGAAATTGGACTGACCACTTTCAAATTTCCCTAAAGAGTGCCTAAAAGTCTTTCAGGCAAAAGTTATATTCAGGTATTTACTGGAATACTTAAGCAAGGACTAGTTATCTATTTTGAGCAACATTTCATCCTCTTTAGCAGGATGGGTAATGTGATTAGGATCAGGAACAATCAAGGGAGGTAGGTAGGTACTAACACAGCTTTATTTACATAAAAATTTCTGGAATTTAATTCAGTAACTACGTTAACTCAAAAGGTACAAAATATTAATGTGCCCCAGAGGAATTCCCTATCTCTACTGTAGCCCAAGATTAATATACCTATATAAATGGCATCTCAAATATATGGTAAATTCTTTTACAACTGGAATAATTTCCTCTATTGCTCAAATTTCATAGCACTTAGCACAATTCTAGACATAGATTAAAAACTCAATAAGAATTTATTGATTGATTATAGTTTACTTTTTGGTCAAGAAACAGTATGAGTAGCCTTAAAGACATCAGCTAAATATGTGCCAATTGGAGTTCTAAGTGAATATGAAATTGATTCTTAAAAAAATGGCAATTCTTATTTTCTTTTAGGACCAACAACATTTCTCTCACAAGATAGTATATAATCTAATGAAACAAACTCTGTTTTTTTCCAACTATATAATATATTCCTTGCAGACAAAGATCTACCTTTTCTATTTCATTCTTATCTCCATAGTATACCACTCTACACATAATGACACTGAATAGGTAGCCCATTCTATGTAATAGTCTCATGAAAAATTTTATAACCACTTTAAAAAAAACATTGAATCATTTTAACTGAACTATTATAGAATTACAACATTTTATTGCAAAAAGATATAATCTAGCTCACAACATTTCTGTGAGACTACAACTGGGAATTTCTGACTCATAGAATTTTCTCCCTGTACCCTGGCTGTATTAGGGGAGTTTGCAACTTAATGGAACTCTATTATAAATCCTTTTGTAAAGTGGATAATTACTCCCTAATTTGTTTTTGTATAAATACAGATTTTCATAAATGAGCTGTGCATATTTTCATAAGTATGCGGGCATATGTTGGCACATGATATAGACATAAATCAGAACAAGAAATAATAATCACAGTACCAGCAATAGCTAGTATTTATGTGGTCCCTACTGTGCTATGCTAAGCACTCATAAATACTATCTCATCTGAACCTTACAGCTCTGGGAGAGAGATAGTATTATTACCTAGTGCCACGTACAAACAGCAATGAGCAAATGAATGTAGTAAAAATGATACACTTCAGTGCTGGGGACACAGAGTGACGAGAATCTGGTGGAATAAACCAAGGAAGGCATCAAACAGTTAAATTTTGTATGCTGTTTTGAAGGAAAATAAGCAAACTTGGGCAAATCACTCAATGTCTCTGGGCCTCCATTTCCTAACTATATATATATATATATATATATATATATATATATAGATAGATAGATACATATCTGGCTATCTATGAGGGGCAGAAAGGAGATGGGAGGGAATGCCAGTTCAGAGAAAAGCAATGTGTAAAGATGAGGTGACAGAGCAATGAAATGATCTCACTCAAGCACATTTCCTTGTTTTTAGTGGAATCGAGTCATTGTTGGGAAGTACTAAGAATATGTTTGACAAAGTAAGAGGAAGAATTTACGTGAAAGTTGATAGTGATTGGCCTTGATGCTGAGGCTAAAGAGTGTGGGTTACTGAAATAGGAATTAGTCAGCAGGGGTAAGATCTTAAGCAGGGATAAGCAATGGTATTTTTAAAAACGACTATGGTGGGACCTCAGTGTGCCCTCCAATAGATACGAAGAATTTAGAAGCTACTGGAAATGATTCACATAGATTTCGGAACATGAATTTTGGCAAATGTGTCTGTTTTTGTAATATTTACAAACATGCCAAATGCCACCATATTGGTATGATGATTATGAAATATTGGGTTGTGCTCATATTCCCAGCTTTGCAGATGGTAGAATATGGACACACATTTGTGCTAAAACCATACACAGTAGACACTCAGTAAATGCTTGTTAACTATTCTTCTCTGTGTGTGGTTTATATTGTACATGCCTTTCACAGCACAGGCTCTAACATTACATGAAGCCTTGACCTGTGTTGGGGGGACTAAAATTTGTCTCAAGGTGATATCTCAGTGAATTATCTTTTAGTATTTCCCTCAGAAAAATGTCAGATAAAGTCTGAATTCTAAGTGGATTGTGGCTATATGCAACCCTTTATGAAAGGTTATTGCAACATTTGTGGGTGATAAAGGATAAAAAAAAAAATGAAAAATGATGAGACCTTTAAAATTCACCAAACCTTTATTGACTGGCAACTATGTTTAATATGCCTTTTTTAAAAAGATGCTGTTAGGGACTCAAAGGTCAATAAGACATAGTCATAAAGAGAATCATAGATGTGGAGCTAGAAGAAACCTTGGACACAATCTAGTGTAACTCTCACTTTGAACAGATGAGAAGACGTTCAGAGAGGTTTCCAAAGGAGCTGGATTGGGAATTTAAATTCAGGTCCTTTGATTTTAAATCTGTTACTCTTTCCTCTGTTTCCTGTGACCTCCCTCCTTATAGTCAGGAACTTATATTTTATAAGAAGTAAATAAAACTTATTTTTATAACAAAATTTATAGATAAATTTTTTGGTTGGTAACAAAATTTATAGACAAATTTTTTGGTTGGTACCTGTGATTTCACTCCCAATATAGTAACAGAACTAACGCAAACCAGTGATTCCTCTTAGAGAAGTGTCTAGGGTTAGTAATAGCAGAAGTGTTTTGCTCATGGACACAGAGCTAGTAAATGCAAGAGGCAAAACTGATTTCAAGGCTTTCCTGGCTCCAAGGCCATCTCTCCCCTCTGCCATGCTTTCTCTCACATAATAAGTATATTAGAAAACAAAAGGCCAACGTTATTAATAACAATAATTAAGATTTATTTGGTGCTTTCAAGTTTGCAAAGTACTTTACATATATTATCTCATTTTGATCCTTATGACAGTCTGTGAGGCAGAAGCTATCACCATCACCATCTTCTTTA
>CM053770.1:434485820-434502286 GCA_028658325.1 Potorous gilbertii
AAAAAAAAAAGAGTTTAGCCATAATAAGGAGGAGAGATATGATATGATAGTTGGTTGTGATGCATGGATCAAGTCACCTCTCCTGCATGCTCTAAGGTATCAAAGCAGGATTTCAATGAAGTATTTATTTATAAAAGTATCAAAAGTCTACAGAATTACTCAGAATATGCTGAAGAAAAATACCTTTGTTTTGACAAGATGAGAATTCAAAAATTTCCATTCATTATAAGAGATCTTTATGTCAATCTAATTATAATTACAGTGCATAAGTCTTAAAAAAAAACCCACCTTAATTAAGCCTTGCATGAGATGAGCCATAAAAGGTCTTCATAGTAACACTGTTTAAATGAACTGATTTATTCAACGGGGCCTCACAACTAATGGATGATTCACCTTGTGTGTATGAAACACTTATTTCCAGGGAATAGTGTCTTCTTCGCAGAAACAGACATGGATTTTCCATTTTTTTTCCTTTTTGGGGATTATCCTTTGACTTTTAGAAGTATGCTACTTATTATTTCCATTGCCAGAAAGCCAAAGTATCACAGCTTCACAGGACAAAATATAATGCTACTTTGGCACTGTTTTGCATTATAATCTGCTGTTAAAAATTGGACTCTGTGAAAAATGGAAGTGGGAGCCTAACAAAGGGCACATTTATGAAGTGCACAAAATTTACTTAGACAGCTCTGCCATGTGGTCTGGGAACTTGATGAATAAATGGGAAGACAATTTTAGCTTTTGGAGGGCTAAGTGATTTACTAAATACAGTCCATGACAAATCTCTGAGAAGAATGAAGCCTTGAATGCAGCACAACAGATTTTATAAGTATAGACACCCACTGGTGCCTCTTAGAGTGCACAGATGTATATATACAGAAAGCTATATTTGGCTCACTGGTTGATATTATTGAAAAGTTTTAAAAAATAGTTTATATCAAATCTGAAATATGAAAAAAGATACCTTTATTATTTTTAATGTGGCATTTTAAGAGAGATGGGAACATCTTCCTTGACAGAAAATTAGAATTTCTATACTCTAGAGAATTTCCTCCTGAACTAACCTGTATTCTGAATTTGGTTTCCCATCCAAGGAGAGCTTCCCTACTCGAAAGAGTTATTTCATATGCATGTATATATATTCGTTATTATTAAATTGGTTTTCTGATACAAATTAAGCTTAGAATAATTTGGGAAGAGTATCGCAAGTTGCTCAGGGTCTTCTTATCACTACTACTACAGTCCTTTCTGCCGGCACATGACAATCATGATTCCAAACCCAGATACACAGAGGTAACTGTACCCTAGAAGTCCTTCTTTTCAGTACACTTCTCCCTAACCCCCAACCTTGCAAATCCTCACCAATTTACTGTAGCAGATAAGTTAGAGATGAAAATGGGAGAAGATGCTGTAAATAAGTACTTAGAATCTAGAACAACTGAGGTTTAGCTTAATGGAAATCAAGTTTAAACTGTAATTTTAAAATTCTATTTTCTTGAATTTTGTTGGATACATTTGATCTCTGCGGTTGTAACAACCGTCAGTGGTCTAGTTTGTCCCAGTTATACATAGGAACAGACTAATTGAAATGATAGGGTTAAAATGAGTCTGAAACCCCCAGCAAACCAATCTGCCCTAAGGAAAAGAAGAAGAAGAGAAGGAGGAGGAGAAGCAATTACAGGGGCAATCTAGTTCATTAACCTCAAGGACACCATGATAGACTAGATCTTCAAAGGTTGATAAGAAACACTTCTGTTACATGTTTTGCCTTAAAGAAGTAAAAAGACAGAACGCCATCTGTTAAATCTTAGAATATGAAGAGTTCATAGGATCCGCAGAAATCATCTAATCTAGCACCATCATTTTGCAGATGAGGAAACTGAGTCCCAGATAGGTAAATTGATTTGCCCAGCAGCAAGCGAACAGAAGACTCAATACTTGACCCAGATTTCCTTTGTCCCTCTCATTGAGGGAAACAGATGATTTGGTCTGAGGCCTAGGTAGTGTGACCTTCTTGAAGGAGTAAACCAGCATAAGTATTAGGGCATTTGCACAACATACCCTCTCCACCCACTTCCACCTTAGTCAGTTTTGTTTGCACTGGAGAACTGAGTCAAGTTTTAATAGATAAAGACATATTCTCCAAGCCTAATAATATGCAATAGCAAAAATAGAAGAAGTACATGGGTAAAAATGGGAGATTCTAGGCATGTAATATAGGGGAAATGCAAATTTAGGGATTAAATTTTAACTAAGACAAAAAAAACTTTTCTCATCCCACAACCCATTGGTATATAAGGCTGATGTAACATGTTTGTATTTATTAGCAGTATTTCTCTAGCACTGTATTTCCTTAAAAGGAAATAAAATTCACTAGATGACAACTATTTGTTTTCATAAATGACAATTACTTCATAATCTGAATCCTAACTTTTTTGGGTCCCTAAATTGCATTTTTCATTGTTTCTTTTTATTCTGATCCTTTGACCTCGCCTGGAAAATTTGAAGAACATTTCTCTTTTTAAAGTCAGGAATACTTTTAATGAAACTGTTTTTCCCAGTCAGATTTTAAAAGTAATGTTATTTTAAAAAATATGAGTAAGAACTGTTTTCATTTACAATAAGTTGCCTTATTCTTTATTTGGTAAATGTTAAAAGAGACATTTGGCTTAGACCATATTTTCCCTTTCCCTTGCCCTCTTTGTTGCGTGTACGATGAACTACCTAGATACCATCATGCATGTGAGAATTTATTAATTTTTATAATACGAATTAGACCAGGGAAGGGAGACATGATACTTTTCTTTCCTACCAGATTTATTGGCATAAATGTTATTTCTGGCAAAGCTTCTCTGTTACACATTGCTTGACTTTGAACAAAAAAGATATAGATCAGTATGGTTTAACATCTGTCAGGAGTATTGCAGGGGGTACTGTTGTATGGAGTGCACACTTACTGGAATGTAATAGCACTTTCTAGGGCCACAAACGAGCAATTTCTGGATATTATGCATTTAATAGCTTAGAAGAATGCAAAGAAGGCTCCAAAAATTTCTGACTTGCTCCTGAGGATGAATTATGTGTACTAAAAAAAAATCTGATGCATCATCCCTAATCTTCTTGTATAAATATGAATAAGCACAGTCACCAAATATGTGCCAACTGTATACAATCTGGAGACTATTTCTTGACTATGAATCAAGACATCAGTCATCATGGCTCTATATCTTTCAAGGATAATACAGAAAATCTGCCAGCATCAGGCAGGAGGTTAGACCAACTAACTCCATGAATCTATGGTTCTAAGTACAAACTTGTTCTAGTTTTGAGTACTTACATATTCAGAGAAAACTAAAGTCTTTTGTGTTTTGGGAGACTTATCTTGGAAAGGTACAAAATCAAATTTGGGCAGAAAAATAAGATAGTCTACTTATTGGTCACTGAAATAAGTGATTTTGCTCTATGGCACTGAGAAGAAAATGAGGATTGTGGGTATAGTTCTTGTGATCATAACATCATTACTTAAGTTCACATTTATAGAACACTTCAAAATTTGCAGAGGGGTTTATATGTGTTTTCTCATTTGAATCTCACAACAGCCCTATGAAATATGGATTAATTATCACCCCCATTCTACAGGTGAAGAAACTAAGACTCAGAGGTTAATCTCAGGGTCTCACAGCTAGTAAGTGTGGGACACAGGATTCAAACTCAGCTCTTCCTGATTCTAACACTTTATCCATCATACTTCAGTGTCTCTTGTGAGTCTTTGTAGCTGTAACAATAAAAATGTTAGCCATAATTATTCTTTAAAAAATTCTGAAAAATGTTTTTCCTTCTGTTACTATTTCTGTGAGTTGCAAATAAATCCATCAAAAGCACAGTCTGAGCCTAGTGACACAGGAATACATGAATGCCAGGCATTCCTGGTCAGTTCCCTTTAAAGAAATACTATTTTTGTGATCTAAAGTTGGAAATAATCCATAAAATGTTCTACTGAGCTATAGAATACAAGGTATAATTTACCATTTTTTACTAGAAATAAATAATTATAGTGGGTGTAATAGATTTATTTTCAATAAACCTGAAGCAATCAGAGATTGTCAAGAACACATAAATTAGACCCCCTCCCCCATTTCCTTACTAATCAAACATTTGGAAAAGTATGTAAAGCACATTTGGAAACCACATGAAATTATTCAGATTGGCACAAAGGTACCATTGAGAATAATGAAACCCCCATTTCCCCAGTAATCAAACATTTGGGAAGTGTGTAAAGCACATCTGGAAACCACATGAAATTATTCAGATTGGCACAAAGGTACCATTGAGAATAATGAAGCAGTAGTGCTGTATCATCCAGAAATGACTATCAGTCACTAAATCCTACTTTTCTTTACATTTTACAGTATCACCTGCAACTGAACACAAAACCTCTATAAATGTCAATAAACCATGGAGATCCTCCTGCAGACCATGCTAATCATATAAAATTTAAGGTGACCCCCAAGTATCTGGGACCTTCTTAAGGATCTCAAACATAATCAAAGTGGTCCAAAGAAATAATATTTCAGGTCCCATAAGTTGGTCTTTGATCCCAGAGATCTTCAGGTAAATTAATTAGGAAGCATCCTGAAGACTTCATAATAAAGTCATTACTCCAGGGAAGATCCATTCAGTCCAGACCTCTCTGACAATTTCAAGTGAGAAAATGAAAATTCTCATTTTGACTGGAATCCTCTCACTCACCTGAAGGTGATTTAGACTTCTGAGGCTAAAATAAAAGGGTGAAAGGGTTTAGAGTCAAAAGACTTTCATCCGAATCAGAACTCTGTTACCTATTACCAATGACATCTGACAAACTGCTTTTATACTCTATGTTCCAGTCACCTCAGCTGTAAAACGAGTAGGTAGGGTAGACTGGGTGAAGGGTTAAGGTCCCTTCCATCTCTATATCTATGACTGAGAGAGATGGTTGGATAATAAACCTTCAGAATTTGAACTTAGGGAGGATTTAGCCTTACCTTTTTAATGTATAAATCATGGAACTAAAACTAAAAAATAATTATAGCCAGGTGGTGTGACCCTCCCCCCCCACTAGAACCTAGGCTCCTGGACTTCTCCTCCAAGTTCATTAGGTTTTCCTGGCCTATCTATCTTGTCTTAGCCTACAATCTAGGGCTGTTCTGGTGCCACCTTGAATCCACTCTTTTGTTAAATTTTTAGCCAGAGCATCTTATACCTTGAAAACCAGCAAATGCTAGAAATCAGGGCATTTTGTTTTGATGATTTTCTAGTCTTAAGAAAGTGATTGAAAAAACATTAATAATTCAGATTAAACTTAAAGGTATGTTGTGTGTACATTTACTGGAAAGACAGTTGTTTACAGCACATATATGTCTATTTAGCAGCCAATCTTACTTCTAAGGAATACCTTAGCTTGCACTGTAACCCTGGGTACACACTTAAAAATTAAACATGCAGTCTCTGGAATGAGTGTTAGCTAGGAGACATGGAGCTGTTGGAGAATCATTCTCTAAATGGTACCTTTGTGGCTGGAAGAGTTCAAGTGCTTCTGGGTATATATGCCTTTCTCCTAGTATGAAGTTGGCGCTCTTGGTGCATCATCACACATTTATTTTGAATTACTTATTTGAATGTTTGATGCTCGGGAATTGCTATCTTATCCTGGAACCTCCCTCAGTGCCATCTTGGCCCTGAAACTGCTTTGCCATGCCCACCCCCATCTCTTTTGGTAAATTCCTCCTGGTGTCTCTATCTGGGAGAGAACCCCAGACTGCCTAGGTTTCATTCCCTTCCCCTTACCCCCTCATGCTTTTCTCAGGAGTGAATAGCAAGTCTTCCCTCCTACCCCCCAACTCTTTTTAGCTTCCTTCTGTGTTTTATATTCCTCTATGAAAATGTAAACTTCTTGAGGTCAGGGATTGTCTTTCTTTTTGCTTATTTTTGTATTCCCAACATTAAGCACAGTGCTGGATGCCTGTCTAATTATTAGACACCTCATCCATTTGTTTCAGAACTATAGCTAAGTAAAAAAAGTACAGATTTTTTTTCTCCCTACCACCAGATTAATTTTCCATTCTCAGATGAGGAAAGCTCAAATTTCTGTCGTTTTCACATTTCACATTCAACTGAGGATAGTGATAACTTTATTAACTCTTATTTGTGAAAAAGAAAGATCTTCTCTTTCTTTTAACAGGCTTTGGGGTGCTGGGGAGATTAGAGATCTATCAGAGATCCTTCTGTGAATCCAGACACTGGCACGTGTTCTCTCTTGTTATTTACCTAGCTTCAATATGCTATCGAAGAGATAATGTAACATACCAAGAACAGCTGCAGCAACAGCACCAACAAAAGCAACATGTGTTGTTGGGCCTCTGGTTTCCAGGTGCTTGAGACATAGCAGATGTTCCTTCATTTTGGGACTGCTGCCTTTTTCTCATTTCAGCTCCTTTGGTACCCAAGTGGCTGCAAGAACAGAGACAGAAGAGAGGGACCGAATGAAGGTGGAGTGAAATTAGATGTGCAATTAGATGCAGCAATGAAGAAACTATGCCCCTCAAGCTGTAAGTAAAATGCAATTTTCAAAGCAAGGTTCCTCAGAACATTTCATCAGGAATATTCCAGAAACCTGAGGGCAGATCGTTCTCATTATCTGTGACTCAAGAAATAATAAAGTAGCTGCGGTGATAAGGCAAATGAGATACAGCATGAAATTCTTTTACTTCTTTATTTGCTATACAATGATAAAATCTTTATGAAAGATTTTTAAATAAATTTTGGGAGTCTGTCTTCTCTATTTCTTTACTGATGTTTGTGGCAGGGTTAACAGCCAAGTGCTCTTCATTTGTCCAAGATATTGCTCAAGGGAAAACTGCATGAGACAAAAATAATCGTAGAAAATAACAACAACCAACATTTCTATTACACCTATTATGAGCCAGACAGTGTGCTAAGTGCTTTGTAAATATTTTATCCTTTTATTGTGCTACTGTAGTCTCCATTTTATAATTGAGGAAACTGAGGCAAACAGAAGTTAATTGACTTGCCCAAGGCCACAAAGATACCAAGTGTTTGAAGTAGGATTTGAACTGAGTTCTTCCTGACTCTCCTTACCCTTCTTATCTTCTTTAAAATCATCCATCTCTCTTGCACTGGCACCACTATCCTACTCCATAGTGCTAATTTCCTATGCCAAGGCCTTGCTACGCTTGCCTCACTATCAATGGGACAAGGGAACATCCATAAAGTAAGAGATGACTATGCCATTTGCATTGTAACTGAGAAGTCTTCAAAACTGAAGGAAAAGTTGCTAAGAGTGGAATTTAGTTTTAAGGTCAGGACAGGAGATACTTTTCAAGTTTCTCTAGCTGATGACCCTAAAATCGTTCCTCATAGGTCAAATTCTGCCTTTGAGTTCAAAAAAAAAGGTCTTTAGAAATTACTTTTATAGTATAGTTAGATTTGACATCCTTGGAAAAAAAGAATTGAAACTATGAGTGTGACATATTGCTTATAAGTTGTGATGTGCATAAATTATTTGAATTTTTCATTGATGCCAAGAAGAACACTTGTTAAAAAATATATTAAGCTTTATACCAGATCCTTGCCTTGTCTATAGTCTAGAAGTTTTCCTGAGAGAGAAAGTTTTCCACAGCATTTGATATGTCCTGATGATTTGCTGGGAACACACTATCACTGGAAAATTCAGAAGGAAATAAGACCTTGGGGTTTCTGTTCAGGCAGCCTCCGGAGAAAACTGTAATTTGTGGATGGGCCCAGAATGGATTCTTTGAATCTTCTCCTCTTGTTTTTCCATTATATGCTGTATTCTCACATAACGCTTCTTTCCCTAAATTTCTTCGAGAGCTACTCCTATTCTATAGGAACCCTGTTCTTTCTAGAAAAAAAATCCTCTTGAGAATCACAATTAGAGCAGACCACCAGAGATCATTTCAGATCAAAGGCTCCCTTTCTTTCACCACAACTAACTGAGCTAAGATAAAAAGTGTACTGACATTTTTTTTTCTATGCAGGGTGCTCTAGAAGTTTTAGTGTGGTTTTAAACTATAATTTCTTTTAGAAAAAAATCATTGTATATAGTCACTGACCCAGAAATTAAATATACAGAGCTAATGGGAAGAAACCACATATGACAAAGAATTGTTAAGACATACTACCTCCAACTAGTACCCAACCCCAATTCCCAGAGAACAGACATGGCAAACAGTGGTATGCCCTTATGGTGTTGAATTTCACATCCTACTCTATTTGTTTACATGTACTTATGCAATAGGAAAATGTGATTGAGTGAAGTTCATGGGTGGGCAATGCAAGGGAAAATTTGTATAACTCGTCAATTTTTCACCTCCTAGGCCCTCAGATTCCTAGCATTTAAGATAAATGCATTTTCTCACCATCTATAAATGAAAACAAAATATCATCTAACATCTTTCCGTAACTTAAGGGTTAAAATTGAGTTACATACTTTTGGGTGTAATGAGTCCTCTCCATAGAAGCAGGAAGCAAGCTGGGAAGCATGGACAGTCAGAAAGTTTTAAGGCTGATTAGAAAACTAAGCTGTCCTCTACACAGGAGATGAATGGCTTTGCCCAAGGCTTTGATTATAGAATTTATAGACCATGCAACCTGAAGTCCAGAGGATAGGAGTCGGGGCTGGAGGTGGGTAGATAGCTTGGCAGCCATGCTAATAACACATACAACACACATACAGCAAATCCATTGAAAGTCTCATTCTGCCATTTTTGAAGTAACACAGAGAACTTGCTTTACCCATGAAGACCACCAATTCTAGCAAAGCAATTCTTTCCTTCAATCCACTGAGTGGGAAAATATTGAAGAGGTGGAGGTTAGGAGAACTTCATTCAATTTGAGAATCACTTACAGTAAGTAGAGTTGTATGTTCTTTTTAATGGGAATTTTTAGTGGATGTTTAGCTTCTATTCTCTTCTATCTTTTTTTTGTAGCTCTATAGCTGAACTCTCAATTAGTACTTTGCAAGTGGCAGACAGAGGCAGAGATTGCCACTGAGATCTTCAAAGTCAGCTGTAAACTTTAATACCCTTTCCCTATTCTGGTTTTCTCTGCCCTCTCGGAGGATTCAGCTGTAGTGACTAACCTCTAGTATTCTGGAATTTTGGGCTACTTGATAAGGTTACTGGCAAAGTTAGTGCAGCCTGGGAAATCTAGGTGCGCAGATCATATTGCCTAAAGGATTCAAAAATTCCACCCCCTCTATTCAGAAAGCATGTCCTTGAACTCCTTTTCTAATTAGAAATGCTTACATACAAATGCAAGCATGTATACTACTGTCACATGATTTTACTGTTCCTGGATTGGGGATGGGGTGCAGAAATCCATCCCTCTCTCCTTCTTGTTGTATTGTGTGAAGAAATCAGAGAGATTATGTATGTGGAGTTAGCTTGCTTTTACAGGCCAGGAACTGGGGGGTAATTTATCTTCCATCAGTCAATCATTAAGAATTCTCTCTGTCCTCTCAGTTGCCTGCAAACAATGATTTATGCCTTATAATTCGGATAACGGGGGGAACTCTTTGTGGGATCCCCTCTGTGCACTGCCTTAGATTCTAAAGCCCTTTGGATTAAATTTTCAAAATACCCCAGGAAAATACATTCTTGTCTAACTTTGTTGCTCTATCACTGGACAAGAGTATGTCACTTCTTTATTTTAAGATACATATAAGAAAGAAAGAGGTAGCCTATTTTGAAAATAGAAAGAAGTTAAAGATAAAAAATACAGACTAATGAAGCAATCTCTACAGTATCCAGCAAAGTCCAAAGCAACAATAACTTGTCCAATCATCCAGCTAATTGGAAATAGTCAGGAGTCACCAATGGTCACCAAAGAGGAAGCAACTGCTTTCTTGGCGTCTGGAATTCTGGCTGCTCACGTATGTGTTTCCAAAACTTGTCGTTGCTACCTCAACAACATCCCTCATATAGTCTCCTCTCTACTCACACAGCTACCAGGTTCTCAATTGCTGTTTGTCTTTCGTTTTCAGGGAGGACTGATGACATCATGGTCTTTGTGGATGAACTGGATTTAAGTGAGGCAGAGTTGCATACTTTTCAACCTCTCTATTTCAGAGCTATTGAAATATAAAGGCAAGACAAGTGATGACTGGTGACGGCCCAGGATGCAGTGGATGACCTTGATGTCTTTGATGCCTGCCAAGTTCTAAGCACTCCATGGTACCTGCTGTAGCCATCTTTGTGGCCATTAGGACAAATTGTTCTCATCTACCCATTCCACCACAGGGAGTTCTCACATGCCTGGGGTAGATACCCCCTTAACTCACCCATGGGTCTGAGGCCTATCAGTTACCCTCAACCCAGGTTAGGCAGTCTACCGAGACAGTTTACTAGGATGTGGGCCATTGCACATGCTTCAGTTTCTTGGAGTCACAGGTGAGACTTGGGTACCAAGCTGACACCAAAAGTGGATGAGCAGTCCTGAAAAGGGCTCAGCAAGCCCCTCCACTGACATGCTAGTCCTCCTGGAACACCCCATGCACCTCAGACTCTCATTTTGCTTAGACCTCTACAACATCCTCTTAATTGATCTCTCTGACTCAAGTCTCTCCTTTACAAACTATCTTTCACATAGCTGACACTGATTTTCCCAGTCTGCCCATGTCACTGGTCCTTCTCCCTCCCCATCCAACATGCACTAAATAAATTCCAGTGGCTCCTTATTACCTTTAGGATCAAATATATACTCTTTACTTTGCGATTTAAAAACTTTCACAGCCTGATCCCACCTAGCTTTCCAGGATTATTTTATATTACTTCCTTTCTTTATCTAAATGGTTCAAACAAAGTGAGCTTAATATTCCTCACACATTAAAAAATACAATGAAAATGCTCATATATGAATAGGAAATTAAGGCATGATATCATTCATTAAGTAGAACAAATTCATATTGAAAACTTTCTGTTGAGTTGAAATGAGAAACAATTGACTTTTGCTTGTGATTATTTTTTCATTGTACATGGTGAATATCTACACAAAGAGAAACAAAAAAGATGTTATTTTTACTGACTCATATGATCTATTATTTTTCTATTTTCAGGGAATTTAGGTAGCACTGTGGATAGAAAGCCAGGCCTGAATTCATGAAGATTCTTTTTCCTGAGTTCAAATCTGATCTCAGACATTTACTAGCTGTGTATCCCTAGGTAAGTCATTTCACTCTGTTGGCCTCCATTTCCTCTTCAACTATAAAATGGCAAACTACTCTAGTATCTTTGCCAAGAAAACCTCAAATGAAGTTACAAAGAGCCAGGCACGACTAAAATGACCAAACAGAAACAACAAACTAACAATCATCATTTATAAACCTACTCAACCCCCCAAGGTAAAAACACGGATTTTTAAAAATAATCAAGTATATTCAACCGTGTGGCTCTCAAAAGCAAAAAACAATGGTTCTCTTATACCCTTAACAGCAAAAAATTATAAATGTTTATTCAATCTTTACTGAATATTTTGAAATTTCTATTTTTGTATATGCTTCATAGGGTATACAATATATTTATACAACAGTGCATATGTTTAATTTATAAATAAACATGCACATATTAGGATTACATTTCAAAAACTTTTTTGCTGATAGTGGAAAATGATTAAAAAAGTTTGGAGACCACTAGACTAGAACACCAATGCAATTCAGTCAGCCTTTAAAATTTGCTGTTTCCTATATTACCTGGCCCCTGAATCACCAGGAAATTATGCACCATTCTAATCCAATTTCATATATAAAACTAGCCAAAGTGGGTTTAAAATGACAGGTCTAGGGATGGGAATTAGAGGCAATCTTTCACACAAATTTTATGACATATGTAAGAAAAATCATCAGTAGGAACCTATTCCTTTTATTGCATCAAAATGAAAAATATTCATGATTAAGGTAGAATTACAATGTGTTTACTTAGAAAAGTACTGACAGCACTTGTATCTTTATGACATGTTCATTTTGAGATTCATCAAACTGCTTTTCTGAAAGTATAAGTGACTATTATTATTTCACTATACATCAAAGGAGATAAGTAATTTTTAAGAGGCAAAAAATGACATTTCAAAGATGAAAAGGGAAAAAATATTAATTTGACAAAGCAAAGCCCCAGAAACTCTAAAGAAAAAAAAAAGTATGCTATGAAGTTTATGAGATGTTTTCCTATAAAAGTAATTATCCAAATGATTGCTCAGAAACTCCACCACAAATACAAGCATAATTGCTAAAGAAATCCTATACTAAGTAATGTTTGTATAAATACGTTGGATATGAATAAATAGGGTGGTACTATTTAGAAACATTCTCAAATAAAAGATAAAAGTACAGAAAAACCACCTCATTTACTTAAATGTTTAAAGCATTATCCTGACCACTCCACTAGGTTTTGTCCTAACAACTAAGAAAGCAAATGGAAAATTGATAGTTAAGGATATGAAACTTTTTGGACCTAAGTACAATGGGTACTGGAAGGGAGGAATCAGTTGTAAGATTTTTATTTTTGTTTTTCCTGATCTTTCCTGATTGTTTAGAAAATCTTTTAAATAAAAGAACAATGTTCCTTTATTCTAGCCTCAGAAATTTCCAGGATACTTGGGACTATATTATCTAGCTTTTTCAATATGACAGTTCATAGATTTTTACAGTTGAAAAGAAGCATAGGTATCTTTTAGAATCAGAATTTGAAAGACTTATAGTCAAGTCATCTTATTTTATAGTGGAACTAACCTGTGGTCTAGTTACATGACTCACTCAAAGTCACACAGGTAGTTTGTGGCAGTTTGTAGTTTGTACCAATAATAACTATCATTTATATAGCACCTACTGTGTGCCATATCATTGTATGACCAAGGTAGCTATGCCTCTTCCTTTTTGTACTTATAAAGATTTTTTTTGGAAGCCAAGTATAGATTTTTATCCCTATTAAATTCATCTAAAGTGAATTAATGTTTCAGTCAACATTTAAAGTCATCTCAAAGTGTTCATCTCGTTCCAAACTTCATCTTTTGCATATTTGTTAAGGATGTTATTTGTGTTTTCATCTAGATTATTGATAAAAATATTAAGTAATACAGGGTCAAGAACAGATCCTTGAGGCACTCCACTAGAGACTTCATTTCAAGTTGACATTGTTTTGGGCCAGTTCCAAATCCAATCAGCTGTACTATCAGTTGGTATTTATCTCTCCATCTTGCCAAAATGTCAGCATGAAAGACTTTATGAAATGTCTTACTGAAATCAAGGTAAAACGTTTTTGTAACATTTCCATGATCTACTAGAATTGGAGGAAAAGAAAAAATACATGATATCATATTGCCATAAGTCACTGCATCAGAGAATGTGGGAGGGAGTAAAGTAAGAAGATTGAAAAGGCAGGAAGGTACAAGGAAATGAATGACTTGGAGGAAAAGGAAAATATTACCCTTGAATGACTTCTTCTTGGTGATGTCAACAGAATCCCTATGAACTTTGCTTATAACAATGAAGAAACACTTTACAAATATTATATCACACGATCCTCAGAAAACACCCAAGAGACAGGTGCTATTATATCCCAGTGTTACCAATGACGAAGACAGATACTGGGTGACATGCCTAAGATCCCGCAGTTAGGAAGGGTTTGAGGCAAGGTTTGAACAGAGGGCTTCCTGATTCCAGACCTAACTCCCTATCCACTGTGGCACCTAGCTGCTTATTTTGATAATATTTTATCTCAAACCTATTAAGCTCATTGGCCTATAGTGTGCACACTCCAAATTATTCCTTTCATTTGAAAAATGTGTGTATCTAACCTTGGTTGGTCTGTTAGTATTTTTCCAGATCTTTTAAACTTGAAGTAATCAGAGTTGCCAGATTATAGTTATTTTCTATTCTATTTAGAATATATTTCTATTCTATTTAGAAATACACCCATACCTACACCCACAAAGAGAGGGAAAAGGAGAGGGAAAGGGAAGAGGGAGAGGAAGATGGAGAGGAAGAGAGTTTTTTCCCTTCATCCTCTCTTTTCAGCTTAAAACTGCCTTCGTCTGGTGACTTGAAAGTATCAAGGGCAACTATGTGTTCTATATCTACTCACTAAGACTATATTAGCTTTTTGATTTGGTCAATTTCAATGCAAAGATAATTCTTCTCAGCCATAAAAAAAGTGAAAATAAGAGCTGAATAGTTGCCCATAAATTGTCCTCTTTTCCCTCCAAACAGTGGGTGGACCCTGTTCCTTCTTTGATTCTAGTCTTTTCTCCAATAGACTTTTTTTTAAATCCCTCATTGCTGGCTTTAATATTTCTCATTAACCTCAGCTCATTCGGAATTGAGCATTCTTAATATTCACTATATTCTTCTAAAACTCTGCCAACTCTACTCTTATAGAACATTCTTACAGAACTCTACCATTTTTTGGTATTCTTTCATTAACTGTTCCTGCCTTCATCTTCAATACGTGTCTAAGAAAGTCTGAGTCACTGGATGAGTTCTTATGTTCTTATACTGTTCTCTTTGGACAACTCCCCTCTTCCCCACTTTTTTAACCTTGTCAGAATTATTTCTTTCTATTCTTTTGGAATTTGTTTTGAGACCTTTCTATCCTTTCTGGGCTGCTATGTATTGTAGAAGTTTAGTCCATGGTTTCCTCCTTATCCTTTCCTCTAACCTTTGGAAATCTGCCCTCCCAAAGTCTTGTGTGATTGTTGGATTCTGCCTGACTTCCTCTCTCTTACAAATTCTAAGAGAGTAACCACTTCTTTACCCAGAGTTTCCATCACTTTTGCCCCAGCAGTCAGTTACTCTTTGCGGATAAATCAGGCATGGGAAAGAGAAAAGTGGAGAGGGATATACTCACCAGATCTTGCTAGGTGTGACAGAGAAACCACAAAATTCTGTCCAGTAAGATAACTCCTTAAAACAGATCAGTGAGACAAACAAGGCTCCAACTTCTCTGAATAATTATATTCAGTTTGGCGATCGAAGGTCTTTTCTTTTTTTAGTCACCTGGCCCTTGGCCCTAACTTATGCCTGCATACCAAATGCCTATACACACCTTCCCAGTAGGCTTCTGCCTCCCATGATCCTTTATTCCCTCTCTCTGACCTGGAAAAACTATACTTCCCATCATTTTCTTTGATGACAAGGGGCTACATTTGATTATTTTACTAATTATATGAATCATCTTCTAGGGGAAAAGACAAAGGACATTCTAAACAAAAATAGCTCACATTTATATAGTGCTATAGAGTTTAGAGTGGTATTTTTGCAACAATTCCACAAAGTGCATTATAAATTATTTAACTTAAAAAAACAACAGCCCTTTTTGTTTGCTTTAGCATTTCTCATTAGCCTCAGTTCATTCTGAACTTATTGATATTCACCATTCTTACAGAACTCTACTATACATATTGTACTCATCTTCCATTAACTGCCTTTGCCTCCATCTTTAGTATGTGTAAAAAAAAAAATCTGAGTCATTGGATGAGGTTTGTGTGAATTCACACTGTTCTCCTTAAACAACTCCCCCTTTTTTCTTGCCTTGTCAGAATTTCATAGATAGGGAAAATGGAGGTCATAGTGGTTAAGTAGTTTTCAAATTTTTCAATTCTATACTTTTGATCTTTGACCATGGACATAAGTTGATTTTGTTCTATTTCATCTTCTTCATTTGTATTAGATTTTCATTAATGAAATATCACATATACTTTACTGCAATTACTTGCCCACTGAGATAGAGGAGACTTCTCTGGGATTATGCTGGAAAAAACAGAGATAACTGGGTATGTGTTTGTCAAACTGTAAATATATATATTGACCTTAGCCACTTTATAAAGTTGTATATTCTATTTAATAGATTAGTTTTCAATGAATGGTTACTGCTTTTCATTATCATTCCTTCCTTATAGAGAGAGATATGTCTCCCATATCAACTATCAACATATTTGATAGTTGACAGTAGGTCTTAGGAAGAAGAGAAGATTGAAAGGAAAATAGAAACAAAATAGCATAATTTTCAGATATCTAGGAATATTTGAATATTAAAATGAAATAAATACTGAAATTATTTGCCTGCTTCATTAATATCAAGGTATTTTTATGAATTTTCAAGTTCATCACTTTTTTGAGGTGATATTAGATCTATGAAAGAGACTTAGGGGAAAAAAAGTAGGACCAGGCTGACAGAGAAATCTGTGATCTCCATTTTTTGTCAAGTTTGGGCTAGGAAAATGCCCAAAAAAGGGGAAAGAAATAAGACCACAGAAGGTTACTTTCTTGGTGAACAGGTGACTCCTTCCATCCTCTTGGATGAGGAAGAACAAGGCATACTGTGAGAGGAAGTCAAGGCTTCTGCCTCCAGTACCTCCAAAATGAATATGAAATGGGCTCAGGCCATAGAAGAGCCTGA
>CM053770.1:434502786-434533962 GCA_028658325.1 Potorous gilbertii
GTCAAGTTTGGGCTAGGAAAATGCCCAAAAAAGGGGAAAGAAATAAGACCACAGAAGGTTACTTTCTTGGTGAACAGGTGACTCCTTCCATCCTCTTGGATGAGGAAGAACAAGGCATACTGTGAGAGGAAGTCAAGGCTTCTGCCTCCAGTACCTCCAAAATGAATATGAAATGGGCTCAGGCCATAGAAGAGCCTGAAAAGTGTGTCAGCAGCTTGCAAAAGGAGAACCAAAAAAAAATGCTGGGGATAATAACACCTTTAAGAACAAGGTAACTCATTTGGAAAAAGAACTCCAAAAAGCCAATGAGGAGAAGGAGGCTCTAAAAAGCAGAATTAGTCAAATGGAAAAGAAGGTTCAAAAGCTCACTGCACAAAATAACTCTTTAAAAGGAGAGTGGAGTTCAGGGAAGCTAATGACTATGACATAAACCAAGAAGCTACAAAACAAAACCAAAAGATTGAAAAAATAGAAGATAAAGTGAAATATCTTATTGGAAAAAAATGATCTGGAATATAAAACCAGGAGAGACAATTTAAAAATTATGGGATGACCTGAAAGCCCTGATCAAAAAAAGAGCCTAGAAATTATCTTTCATGAAATTATCAAGGAAAACTGCCCTAATAGTCTAGAACCAGAGGGCAAAATAAATATTGAAAGAATCCATTGATCACCTCCTGAAAGAGACCCAAAAAGAGAAACTACTAGGAATATTGTGGCCAAATTTTAGAGTTCCCAGGTCAAGGAGAAAATATTGCAAGCAGCTAGAAATAAACAATTAGAATATTGTGGAAATACAATCAGGATAATGCAGGATCTGGCAGCTTCTATATTAAGGAATCAAAGGGCTTAGAATAGGATATTCCAGAAGTCAAAGGAACTGGGATTAAAACCAAGAATCACCTACCCAGAAAAACTGAACATAATACTCAAGGAAATAAATGGTCATTCAATGATACAGAGGATTTTCAAGCATTCTTGAAGAAAAGACCAGAACTGAAGAGAAAAGACCAGAACTTTCAAAAATAAGAATCAAGAGAAGCATGAGAAGGTTAACAGGAAAGAGAAATCATAAAGGACTTTCTAAAGCTGAAATGTTTACATTCCTACATGGAAAGATAATATTTGTAAATCTTGAGACTTTTCTCAGTATTTGGGTAGGTGGAGGGATTACACACACACACACACACACACACACACATACACACATATATAGACAGAGAATACAGGTTGAGCTGAATCAGAAGAAATGATATCCACAAAAAAATTAAATTAAATTAAGGGGTGAGAGAGGAAAATATTGAGAGGAGAAAGGAAGAGATGGAATGGGGCAGGCTATCACTCATAAAAGAGATAAGAAAAATCTTGTTCAATGGAGGAGAAAAGGGAGGAAGTGAGAGGGGAAAAGTGAAGCTACTCTCTCCACATATTAAGGGGGGCCTTAAGGAGGGAATAACATACTCCCTAAATTTGGTATGCAAATCTATCTTACACTACAGGAAAGTAGGGGAGGAGGGGACAAGTGGGATGAGGGGGATGATAGAAGGGAGGGCAAATAGGAGAAAGGAGTAACTAGAAGCAAACACTTTTGGGAAGGGACAAGGTCAAATGAGAGAATAGGAAAAAAGGGGGGGGACATGGTAGGAGGGAGGGAAATATAGTTAGTCTTATTTATACAACATGACTATTATGGAAATCTTTTGCAAAATGACACATATATAGCCTGTATTGAATTGCTCGCCTTCTCAGTGGGGATGGGGAGGGAGGGATGGAGGGAGATAAATTGGAATTCAAAGCATTAGAACTGAATGTTGAGGATTATTATTGCATATAACTGGGAAATAAGAAATACAGGTAACAGGATACAGAAATCTATCTGGCCTATAAGAAAAGAGAGAAGATGGGGATAAGGGAAGGGTGGGGTGTGATAGAAGGGAGGGTATATTGAGGGAAAGGGTAATCAGAAATCAAAGTATTATGGAGTAGGGGGAGGGGAGAGATGAGGAGAAAAATTGGAACTCAAAATTCTGTGGAAATGGATGTCAAAATCTAAAAATAAAAAAAATTCAAGAAAAAAAGTCTTTGCTTTTAGACAGAAAAGAAGAAATGAAAATATTAAATTGAATTCTAATTGCCAAAGCTATTGTGGGACCCTAAATTTAAATGCATTTTTATAAACTTTTGTTAAAAAGTAATTTTAGATAGAACTTCCAGAGCTATGCCATGACAAATTGTTATTTTTTAAAAAAAAAATACTAATCTGAACCTTATCTAATTCCAAGGGTGCAAATAATTTTCTAGGAGACCCAGGAACAATGACTGAGGTTTTGGTTAATACCAGTCAGCTCAATGGTGGTGAGATAAATGCTCCTTCCTAAAAACAGCTCAACAGAATACAGACCCCATTTTTCGATATCACTTTTGCAGAAATGCTGGAAAGGAGAGAGGTCAAAGTGACACAGAATGACATTATATTTTAAAGTACTGCAACTTCTCCCCCTCAGAATCATACTTTTCATACCTCACCATTTTGTGGAGGTGACCCTGGGTTTTTAAAAGCTACGTTAGCAAAGCATAGTTTTGCTTTCCAGCAAGCTCTGGAAAGTTCTACCATGTTAATGTTGAGTCTAGTTCTAGTCACAGATTGAATTTGCTTTCTGAGGATCAGCACAACCAAGTATAGAGAAGCTCATTACCAGGGAGATAGAGAAAACTACTTAGGGATGGACTGTGTCCATGGGTGGAAGATGGTGAGCACCATTGAATTTTTAAATATTTTATTAATATTAACTTAGCTGTGAGTTCTCTAAATATAAGTTCTTTGCCCAGTGATCAACCAATGGACACATGACCATGGGGGTTGAGTCATATCAAACTTACAAAAAGAAAAGATAAAAGGAAGTTGTAGATAAATAGAAAGATGGCTCAAAAGTCTTCCTTGGAGAAGCAGATAAAGGAGTTGCCAGTATTAACCGGACTCAGAAAGATTTAAGTTCAAATCCTACTACTAACACTTACTAGCTTTGTGACCCTGGGTAAGTCCCTTAACCTCTTTGAGTTTCAATAATTTTATTTTTTAAATAGGGAGATTAAAAGGCCTCTAGGTAGCCTTCCTGCTCTAAATGCATGATCCTATGAGTTGGCATTATCATGTATCCAGATGCACAAGAAATATTTCTTGGGATGACTGGACATCTAATAATGCTATTTTCCAAAGCAGTCACAAAAAAGAACACCATGAAAATAATCACAACTTATGGACCAATTTCTTGCTCTAGAGGAGAACAATGTAGAGAAATGCTATTAAGAAATCAGTAAGATGCTCCTAATGAAATTAATATATGTTTTGATATTGGATAATCACATTTGTGCACCACAGTGTAGAAGTGGGCAAAAGTGAAAATGATTAAAATATGTTGGAAAATAAGTTCTGGAATAAGAGAGGCTTGCAGATTAGACAAAACCTTCATGTCAATATATCATGAACACTTTTTCTTTTAGAGAAAAGAATTGAAAGGTGCTGGACATAGTAAGCATTGAACATAACGAAAAATGAAACTAATAATATTTTAACCAACAACAAACTTATTACCAATTACCAAACTTATTTCAGTTGGATATCTACAGTCAGGTCACCAACTTGTTAGAGGAAGAATCAAAATTAGTACAAAACTAGAAGGATGAAAGAAAATGAGGAAAAGACATGCTATACAATTTAAACAACTGCACCACAGTCTATGTAAATAAAATATTGATTTCCCCAAAATGGGAAATAGAAGAAAAATATTAACACCAATTATACCAATTTCCTAAAGAAGTTTAACCAACATAAATCAATTGCCAGACAAAAATAGCCGAGAAATGATGATGATCGTTCATGATTTCATATCATTCTTTAAGACCTTCAAAATACCATGTTCTGAATCCAGTTTGATACTAAGAGCAACCCTATAAGGCAAGTACCATAGGTATTATTCTCATTTTATAGATAATTAAATAGAGGTTAGGAAGATGAAATAACTTGCCCAGGATCACATTACTGATATTTGTCTAAGGTTGGACTAAAATCTGGATTATCCTGACTGCAAGTTCTAGAATTCTATTTATCATTATGCTAGCTAGCAAACTCTTGATTTCCTTGCCAAGCAGGGAGATATGGCAGGACAGGGCATCACTGGTTTAGAATATAAACCCTCTTATAACATTTAATGGAGAACGATAGTGGAAGGCTATGAACATTATTGCCTTATAAAACATCAAGAGGAAGGAAAAATAAATTTTTAAAAAATTGACTCAATTAAGTAAGTCATCCTGGGAGCATTTAAGGATGAAATAGGAAAGAGGACAACAAATAAACAAAAACAGAAATTACCTGTAAAGATTTTTATAACATTTAAAAAACATCAGGAACAGTGGAACCATCACAGTTAAACTCTAATATCATAATCTAGGATGTGCTACCCGAGGAAGGGAAAATGGAACTGAAGCAAACAGAGATGGAAAGAGGAGCTAAGCCAAACCATTTATATAGAGTAAAAGGTCCATTTAGGCAGTAATTCAATTTTGAGGGCTTTGGGGGATCAGTTCTCAAAATAGCTGAAGGAGATGAATATATAGAAGGCATGGAAAAAATCTAGGATATTTTTATTGGAAAAAAAAGATGACCAAGAAATTATCAATAACTATTGATTCATATGCATACATTCTCATCTCTACCAAAATTTTATGAGTAAAAGCTAGGTATGCATTAGCCAGTCAACAGTATTGATTAAGCACCCATTATATGCCAGACATGATACTAAGCACTAGGGATACAAAGGCAAAAACAGTCCCAGCCCTCAAGGAACTCAGATACTAATGAGGGGAGAAAAGATGCAAACAACTATGCACAAACAAGATACAGGCAGGGTAAACTGGAGGTAATTTAAGAGGGTAAATACTAGCATTAAGGGGAACCAGGAAAGGCTTCCTATAGAAAGAAAGAAATATTTTAGCTAAGATCTGAAGAAAGTCAAGGAAGCCAAGAGGGAGGGAGAGAATTCTAGTTACGGGGGACAGTCAATGAAATGGCACCGAATTGGGAGATGTGGGAAACAGGAAAGAGGTCAGTGTCACTGGATTATAGAGAATGTGGGAGGGAGTAAAGTGTAAGTAGTCTGGAAAGGTAGGAAGGGGTAAGGAAATGAATGACTTTAAAAATCAGAAGATTTTATGTTTGGTTCTAGAGGTAATAGGGTGCCATTGGTGTTTATAGAATAGGAGGGTGACATGGTCAGACCTGTGCTTTAGATCTCTTCCAATAAAGTCATCAATTTTAACCACAACAAAGGAATAAAAATCATTTCATAAGAGCTTATCAGCACAATAACTAAGTCTGATGGTATATTTAGTGTTCCAAATCTATGTACCCTCATGTTTGTAAATAAGGGAGGAAGAAAACAGTCACATATCTCTTCTATAAGGATATGTTTGTCTATTACAGTAACAGAGCTTAGTTTCAATTTGTGGCTATTGTGCTTTCTATTTACATTGTAGTCACTGTCCAAAACTTAAATACTAATATTATTCTAATGATATTGTATTGCTACAAGTCACGTAATAGTATAATTTCTGAAGAAATGAGGTGGAAGACCACTTTGAAGATCATTCGAAGAGCAATGGAAAAGTACATGATAGGCATGAGTCAACAGGCTATAAGCAATGACATAGAAATGTGATAAAGGATGCCATTAGAAATTCCTTACCATAGAAAATGATAATCCATCATGTAGCAAGACAAAGGATAACTAACCCCAAGCTCATATGTTCCATTGGTATTGATACAATAGTAATAAAAAATCTCAATATATTGGATAAAAACCCTATGGTAGAAAATACGCATTATCTGTCACACAGGATGGACTGGAAGGATGGATCGTTATTTGAATCAAGAACTCTGGAAATAGCAAGATACTCCAGACAACTAGTCTTGTTTCTAACCCAGTATTCATAGCTTTCATCTGGGGAAGTAACTGCTGTGGAGAAGGGGCCAGCCATCCTCACCATCTGCCACCCAAAGTGTAGGTAAGTTTTGGCAGCAAAGAGATAAGAGGTAGCTTGTGCCAGTCAAGTCAAAATAACACATCATCACTTTGACCACCATCTTCCTTATGGAGATATTCTAGGGTCCGGAACCCAAGAGCCTTGGGAAAAAGTAATGTTTCCAGCCCAATGTGCTGTTCAGTTATGTCCAACTCTCTAACTCCATTTGAGGTTTTCTTGGCAAAGATACTAGAAAGGTTTGCCATTTCTTTCTCTAGCTCATTTTACCAATGGGGAAACTGTGGTAGATAGGGTTAAGTGACTTGCCCAGGGTCACACAGCTCATAAGTGTCTTAGGCTAGATTTGAATTCAGGAAGATGAGTCATTCTGACTCCAGGCCTGGTACTCTATCCACCCCAGTAGTCACATAATAAATATTTGTTGATCGACTGACTGTTACCTCTTTGAGAGCAAAGACTGTCTTACTTTTCTATTTGTATCCCCACCACAGCACAGTGCTTGGTAAATATTTTTTCATTCATTCATTCTTTTTCTTTCTTTCAATCAATCATTTATCACTGCAGAGATGATTTCCATTGATAAGGTCTAAGATCTATTGGAGTATTATGAATTCTCAGAATACTATAATTCATATTTTAATAGAAGTTCAACAAGTACTTTCCAAAGCAAAATATAAATGGGAGGTGTGTGTGTGTGTGTGTGTGTGTGTGTGTGTGTGTATGCGTGTAAAATGACTACTACATTGCTTACCCAGCAATGCTAGACCTTCTGCTCCTGGGTTAGAATTCCAGTGTAGGCAATGAAGGCAAATAGACTATGAGTCAGAGCAACCTTTTTTCCTCCATTTTTCTCCACAACTTCCAGGGTGGATTAGGTGGCTGGCAGCTTTCAGGGCAGGCAATGGTCCAGCCACAGCATCCTTTTCTCCCTTCGCCACAGCTCCCTAAGACTCCAAGTTGTGTCTACTGCAGGGGAAGAAGCCCAGGAGAACACAAATCTGAGAGATCCCCTAAGCTTTTGCTGAGCAGTGTAATTTACTTAATGAACTATCATCTCATCAATTGAGATTAGAAGTGGTGATTCACCCAGCAATTTTCTACGTTTATAAAGCCTGGGTTGTTTATTTGGGATCCAACTAGACCAAAAGCAGAACCACTCATAAAGATCATTAAAAACTCTGGCCATCCCAGCCTAGGAACTAGGATGCGTTGTTGGTAAATGTACAATACTCGGTTCCCCCAAAACTTAAGGATGACACACTTTTAAATTTAAATCTGCATCACTAACATATTAGCCATCTCTTTAAGTCTAGCTAGACAAGCAAATAAATAGAACAAGTCTTGATTTGTAGTTTTCTGATTTAGTCATTGGTTCTCTTAAGCCTCCAGGAGCTGTGTGCGGCACACCCTTACCTGGGACTTTATTTTTGAATACTTGCCATTTCATACCTTTCACAATATTGCTCCTCTTTGTTATAATGGACTATCAAGAGCTAGATGTTTATTGGCTAGGATATCTTTTAAAATAGTCAGTGGGTTGCCCTGTCTTTTCATTTGTATTTCTCACAGTCATCTTCTGTTTCTGCATATATTAGATTCATATTCAACGTAATATAGTAATAAGGATATGCCATATTTTTAGCAGTTTATCTAATTTGTCCAATTTTCCACCTATTACGGCCATATAGCTGACGTATATTTATGAAGTGCAAGAGATCAGATTTGCCCAATCTCTTTCTATCCGAATCTATAAAACCGTAGCAACTGTGAAAAGGAGGGGTGGCTTGGTATTGCAGAATAATAAACTGGATTTGGAACCAGAGGACCTGGGTTCTCATCCTGACTCTTTCTGAATACATGTAAAAGCTCTTTAACTTCTTCATCTGTAAATGGGGAATTTGGACTAGACGGATCATATGATTCCTTCAAGCACTAAGCTATGAGCTCATGGGACTCAGCTTAGGAATATGGTTGGGGTGGTACAAGGTTGCTGCTGAGTACACTGTGACCTCTAATCCTTCTAGCAGGCTCAGGAGTGTGCTGGAGCTGACTCCTACAGGATCCCAAGGAGCTGAATGTTAAATTCTCACCACAAACATTTACTTCTTGGAAATCAGTGAATGCAACAAATCAAGGCTTGATTTATTATTTTATTGATTATCTAGATGTAAGAAAGCTATGAGGAAAATGTAAATAATGCAGATTAAACTTAAAAGTGTTGGGCATTGCGCACATATGCATGTATGCGTGCGTGCGTGCGTGCATGTGTGTGTGTGGAGCTGGTTGTTAAACATTTACCAGTATATCCCATGGGTAGTTTGCTCTGATTTCCATAATTCTCAGGCATGGAAACAGAAGTGCTAGAGGTTCTTCTACGGGGTGTTGCTACAATACTTACTGAGAAGTGAATGTCTTCAAATATTGGCCCAATTCTTTCTTAGGATCAAGTTTAAAGGCACAAGAAAATTGGAGACTGGAGTCAGAATGGGTTTTTTTGCATTTTGAGGGGTACTAATACTCACCTGGGAGCATAAAGTCTGTTGTATTGGACCAGTTGCACATTTAATTAGGCCAATCAGTCAATTAACAGGCATTCATCAATAACTTACTATGTACTAAATCCTAGGAACTGAAGATACAAAGAAAAAGAAAAAACAGTTTTTTACCCTCAAAGAGCTTAATTTCTATTGGCATAAATCAGTATATACAAGATAAATATGGAATAGATGAAAAATAATCTTAATGGGGAGAATGCTAGCAAATAGGGACCAGGAAAGTCTTCCTTTAGGTAGTAGTGTTTCATATGAATTTTAAAGTCAAGTGAAATTAAGTCAATAAGCATTTTTTAAGCCCTTATTATGTGCCAGGTACCATACTAACCAATAGAAAGTCATGGATTCTAAGAGTCAGAGGTTAATAAAGGGAGAGTATGGCTGTATTCAGTAGGGGTTGCCAGTACATACCCTCTATCTCCAAATATGAAATGAACAAACAAAAAAGTCAGTCATTTCTGCCCTTCTACAACAGATAAACAAGTTAAAAGTTATAATTCTATGTATTCACTGAATTCCTTAAGTTAATAGACAGGGTAATTCACTTCCTGTCAGGTGATCCTCTGAATAGCAAAGGTAGAGTTAAACATTTAGCTCCTTGGGCTGGGCAAGTGGATATGCTGTTGTAGCTTACTTCCACACCCATTCTTTATTTTATCTTCTCTTATCTTTTGGCCACCACCACCACCATAACTAGCTCTCACTTTCTACCATCCATGATTGCTAATTGCTCGGTTAATAACTTACTCCCTCTGCCTTAACTATTCAAAATCTTTGCCTTTTGCCATTAAATCTTAGACAGTAATCCTTCCCCTACAACAACAAGAGTGCTAGGATATAATCAATTAGCCCTAGAAAATCTTTATTCTCAAGAGCTGATCTAGATTCAATAAAACTAAATTTATGATATTTAGAGTGATGGAATTTTGAAAAATATGCTACTAATTGTAGAATATAATCAAAGAATGTTTGTTAGAGCTGGAATGGAGCTCAAGTGAACAGAGTTAGTAGAATAGCAAATGTAACCTAGATCTCCTGACTCACATTCCAGTGATTTCTTTGCTACATTTGCATTCATAAATAATTTCTCTGAGATAAATAGAACATAAACTCTTTGAAGGTAGGAATTGTTTTCTTTATAGTCATTTTATCTCCAGGGCTCAGCATGGTACCTTGCACATAGTAGGCAGCACTTAATGAATACTTTTTATTAATTGAAATAAATTGAATTCTAGGTTGAGAAAGCATTACTCTACTCTATAGGTTACTGTAAAGCCAATTCAGTCATGAGTGAAAAAATTAGCCTAGAAAAATCCCAGAATGAATGACCTATGGAATATGGTGGCTATGTCTGGGACTGGACCAGAACTTTCAGCCTTCCACAAGAAGAGTGCACTTTTTGCTCTAGTATACCAGAACAGTCCCAGATATGCGTAGGGTTTTCTGGACAGGACATAAATTAGGGCAAAATCAGTTTCCCAGGCTGCTCTCAGAGTGGAACTCTGACCCTGAACATACTTAGCTCTGTACTCTTTAGGCTGTTATAAGTCCACCAGCCTTTAAGGTGATGAGTAACATATCTACTAGGTTGAGCATACATTGCAATTGGATCATCATTCTTCTTCCATTTACAGCACATATTGGGGCAGTTAGGTGGTGCAGTGGATAGAGCATCAGTGCTGGAGTCAGGAGGACCTGAGTTCAAATCTGACCCCACACACTTGGCACTCATTAGCTGTGTGACCTTGGGCAAGTCACTTAACTCCAATTGCCTCATCCTGGGTCATCCCCAGCCATCCTGATGAATATCTGGTCACTGGATTCAGATGGCTCTGGAGGAGAAGTGAGGCTGGTGACCTGCACAGCCCTCCCTCACTCAAAATGAAGTCAAGTGCAAGTCATGTCATTATTTCTCTTACAGCATGGTTTTCTTCGGCAACAAAGGACCAACACACACACAGCACATATTACTGTCTACTCTGTAAGGTAGGCAGTGATATATAGTGATGAACAGTAGGAAAAAAACAAAACAAAACATTGGCTTTCTAGTTATAGGACCTGAGTTCAAATCCTGCCTCTGAATCTTACCACCTGTATAATACTGAGCAAAGCATTTAGCCTCTGTTTCCTCATTTGTAAAATGAGGGAATTGGTTCTTATTCCTCTGAGGTCCTTTCCTACTCTGGACCTATGATTTTATGTACTGGCCACCAGGTTGTGGTAGCTGTATTTGTTGAGAAAGTGAGGTTCCTCCCAAATGGTCTCCTCAAATGGAAATGTTGTCCTCCATCATCAGATGAGTGGCTACAGAGATTGAGATCATTTAGCATACAACAGAATCATCATTTTTATCCTCAAAAGTCTTTCCTTTGGACAACTCAATTTCTATTAATGGCAATGATAATCTCCCTTGACTTCAAATCTTTATATTTCTCTTTGATTCCTTCCTCTCCTTTTCCTCCCAAATTCAGGCAGTGGCCATGTTTTATTGACTTCTCTTTCATAATGTCTCTCCCATGCATTCCTGCCCATTTTCATTAGTATAAACCTAGTTCCAATCTTCGTAACTTCATATGTGTTATTGCTCATTTATGGTTAGGGTTAGGTTGATACTAATTAATCTCCTTATCTCTAACCACTCTCTACTCAAAAATATATCATATTTATTGCTATCCCATTTTCACAGAATCATAGAAATAAAGGTAGAAGGAACTTTAGAGTATCCATATGTCAACACCTTTATTTTACACATTTAAAAATGATTTTTAGAGAAATTAAATGTCTCTTGCAAGGTCAAACAGGCAGCAAGGCAGAGATGGGTTTTCAATTCAGATGCTTTGACTTCAAGTTCAGCATTCTTCAGCATCATGCTTAGTAGTCTGTTAAACAATTATCCAATACTCAGAGGATGATTTATAAACTTCTCTGTCTGGCATTCAAAGACTTTAGTACACTCTCCATTCATCAAACCTTCTCTCCAGTCAGATTGGTCAGTCTATCTTGCTTTGAATATGCCTTGTATCACCTACCTTGATTCATTGTTCTATATGTCCCAAATTGCCTTCTACTCTTTACTTGACTATATCTTATTCTTATTTTAGGTTCTAGATCCTGGGAACATTTCTTAAAGATGCCAGTCCTTGGTGATCATTCACCACGCAGCTATAAACATGATTTTCTTAAAGGACAAGTCTGACCATCACATCTGACAATTCTGACAAGTTTCATTCTCAAATGAAATCAAATGTAAATACGTCTTTTTAGCTTTGAAAGCCACGCCCAATCTGGCTCCAACTTACCTTTCTAGCTATTATACATCACTCCCTTTCATACATAACAGCAGTCCAGTCAAAATGTCATTCCACATACATATCACTACTTCTTCCATCGCTATGTTATTCCACTGACTCTCCTCCATGCCTGGAATATGTTCTATTCCTAGTTCTTACAGTTTCCTTAGAATCTTTACTTTCCTTCAAGTCTCAGTTCAAGTAGTATTTTCTACAGGAAACCTTTCCCAATTTCCTCAGCTTCTAGGACCATCCTTGAAAAGTTACCTTGTATCTAGTGTATAAGCACATCTTACAAATACTGTTGCCTCCCTTGGCTAAAATGTAAGCTCCTTGAGGCTATTCACATTCACTTTTATAGTTTAATCCCCAACACTTAGCATAACAGATGGAATACAGTAGGGGCTTAATAAATGCCTGACTGACTTACGATCACTCTGAACTCCAGTGGCATTTAATGTCCATATCACTCACTGACATTTTGGGTAAGTATAGTTTTGTTCAAAAAAAAATCTTTTAATGCATATGTCCCTTCTTCCCAGCTAGAATGGACATTTTTCCAGGACTAGACTATGTCTCATATTTCTTGATACGTTCATTGAAGTAACCTTCATATAGCGGCTGCTTCAAAAACCACATAGCTGCTGCTATGCTAAGATCACTTATGTAGAAATGTTACTGGGTTAGTATGTGAGCGGGAGTATGGAGGAAATGCCAAAGGCAGCTCAACAACTGTTAGAAAGAAGTGTCACTGCACTGATCTGCACTGTATAATTTACAAGCTATTAAGATGTCATGGAAAAGAAACAGGCTACACACATCATATGGCTCAGCAGGAGTCTACAAATATATTAGTCAGTGCCATGAAAACAAAGACCTCCAACACTGTGGTTATTGAGTTAGAGAGAAATGGATCGCAGTGTTAAGTATGAGTTGGAGATGATATTTCTCAGTTTCAACATTTTCTCATCATTGGCACATCTAAAGTGAGTGCTTGTTACAGTTTTCCTGTTTTTACCTACTAGCCTATTTATTGCCAAAAGAAAGTGCTGAACAACATCCACTTTCTTCTGACATTTATAACCTAAACTTTTAAAGTCACCATGTCCAAAAGAAAAACATTTAAATTTCCTTCAGGATCAGCTTTAATAGAGAATTTTAAAAAATGTACAGGACTTCATTTTCTATGTGATGTTCACTTGGTCAAATGCGGATGAGGGAGGAGAAACTCTCTACTTAAAGAAAAAAAATTCCCCACAGTGAAATTTCCAAATTTTCAGTCATAGCTTCTGATCTTATCTGTGGACAGCTCTAACATTTTGTTCATTTAATACATGAATATTTTTTGAGCACTAAAGAATAGCCGCAGAGAAGCAGACACATTTTGGCCCTGGGTGACATGCTCCAACTTGGAATTTTCCCCCTCAGAAGGCAACAAAAGGGGAAGTTTAGAGTGGAAGGATACTTAAATGTGCTACATGTGATACATTTTGTCAGGCACATATTCGCTATTGGGCTATGCTCCTCTGTGTCACTTCTGAAAATTCTGTGGCTACTCAGGAATGAAGTGAGAGAGTTTTACTCCCATTACATTTCTAACGTCCTTTAGTAAGTCCGATCTTCTTTGGAGCCAGGAGAAAGAAATAGAAATACTCATTACCTCTTTAAGCATAGGTGGGCTGATGAGAGTTGGGTGGAAGGGTGAGGGGAGACAGACATTGTTGGAGGATGAAGGAATGATCTTCCTAGATAGGGTTTGGAGCAATGAATTTTTGAAGCAATTCATATACCCTGGCCCTAGAATTTTATATGCATACTCCAGGAACAGTCCAAGTTGAGAAAGAGATTTGAGACACGACAGTGAGTCAAAGTAGAGAGATTATTGGCCTTTCTTTTTATAGACCTTGATTGATATACAATAGTCAATCACATATTTTTCAAAAGTAATCAGAAAAAAGATCATCTAGTATATGATATGTGACTTTATATACTTCTTATATTATTCATCAATTTCTGTATCTTTTCATGATTTGGGGGCTATCCTAAAAGATTCAATATTTTACAAAGCAAGAAAGTCCAGAAAAAATGATAAAAAGAACCCAGTAGTGTTTATTTGTATAAAGAATTTTCTGGGAGCACAAAATAAAACATCCTCTTGGATTCCCCTTCTATTTAAATATTTAAATCTTCAACCCCAGCCTTAGAAACAGACACATTTCAAAGGTGCAAGGAAGGTTTTCAAAATCAAACACCTAGTCAATCAACAAACATTTTTGAATGTCTACATTGTACAAAGCCCTTTCTACCTTTCTAGCTTTCCTCCTTCTCCTCCCAAAATACATCAGTTTGCATAAATTGCTAACCCTACATTGAATCACTTTCACTATTGATGCCAAAAACTTTATCAAAAAGTTTCTTAAATGTCCTTTAAAAAAAGACTGAAAATGCTGCCACAATACGGGGCTATATTAGCAAATCTAGCAAAGGTACTCTACCTAAAGGCATTTCAAGAACCCTTTCTTTAAGAACCATCTGAAATGTCTGGTGTGGGCTTCTGGCCCTCTCTCTTTCCCTTCTTCCTTCCTTCCCTTCCCCTTTTCCCTTTGCTTTCTTTTCTTCCCTTCTTTATTGCAGCCTGATAGGTGTGAGGTGGTGCCTCAGTGTTGTTTTAATCTGCATTTCTCTCATCAATAGTAACAGAGCATTTTTATATGACTATTGATAACTTTTATTTCTTCTTTGGAAAACTGCCTTTTATCTAAGAAGATTCTCATTTTTATACATTTGACTCTATTCCATATATTTTTGAGAAATAAGGCCTTTACCAGAGAAACTTACTGTAAAAACATCTCCCTTGTTTTCTGCTTCTCTTTCAAGTTCAGCTACATTGGCTTAGCTTTTGTCAAAACTTTAATTTCATTTAATCAAAATTATCCTGAACTCACTTTTAAGGAATTCAGTAGGTAGTGAGGGAAGTGCAATGTCTTAAGCTCGACTTGGAGTAAGCAAATACCTGGGTTTGAATCCTGACTCCAACATCTACTGGCTGTGTGACTTTTTGCAGTCCCCTTAACCTCACCAGGTCTCAGTTTCCTCACTTGAAAAAATAAGAGGATTAGCCTAGATGATCTGTAGAGTCCCTTCTTATGCTAAATCTACGATCCTGCGAATATAGGTTATTTAACCTTGGTCTTAGTCTCATTTCTAAGATGAGAATAATATCATTGGCAGCATCATAGGGTTCTTGTGAAGGTCAAATGCGTGAAAAGTGATTTATAAAAAACCTTAGAAGTACTATGCAAATATCAACTACTGTTATTTTAAGTACATGTCCCTTTCTTCTTGTATAGATTGTACTTTATACCTTCCTTACCTGAATATGCCCCTCTTCCTTCTTCTATCAGTGGATAGAAATTTCTTCAGAGTAGAAAGGAGGAAGTAGACATTGCCAAAAAGGTGAAGGAGGAAGAAGGAGATATAATTGATTCCTCTTTGTTGGTGACTGTCAAACTTGGAGCTTACTTCTGGAGCAGTGCAAAGATATCCTGCACTTTATTGAAATGCTATCCTAGGCTCATCCATGAAGCTTAACTTGATCTATTCACTTGAACTTCCCATATTTTCTTTTTCCCTGTTCTAGATTTCTTATTATGTATTACCTGTCTTGCTTTTTGTTTAGTTCTATGTATATTTAATCTCCAGTTGACCCTGGTTTCTTTGCCCCTCCCCTGCATCTTTGTTCAATTACCAGGTACCAAAGAAATTCAGGAAATCTGGAAGTACATTATCAGGAGCACTGTATATAAAATTACCTACTTAAGGTCATTCTAATATTGCACTAGGAAGAAGGACATTTGAAAATAGAATCAAGATACCAGACACGCAAAAAGTTGTAACCTGGGGCTAGAAGTTTGGGTGCACATGTAATTTGTGTGTGTGTGTGTGTGTGTGTGTGTGTGTGTGTGTGTGTGTGTGTGGCTTTAGGATTTGAGTTTGAAATACGAGTGTAGTAAGGATGGTTATTCTTTAATATTTGAGTATAGGCCTGCTGTCTATCTCCTTCCCTACACCAAGCCAACATATGATGTTGGAGACACCACAGACACACTCATAAGCCCTGCCAGAAAAGATACCTGAGATGATACCTGACCTTAGAAAATTTGGTCATCAGTCTGTTGTGAGAAAACTTCCTCTTTTTCCCCATGAGGTTTTAAAGTACTGTGCTGGGAAGTGTTTTCTTAACAGGGCATATGGAGAAAAAACAATAAACAAACAAGGAGGTAGGGGAATGTGTAGATATTAGACCTTGCTAAGAATAAAATGGTCTTGTCATTTAGGAGTTTTCAAAAAGATACCATGAGTTTCACTTTCCAGGGAATTGAGATTTCAGACTCTGTTCAGAGTGGCCCTGTTGTTCTGGTCTTCAAAACCTGTACTTTGCTAAATTCAATTCAGTCTTAGTCAAATGATACTTTCATCTATATGGAACAGAGTAATCTTTTTGTGTCACATGAAGTTGAGAAAGAGATTAGAACCTTAACAACATGGGGACTAAACCATGAGAGATTTATTTATGTGTGATTACTCTTTTTCATATGCCTAGAGAGAAATCTGGTCTGAGGTAGAAAAAAGAAAGACTGCAAGACACTCATCCCAAGTAGTCTGGGTCTGTCCATGTGTGAAGTCCTGCTTATGCCCAAGAACTTGAGTTGGGAATGTCATTTCCCACCTGACCCAGACATATCATCCTGAATTACAGAAAACCTCTTTTAGCAATATAAAGTAACTACACTCCTGTGAATAGGAGCACAAGAGAAGGTTTGTGTTATATTATCCTATAAATGACAATTATATTATATGGCAATCTATTATTAATTTTTATTTTTAGTGAAAGCAATGGAACCTTTAGCCTAGAAGAGACCTTCACTGTCATTACATATCTCTCCAGAACAAGCCAACACTTTGAACACCACTGACCCACGCAGGCTTTATCAGGGTTAAAATCCCAGGCCAGGGATTTTATTTCAGACCAAGGCAGTGGTCATTAACTTATTTAAGTTAAGAACTCCTTCACTGAATCTCGGAGTTTTCCTTTTGGTACAGAGGAACTTTTGGAAGACTAGTTAATTCCTGGAACCCTCTTAATGTATTTCATTTATTTAGAAGAGACAGTTATATGGTGCAGACGATACGGAGCTGGGCCTGGAGCCCAAAAGAACTCAGTTCAAATTCCACCTCAGCTACTTAATAGCCGAATGACCTTAGGCAATTCACTTAACCTCTGTTTGCCTCAGTTTCTTCTTTTGTAAAATGGAGATGATAATTGTATTGACCTCCTGAGGTGTTGTAAGGATCAAATGAAATCATATTTGTCAAGAGTTTAGCACAATACCTGGCACACAGCAGGCATTATATTGATGGTAATTAGTATTAATTATTATGAGGTATTTCTAACTAAACCAGGTCCCTCCACTGTACAAGAACGCCCGGGAATGGAAGGAGCGGGGGTTGATTCTGAAATAATGACTTTGTCGTCCTCACTATATTCCATTCTGATCTAAGATGGTCTCTTTTAAAGGTTGCTCTACGCCTCAGAAACTCCAGAAGCATCCTGGACTCTGGGCCATTCACTAACTGTATACATTACAGGCCATAGGGCACTTGGAAGGCACCAATACTGGATTATTTTAGTGACACTTCGCTGAGACACCAATGATGCATATTTTGTGATGTCAGTTTTACAGAAAGGAAGTTAACTCTGTCATTTCATTGAGGAAGGCTGCCTCTCTGATGACAAAAGAGAATAATAAATTTACTTTAAAAATAAAATGCTAAAAATAGAATAAAACATTGACAGCATTTTTAAGTGGTAGTGGGCCCTTCTAGGTTTACTGGGGCATTACAATGTCAGAGTAGAATGAAGCCAAGAATTTGTGCAAAGGGAAATTATAACTCTTCCTTCTTCCCCTCAAATTTCTCTTTAATTTCAGTCATGTCCTTACATATTTATTGGATATCCACTGTATTAGTGGATATCCACTAGGATATAACAAAATTTAAAAAATATCCTTGCCCTTTAGAAGATGTAATTTAGCTGGGTAGACAGGATGCTCCTCCATGAAAAATAAACTTAAGAGCCCATCTAAAATGATATTCTAATGAACATGGTGCAACCTGAGTACTTGAGTGCTCAGAGAATGCAGAGGAAAGGAGCGACCAGAGTCACTTGGGTGTAATCATGAAAGAATTCCCGGAAAAGGTAGAAGATAAAGTAGAATTTAATTGGACAATACATAGTATTTAGGGTTAATATCCTGAGATGTAAGTAGCCTGATTTTGATTTTGCCTTTCTTTGTATTCTCAGCCATTTATATAGTACCTGGCACACAGTACCTGCTTAATAAGTGGTTATTAATTGGTGAATTATTCTTTAAATGAGAATATTCCACTGTTTATGAACAGTAAATATTTGGGGTTTCTTTAACATAGAGAAAGATAAAACTTAAGGTGGTATGTGACAGGCAGGATAGCTGTTTTAGCGTAGATGTTTCATAACTTCTAATCATGAAAAATGTTTAACAGAAAGTTAAAAAAAATCATTTGGGGTTTTGAGGAACTTGGATAAGCTACTTACTGTCTCCACGACTACTTCATCTTTCTGGGCCTCAGTTTCCTCATCTGTAAAATGAGGGCACTGGACTAGATGATTTCTGATGTATCCAATTCTACATCACATAAATAACACAGTATGAAATAGTATAGTATAGAATAACACTGAACTTGACAGGCAATGTGGCAAAACAGATAAAGAACTGGCCTCAAAGCCAGGAAGACCTTGGTTCAAATCTTGCCTCTGATACTTATTTTTTTTTAATTTATTTATTTTCAGTTTTCATCATTCACTTCTACGAAATTTTGAATTCCAAATTTTCTCCCTATCTCCCCCTTCCAAGGACAGTGTATATTCTGATTACCCTTTCCTCCAATCCACCCTCCTTTCTATCACCTCTCCCCCCTTCTTATCCCCTTCCCTTCTATTTTCCTGTAGGGTAAGATAGATTTCTATATCCCACTGCCTATATATCCTATTTCCTAGTAGCATGTGAAAACAATTTTTAACATTCATTTTTAAAGCTTTGAGTTCCACATTCTCTTCTTTCCCCTCTCCCCATCCACCCTCACTGGAAAGGCAAGCAATTCAGTATAGGTTATACATGCGTACTCATGCAAAACACTTATGTAACAGCAATGCTATGAAAGATTATATTTCTGTTTATCTTGTCCCATCCTCCCTTGAGTCTATTCTCTCTTTTGACCTGTACCTCTACAAAAGTGTTTGCTTCTGATGATACCTTCCCTCAATCTGCCATCTCTTCAGTTATGCTCCCTCTCTTATCCCTTCCCCACTACTTTTCTGTTGGATAAGATAAACTTCCCATACCCAATTGAGTGTGTATGTTATTCCCTCCTGAAACCAAATCAATGCAAAGAAGGCTCACGTAGTGCCTCTCATCTTTCTCTTGTTCCCCATTATAAAAGCTCTTTCTTGCCTCTTTTATGTGAGATGATTTATTACGTTCTTCCTCTCCCTTTCTCTTTCTCCTAGTACATTTCTCTCAACACTTGATTTTCTTTTTGATATCATTCCTTCATATTCAGTTCATCCTGTACCCTCTGCCCCTGTGTATGTGTGTATATATACATACATATACCTATATACATACATATATACATATACATACACACACATATATTCCCTCTAACTATCCTAATACTGAGAAAGATCTCATGAGGTACAAATATTATCTTTTCATATAGGAGTGTAAACAGTTCAACTTTAATAAATCCCTTATGGTTTCTCATTACTGTTTACCTCTTGATTCTTATATTTGGAAGTCAAATTTTCTATTCAACTCTGGTCTTTCCAACAAGAATGCTTAGAAGTCTATTTCATTGAAGTTCCATTTTTTTACCCTGAAGTATTATACTTAGTTTTGTTGGGCAGGTGATTCTTGTTTTAATCCTAGCTCCTTTGACTTCTGGAAAGTCATATTCCAAGCCCTCTGATCCCTTAGTGTAGAAGCTGCTAAATCTTCTGTTATCCTGTTTATGTTTCCACAATACTTGAATTGTTTCTTTCTGGCTGCTATTTTCTCCTTGATCCGGGAACTCTGGAATTTGGCTACAATATTCTTAGGCGTTTTCTTTTTGGGCTCTCTTTCAGGAGGTGATCAGTGGATTCTTTCCATTTTTATTTTACCCTCTGGTTCTAGAATATCAGGGCAGTTTTCCTTAATAATTTTTTGAAAGATTATGTCTAAGCTCTTTTTCTTATCATAACTTTCAGGTAGTCTAATAATTTTTAAATTACTTCTCCTGGATCCATTTTCCAGGTCAGTTGTTTTTCCAGTGAAATACTTCACGTTGTCTTCTATTTTTTTTCCTTCTTTTGGTTTTGTTTTATAATTTCTTGATTTCTCATAAAGTCATTAGCTTCCATTTGCTCCATTCTAACTTTTAAGGAATTATTTTCTTAGGTGAGGTTTCAGACTTCTTTTTCCATTTGGCTCATTTTGCTTTTTAAGGCATTCTTCTCATTGGTTTTTTTAACCTTTTTGCCATTATGGTTGCTCTAATTTTAAAGATGTATTTTTTTCAGCATTTTTGGGGGCTTCCTTTAGCAAGCTGTTGACTCATTTTTTCATGACTTTCTTGTATCACTTTAATTTCTCTTCCCAATTTTTCCTCTACTTCTCTTACCTGATTTTCAAAAGTCCCTTTTGAGCTCTTCCATGGCCTGAGACCAATTCCTAATTTTCTTGAAGTTTTTGAATGCAGGAGCCTTTGCTTTGTTGTCTTCTTCTGATTGCATGTTTTGATCTTCCTTGTAATCAATGCCGTAAGAAAATATAACTTCACCAAGAAAGTAAGAATTTACAGTCTATTTCTTTTCCCCCCATTTGCACATTTCCCCAGCCAATTAATTAGCTTTTGAGTTCTTTGTTATGTGAAAGGCAACAAAAGTAGCCTCAGCTTCAGCAATGGCTGCTGCCACTCTGGGGCTGGGGCTAGGGTCATAGTTGGGTTGGGGCTAGACCATGCTCCCCTCTCAGCCAGGTGAGAGACCCATCTCACTGACGTTCAATAAAATACCTTTATTATTTGTGGGTTGGAAAGTCTCGAAGCCACAGCAGCTGCCAGTGATTCAGTCCCCTAAAGCCTGCTCCAGTTCTGTCCATGTTGGGAGGGCCCACACCATAACGTGCTCTGCTCCCATCCTGGTGCGATAGACCATTCCTGCCACTTTTCCAGATTGTCTTGGGCTGGAAATTTGTTTCAGTCTGTCATTTTGTGGCAGCTGCTGCTCTAGACTTAGTTTAGAGTAATTTTTTACAGATTTTTTGAGGTGTTCATGGGGATAGCTCTAGCAGGTCCTTGCTTCTATTCCATCATCTTGGGTTGTCCCCCTGCCCCCAATACTTATTGGCTATGTAGCCATCCACAAGTTGCTGAATCTCTCAGTACCACTCTCTAAAATCATAAATATAGAGAATATTCTTACCTCATCATTAGATTACAGCCTCCCTGAGGGAAGGAACTGTTTTTTGCCTCTTTTTGTATCTCCAGAGCTCAGTATGGTGCCTGGTACATAGTAGGTGCTTAATAAATATTATATAATGGAATTGAATCCAAGAGTTCCCTGTACCAATAAAATCAAAAGTCCAGACCATATCCCTATTTCTCTTGTGGTTCTGGGTTTGAGGGAGATTGTGATGAGAGTATCTCTAGAAAGTAATGTCACTAAAGTATATATTTATATGAAGATACATAGTGCCTTTGCTCTCAAAAATGACTAAAAATGAAGAAATTTATTTCTTTTTTAAAAATTCAGAACATTTGCTTGGTATTTTTTTTTAAAGTAATCTGTGTATGTGTTATATCCTACTTGACTGCAAGTATCATGCAGATGGAACAAGGGGATAGTCTTAAACACTCTATGTCTGGAATTTTGTGTCTTTAATTAGAGGAGTTTTAACTTGAAACAGGCTGGTAAATAGAGATAATCAGTTATAAGAATAGAAATAAGAATAGAAAACAAAAAGAACAAATATTCTCAGGATACAATACCCAAGAAGAGAAAGTATGCAGGTATTTAAATACCTGCATAAAAATACATGAAATACAGGTACCAAAGTAGGTTGAACTAGGATAACGTAGTAAGGAAGCAAATTTGACCTTAAAGGTGTCACTGAGACTTGATGGGATAAGACTTATAACAGTTCCTTCCCAAGTTCCTTTTAAGGAGGCACCCCCATGAGCCATCATGCTGTCTTTAAATTGGACCAGCTCATGTGGCCTTAGACCACCTCCTTGTCCTCATGGGTACCTTCCTCATTCTCCTCCCCCTCAGCTTTCCAGCTCCTTTTTCATCAATTTGTTTGTTTGGTTGGTTTTCTTTGCATATTAGAATGCAAGCTGGTACTTGAACTTCTGGGAGTCAAGATGGTGATATGCACTGTAGGTACTCACGTCCTACCTTGTTGACCTTGAAAAACTCAGAGAATATTGCCCCAAGAAAAATTCTGGATTAGTGGAGCCAGCAGAAGGGGAGAAGTAGTATTTTAGTTTGAGAAGCTGGATAGATTGCTGTGGTTGAAGGGGACCAGTACAGGACTAAAAGCATTCCAGCAATCGCCACTTCAGCTGACCAGCAGGAGATCCTGTGTCCCAGGGGGGTGAGGCTGATAAGCACTAATACCAGGATCCCAGGTGTGCCTTGGCAAACAAAGGGGAATTGGGCAGTTATCAGCACAGACAGGGGTCACCAGTCGCTGAGCCTGCCCATGCTCTAGTGTAGGGGAGGAGGAGACCTCCAAAGGCCAGACCACCCATCCCCCACACTTCAATCCACTAGCTTTAGCGTAACCCCAGGGAAACTCAGAGTTTTCACCTGGCCTCAATCTTGGCACACACCATCTAGCTCAACACCAGGTAAGCTGCAGCATTATATAGCTTCTAGTTGAAAGAACCAGAGGGTACAACATAAAAAGTCAGTAACCAAGCCCCTAGCCCCCAGCACAACAAATATGTGATAGAACCCTCTGTACCCCAGAAGCAGAGATCCATTTTAAATGTCAGGAAAAAGGTAATCAACACATACAAGAAGAAAACTGAAACAGCAAATTGAATCTTATTATAAGGACAGGGAAGATCAAAATATAAATTTAGAAAAGGACATCATTGACATTATACCCACATCTGAAACCTTAAAAGGGAATATGAACTGTTCTTAAGCCCAAAGAGGATTCTTGGAAGAGCTCAAGAAGGATTATAAAAGCCAAATTAGAGAAGTAGAAGAAAAATTGACCAATGATTTTAAAAATACAATCAGCTCCTTAAAAAGTAAAACTGGCCAAATGGATAAGGAGGAACAAAACCTAACTGGAGAAAATAACTCCTTAAAAGGAAAAAAATGGACAAATGGGAAAGTACAACAGCTAAATGAAGAAAACAATTCATTAAAAATCAGAATTGGGAAAGTAGAATCTAATGACACTATCACACACAAAGAATCAGTCAAACACGATCTAAAGAATGAAAAGAATAGAAGAGAATGTAATATATCTCGTTAGAAAAACAACTAACCTGGAAAATAGGTCCAGGAGAGAAAATCTAAGAATTACTGGTCTCCTAGAAAGCCATAAATGAAAGCCCAGATAATATCTTTCAAGAAATCAACAAGGAAAATTGCCTGAGGGCCTAGATCCAGTGAGCAACTCCCTAGGAAAAAATTCTTCCGGGCTATATGGATTTACAAGTGAATTCTACCAAACATTTCAAGAACAGTTAATTCTAATACTATTTAGACTATTTGGGAAAATTGGCAAAAGAGTCCTACCAAATTCTTTTTATGATACAAATATGATGCTTACACTTTCACCTGGAAGAACTCAGACAGAGAAATATAAATATAGATGAACTTTGCTAATGAATACAGATGCAAAAATTTAAAATAAAATATTAGCAAAAATATTACAGCAGTTTATCATGAGAATTACACTTCAATCAGATAGGATTTATACCAGAAATGCAGGGTTGGTTCAATATTAGGAAAAATATCAGTATAATTGATCATATCAACAACAAAACTAACAGAAACCATATGATTTTCTCAAAAGGTGCATAAAAAGCTTTTGACAAAATACAATATATATTACTATTGAAAACACTGGATAACATAGGAATAAATGGAGCCTTCCTTAGAAGAATAAGTAGTATCTGCCTAAAGCCAACAGCAAGCATTATATGTAATGGGAATAAGCTAGATACATTCCTAATAAGATGAGTATGAGATAAGGGTGTCCATTATCACCACTGTTATTAAATATAGTACTAGAAATGTTAGCATTAGCAATGAGAAAAAAATTGAAGGAATTAAAATAGGCAAAGAAGAACTAAGTTATCACTCATTGCAGATGATATGATGATATATTTAGAGAATCAAGTAAAAAATTTCTTGAAATAATGAACTTTAACAAACTTGCAGGACACAAAATAAACCCACATAAATCACCTGCATTTCTATGTATTACTAACAAAGTCCAACAGCAACAGATAGAAAGAGAAATCCCATTTAAAGTTATGGTAGACACTATAAAATATTTAGGAATCTACCTCCAAAACAAACACAGGGATTATATGAACACAATTATAAAACACTTTTTGCAGAAATAAAGTCAGATTTAATCATTGGAAAAACATCAGTTGCTCATGGGTAGGTCACACTAAAAAAGACCATCCTACCTAAATTAATTTATTTATTCAGTGCCATATCTAAAACTACCAAAAAATTTATTTTATAGATCTAGGAAAAATTCAAAATTCAGGAAGAACAAACGGTCCAGAATATCAAGGGGATTCATGAAAAGAAATGCTAAGGAAGGTGGTCTAGGCATTCCGGATCTTAAATTGTATTATAAAGTAGCAAGCATCAAAACCACTTGGTACTAGCTAAAAAATAGAGGGGTAGATCAGTGGAATAGATTAGGTACACAAGACATAATAGTCAATGACTATAGCAGACTACTATTTGATAAACCCAAGGACCCCAGCTTCTGGGATAAGAATTCACTGTTTGACAAAAACTCATGGGAAAACTGGAAAATAGTGTGGTGGAAACTGCGCATAGACCAATGCCTGATACCATATATCTGAATAAAGTCCAAATGGGTACACTGTCTAGGTATAAAGGCTGATACCATAAACAAACTAGGGGAGCAAGGAATAGTTTATTTGTCAGATTTATGGAGAATGAAGGAATTTATGACCAAATGAGAGATAGCAAACTTTACGAAATGCAAAATGGATAACTTTGATTACATTAAAAAGTTTTTGCATAAACAAGCCAATGCAACCAAGATTAAAAGGGAAGCAAAAAACTGACAAAGACTTTTTTTTACAACTAGTATCTGTGCTAAAGGCCTCATTTCTAAACTACATTAGAGAACTAAGTCAAATTTATAAGAATACAAGTCATTCCCCAATTGATAAATGGTCAAAGGATATGAACAGGAAATTTTCAGAGGAAGAAATTAAAGCTATCTGAAGTCATATGAAAAAATGCTCTAAATCACTATTGATTAGAGAGATGCAAATCAAAACAGCTCTGAGGTACCACACCACACCTATCAGATTGGTTAACATGACAAATAAGGAAAATGATAAATGTTGGGAAAGATATGAGAGTGTTGGAACACTAATTCATTGTTGATGGAGTTGTGAGCCAATTTAACCCTTCTGGAGAGCAATTTAGAACTGTGCCCAAAGGGTTATAAAAAATGTTCATACCCTTTGGCCCAGCAGTACAGCTTCTAGGGTTGTAACCCAAAAAGATCACAAACATGGGAAAAGGACCCAAATGTACAAAAATATTTATAGCAGCTCTTTTTTTGTGGTGGCCAAGAACTAGAAACTGAGGGGATGCCCATCAATTGGGGAATGGTTGGCAAGTTGTGGTACATGAATGTAATGGAATACTATTGTGCTATAAGAAACGATGAACAGGCACACTTCAGAAAAACCTGGAAAGTCTTATATGAACTTTTGCTGAGTGAGATGAGTAGAACCAGGAGAACATTATACACAGTAACAGCCACAGTGTGCAGAGACTGTTTTTGATAGACATCTTCACAGCAATGCACGGGCCTAAAACATTTCCAAAGGACTCATGATGGAAATGTCATCCACATCCAGAGAAAGAACTATGCAGTTGGAACACAGAATGAAGCAGACTATTTTCTCCTTGGTTATGTTATGTTTTGTTTTATTTTTCTCATGGTTTCTCCCATTTATTTTAATTCTTCTGTGCAACATGACTAATATGAAAACATTTAATAGGAATGTATGCGTAGAACCCATATAAAAAACATATTTAATAGGAATGTATGCATAGAACCCATACAAAATTGCATGCCATCTTGGGGAGGTAGAGGGAGAAAATTTGGAACTTATAGAAGTGATTGTTGAAAACTGAAAACAAATAAATTAACAAATTTTGGGGGGAAAAGAATGTAAGCTCCTTAAGGACAGATCTTTCCTTTTTCCTTGTATTTGTAGTATTTAGCAGATAGTAAACATTCAATAAATGTTCTTTCTAACTACTTATCTAATATGGCTGCAGAAGGGTAGATCTACTACTATCAATAGTAGCTAGCATTTATATAATATTTTGCAAAGTACTTTATTCGCTCATTTGATCCTCATAATGTTGTGGGACAAGTATTCAAAGTATGTTTAAAATGAAGAGATAAAACAAAAAGGTGATAGGATAAAGTAATCCTGTGCAATAAGAAGATACACTCATGTGAGGATATTCATAACTTGAGTAGGGATGCTAGCAGAGGGGAAACAGAAGTAATACTGTCATGCGAGTATTTTATAGACCAACTAAATGGGATAAGGAGTTTGGGAAACACCATAAAACTAGCGGAGAAGTATGATGTTGCACTGATGGGGGACTTGAACTACCTGACTTTTCTCAGAGTACTCTCTTTGTCAAAAGATAACTTGCTGATAAATTTATGATTTACTTTATTTCAAATTTCCCTTATGAGGAAATTTTGTCCTTAAAATATAGAACAGCTATCATGGAAAATGCTATCCACATCCAGAGAAAGAACTATAAAGTCTGAATGCAGATGAAAGCATACCATTTTCTTTTTTTGTTTGTTTCCTTCTTTCTCCTGGTTTTCTCCTTTTTTTTGATTCTTCTTTCACAACATGACTAAAGTGTAAATATGTTTAATATTATTGTAAATGTATAGCCTGTTTCAGAGTACATGCTGTCTTGGGAAGGGGGAAATTTTAGAACTCAAAATCTTATAAAAGTGAATATTGAAAACTAAAAATAAATTTTAATAATTTAGAGTAACAAGTAAGTTGCTCCTCTAAATTGCATCCTCACTAATGAGGAGAAAATGATTGCTGTTCAAGTGGAAACTATGAGAACATTCCGTCATCAGGTTCATGATGGAGAAGAGGAAAGCTGAAAATAGCCTGATATGCATTCTCTATTTCAGGATAGCAATCGGTCAGTCAGTCAATAAGCATTTATTATGTGTTTCTATATTCCAGGAATTATGCCAAGCACTAGGGATACAAAGAAAAGTAAAAACAGTCCCTGCCCTTAAGGAGCTCACATTCTAATAGGAGAAACAACATATACATGCTTAGGCACATACAAGATATATACAGAGTAGTTAGGTAGTAATCCAGAGAAGGAGAAATTAGCAGCTGAGGGAACTATGGAAGTACTCTTGCAGAGGGTGAGATCTGATCTGAATTTTTAAGGAAGCCAAGAAATCTAAAAAACTAAGGTGAGAATGGAGATTATTTCAGGCATTGGGGTTGGGGTGGGGGCAGCTAATGCAAATGTATTGAGATGACAATGGAATGTTTTGTGTTAGAAACAGCAAGTTGACCAGCTGGATCACAGAGTATGTAGAAGAAAGTAAAAATAAGAGGGATAAAGAGGCAGGAAAGGTCAGGTTATGAAGAGTTTTATATGCCAAACAGAATAACTTATATTTGGTTCTGGTAATAGGGAGTCACTACAAAAATCATTTTGGTAGCTGAGTAGAGGATGGATTGAAGTGGGAAGGAACTTAAGCAAGGAGACCAATTAGTATACCATTATTCTATATGAGAAACGACCAAGAATTGAACTAGAGGGTTGGCTGTGTGAGTGTACTTCAAAGGCTTTGAAGAAGTCATAATGGCCTAATATTTTAAAGTGGAAATCAATTCAAGAGGAATGAGTAACTCTCAAAAATGAAATTATTAAAAGTCAAACAGAACAGATTCTGATAAAGAGGATAAAAAAGGATATGACAACAGATCTTTCTGAATTCTTAAGGAACTTAATTCATCAGTTTAGCTATTATAAGACATATATGTATGCATATACAAATGTAGATATATAGTTATATACACATATACACAAATATACACACATACACATATATGATGGAAGTAAGGACCAGTGACTGAAGGAATTAAAATGGATAGTGCAATTCTTCTATTCATTTTAGTTCTTCTATGCAATATGACTAATGTGAAAATGTGTTTAATAAGAATGTATATGTAGAGTCCATATAACTTAGCATACCATCTCAGAGAACGAGGAGAGAGGAAGGGGGAGAAAATATAAAACTTATGGAAGTGATGGTTGAAAACTGAAAACAAATAAATTTGAAAGAAAAAGTAAACAAAAATATTTTTAAAAACAAAAATATTTTAAAACAAAAATAAATAAAAAATATTTAAAACCATTAGCAATGGTATGGCTCAGTAAGTGGAAGCTACTGATAATTACCAAGGAAAACAACTTTTTAAAACCATACTGAGGATGTAAATGGTAAGAATATATTTGGAAGATTCAGAACTGGTTGAATTATTGCAACAAAAGAATAGTCATGAATGAATTGATTACTCGTCATAGAATGAAGTTAATTCTGGGATTGTTGAAGGCTATGTCTGTGGTATTAAACTCTGGAAGGATCTACCATGCAAAAACTTCACATATAATCCCATCAATTAGACTATACTTGCTTTCTGAGGATCTTTCTAACCAAATTCAGAGAACCTCAACATCAGCAGGTGGTTCAATTTAGGATGAATTCTTTAACCAGAAGTAATCCATGAAACCGAAGAAAATGTGAAATTGCTTTCTGTCCTGTATGATCTCCTGCTACTTCTGCCATTATAGTGACAAAGTGGTAGAAAAGGGGTCTGAGAATGCTAAGAATGAAATAGCTTTTAAGACCATTTATAAACATTAACAGCTACCAGTCCTCTAATGATAGTTAGCATTTATACAGCACTTCCGTGCGCGGTAACATGAAGCTATTTGCAAATATTCTCTCTCCTCTGATCTCCACAACAGCCATGGGAGGTAGGTACTATTATTACCCTATTTTACAAGTGAGAAAATGGAGATAAACAGAAGTTAAGTGGCTTGCCTAAGACTATAGTTACTAAATATCTGAAGTAGAATTTGAACTGAGTGCTTCCTAACCCAGGCCCGACTCTCAATCCACTACTTCTCCTAGCTTTTCTCTAAGCCTGAAATACTTGTCTAACGACCAAGTAGTCAATAGACCTACTACTAGAAGAATCAAATTGCATCAGTCTTTCTGTAAATGAAACCAGAAATTGTAAGGAAGTTGAAGTTAAATGAAAGGATGGCACATAAGTTCTTCAGTGGGACAAAAGGATTGGCAGAGGTAGGTTTATTATCTATCCAAATTCAACGTGAAATGTCATTTCATGGAGCATTTGGTTATCTTAAATTGCAAATTTTTAATAAGAATATGAAAAAGAAGACCACCATGAAAATTGCAGTTCATATGCCCAGTCAATATCTGTTGCAGAAGAGGAAGAGGTAGAGAAATTCTATCAGGAACTCACTCTCTCAAGAAATCAACACATAATTCATTTTTACACCAGTAGGTGGTAACCCCTGTTAAGATCGTATTCAATCAGAATGCTCCGAATCTGGTCTCATGCTCTCCTCCTAACTGAGCAAGTATGATCATTCACACCCCTGGATGAAAGGTGTCCAGCTCTCTGTTTCTCAGACAGTCACCTACTTTCTAAATTCTCATTGTTACTCTAATCCTCTGACTATCTCAAAGTATATAGATTGTTGTGGGTCTACCCAATTATTTGAGTCCTTTCCCATTTGCAGATCTTGCCTCCTCCTTGTCCAGATAAATTTAAGTGAGTCCTAGTAATTAAATCTCGGGGGTTGTTATTTGTCCTTCATTCTCAAAGAGGATCATGACATCAGGGAGATGATGCCATGACATGCAAGTATATTGGATTTGAGTGAGGGAGAGCTGTGCAAAGTTACAGCCTCATGTTCTTCTCCAGAGCCATGGCACAATGGGTTGAGTTCCCAAACAAGTAGAAAAACATACATAAAAAAAGGAACACACAGTTAGTGACTTTTACTCTTGGCATAGATTTCAATAAACAAATAAACATTAAATTATTATAAAACAATACATTAAAAAAATCTACTAAGCACATAACTTTGTTTTCCTATATCCTGGAATTCCCCCAGGGAATACAAAAACTTCTTTAAACTCATGAGCTCTAGGAAATATACAATTCACTTCTTTACATGGGCAAATGAGCGGAGACAATATAAATAGTTCAAAACAAGGTTTAATTCATTTCAGCAGTGTGAGTAATCAAGGGAATTAAGCATTAATTAAGTTCTGGTTACATGTCAGTCACTGTGCACTGGGGATAAAATGTACAGGTAAAAATAAAGATAGTTCCTGGCCTCAAGGAACTTACATTGTAGTGTGGGAAAACAACACCTAAAAGGGACCTGAAAAGGGTTGGGTGTGGGGAAAGGTAGGAAAGGGGAAGCCATGGCAGTGAAGTCTAGAGAATCAGATAGACAGTCATTATCAGGTAAAAATTCAGGGACTCTGTAGGAACTCTAGACCACTGGACCTATAGACTTTGGTTTTAGCATGTATAGGGACATGACACAGGAGAAAGATGTTACCACCTCTAGTACTTTTCTCTATCTCAGATAAGGACTTAATGCATCTCACAAGACTAGCACAAGCTTGTTGTTTTTTTTTTTTTTAAATAAATTTATTTAACTTTTTACATTCATTTTCACAAGATTTTGGGTTCCAAAATTTTCTCCCCATTTGTGCCCTCCCCCTCCCCAATACACTGGACATTCTAATTACCCATATCACCAATCTGCC
>CM053770.1:434534462-434573545 GCA_028658325.1 Potorous gilbertii
ATATGGGTAATTAGAATGTCCAGTGAATCGGGGAGGGGGAAGGGGACAAAGGGGGAGAAAATTTTGGAACCCAAAATCTTGTGAAAATGAATGTAAAAAGTTAAATAAATTTATTTAAAAAAAAAAAAAAGCAGAGTTCAATGTGTGATAAGGATAAAGAAGTCTGTCAGTTTCCTAATTCCTCCAAAGTTAGAGCTCTGAAGTGTGGATTCATTATTCTGTTTGAAGCAAATTATCAGGACACCAGATATACTATATTCAAATGTAAGTGTATCAGCTTGGTAGCTCAGGAGAATGATATATTCATTAATTCAATCATCTAAGGAGTATTTACTAACATGTCTACTATGTGCCATGTACTGGGTTAGACAGTAGGAATACAAAAGTAAAATTGAATCAGTCCTTGCCTTCAAGGAGTATATATGCCACTGTGGAGAAATAGCTAAACACATATATGTAAAGACAAAAGATTTTTAAAAGCAAATACAAAATAATTCTTGGGGATGTGGACAAAAACAAATGGACTGGGTGATGTTAAAAATCATGATAGACTTACTACACGAGGCAACACTTAAGTGCAGCATTGAGAGAAATAAGGGATTTTAGAAGATGGAAGGAAGCGGTTCACTTCAGGCACAGGGTTGTTGTTGCTTCGCCTTTTGCTGCCAAAGAAGACAGAGAAATAATGACACGACTTGCACTTGACTTTGTTTTGAATGAGGGAGGGCTGTGCAGGTCACCAGCTTTACTTCTCCTCCAGAGCCATCTGAATCCAGTGACCATCTAGATATTCATCAGAATGACTGGAGATGACCCAGAATGCACTGGGAGACCTGGGCCACTTTAGGGACGGAATAAACAAAGGCACAGATAGGAGATACAATGTCATGTACAGGGAAAAACAAATAGGCCAGTTTGGTGTAACAGTAATTTAAATGGAAAGATCTTTCTCATTAATTAATAGGCTCATATGATCTGGAAGCCTGGGTCACATGTGGTGGGAGGAGCTTGCTGAAGAGGGGGAACAGGAAGAGTGGAGCAGATCTAAGAGGAAGTGAGTGAGTGGAGTCCGGTCAGAGGGTAAAGGACACATACCAACTGACAAAGGTCAGCTGACACAGGCCCAACTGACACATTGTGACAGTTGATGGTGAGAAGACCCTGGCTGGGGGAGGGGAGGTTTCAGACTGACACATTGTAACAGTGGATAGAGAGAAGGCCCTGGCTGGGGAATGGGGAAGTTTCAGACTGACACATTGTAACAGTGAATAGTGAGAAGGCCCCTGGCTGGGGGACTGGAGGTTTGAGAATGGCTTTGCCTTCTGCTGTGATCATGTTTTTTAACTTATTTATTACCATTATGGATTTTGCTTTTTGGTTCTGGGATTTGGCTTTCTGGTGCTTAAATAAATGTTTTTCTTCTGCCTTCTATATGGAGAGACTTTTATTTTTTGCGATTGAGAACTATGCTGGCATATTCATAGTCATCACCAGTGCTGTGAACATTGCCTTGGTGATATTTGGCATCACAAATAGAACACAAAGTAAAAGGAGGCAGGAATGATTTAGAGAAAGATATTAATATCCCAGGATGGGAGAATCAACCATTTTCCTCACTAGCAGGGGAGTGGGCTAAAAGCACTGGACCCTGTGAAAACTGGGAAGTGAGGGGTAAGTAGGAGAGGCTGGATTTTACTAACAGCTTACCGTACTATGTGTAGAAACAGAGATGAATTGCTTAAGGAAAAAATTCAAATGGAAAAAGAAAACAAGAGCAGTGGGGGGGGGGGGTCTGAGGCAGAAGGAAAGGTTATTCATTTAGCTCAGAAGAAGCTGAAGGCTAACAAAAGAAATGCACATCTGACTTTTGTACAGACCCAGCCCAGTTGCCACAGAGATTAGGGAAGTGAAATAATTTTAGAGGAAGAAGTTTCTCAGTCAGAAGCATGCCCAATAGAGAGGTGGAAACAGGAGAACCAAGGAGGTAACTCAGTGTTTAGGAAAATAATTGAGGATTTTACTCAGCAGGAGGTCACAGACATTTTGAGTCAGTTCACCCAAAGGACAGGAGCAGAGCTGAGGGAATAGCTATAGATTCCATCAACTGCCTGAAGTTTATAGGTATTAGTCAGAATCCTTTTATACAGCAAACTTTTAGAGATTACAATACACAAGGAGGTAACAATACAACTAATCTGTTAGCTTTGGCTGCAGTAGGCAGTATCCTAATGACTATGTGACCTAGTGGAGACAGACCCTGGTATTCACTTAGGTACTATATAAGAAAGTTAAAGGAGGAGGTAATGAAGACTGCCATAATGCTCAGAAATGCAAATGCATACTATGATACTCCTTTTGCAGTTTATCACAGGAATTTAACAGTGAAGATGGCTCCTCCTACTTACAAGCACTTGATTTTGATTAATAATTGGAGAAATAGGGCACCCTCTTTCAGAAGTGCTGGACAAGATTCACAGTTAAGTGACTTAGGAGACTGAGAAAAAGACAAAATTGCTAGAGAGAGAAGAGTAAATAGCCAGCAGATTCAAAATCATAAAAAAAAATTGACAAGGAAAGAATTGTTTACTGCTCTATTGAGATCAGGGGAGATTTTAGAAGCATAGATTATATTCCAACTAATGAACTATACAGGATGTATCAAGAAAAGGAATTGATATTAGATGAAATACAGAAGTTAAGAACTGCCCCTATAGATCCTGCTGAATCCTTGTATTCAAGTTTGTCATATCTTCAGGGAGAACAGGAAGTTTGCCAAACACTAGCTCAGATTAAAAAGTATACCTTTAGCCAGAACAATGACCCCAAATCCTCAAATTAGAAAACAAATACATAAGATTCCAAATGTTGAGTATTGGACTGTGAGGCCAGATGTTCCAGCACTGTATCCAGGGACACCTGGCTCATCAGCAGGATGTAATTTACATTCTTTAGAGGATTTTTGGTTGGATAGGAAAGAAATAAGAACAATCTCTACTGGAATATGTATGAAAATCCCAAAAAATCATTTTGGATGGATATTACCTAAATCAGGATTAGCAGCTCAAGGAATACATGTATTTGGTTGGTTTGATAGATTCTAATTATCAAGGAGAAATTATTGTAACATTCCAAAATTTAGAATAGTTCCAGTGATTATTATTTCTTGTGAAACAAGACCATTTATGAAAACTTACCCTTCTTCTGAAATAACAGAGTAACTGAAGGATTGGGTTCTACCGACAGAACAAAATCAGGAGCTAAAGTATCGGTAAAACAGAAGCCAGACAGCATTACAAAGGCTGTGGAAATTATAGCACATGGGAAAGATAATACTGTAACTGTTGTTTATTTAGGAGAGGATGATTACCAAATTGTACCCTTAACTCATATATTCTATCATGAATGAGGCTGTGATAGTGGATTTATGGACTCAAGAACCACACCTGACCCTATTTCTACCCTGCTTCTGGTTACTGTTTCCTTGTTTTGTTTGTTTGTTGTCTTGTCATGTTAAACTTGTTTGCTACAATTGTTTCCTACAGGTCTTAGCACCCTCTACCCGTAGATGCCTGATTACTTAAGATGGATGTCACCTTCTATCCATGAGAATGATGTGTCTTCTCTGGACCTGAAGTTGACCAAACTCCAGATGTCAGCTGAAGAACTGATCTCTCAAATGGGACCTCTTGGAGCCGGGACAATTCTATGTCCAATCTCAGCAGAAAGTAGTTGTAGAAGAAGAGACGCCCCTTACACCAAGAATTTGGACCCCATTTGTTGAGGGGGAATGATGGGGTGCTTGTAATACCAGTTGCCTCACTGACTTTTGTAACAAATATGAAAGATTTGGGGGTCAATTGTAATAGTAATTTAAATAGAAAGATCTTTCTCATTAATTAATAGGCTCATATGATCTGGAAGGCTGGGTTATATGTGGTGGAAGGAGCTTGCTAAGGAGGTGGAACAGAACTGGAAGGAAATGAGTGAGTTCAGATCAGAGGGGAAAGAACACCGGGCAACTTGATCCATTGTGACAGTTGATAGTGAGAAGGCCCTGGTTGAGGGAGAGGAGGGTTGAGAATGGCTTTGCCTTCTACTGTAATCATGTTTATTAACTTCTTGGTCACCATGACGGATTTTGCTTTCTGGTTCAGGGATTTGGCTTTCTGGTGCTTAAATAAATGTTTTTCTTCTACCTTCCATATGGAGAGTCTTTTATTTTTTGCGACTGAGAACTATACTGGCATATTTATAGTTATCACCAGTGCTGTGAATATTGCATTGGTGATACATTTGATACATTTGAAGAGTTTAGGAAACAGAATAAGGCAGATAATGGAAAACTTTTAACACCACACAGAAGTGTTTGTTTTTTATCTTTGAAGAAATTGGGAGAAATTTCTTAAGATGCAAAATGACATGACCAGAACTGTGGTTTAGGAAAACCAATTTGCTAACTTTTGAGGATATTAGGCAACAATATTGAGGATAGGTTGGAATGCCAGAGAGAATGAAAATATGTAGATCAACTAGGAGTTACCGCAATTATCCAATCAGAGGTGATGAAGACTGGAAGTAAGGTGGCTGTTGAATGAGTGGAGAAGAGGGGCAGAAATGAGAGACATATGGAGACAGAATCAACAAGATTTGGGAAAGATATCATCAAATTCTATGAGGGGTCAAAAGGCCTATAAAGTTTCCCTAAGTTTTAGAAAATCTTTTTATAATCTTTCATGCTGTTCTTCTAAAAAAGATGGAGAGGTGGATTCTAAATGAAGTCATTTACCGGTTCCATGTCAACCCTTTCAAGAGGTGCCTCAGTGATATGGTCTTGGATTTTTATTCTGAATGACAAGTCAATGAGTGTTAATATTCAAAAATACTGTGTCAGGATAGACCACTAAGCCAAATCTACTAAGATGTAATTTAATAGGGACAAATATAAAGACTTGCCAAGAAAGTAGTTCGACTGAAACATATCTGGTAATTTTAATGGATTATAAGGTCAATCTAACTCAATAGTATGATTTGGTAGCCATGAAAGCTAATATACCCTCTTTTGTCTTGATCACTTCAGGAGCTTCATTTCACTTACTACCTTCTACCCATTTCTACCTTACCATGACATGCATACCATTATTCTCTCTCTTCCTGAACCATGAATCATAATCATGTCAACTCTGCTACTGTCCCTGAATGAGATATGTCAATCCAATTCCTTATGACCACCCTTACAATCCCTAAGACTTTCTAGACCAAAGTTGCCCTTTTTCCACACACACACCCCAGCACTGCAAACCCCTTGAAGGCAGGGACTGTTTTTGCTTTTGTATCCTCATTGGTTAGCATCACATGTATTACATAGTAAATGCATTATGAATAATTTTTCATTCATGCATGGATTTATCTTAGGATACATTAAGAGAAGAATAGTATCCAGGGCTAAGAAGAGGATACTTTTGCTATGTTTTGTCCTGTTCTTGCCACATATTGATTTTGTCCACTTTTGGGTGTCACATTTAGGAAAGACATCAGCAAGCTGGGAGGCATCCAAACAAGGGCAACTAGGAGAACACAGCGTAACAAAAGCCAAACAGAACTCCCTGGTGACCTTGGAGAGAGCATATAGCACCTAAAATGTATCAGACTAGGTGCCTCCCAAAATATTGAATTCAATAACATTGAACTGCTACCATTATAAAGCTTGAAATATTATTTTACATGTTCTTTTGATGTATTAAAAATAAAGTTTCTAATAAAAGCTGATATTCATTAGGTCTGGCAAATAAACCACTTGGGATAAAAAGAGCAATCTATTAAACTGCCAATCAACATTAGAAATTATTTTACTAATGAGCTTAGTCATTAATATCTACTTGTACATAGGGGATAAATAGATAGAGTACTGGCAACTATGCAGAGGACTGGATTGGAAGCCAGAGGACCTGCCTTCTGGTCCTGACACTGCCTCTAATAAGGGTCATGATCTTGAACAGGTCATTTAACATCTTTCAGCTTCCACAGACACATCTGTCAATAAGAGGGTAGAATTTGGGGATTCCCATATCTAAAATTTTATGGTTCCAATGTGTTGATAAGAAGGAACAAAGAAAACCATTTGTGAATTACAGTTGTGGTTATATTTTTAATAAAGGTAAATCATATTAGAGTGACATGCTTTAAAATTCAAATATACTTTTAAAAAAATCTAAAAAAATAATGAGAATGTATGCCTTGTGTACATTAACATTTCTTATCTGATCCTCATTCTTTTTATCTCCTTTACATCCATTTTTTTTCTTCTACTCCTTTGGATTCTTATTGAATATCTCCATTATGATGACTTACATTTAGGAAGTAGCCTGGCATGCCTAATTTTCCCCCAATGTCCATTCACTGGGGGAGAACAGATTTGTGTAAATGTGTCCTGGAAAAATCTTTAATCAAATATTGAAGGGAAGATCAGAGTTAAACCTTCTCCCTCCTGAACCCTAACCCCCAGCAGGTATACCAGTACATATAGTTCAAAGGATTCAAATAATTATAGCCATCAAAATCATACAGAGAATCACATTGATAATTAAGCTACTTGTGATGAAAGCTTGATAGTTTTCCAATGGATACTGTATTCCAGTCATATGTATAGACCTCATCTTTGTTTTTAGCCTTTTATCCACTTTTAGCCAATTGTTATTCAGAAAGTCTGGGAAGACATGTGGAGTGGATTTGGAAGGCAGAATGGAAATGAGATTCTGAAATTAATACAGTTGATTACACAGTTGTTTATCTGACCAGTCAGGCAATGGATAATTAACCGTATCAACAAAGCCCAAAAAAGGTAATTCTCCTCCCTCATTTACTGTTCTCTATTTCCACAGATTATTAAAAGAAACAGTCTATTGGCATCTACCAGGGGGGAAAGTAATTAACTTTTAGATTACATAACCAAGGAATATTATTTTAAAAACTTTATCTCAGTCTTAATATTCATCTCCAGCCTCTATGGAATTTACATCACAAAGGTTTTCTCAGATAATATACAAAATCTCAATCTACCTTTTTCAGGGGCTGCTGTTCATGCACATAGTACTTAGCAGATGCTTCTTTTGGCAGGAGCAGCTTACTCTTGACTTGGTTCCCTTTCTCTGATTAACTTCAAAATTCCCCGAGGTCTGAACTATGTGAGAACCCAGCAGAATAATCACTGTGTTCTTAGTTTGGCTCTTTTTTTTGCTGTGATTTCATCATGCCCTCTTAAGACACAGGGGCATCAATTGTGAAAAAAGGAAAAATCACAGAACTGAATTCTCTGCAACTAAGGTGATTGTTTCCACACATAAAATAATCAAAATAGCAGAAAAAGATGATGAGTCAAGAATACAATGGAGAATCCAGACTCAATTCTGATGCACAAAGAATCAGAATAATGTTTATTAATACCATTTTATTTTTCCTCTACTGGGGGAAGACGAGAAGGAAAATAAATGCTTATTAGCTGAAAAAAGTTAAAGACAAAAATATTAAGAAAAAAACCTGAAATTAGTCAAAAAATGAAACATTTTAAATCCTAAAGAATTAAAGGGTTATTGATTTCTGAATAAATCTATTCTTGATTTATTGATACTCAATTTAATTTTTGAACATAAAGTAAGTTAACAAAAGTATAACTTTCTGAAATGTGTTGCACTAGCACACTGAGTTCCTAAATAATGACCTAAGGTGTAGAATTATTTCTATTTCAGAAAAAGGATAGTTTTAAGACTGTTTACATATTGCTCATTTATATAAAAACACTTCAGTAGCTAATGTAACATTTCTAGAAAACACATTCACTAATTGCTATTGGAAGAATTTCTTCATTACCAAATATCATTTCACAAAGATATAAAATTCTTAAAATACTTATTTAACACAGATAACAACATGCAAACTATGTGAGCACTTGAATGCTCTGATCCTCAGGCAACTTTCTAATATTTATCTACTAAATTAGAAAGTATAGATGGGTTGAGTTAGTGGAGAAAATTCCCACATTGATGAAATCATGTGCTATATTCTCGTTTAATATATTTTTGCAAGTTTTCTAAATGATTAAAAAAATCTTATATTTTCTAGATTTGTCACATAAACAGAACCAAAAATGGAATTTCATTCTATCTATACATTTTGGTAAATGAGTAGAAATGTGCTATTCAGATTGAGCTGGATAGAACCCAGAATTCTTATTTGTTACAACACATCTATTTTTCACAGAGTGCTGTATAATTCTTGGAAAGATGACTATTATATGCTGGTATTTTCCCACTGCAAAAAGCCTAGAAATAATTCAACCACTCTGAACACACATGTTTAGGTGTTGTATCAGACTTTAAGGAGAGAATTGGGGGTAGTTCGACTTGACCTGTGATTTCACTGGCATAGAAAACTCCTTAGTAAAGAAATAGTTGGCATCATTTCTGCAACTAAGAGTCTTTGAGAGCTGTCAGGATACTGAGAAGTTAAGTGACTTGCCCAGTTTCACACAGTATGGGTCACAGTATGGGTCAGAGGTAAGGAGGTAGGTTTTCTTGTGGGCTCCAAGGCTAGTTTTCTGTGTCACTGAAATTAACTCCTTTGGGTTATTTTCTTCCTTTCAAGAAAAAAGTATATTGTTTTTGTGGACGTACTTAAATACCAAAGTCTGTTTTTCACCTCATGATTTTTATAGAAGCAGCTTGAAAACTAGAGAACTAATGTCATATTCTACTTGGGCAGAAGAAATAAGCCCTTTTTTTAATGTTCTTTTTTATTGTTGTTATTGTTGTTTTACCTGTTTTAAGGGAATACAGAAGAAACCTTTTCAGTGTCTAAGACTTTCCTAGGAAAGTTTTTGCTTATCCCTAGGAAAGTTCTTGGTTATCAACATTCCAGTTCAATCGTAACTGCCCCTTTTCCAATCAAGTGAAATCTTTTTTTTTTTTAACTTTCTTTGTATTTCCAGAATTTAGGACAGTGCCTGGTATACTGCTTACTGACTTTTGACTTGACTGGCTCCTTGATCAGTGAAGAAGACTTAGATCCATTTGGCTTAAAGTGCACTTTACACTTAGAGAACATACTTTTGAGGTACTATGGTCTTTGAGAGGCTGAACTTTTGGAGGTCACAGGAAGATTCAGGAAAATGGAAGAAAATGGGTCATAGCATCATAGATTTAGGGTTGAAAGGAGTCTTTGAGCTCATATAGTTCAGAGATTCTTAACTTTTTTGTTGTGTCATGGACTTTTTTTAGGGGACTATTGAAACCTCTAGACCCTTCTCAGAATAATGTTCTTAAAAGCATAAAACACATAGAGTAACAAAGGAAATCAATTATATGTAAATAAAGATTAATGTTTTTCCCATCCAAACTTATAGACTTCTGAAATATATCCACAGGCTACTTGGAGATCCAGGGACCCTAGGTTAAAAACCCCTGATCTTCACACACTTGGAGTAGACATCCCCCTAATTTACCAATAGGTTTGAAGTTGGTCATTTACTTTCAACCTGGTTTAGTCTATCAAGATGGTTTTACTAGGATATGACCACTACACACGCTATAGATTCTTGGAGTCACAGGTGAAAGTTGTGTGAAAGGTGAACCCCAAAGGTATTTGAATACCCCTGAAAATGTCTCAGCCAGCCCTCACAGCAGAGGTATTAGTATTCCCCGAACACCCCATTCACTGAATCCCAGGCCACTGCCATTTGTCTGGACTTTTGTCTTGCCGCTGGACTTTCCTGACTCTGGAAGAGAGAATTGAGGCTGATAACTTTATGCAACTCTGCCTCACTTAAATCGAATTCATAGGCAAGTCAAATATCACCCTATGATGTCACTAGTCCTTTTCAAACATGAAGGATGAACAACAACCAAGTAATATCAAGTTCTTTTATCATATGGCTACCTTTGACAGAGTACTGAGAAAGTGTTTAGCAAAAATGTGGCATCACATTTTCAGTGAAACATCAACTTTAAGTCTAGGGCCTGCCACTTTAGACATATGGTATTTTTAGTTGGAGGTTGAGGAGCAATATAGACCACTCTTGCCAGCTCACCACACAGACACATTCTGCTTCTTCCAACCAACTCCCAACAATTCTAATTAGAGTAGCTCCCAATAACACATCTCCACAGCTTGTGCCATACTTTCTCTTCTTTTTGAAATCTGTAGAAGCCAGTAAAAGGCAACATTGGCCACTTTGAGAAGGTCTCTCTTCTCTTAAGCTGTATATGGTTACAAAGAGAAAGTGAGTCTTTCTTCAGACAATCAGATGTCAGTAAAGTAATGCCTCTCTTTTAATCCATGCAGCTCCCAGTCAAACAACTAAAGACTCTATTTCCAGTCATCTTTCTCATTTTGAAAAGATACTGTTCTTTTCTTTTTAGGAGTGTCTTCACCTAGGCAGTACAGTGGATGAGCACTGGACATGAAGACCTGAGTTCAAATCTAGTCTCATGTATTTACTAGATGTGTAACCCTGGGGAAGTCATTTAAGTGCTGCCTGCCTCAGTTTCCTCAACTGTAAAACAAAGACAATAATAGCACTTTCCTCCTAGGTTTGTTTTGGAGGTAAAATGACATAATAAATGTAAAGCACTTAGCACTGTGCCTGGCACATAGTAGTTACTTAATATTTCCTTCCTCACCCTATCCCCTTCAATATTCTGATGCTTTGGCTTCTGGAAGCAACTTCCCTCATTACCTTCAAAACCAGTGTGACTGCAGAATGATGCAGAAGGTATGTCATTACAACTTAAATCCCTCTGTACTTTAAAAAATGATCTGTATTAGTGGAGAGGGTAATTGCATAAATCGAAGAAATCAAGGATCCTAGAAGAATTGAAGGATACATGCATATATATGTATATAAGTTAAAATAAATAAATAAAATAAAAATAAGTTAAAAAAGAAATACCAAAATGCATGTACATTTTTAATAATACAAATAATTAGCATATTAAATGTATTTATTTTGCTTTTATACATGCTAGGGTCATAACCATACTGGGGAATATTCCATTACTAAAGTATTCAGGGATTCCTGGTCCCAGCCTGAAATTCCTCACTCTTGCTTCATTTATTTTGATTTTTATCTGTCCCCAAATTATTTCTGAGGACTCATTAGTATAAAATTCTTACATAGAACACTGATGCATGCTTTTTACTCCTAAGAATCTTGGAATAATAAGTAGAGATGATTTCTATTTTCCTTCATTTGCAATCTAAGAGAAAGGGTATATCTATATCTATCTATCTATCTATCTATTTATCTATCTATATCTATCTATATGTATATATATATATATCTCCATCTATATCTCCATCTATACACACATATTATGTTCATTGCCTTTTCGCACCTGATATAGTACTGTAAAGTATGAGTAACAGTCATTCTTTTGACGATGGTGGTGATGACAGAAATTTGAACCACTAACTTTAAAGTTTCAGTGATTTAAGGTCTGGGCATTTGCTTATGTAGACTACAATCTCTTCATACCTGGTAAATGGAACTTCATGGATTGTAATGATTGGGAAAACAAACAAACAAAAAACAACATGATCTGGTAGTCAACCTTCTGAGAGTATCCTCGGTTAACATAAAGGTTTGGGTTTTTTTTTTAATCATGTTACTTGATGACAAGTAACTATGGAAATATTAATAAAAATTCTGTTGAATCAAAACAGGGCCGTGGCTCTCAAAATGAAATGCATAACAGAAGCAAAGCAGCTATTTGTCTGTAAAATAGCACTATGAAATTACATGTCATTGGCATATGCACAGCTAAGAGAAGACAGATTAATGATATGTAGGATTATCCATGTGCTCTGGAACTCCTCAGTTTTCCCAGCTGAATTCTGGCCCTACTCTCTTAGCTCACTATGCTTTAGGACAGCTACGGCCTGGGAGACTTGGCTTCGAGTCCCAATTCTGGTACCACTTAATTGTATAATCTCAGGCAACTTAATTAGTCTCTACTGACCTGTTCCCTCCTTTCTAAAGGATAGAGTTAGACTAAGGTTCTACCTAGCTCTACCATCTGTGAACTGCGACCAATTTCTAGGTGTTTTGTCACCCTGGTTCTATGTAGATTTGGGATCAGTTATTTTAAAATAGATGGCAACCCCTATCCAATGTTCTACTTTATCCAGCTGAAACAGTTTTCCTTTCCAATTCCATTACACTCTCTTCACCTCCCAGACAAAAGAGCTTCCACTTGGAAGCACTGAAAAGTTAACAGAGCAACAACAATCTCTTCTTTCCTTTTAGAGATAAAGCAGCTTCTTATCACTGGCCAACTTTCTGTGAATGTTTTCCTGGGGTTGGAGTTTCTCTCCCAGAGTCCAGAGCTAACAACAAGAGATGGGTTGGGGTTCCCCTGTCCTCATAAGTCTTCTTAGAGTGGTTTCTGATCTTGTCAGTAAGCTTTGTTAGCTTAAAAATTACATATCTAGTTACTGAAAAAGAAAGAGGAATTCTAAAATTAAGTTCTTTTCATAACACTGCCCTCTTCACTCAGTCTTTCAGGATTAAATTTCCTGATTCAAATTTTTCCTGGAATTTCATCATTTTTCAGCTAAGGTGGTTGATTTTATTCCTTTGGCTTTTTTAAAAAAATATTTCCTTAAATAATATCTCAGACATGACAGAATTTATTGATAGATAGAATTTATTGATAGATAGAATTTCATAAACACAAGTAAAATGAGGGAAATGAATTTGCTTGAAATATTTAGAGAATTTGTGGTTTCTTTGGTGTAGGGATTAACTCCTCTGAAATAAATTGTAACTCTATCTATACCATAATTGATAGTTATTTTAGTGAAGGAATTTATCATCTGGTGGTCAGTCCTCTGATGATTCAATTCAATCCAACCAACGTTTGCTATTTGTAAGACAGTCTGCTAGGTGTTAAGGATACAGAGACAAAATGAAACGGTTCATTTTCTAAAGAAAGTTTATATCCTACTAGGATTCTATGAAATGGAAAAGGGACAAATATCTATGAGGTACTTGGAGAAGGGAAAGAGCATTAACAAACATGCAGAATAAGGGGAAGACTCCATGAAGGAAGTTATAATGGACAGAGGCTGGAGCGAACATAAGGATTATGAGTTGAGAAGTGAAAGCATAGGGAACAACAGATGAAGCAACAGATACATTTTTGTCTCGGTTAATGACAACTTCTTCCTTTAAGAAATAGAGGAACTAAGGAGAAAAAACTCTATTTTGGATCTGATTCTCATCAACAAGGAAGGACATAGTCACTGGGGTGGAAACAATGGCAGGTCAGGGAGGAAACAATCACTCTCTGAAATTTGTAAAAGTTGGAAAGAGAAAAGCCAGAAAGTCTGGCAGATGCCCTGGATTTGGGTAATACAAAAGGTTCAGAAAAAGGAAAAGAAGGATCTAATGGATGAAAATTTTACAGGGAGAGACAATTTAGGAGGAATGAGAATCTCTTGAAAATGGACTTCTGAAAATGCTAAGAGAAATGATCCTTTTGAATGAGAAAAAGAAGGGCTATCTAAAGAAACATGTAGATGCATAAGAAACTTAACCAATACACACACACATACACATATTCTAAAAGGGAATATATGGAAGATGGAAGCAAGGGCAGGTAATTATAGAAGAGTAATATAATTACACAGCACAGTCAAGTTGGATTACAATCAGTAATGCTAATCACAAAATAAGCAGAGACTGGGTAGAAATCCTAAGAGCAATTGGGGTTGATTTTTCTTAGGTACATGGTTGGAGAAAGAAGGTGAAAGAAAGGTTAGGATCACTCCTTGGTACAAGATAGTATGACGATGACCAAAGATATCATGGATATTATCAATTCATGAATTCAGACACAAAACAGAACACAAATCCCCACTAACCCCTAAACATACAACACAATTATACTCACTATATAATTATATTTGGGGTTCACATATAATGTTTCAGGACTCTTAGACTTGATACTGCCAGGTTTTGGCCTAAGCAATAGCTACATTATTTTTGCTTACTGTTTGCCTTGGTTTGAGGAAAGATACTAAATCCTTGAAATGAATTAACCTTTATGGTCTTATATACTTTCATATACATAATATATGTCTATATGTACATATATATACACATGTGTGCATACATATATACTTTCATATACACACAAATATACATGTATGAATTATGTGTGTATATGCATGTATATGTGTATTTGTATGTGTGTGTGTGTATATTGGATCCTCAGGCAGAATGTGAGATCTAAAAGAAAGAACTTTTCATTTTTGTCTTTGTAGCCCTAACATCTAGCACAGTGATTGACACATAGTAGGCACTTAATTTATGCATATTGACAGAACTCCTTCTTTGATAGATTAGAGTCCTCTTTGGTCATCTGGCTCCATGAGACTTAGGATCCCTTGTGTCCTAGAATCTAATGAGGCTTTTCAAGCTACATATATATGCATGGTGTGTGTGTGAGAAAGTATATATACACACATACATACATATGTACATATGCATGGATGTGTACATGTACATGTATATGCTTCCAGTCATGTCTGACTCTTTATGACCTCATTGGAGGTTTTCATGGCAAAGATATTGCAGTGCTTCTCTAATTAATTTCATAGATGAGGAAACTAAGACAAATGTCATTAAGTGACTTGTCCAGGGTCACTCAAATAGTGAGTGTCTAAGGTCAGATTTTAACTCAAAGAGATGAGTTTTCCTGACTCTGGCCTTGGCACTCTATGCATTGTACCCAAGATGCCCTTACTTCACCTTTTACATCCAATTAGTTACTAGGACCTGCCACACTCCTCTTTATTTTTATGTCACCACACCAGATCATCACCACCTAACTGGACTTCTACAATAGACTGCCAACAGGTTTTCTAGTCTCAAACCTCTCCTGTTTTCAATGTATTTCAGAAATGTTTTGAAGGATTGTCTTTCCAATTCCCAGATCTAGTTGAAAAATATTCAGTGATTTCTTATCATCTATCAAGTAAAGCTGAAACCCCTCTGTCTAGCATCCAAGGTCATTCCACAACCTGGTACCACCCTACCTTTTTCCAGATTTATTTCATGATTTTCCTCCTAGTCAACCCTTCAGCCAAAATGGACATATTTCTACCTCCCATGCCTTCTCTACACCCTAAAACCTCGATGCCTTTGCTCAGGTTGTATTTTATGCACACAACTTCCTTGTTCCCCCTCTTCACATATGGAATTCCAATCATTCATTAAAGCTCAATTCAAAAGCCACTACTTCCAAAAAAAGTTCTCTAATCACTGTTCTAGTAATGACTTTGCTCATAATATTTCTCACAGCCTTTTGTTTCACAACTCTTTAATGCATTTATTGTATAATATTATGTATTACAGTTCTTAGTGTTTCCAAACCCCCATCTCCCTCAGTATATGACAGTGCTTTGAACATGGTAATCATTTAGGAAATGCTTGTTGTTGATTCTCAGACGTTGAGCATATACAAACTTACTAGGCCATATAATCAATCAATGTGTTTTGATTACACACCTACTATGTGCTAAGCACTGTGCTAGATGTAAGGGATATAAAGCCAAAAACATAAAGTAATTTCTACCCTCAAGGAGGATACATTCTATTTGAATTCTGTCTATACTAGTAAGACCTGATAGATAAGAGTTCTTGTTTGGCTGACATTGTCTTTGAGAATTCTGGACCACCTTTACCCCGTGACAGCTCTTTGATAAATATTTGGCCACATAAATTTGAATTTTCAGAGAATAATCCAAGTTAAAATTCCTCATCGATTGCATTTTCTAATGATACAATATCATTTGGTACAATATGTTTCCCCCAGTATGTCTAAAACAGGATATGTTTTAGCAGTGGGAAGAAAACCTATTATCATCTCATAGTGTAATATTTTCTGATATTGCAGAAAGCCTACTTAAAAAGAATTAACTATGATAGATACTAAAAGAAGTCAAAAGAGGAAAAAAATACGTGAGTAAAAATATATGAGCCACAATTCTTTATTAATATTGTTATGGCTATCATCTTAAATAAGGACTTCTTTTTGTTTTCTTATTTAACATACAGCCAATTTAATACAAAATTTTGAAGTGGAATGCTAGGTTTTTTAATGAAAATTTATTTTATTTTAATGAACTCTGTGATGTAATAGGTTTCTCATTACTATATTCTGTAAAATTGTCCTGTTATATTTCTAAAAATACCCCTAAACGAAAGTTTCCATTAAGTGTTTGAGAGTCAGACATCTCAATATGGTTAGCAGCATCTTGTCTACCCATCGTGGTATGGCAGAAGAATTGTATCATTTTACATATTATTTGTATATGCTGTTTCATAGAAAAGACATGGAACTCTCTATATTAGAGATTCCTTGATTTTCAAGTCTATGCTAAATATTCTTAACCCTTCCCTGTAATAACTTCTGGAGATATTTCTACTATTAAGCCTGTTTTTAGCCCTTGCAATCTATGACCCCATTATGTCAGTTCTTTGCTCTGTATCTCACTCCACTTTATACATATGTTCAGGTTATACAAACATTTGCAAATGGAGGCCTCAAACAATTTTCTGTGTATATCTGCATGAATAAATGAAGTAGATCAGTAAGGAAATAGAGTTTTTGCCTGTGCAAGCTTATCTTTGGCACTGATGGTTCATTTTCACACATACCATTTAGAGAAGCAGAAGATAAGAGATAGGATGGCATCTATCCTACCCTAGCATTATCTCTTACAAATACCTCAAAAACTCCTAACCAATCCTTGCCTTGCTGTTTAAATCATTTTGTCTCCCTTCTCTTCACCTCCTACATATATGCCCATTCATCTCTTCCAACTATGTTTTGCCCATTTCCTTTCATGCATCTCTTGTTCCCTCCACTTCCCTGTCTTATCTCCTTCCTATCATCTGGTCCTATTCTTTTCATTCTGTTCTCATCTGAAATCTTAAAAAGGAGGTCAATATTGTGACTTGTGCAAATGAAATCCATAATATAGTTAATGTGGGATCCCCTCTCAGTGGCTTCAGGAATAGGTTCTCCTATTCTGTTCAACATGCCAACTTCAAAACCAAATTGAGGGAATTGAATTAGATAATCTCCATCACAGATTTAAGAGCAAGGATGGAAACTAGAGGTTATCTAATGCAACTCCCTCAATTTGCATTTGAGGAAACAGGCCCAAAGAGGTGAAGTGACTTTTCCAGTCAGTTATGCAGTTAGCAAGAAGCAACATCAAGATCTGAACTTGTCCTATGACTCAAAAGTCAGGACTTTTCCCGACAGCACCAAACTACCTCCCTTCAACTTTGGCTTTGAAGTGGGCATGTTGAATAGAACACTAGCACCTCTTCCTTTTCCTTAACCTGATTTCCATTTCTATGACAGAAATAATTCTGCCACCTTTAATGTTTCACTAAGCACAATTTCACTAAGCACAAGATTAAAATCCTTCTAGAAATAATTCATGAATTAACTTCACATTAATACTTCACAGATTAAATCCTGTTTACCTCACCACCCCTAATTTCTGTGTATTCATAGTAATCTCACACAAAATCCTATACTGACACTGCAGTATTGATCTTCTTTAAGACAAAAAACTAGAAGGTAAAAGGGAAATTGTTGATAAATGGAATGATTGCTCACAGGGTTTCCATGAAGAGATAAAGGTCTGGTTGTTTCCCAGTACATGCAAAGGCAAATAATAAGATGCTTAATTTCATGAAAAACTTGATCATTCTGTCTTGCAATCTTTGTGGGGAGTGTATGCAAAATTTCTACAATGAAGATACCTTTTGCTTCAACATTCATGGAAGAAGATGAAAAGTTGAGAAATTCTGTGAAGGATATGACAATAACTTTATTTGATAATATTAGTACAAAGATAAAGACAGTAGAAAGTATGTAGAACAATATGACTCAGGCTGAAGAAAATAAAAACATGAAAAGCTTCTTACTAGGCTACTCAGAAGTCTCCCATCTAAAGGTCATAAACATTTTCTTTCCAAAATGATTCAGAAGGTGTTGTTCATGGCAAGTACCAAACAATGCATAAAAAAATTAAGTTAAATCTTAAGAGATTAGAAATTACTGATTCCTGATGTGGAAATCATAATAGAATCAGATGTTTGTATGCAACTAGACCCTCACCTTGTGAGATAAAAGGCCAAATACAACATTGAATTAGAAAAAAGATAAAGATGAAGCAGCTCTGCATAACAGCAATCTGACCAATTCAAGCAAGCTGCCTTTGGATAAAAAAGGAGAGAGGGACATGGAAGGCATAAGACATTGATCTTGATCATCACTGTTTCCTTTGAAAGTTTAACTGATACAAGTAGTTGCCATAACAGGGAGATCAATACAGCTCTATCACTGAACTTCAAACCACCATAGACAAGAAAGACAATCTCCTTTGTCAAGTGGAGAGAGATACCAGCTAATTTAATACTGCTTTGAAAGATAGCAAGATTACATCTATAAAACATTTATTGAGGCTGTACAGGGTGCTCGATGCTGTTCTAGAAACTGTGAGTGTTATATGTTATTTGGGTTAGAAATGTTCCTTAACATCGAAAAAATTCTAGTCTAATAAGATGGTACCATCATAGAAAGGGGAGAACTAAGCCTATTTTCTTACAGTTAAGTTGCAACTTCAATTTATACACTACTATATAGAACCACTGAAATTATTTGCAGGTATTTTTATCCCTCTCTTATTAAAGCAGAACCAGAGACTAAGACAAGTTAAATAATATGCCCAGGGCATATATAGTTATTAAGTGAAAGACCTGGCATTATAAGCTCTTTCTACCACACTACTCTGACTCTTAGAGTTTCTCAGGAATGTTTTGCTTCCTCTTCCATTTCCTTGAAAAATCTGTTTTCCAAAACTTATGGGTTCTGAGAGAGGTATGAGGGAGTTTAGATCATGATTGTTAGAAGCTTAAAACATTTATAACAACTAAATACCAAAAGAAATAATATGTGCATGTCATTAATAAATTAGGAATTTAAATTGTTGGCTCAAGTTCTTATGAAAATGCATTTAGGGTAACTATTATTTTTAAAGTTAGGATAGAGGTGAAATGAATGTATATAAATATGAAGAGTGCTTACCAGGTAAGCTTAAGAATCATATGCTTAAATTTGCATTGAAGGTACTTGTGGCACTTTCATTCCTAGACAAGTGCTCTGCTCTGCACACAACAGATTCTCAATTAAATTCTGACATTATATGATAAAAGACAAAACTTTTTCACCAGGAATCCAGGATGAAACAACCTGAAATTCTCCTTGACTTGTGATTTCTCTCAACCATAAAGATGGATAATATCTACACAAGAGATAAGAGGAAAAATATGATAGCTTTGTTTCCAAGAGTGATGCTGAAGGAAGTAACATTGAATTATCAGGAACAGATAGACTTCATATTACTGCCAAAGGGAAATGAGGAAAAATAATCTGAATCTACTCCAGGAAAAACACCACTAACTGTAGCTTATGCTCTAGTTGGACCATTCTTTGCCTTGAAGTCATGCCAGCCATATTGGACTGCCAATGAGATTGCACATACTCGGTTTTTTGCAATAATCTAAGGCTCTAAGCTGAATGACTGATGCTTTTATATTTCAGCTTGTTTTTTCAAAAGGGTTGTGTATCCCTGGAGGCAAGTTAAAGGGTTTGACAAAAGAGAGGATACAAAACTAGTCCATAAAAGTTCTGACACTTATGTGAAAAAAGACCTTGAATTCAAGACTCTGCCAGTGGGGCACAGGGTCTAATAGTACTATCACAATGAAAGGACTTCCAATATGGGCCAAATGACAGATTCTGTGACTATCACTTAATAGCTTAGCTAAATTTGGAGGAGTTTGTAAAAAGGAAGAGGAGTTGTTTAGCTACAACAGCTCAAAAAGTGAGCTATTTGGTCATAGAAGTGTTAAGTTCTGCATCAGTGGAACAAATGTAGCAAATACCTACTCTGATGAAATAAATGATACATTATTGAAATAAAAGTTTTGATTAAAAAAATTATATATAATGAATTATATTCTTATTTTTTAAAAAGCTACATGCATCCAAAATAGTTTCACATAATAATGTATTAACTACAATATTTAATTCATACAAAATTAAGCTTTCTTCAAATATAATGAAGATGCAAATGCTTTTGAACTGGTTAAAACATAATTAGTTTATGTACAATTCCTTGATGTGTGTCCCATATATTGTGTAGTGCTGTCTCTTTTGAAAAGCGTAACAATGGGCTATTATGGGGGTTCAGTTAGGGTCGTGTCCATAGATAGTTAGAATTAGAAAGAACTTTAGACAAAACCTAGCCCTAATAACCTCATCTTATGAATGATATATGGTAGAAAGTAGCCTAGAATGCAAATCAGAAGGTCTGAGTTCTATTCCAGGCTCTGCCACTAACCAGAGTTTTGACAAATCACTTACATCTCTGAACTTTAGAGTTTTCATCTGCAAAGTGGCATCTGGGGTACTGGGTATGTGGTTGGACTAGATTATAATTAAGGTCCCCTTCCAACTCTAACATTTTCTGATTATATAATTTTTATGATTCTAATTGGGATGTTTTTATGTAAAGATGCCTAATTGGACAATTATCTAATTCACATTTAATTTCAGAGCAATCCCACTCCCCTAAAATTAATTTCACTTGGCCAAGAAAGAGATATTTCAAGTAAAGTATCAACAGTTCTCCAATTTAGTGTCTTTGAAACATGTATTTCTTTAAAACAATGCACCAATAGTAATTATGCTATTAATATCCATTTATTGAAAAAATAAATATGTGCAGAAAACATAGAATATCTCTAGAAATACAGATTGGATCACCAAGATCAATCCAGAGTAAATAAGTTTTATTAACTGACCCCAATCTGAAAGAGATCCCTGGATCCAACCTTTTTAAATAATTGGGGTCCAGACAGATATGTCTTAAAGCTGAAAAATTTCCCAGGAACTGCTTAGGATTTGGCCAAATGATGTCACAATAACTCTCTAGCAGAGAACATATAACTTTTCCTCCAAAACAAAACACTCTCTATAACCATAGTTTAATCTCATATATGCCATTTGATTCATTTGTGAATTTGCTCAAGATATCTGTGATCTCCTATACTTAATTTTCAGAAAGAGAAGAACATACTCATTCAATTTTCCAGTGTCATTAAAGATAATGTTAAGGTGTTCCTGGAGAAAAAAAAAGACATCATGTGAATATTGATACTATGGTCATTTTTTTTTTAAATCTGTAATAATTAGTATCTTGAGAGCTGTTAAGTAACAGAAAGGTTGTTTTTACATTTCACCCAAAAGTAAATAACAACAACAACAACAAAAAAATACAATCTGTTTGATTTAATCATAAATGAATTAATCTTTATTTTTCTCATTCAAACTTTTTGGGGATTTATGGCTTTCTGTGCCCTTCTCTCCATGTTCTTTCTATCTAAACACATAGCTTCTCTTCTCTAAGTTTTAACCACAGGGAAGAACAATATATTGCCACTTTTTATCATCTACTGTAGGTGTCATCCCAAACTCATCACTCTCCCTCCCTCCACTCATTCAGTCAATAGTCAGATTTTGTGGATTTGACCTGAACAACTCTAGCACACACATACACATCACTTATCCCTTTTCAAGTCCCTTTCTTCTCTCACCTGGGCTATTGCAATAGTCTCTGTACCATTCTCCCTGCTTCATTCAATTCTTCCTTTCTCCACTCAGTTCTCCACACAGCTGCCAAAACGATCTTTCTAAAGTGCAAATCTAAGCATTTCATTCCCTTGCTCAAAAATCATTAGTGGTTCCCCATTGCTTCTACCTCTCCAAACTGATTTCACTATTCATTATTCCATTCACTCCATTTCCAGAGAAATCGGTCTGCTAGTTGTTCTCTGAACTAGACATTGAACCTTTCCCTTCCGTATCATTGTACATGAAATACACTCTCTTCACTTCCACTTTTATTAAAGACCTTGATTTTCTTCAGGACTTGACTTAGATGCTAAGTTTTTCCTAATCTCCCTAGTTGTTTGTGCTCTCTTCCTCCTCAAATTATATTGTATGTTTATCTGTACACATGGTATATTCCAAATCCTCTGTAGAAGAATGTGAGCTCTTTGAGGTCATGAACTGATTTTTCTTTTTTGTGTTTGTACCCTCTATGTCTAGCCTAGAGTTGATCTGCCTTTATGCTGGCTTCCTATCAGAATTTGCCTTATTGAATAATCTGAGTGGAAATCGTATTTTATCAAACAACATAAAGGGAATATAAATATTAAAGTTTTTTTCTTTAATCCTTACATTGGAATTAAATAAATGGACACAGAAAATAAGCTCCTAGAAGGCATGGGTTATACCTGGCACATAGTAGGTGCTTAAAGAATGCTTATTTAATTGAAATGACATAAAGTTTAAATTCCATTATCACTGAAAACTCTGCTTTATCAAATTGAACACATTTTTGAAATCTATAATTTAGCCCTCTGTTCTCTTTTATTCCCTAGTTTATAAGGTAACTTAGCTTTTAGAAAATACAAAGGGGAAAAATAATGACAAGAAACAAACTATTAGACTGTACCCTACAGATTATTTTAAGAAAGTCAAAACTTCTTGGGAATAACCATTGTTCAGTGAACTATAATCATCCTTAGATTGATAACCTACAATTACAAGATAATTTTAATTCATCAAGTTATTACTTAACATTTGTATCAAAGCAATTATGGAAAAGATATTGTTCTAAGTTACAAATCCTAAAATTGAATACATGCCTGATGGAAAACAGGACTAATGTCTCAGTGCTATTCTTGACTCCCAAAACATCTTGCTCTAGTGTAACTTTTTGTCTAAATGTCTAGAGTAACTTTCAGAATACAGCATCTTGCAGACTGGAACAAACAGCTAGTTTCCATTTGAGGATACAGCCACATTAACACAAAGATAGATCATTAATGTAGTTGCATTTCTCTATATTTCATGCAGAGATCTAAAGGAAGCATTAGAGAGGTTATCTCTTCATCATTATTGGAAATCATTTCTGAACTACCACAATTACATAAAAAATACTTGGATAGAGTACACTTGGGGAGGCTGAGCTCTTCCCTGGAATCTTGAAAGGAAAAAAAATTGGACAGTTTTAGACTTCATATAAGTTAGTACCTTACACCTGTTTGAAAGTAGTAAGTAAATTAGTTTGAACAAACATTTACTGAGTCCTTACCCCATGTGGGTATTGTGCCAGAGACAAAGATGAGTAAGACACTATTTTTGCCTTCAAGGAGTTTATAATCCAATAGCAAGAAAGGACAGGAGCACAGCAATTATGGTACAAGTATAGTACACGACAAAAAGGGTACAATAGCCCTTTTGCAAGCACCAGATCTAACTATAACTACCTACAGGATATTTTCAACTCAGTGTTCTGCCAACACATTAAACTCAACATAACTCAAAATGAGCTTATCATCTTTCTTCTCAAACTCATCATTTGTTCTGATTTCAACATTTGTTAGTGACACCACCATCCACCCACTCTGCTATATTCAAAACTTTAAAGTTATTTTTCACTCTCTCCTCTCCCTTAATTCTCCTATCCAATTAGTTACCAAGTTCCAACATTCTATCTCTGAAATATCACTCACACCAGTCCCTCTTTTTTTTTCTCCTTTCTCTTCACTGGTTAGTACACAGTGAGTACTTAACAAATGCATTTCATGGATTCATTTCTCCTGACCAGTCTTGAACAGGCCCTCAAGACCACTTGCTTAAGAATACTGAAACAACCACCTAAAGGTCTTCCCACTTTCATTTCCTTCAAGGCTCTAGGCAAGTTGTAAAGGAGGTACCAACATGTGCTGGTGAGAAGGCACTGGTATTCTCATTCAGGAGTTGCCTAAACTAATAAAATCATAGGTCCAGGCACTATTGCTAGAGAGGGATTCTGATCTGTATTAGTAGAAATTCCCTTACCAATGAAATCATAGGTCCTTGAAATGTAACGTTTCTCCCTCCTAGACCACAAGTTCTACCCGAGCAGAGACCATGGTTCATCTAAATATTGTGTCTCTCCCAAATTTGCCAAAGGGTTTTATACACATTTCATTCATTCTGATCTAAGGGTTAGGTGATTAATTTATGCAACTCTACTTTACTAAAAGGGGAAGCTATGTGGTACATTAGATAGAGAGCTGAGCCTGGAGTCAGGTAGACTCATTTTCCTGAGTTCAAATCTGACTTCAGATACTTCCTAGTTGTGTGACCCTACACAAGTCACTTAACCTGTTCACCTCAGTCTTCTCATCTGTAAAATGAGCTGGAGAAGAAAATAGCAAACCACTCCAATATCTTTGCCAAGAAAACTCTAAATCAGGCCACAAAGAGTCAGGCAACTAAGAAAACAACTGAACTGCACCCTACTAAAAGTAAGTGAAATCTTGCCTAATCAATCAATTTCAATTATAGGCCCAGTCAAAGTGTGAAAAGTCCTAACTGGAATGAGTTTTGTACAACCATGTTCAGATAGGCTAAGGAAACTTGGTCATGTACCAGGAGTCTATAAATTATCAAGTGGATTTGAGAAGACATTCATTCAAAGAGTTGGAACAAGTATGGAGTCTGGTTAAACCCTGTGAAAAAGGAACTTCTTAGAAGGAAGGACAGATCTCATCTCTTGCTTTAGCCTAGGTTTATTTACCCTCTCCCTCCATCCACTTTGTCCAGAGCACATTTCAATGGTCCAAAGGGTATTAGACGTCCCATCATCTTATTGGTATCCTCGCAGTATCCTCATATCAGATGAAAGGACCATCTATATCAAAAGTCAAGGACAGACTAGATGCACCTTCATCATGTTTAAGGTGAGTGCAAGAGCACCCCAAAAGTGAAATCAAAGGAATTCCAGTAACTCAGAGCTATAATTTTATTTATTCATTTTTTTCTATATGTGCTCTTTAAGCTTGAGCCCACTTTCCTTTACACTGGACTACGCATATATTTATGGAAGGTTGTGTCATAGACTTTTGAGTGGATATTTTGAACTAAATTTTCTTAATGCAGCTTCTTAGTAAATACCTCTTTCTAAATGATACTTTGGGCTGGCTGACTAAAAGATTCTTTCCCTTCAATAATCATGGGAGGAAGTACACTAGTGAGGGCTTAAGTCAAAGTCATTAGAGTATCACCTCTGATCCTTAAAGTGTACTTCCAGACCCCTGAAAGAGGAATGTAGCCAAACTCTGGGGACCCATCTCATCAGTGAGGAGTTGAGATAAGAATTCTCAGAGATTATATATAAAAATATTTATCTCGCTGGGGCAAGGTGTTGTGCTAAGTACTTGAGATGCAAAGATCATTAAAAAAAATAGCTCTTGTCTTCAATATGTTTATTTTCCACTGGGAGAATACCTCTGGTGAATCAGTAAGGTTTCCTACAGTTGGGGGCACATGAGCTGAGGCATGAAGGAAGCAAAGAATCCTAAGATGTAAAAGTAAAGAAGTAGATTCTAGGTGTGGGGGTGGGGTAGGAAGGAATGTGGAAGGTGACCTGTGCAAAAAACAAAGTAGAATATGGGATGCTAAATTCTGGGAGCAACAAGTAGACCAGTTTAACCAGAATATAGAGTCCAGGAAAGATAGAATGTAAAATAAGTTTGTGAAGGAACGTGTAGTAGGTGCTTTGGGTCTCCTATTGCATGAAGAACTCTAGGAGTGAGTACAGCTATGTTCCAGGTTTAGTTATAGGTGGAAATTTCTACATGAAAAGTCTTGTTAATGTTCTTATCAGAGGTCATCTCATCTTGCCACGTAATCCCAATGTCCATGTACGTTTCAATAATCTCTAGTATAGAGTTCTGCATTTATAGATCCAAAGGGATGGAGAGAAGTTCTCATTAGTATAAAATGACTCAGCAATTTTAGAGTTTCCTTCCTATTTCTAACCCCTCTTTGAGAATGCCTTTTTTGTTTTATTTTCATTCTGTCCAGAAAAGGACTTGGCCATCTTCTGAAATATGAGGGCAAATATGTGAAAATCTTTAATGCAGTGTGATCCTAAAGCTTACTTAGCTCTAGAAATAAAATAGAAATAGCATGGTATAGTAGAAAGAGTACTAGCTCTGGAGTTAAGGACCTTGGTTCAAATCTTGATTCTGATTGCTACCAGCATGACCATGGGCAAGTTTCTTAATTCTCATGAGTCTATTCTTATCTGTAAGTTGGTGGAGTTGGACTAGAAGCCCTTTGAGGCTCCTTCCAGCTTTAAATCTATGATCTTGTGATTATATTCCCATGCTGTTTCTCACAATTTTATAATTGTTCCACATGTATGAGGTTTAATAAATATTTTTTGAATATTCAACTCATGGCTCTCAAAGGTCAAAGGAGAGAAATCAAGTGATCTGGGAAGCCACTGGGTAAAGGTGAGAATGGTCACATTCTATTGCAAGGCCAGAGGTTTACTTACTTTTTGTTAGTTTAGTCTAGGCATTCTATTTGCTCTTGTTGACTTTCCAGGTTAAATAATGCCCTGCTTAGAGCCTCTTATTTTGGGGCCCAAAGAGTTCAGCTGTACTACTGAACAACTTATTTTCTGGCAATCTTTCAAATGACCAAAGCTGTTGAACTATGTAAAGCCATTTCAGCTCTCTTGCTTACACAAGGCAACAGTTTTCACTTGTGGTTTTGAAGTAAGATAAGATTTCTTGAATCTGCCATTTTGTTTTCTGCATGCTTTGCTATTTTCTGCCCAAAGAAAGGAAACAAACTTCACAGAGTGCTACAGGAATAATCTCACCTTATGATATTTGCTCCATTCCCTTGTAAATAAAGAAGTGAATATCCCGAATGTGGCAGACTTCTCAACAAGTATTTATTAAGTCCCTACGTGTCAAGGCTTGTGCTAAACTCTGGGAATATAAAGACAGGCAAAAAATAGTTCCTGCTCTCATAGATTCTACAGGTGAGTGAAGAAAGACTATATGCAAACAATTTTATACAAACAACATATACATATGATAAACTGGAAGTAATCTTAGAGGGAAGGCATGAGAATTAGGGGGCATGAGAAATCTTGCAGAAGTTAGGACTTTAATTGGGACCTTAAAAAAGCAGAAAAGCTAGGAGATGGAGATGAGTTAGGAGAGAACTGCAGGCATGGCAGCCAGCCAATGAAAATTCTTGGAGTCAGCAGATGTACTGTCTTGTGCAAAGAACCACAAGGATGCCATTGCCACTGGATATAGAGGAAAATATGGTGTAAGAAGACTGGAAAAGTTGGAAGGGGTAGGTTACGAGCTATGTCCTCATAAATATAACTATTTATTTAAGTGGCATAGTGCCACAAAGTTAGTCTGGTATTTGTGACTTGGTTAGACTACAAAATGACAATTCTGCCAAGGTTACATAGTTAAATAAAACTCGAGGAGAAGTTTGCCATTGGCACCTTCTTTATCTCCACACATCTGAATAATGAATCTTTTTTTCTCCTTACTAGCGGCTGTGTTCCCAATCCTTCCTAACCCTCCTCTCCCAACCCCACCCTCCAACTATGCTTCATGTCTTTACCTTCACTTAGCTATTAAAGAATCTTTATTAGGATTGATGAGTAAGTAGTTAATAAACATTTCTTATAGACATTTCTATTTAAGACTATTTGAAATGAAGTGTTTCATACATAAGAGAATGAAATATATGGTCGCATGGCGTGGTAGGTTTGATTGGAGGTTGGAGGGCTTTTCCCCTCATAAATCTAGTACCACAAAAGAACTCCAAAGGCAGAGTGAATAGAGGACCATTTTTGGAGTGTAGAAGACTTGGGTTTGAGTCCTACTTTGCTTACAGGGACTCAGACCTCAATGAAATTTTGTTTTTCTGGTCACGGAGAAAGGTAGGATAATAGAGAAGAAAACTGCCTGCATTCAACTGTCTAACATCTTTGTTTCTCTTTGATGTGCAAAAATGAAAACAAAAATACCCTTTCCTCCCATACAAATGAAACATGAAATGGTAAAAGAAAATATTTATTCTTAAAGAACACATGAAAATAAAAATTTAAACTTGTAAAACAAACTTAAATCAAAAATATATATGTACACATACATATCACACTAAAATTCATATTTGCAAAGTTCAATTTCACAAATTGTAGCATTCCCCTAATGCAACATATTTAAAGTTTATTACCAAGAATGCAACAGCTTTTTATTTTTTATTAGGATGTTAAAGTTTTTAATTTTTATAATTTTGACATCAGATCTTTTTTATTTAAAAGTCTGAAATATTTAAAAATTGTTCATGCTATATGTAAGAGTATTTAGGTTTTGTAAAAAAAAAGAATAAGAAAAAAATTAAATGTATATTTCATCATAATTAAATAAAATTGTAATCCAAATTCCCAAATAGCAACTTTATTAATAAAAATATCCACACTTTAAAATAATTGATTCAAGATGAATGCAAAGCATATAATGAGAGTACACTGTCATACTGTCAAAGAGCAGAAGTGAGTAGTTATCTATTGTCAGAAAACCTCAGAAATGTTTGGTTTGCAGAACAAATTCACAAGCCTTTATTCAGTACTACATATGCATGGAACGTGATGTGCATATATGTATAAGTGGTTAAGAATTACAATATAATTATATGCTGCCCTGAATATGTAATTAGTAGTTCTTAGGTTAATTAGAGTCTATATTGACTGATAACTGACAGAATGCTGTATATCAGTATTATTTGCTTTGAAATTCGCTGAACTTAGAATGGATGTGAGAAACAATTGACAAATAAGATGCTATGGAGAAAGAACATATGTGACATGTTCCCTAACCCAGTAATTTGTACCATCCTCCCATTTAGTCCTACTTCACTAAGAACTCCCTCTCTCATGGTGCACCAAACTGGTTCTCCAACTCCTATCTGAAGATCAATAGTCACAGAGACCATGAGATCATAGGTTTGGAAGTGATAAGCAATTTAGAGGCCATGTAACTCAGCTGTCTCATTTTACATACAAGGAAAATGAGACACTAAGTTACTTACTCAAGGTCACACATGTGAGATATGAATCAAGTTTTCTTAACTCTGATTCCATAAGTTTATCTTCTATGCCATTTTAATTTATTTAAATAAAAAATAAAACCTCTATACTTACTGAGGCAGCCCATTACATGTCTGGATAGCTCTAATTTTTAGGAGTCTTGTCTCATGTTAGCTGAGGTCAGATTCTCTGAAACTTGTACCTATTGTTCCAATTTCTACCCTTTAGAATCAAAGAACAATACTAATCTAATCCTTCTTCCACCTGAGGGTCATTCACATACCTGAGGTCAGCTGTTTTGTCTCTTCTAATTCTTCTGGATAAGACAGCTTTACTTCCCTCTATTGATCCTTATTTGGCTCCAGGACTCTCAGTATCCTCCTCATCCTCTCTAGTCTGTCTATGTAAAATGTGGAATCAAAAACAGAATAGTACTCCTGATGTGTTTTGATTAGGGTGGAGCACAGCGGTCCTACAGCTTTGATTGTCTTAGATGTTTAAGGCAATCTAGGATAGCATTACCTTGTTTTGACTAACATACTACCCCATGGGCTAATACTATCAAATTTGCAAGCCACCAAAGTCTCCAGATTTTCTTCAAATGGGTTATTAAATCATTCTATCCCCTCTTTATTCGTTATCCAATAAAGGTGACCACCTTGCCATCTAGAACTTTCAACCAAGCAGTCATCAATTAAAATGTTATATAGCGTAGGGCCAATCATAGCTCTCTTAATAACCATTCTTTGGGTTGAGATATTAAAGCTGTCTCAAATATACCTTATAACTATTATCTGGCCTACATCTGAGTATATTGTTCACAAAATTAGCATGAGAGCCTTTTGTCAAATGTCTTGGTGAAATCCAGGTACACCTTATCTACATCACGCCCTTGGTCTATCAGTCTAATAACCCTATCAAAAAAGGAAACGGGGTTTATTTGATGGAGCCATGCTGTCATTTAGTGGTAATTTCTTCCCTTTCCATCCTGAATGTTCACAGACCATTCTTTTAATATGTGCTACAGTTTTGTTAGAAAGAAAAACAAAGTTCATGTTTTGTTTTCTTTGTTTTGCACACACTACCTCTCTTCCTTTTTTTGAAAATCTGGTCATTTATTCTCCTATGCCATCTCTCTTATTCTTCTTACTGTCTTCCAAATATCACTGATGGGCTCAGCAATCATGTTTTCCAGGTCTTTTTATCTCTCAGTGTAGTTCATCCATGTCTGATGTTGTGAACTCATTGAGACCATCTAGCTGTTTTTACCTTATTTGCTTTTGGTTTGACTGCTTTTTAAACTATGTTTATTCTTTAAAAAAAAAATCACAAAGATTTTTGACATGGCAATGGAAACAGTATCAAAGAGTTGAGCAGCTGATTATGTGTCACCTTTGTTATCATCCTATGTGGCAATACTTTCTTCATTCCACCTCTTATCAAACACATCAGTCCAAATTTCTTCCAAACTAAAGTTGAGGCTGGATAGCAACTCAAAAGTCTTATCAAAAGTCTAAGGGAAGGAATTAAACCACAAAATATAAAGATTAAAAACAATAGAAGGGACCTTTTTTTTTTTTTTCAAATGCTCTTTCAAAACAACAGGAGTAGGAGGAAGGAATGATCTCACAAAGAAGTGTGTCCAAGGGAGGGTTTAAATTTTAGCTTACATTATGCAGCCAAATCTTTTTTCTTGGAGCAGCACTCCAGTGTCATTTTAAAAAATATTTTCTTTTAAAGTTTGATTTCCAGTATTATTTTTAAATCTTTTTTGTCAGTCATCATCCATCTCATGTTAGTATGTTTTATTCTTTTTCCATGTAAGCCCTGACCCATAAGTCATTTTACAAAATCAGAGTAATTTTCTAATTAAAGATGAAATGATCACATAAGTTTCTACGAGATCTATTTGTGTTTGGGTCTAGCCATTTCGCCAATTGATCAAAAGAATTTTGAATTCTAATTCTGTCTTCCAAGGTTTCAAATGACCTCAAAAGGGATAGCTGGGGCTATCTACTAAACTTAATGCTTATCAATTAAGGGGCACTAAAGAACAATTAGTTCAACTATCTCATTCTTTTGCCAGGATCATAAGATGTTACAATGAACATTTCTACTTTAATTCTAAAGTCAAAGCATGACATTATTAAAAAATTGTTATTAATGCGAGTTGTTAGTTTTCCATGGTTAATGAAAGCAAGAAATTTGATGTTAGTGTTTTTAGGGAAGCTATGTTAAAATATAGAATAGGTGATCTTTTTTGAGTAATGCAAACGGAAGCAAAATAATGTTTGAATATATACAGTGATGGGGAGCAAACTATGCAACCACTCAGTTCACTCCATTTTTATAAAGTTCTACTTGTCTGCAAAATCTATCACTACATCCTACTTATTGGTCCTAGGTGTGCCATCTGGAAGTACATAAAATGTCTAATGTCACTGCCATGTGAAGTTTCCTTCAAACATCTAAAATTTTACAACATTCATGTTATCCCCCCACTCTCCCAAGTATTCTCCTCCATCCCCCCAGATTAAACACTCCTAGTTCCTTCAACCACAGTTAAATATCACATAGCTTCCAGAACCTTCCTGGGCACCTTCTCTAACCCCATTCTGCACAATTTATTACAATTTATATTTATTGAATGTCTACTATATGCTAGGTTTGGAGGCTACAAAGACAAAATCAAAAAAAGGTCCACCCTCTCCAGAAGCCTATATTCTCCTGGGGGAAAATAGTATGCATGCAATAATAGCTAAGATCTGTATAGTGCTTACTAGGTGTCAGGCATCATGATATGCCCTTTGCAATTCTTATCTTATCACATCCTCATGAACTCCCTACTGGAAGGTGGGTGCTATTAACCCCTCCCTCCACAGATAAGTATGTACAAAATAAATTCAAAAGAACATTTTTGCGGGGGGAGGAAGAAGGCATCCTTAAGCTCTGTGAAGGGAAGAGAGTTAGGGATTTCAGGCAGCAGCAGTAAAGAGAGAGAGCATTCTAGGCATAGGGGATATCTTATGTAAAGGCATGGATAGGGCAGATGGAATATTGTGAACTGAATAGGTCAGTTTGAAATGTAAAGTGCATTAAGAGGAATGGATATGTCAGTTTGGAAAGACAGGTTGAAGAATGATTGTAAAAGACTTTTTCCTTTAAAAATAAAACATCTAGAACTGAACATAGCACTCCCCAAAACAGGCTTAGTGGTACAGAGTTTAGTGGGAATAAAATTCTGTTCAAAACATCTATTCACTATTTATTTATAAGGCCTTGAATACATTCATTGACTTTGATGATTTTTTAGTATTAATGCAAATTTCAATATGGAAACTACATACAAAGAACAGAAGACTATATGAAACTGTTAATGTTGACTACACAGGTTTTTATATTGAGATTAATATGACAGTAATAAAATTGACCTTCTTGACCACTTCCCTTTTTGAGTAGACATTCCTCTGTTTAAAAAAATGGTTGATGCTTCTTTCTTTCTCCTCTTCCTTTTTGAATTTTTTTTATGACATCACTACTATTACTCCATAATTCTACCTCCCAGAAAAAAAGAAACTCTCCATTATGACAAATAATTCAACCGAAACGAATCAGCACGTGGAAATGATTGGGTGGGGACACAAACTGTACCATCAACCAAAAGGATGTGTCCGATGGAATACCACAGGGAACCTGTAAGTAAGCTAGACCAAATCTTGAGGCTACTTCTTCAATTCATTTGTGCAGGTGGGAAACATAAAACTGTTCTTTCAAAGTATTGGTTTTATATGTTTTACCAAAAGATACAAATTACAGCTGACCAGTTTATGGCTATTCCACATTCTGTCAGAGAACAAGCAAGTCATGCTGGTGACTACATTTCATTCATCAGGCACAATGCATTACCACAATAGTCTAAAAGAATCATAAAAAGTAGCTGCCCACCTATACTAAGTAAGCTCTGCAGGGCACTTTAAGTCTGTTCATTCTCTTTACTACCACAGTTAGCCTACAAGGGAACAATCTTATATCATGCAAACAGATTATTTTATCTTACATCTATTACAGATACTTCTCATGATTTCTGAACAAATGTCCATTAATACAAAGTTTTTTAGAAAATCAATATATACAAAATAAAACATGAAAAGTAAATTATCTAATTTTAAATGATCCATTCAACCTAAAGATATGAATGCCAGTCATATACAATCTTTCTCTTTCAAATTTTAAATTTATTTGGCATGAACATGAGTGTTTCTATAACAAAAAAAATCTTCATGAAAAAATCATCAAAGATAAATAGGATGGTTCTTTGCAGCTAAAAAAATAAAAGCTAATATTTTTTTGGAATAACAGCCAAAACTTATTTCTAATCAACAGTAAAAAAAATGGTAATCCAGAAAAGGCCTCATTATTATTAATATTTAAAAGCCTGAGTTGAAGTTTTCAGCTGTATATGTATATTCGGTGCTTATTATAGAGGAAACTAAACAACACTCCCCATAAAAGAACACCCCCAAAACATATTGTTGAATGAACCAATTTTTTGCATTTGCATTTTCCCAGTTGGTTAGAAATGGACTTTAATATCAGCTCATATCTCTATTTTTGTAATATTACAATCAATAAAATTCTAGCACTGTGTGGAGATTCTAAAACTTGGGGGTTACCTCTTTCATGTATTACTGGCCTAGAGACAGTTAACATTTCTCTCCTACTTTTTTCTCAGCCTTATAGAAAGGACTAAAGGCTAAGCATTGTGCCAACTGGAAACTCAAAGATCTTTCAGTGAAAGAACTATTGACAGCTTTTGGATATTCTAGTTATTTAGTGACCTTCTTTTTTTTAAGGTGACATCCTCTCTTCACCAGCCTCCCACATTCCCCATTTTCTAACACAGAATGTTACTATCACAATTGCAATAACATTAGAAACAAAGGCAAATTTTAAAAGACCTACTAACCTTCTGCTTTGCATTTTAGTATCAATTTCCCCTTTCCTTTTCACTATTTGTACTTTAATTTCCTTTTTGTCCCTTTCTACTCCCTAAACTTAACCAGCAGTTCATATTTCTACAAACTGAAGCAAAAAAAACCCTAAAAATTAAAGACTCTAGGAAAATGTCATTGTTTCATTTGCATTTCAAAGGACTCTAGTTTCCTATTGAGTTGTAGGAGATGATTAGTGTTATCCTCACAGTCTTCTTTTTTTTTTAAGGCACACTTTTATAAAATGGAGAGAGTGACAATCTATTAAACCCCAAAGGCGCAGAGGTAGTACCAGTTTTGACTGACAGCCAGTTCTAAACCTCCCTTTGTAATAACTTTAAAAAATGACAGCCAGGAAGTTTCTTTTCTTTAAACAGCAAATGTTGGGCTAATTGATTAAGTAGTACATTTGCCATTCAGATGATTACTGCCTTTCTTGCACATTACAGTACAGTAAATGGGATACTAGATTTTAAGTATTTTTATACTTACTTTTTTCAGACAATCATTCAACAAGAAATTATTAAATACTAGGTGCCACCCGGCACCATACCGGGAATGCAAAAACAGAGATAAAACATTTCCTGACCTCAAGGACTTTATAATCCACCCAGGGAAAAGAGCTTGTATGTATGTATGTATGTATGTATGTATATATATATGCATATGCCAAATATATAAAAGCAGAAACACAGTAGCTTGTTGGGAGGTGGGGATGGGAAGATGCTACCAAGTGGAAAGATTAATCAGGAAAAGATTCACATAGAACATTGTGTTTGGGTTTAGTCTTCAGGCAAATGAGATTCTGAGAGGAAAAAGGGAGAAGGGAGAGAATTCTAGGCAGGAGAGGAAATTATAGTCAAGATATGGTGATAAGAAATTAACAGATGTATAAGAAACATTAAATAATTTAAGTAACTTCCACTGGACTGTGTGGTGTGTGCAAGGGAATAATGTGTAATAAGGTTGGAAAAGTAGGAAGTGAATAGGTTGTAAAGAGTTTAAATTCTTAAGAGAAGATTTTATACTATGATCCTGAAGGTAATAGAGAATGACATCATCAAACCTAAGCTTTAAGAAAATCACTGACAGCTATGGGGATAAAAGATTGGAGCTGAACTTTGAAATGAAAATATCCTCCCTCCCTTTAGCAGTCATGGACCAAGCCTCCATGAGAAAAGCACATAGTAGGAAGTCTTATATTTTATCTCCCTTATATTGTACTGCTTTCATAGAGCAGTGCTTCTTGAACTGTGGGTCATACGGGGTCACACAAAAAAAAATTGCAACAATAAAAGGTTTCCGAACACTCAATGACCAAAAATTAATTTAAAATCAAATGTGTAATGAATTCAAGTTGTTTCTGGCATCATTTGCATCCTGCAACTTCACTGAAACCTTGTTTCTGAAAACAGAACATGTGCACTTTGCATTGTGCATGCCGTCACATCACGCAATATGAAAGAATATTGCCAAAAGCATCTCAGCTCAGAATTGAGATGACTGTATGTTATGAACTGCAATGTTTTTTTAACTATACATATGAAATCATTAAATGAATTTTGGCTTGGTATTAGGACAGTATTTCCAATAATTTCTGAAATGGCCCTAAACATACTTCTGCCATTTTGTATTATGTATTTATGTGAAGCAGCATTCTCAACGCTGACAATCATAAAATTAAAATATCAAAAAACTCTGAAAAATGTTGAAGATGCTCTATGTCCCGTGATATCAAATATTCCATCAAGATTTAGTTCTTTATGTAAAAATAAGCACATCATCTCATTAGTATGCAAATTTGCTTTCATTTTAATAAATGGTAACATTATATATATACCAAAGAATTATTTTAAGATAAATTTATTTATGATTTATTATTAGTAAATGTTTGATTTGTATATCTATTTTATGTATCTATACCCTGGGTCACATAAAAATTATGTATCTATATACCCTGGGGTTGTGAGTGGAAAAAGTTTAAGAAGCCCTGTCATAAAGTATGTTGATTGCTCTAAAGAGGTTATAGCAAAGAAAAGGCGTTGAATGGAACACAAGCTTGCAACTATGTGTAACAAGCTTTCAACTTTAAAGCCCTTCTGAAGGAGGAGGAGGAGGAAACAAGGATAAAACAAACATTTGAGCAACAAGGATTAACTCTTTGAAAAGAGTTTGGGGGTCCTAGGAAACTTTGATTCATGGTGTGGACATTTACCAATGTGCTCAATCAATCCTCCCTTGGGCTTTTCCCATACTGCCTTGGATTTTTAGCTCAATCCCTGTTTTGGATGCTACATCTTCCCTACTCTACAAATCTCTAATATACTTTCCTTTATTTGTTCTTTGTTAGGCTGCTGGGTAGTACAATGGATAGTGCTCAGATTTGGAGTTAAGAAGACTTCAGTTCAAATCTCATCTAAGAAACTGATTAGCTCTGTGACACTAGGCAAAAGTCACTAAACCTTTTCAATCTCAGCTTCCTCATCTGTAAAATGAGAATAACAAAAACAGTTACCACAAAGGGTTGGTGCGAGGATCAAATGAGATAATGTGTGTAAAATATTTCATAAATTTCTAAGTGTTATATAAATCCATTATTAGTATTATTTCTTATTTCCTAAAGTGAACTGATAACTCCTAAGGCATTAGTATCCCAAATAGCACACTCAGTAGCCAAAATTAGATTCTCAGCAGCAAGAAGCTGGTACAATAGGAAACTAAAGTGAATACACTGAATTATGAAACCATTTTGGGTGGGGATGTCTAGACCTGTGATTTTATTGGCCTAGAGGAATTTTAGGTTTAAGTCATCCATAATTTATAATCTTGGAGAGTTGCCTGAGACACTAAGAGGTTAAGTGACTTACTTAATGGTCACTATACACTGACACCTGAGAAACGGCCCTGATTGACCCGATCTGTCAATCAACAAGCATCATCAGACACTCAGATTGGCACCAGGCACTGTGCTAAGCTGTGAGAATACAAATGTAAAGATAAAGTTTCTGCCCTCAAGTAGTTTACATTCTAAGGAGAAAGAGCATATCCACATACATAGAGAATTTATGGAATGTATGCAAGAAGATGCTTTGGAAGGTGTAGGCACTAGTGTCTAGAAGAAAAGAGATCAGAAAAGGCTTTCGTGTAGAAGGGAAGCTTGAACTGTCTTGAAATAAAACAGGGATTCCAAGAGGCAGAGAGAAAGAAATGTTTTAACTTTAAGACTGGTTTTCTATCCACTACTCCTAGCTGCCTTTTGCCATAGATGCACACTCATTTTGAAACATACTCAGCACAAATAAGAACAGCCAGTTTTCAAAGGACACTAAATTGAATGTCTGACTAGATGTTTCTGTCATTAAAATACTACCATATGGAAATGTAGCCCCCCTTTTCTCTCTCTGTCTCTCTGTCTCTGTCTCTCTCTGTCTCTCTCTCTGTCTCTCTCTCTGTCTCTCTCTCTCTCTCTCTCTCTCTCTCTCTCTCTCTCTCCCTCCCTCCCTCCCTCCCTCCCTTCCTCCCTCCATGTAGTATTTCAGGGTAGCATGCACAGTCATAAATCTTAGTCAAAATTCCTGTTTGGAAAGACAACTGAATTGGTCATAAATCTGATCCAAATGAGAAGAGCTTATGTTTAGCACTATCTTAAAGACCAAGTTGGACCAGATTTTTCTTGATGTAACTAAATTCTTTAACATTCTTAAAGACACAGCCACATACCATAATTATATCTACTTGGTCAGAATCATGATTACATGTCTCTTGCTATAACTAACTGTGTCTTAAATATGCCATCCGTACTTATGATACAAAAGAGCTTCAAATTACATTATATGATGTTTATGACATGCAGCTGGCACAATTTCTGAATTAGAGAACAATTTTCTTGTTCAACAACAACAAAAACCCCACACGCAACATACATAACATAACATTTTATAACTGAGTCAACATGTGGCCAACAGGGATCCTTTTGTATAGATTAGTGGTCCTCGCTTCTATTTCAGTTTGACATCACTGCTCTAAGGAACTCTTTAAATTGCTAAACAAAGGTGCTTTCTCACCTGAGAGTTCTCCGTTGTAATGAAAACACAGGTTCAGTCTCTATTAGTCTTTACTCATCCCATATACTTGGTTTTTACGTCTCCTTTTGTTACTTCATTTATGTTTTCCTGTGGAAGGCTTGGCTAAGTTTATGCAGACAACTCCCTACCCCAATAAACATCCTTTAAAAATACTAAACAAGATGCAAGAGGACCATCCCCAACATGGTTTAAGGATATTTTTCCTGGTTTGCAACAGCAACAAAACTTTTGGGACACCATAAATGTAGGGTGTCCCAAAAGTTTTAATGAAGCTTTAAGAGCTTAAAGGTATTACGGTTTCATTACAATTTTAAGCTCTAATAGCTTAAGAATGCACTCAAACTTTTGGGACATGCTACCATTACAGAGGAAATTCTACATTTTTATTAAAAATTATAATCAAAAAAATCTGAATTGCAATATCTTCAAAAATTGAATCTGAGATTTTTGTATAGGATAGGCTCGATGAACTGAGTTAAAGTTTCTTGTAGCTTGTATTATTTACTCCTAAGCTAGCAAGGCTAGAACTTCTGTCTCCTATAACAAAGTAGGTTGCCAATTCTATTTTATTTCAAATTTCAATGTGTACCTACAATATTAAGATTATGATTCATTTCAATTTATAACTAAAAAGTGATAATTTAGGAACATTTTTTGTTTTACAATTGAAGTCTGAAACAGATTTTTTCCCCCTCCTAGGGTAGAAAAGATGAAGAAAGACAGAGGCAAATTCAGGTTTACTTTTTTCAAACTGTCTGTATATAAAACATCTGTTTGAAAATACACTTATGCAGACCTTGATTAAATGCCTACTGTGTGCCACACAGTGAGCTGCTTACTGGGATAGATGCAAAGCTTGGATAAGGCATAGCTCCTGGGTGCTATGCACAGGCTC
>CM053770.1:434574045-434595016 GCA_028658325.1 Potorous gilbertii
CTCTCATAAAGGCAAGAAGAAGGAAGCATTGAAGTTATTGACTAAAGTAAGATTTTAGAATGACTGTGGATTTAATTTATACAAAAGACACTAATATTCTACTGCTGCGCAGAGCCAGGAGCTGACTGTTGGGTACTCCAAAGGGAGCATTTGAATTCTGTTCCAGATCTTATAAATTTATCCTGACTTTCTAGGCACAGGGCAAATGAGTTTCTGATTTTATAAATCACCTTGGGGTGAACTTACAGGTGTTGCTGTGTATAAAGCCTTTCCTCCTCCACACTCAAGATAATACTTACATTTTAAAAAGCAGAAAGCAGTATCTGTTTCAGCACTTCATACACCTACACATATATGTATATACATATACACATATGATGAATAGTGTGTGGGGAGAGGATTTGTGATATTTACCTCACTGGAAATTCTGTTTCTTAAAGAAATGTCTTATTTACAAATCTTTAGACCCAGGGTTCTTAACCTGGGGTCTATAGACTTAGGAGTCCAAGGGTAGATTTCAGGAGGTGGGTGACCTTGGATTAAAAAAAATACTTTATTTTAACTAATCTCTCACTGAAATTTGCTATTTCCTTCAATTAGGAATGTAGACAACAAACTTTCTCTGATAAGAAGAGGTCCATAAGCTTCCCCAGATTGCCAAAAATGTCCATGATATACAAAATGTTAAGAACCCCTGCTTTAGACAGACATACACAGCTTTATGGTTCACACTTCAGGGAGCCTGAAGATTCAGTCATCCTTAGATGGTACAAGGCCTGAGGCAAATCACACTGCCTCTCTGTCCCCTTGGCTCCACAAATGCTATTATATACAGGTGAAATTAATTTAAAGTGAACTTGAAGTGAGACTTGAAGGGGAAAAAGAGAAGACAAATCATGCAGTTTGAGGGAAATAAATAGTAATGGGGAAAGTCAGGCTCTCTTCTGTGTCTATTCTAGTGTTTGGCGGGGTTCATCACACAATTTTTTGTGTGTGGACCTCAGGTCTTTTTTTTTCTTTTAAATCACCAGTTTCCTGTCTAGCCTTCTCCTCATGCCAACTGCCTTCCTGGATCACAGCAGACTGATTATAGTAGGGCTGGCATCCCAAAGTTCTGGGACTGATTTTGGCCCAATTTATAAGACACTAGTACTGTATATATACTTTTGCATAGTATTCTATTACTAGAATCATAGAATATTGGAATTAGAACAGTCTCCTTAATGCAACCACCCCAATCAAATTAGAATCCACAATATCCCTGGCAGAAAACAGTCCAATATCGGCTTAAAGACTTCCAGGAACATTATTACTTAGAGAGGCAAGTCATTCATTTGTTGGCAACTATAATCATTAGAAGGTTCTTCCTTTGGTTACTTCCCAAAAGGCCTCTTTGTGAATTCTACCTGTTGGTCTTAGTTCTGACTTCTTATGCTATATAGAACAGATCCAAATATGAGGCATTCACACAATTCTAAAAGGCAGTTATACTGTTCTTACTAAATCATCTTTTCCATAGATTTACAAATAACTTCCTTCAATCACAAATAAAATCACAAACAAACAATCACCCATCCTTGCTGCTTTCCTCTGGGCACACACCACATATCTATGTCCCTCTTAAAAAGAGACAATCACAACTGGACAAGGTACTCTAGATGTGGCCTAAACATATTTATTGACTCAACACTAAATTTCTATTGGTAATATTCAGTGTGATACATTAAAGGTTTTGTTTTGTGAGGAATTTAATAGCTCAGTGCTTTCATCACTGAAGAGCAAGAATCTGCTTTTTTTTTTTTTTGGTATTTTATACCTCTTTAACCAGATTTGTGATTCCATAGAATTCCTTCTTAATGTAATCAGCACCTTTTCTGTAATTTATAAACTTAAATAGTTGCCTGGGACACTGAGTCAACAAAGCATTTATTAAATGCTTGTTATGTACCAGCACTGTTCTAAGTGCTGGAGAAGTGAAGGAAGGTAAAGGTAAAAAATGGTCCCTCCCCTCAAGGAGGTTACATTCTAACGAGAGAGACAATTTGTTAACACTTCAGTACATTCAAGAAGTATACAGAATAGATAGAAGGTGATGCATATGGCAGGGGTGGGACCTGAATCTCAGGTCTTCCTGACTCCAAGACCAGGTCTGTCTTTATTACACCAAATTGCCTCTTGACTTCTACATATTGATCTTAATTTTGTCTTCCAGAGCCACAGAGAATAAATCCACACCTACTTCTTTTTACAAATTCTTCAAATATTTGAATACTATTTTCTTTTCTCATATCAATTTTCCTTTAGCATATAAAATATTCCATATACTCTCTTATCCCCTACCCTCTAGTGATTTCAATTACTCCACACATGACAGTGATTTACCTTCTACTGGACACTCTCTACTCTGTCCATATCCTTCAGAGACATACAATTCGACATAGGAGTCTAGACATGTTCTTTCTGGTATATAGGTCCACGGGGCTATCACACTTCTATTCTCCTGCTCTTTAATATGGATTTTGTACTTCTACTATAATGAAGTCCAAGTTGTCACCACATTTTGTTTTGTTTTGTTCCTGTTACATAGTTAATTCACAAGCTCATACTGAGCCCTTGGGGTCAATTAAAACCCCAATTTTTTTTTCACATGAAATTTTGTGTGCTACAATACACTGCTCTATTTGGAGGTGGTGGTGAGTGGGAGGAGTTGGGACAATTCCATGTAACCCAGAGGTTTTTATTTTTTATTTTTTTTGCCTGTCATGGCCCCTTTTGGCAGTCTGATGAAGTCTTGAGACTCTTTCTCAGAATAATATTTGTAAAACCAATTATTTTTGTATTTAAATGTAGTTATCAAAATACTAAAATATTAAAATTATTACATAATAAATAATATTAAATAAAGGCTAAGAATCCCTGGCCTCATCCAATTCACATGTTCCCAAGAAGCCCTCTACATCAGTGCCCAAAAGTGGCCATCCACCTTCTGCTTAAAGACATTTGTAGGGCAACTATTGCTTCCCAAAGCACTGCATTCCACTATGGGATTGCTCTAATTATTGGAAAGTTTTTTCCTATATTAAACGTAAATTTTCTTCTTCATAACTTCTCATCCCTATGACCAATAAGAGCAAGTTTAATACTGCTTTCACATGACAACTCTTCACAAAACATCTCTCCTATTTGACAGTATTCTTTTCTCCAGGCAAAAAAAAAAAAACCTTCAGGCCCTTCAACTATTAATGCATGATCTTTAAGTTTTTTTTTTACCTTCCTCATAGCCTTCATTTTAATATTGCATAGCCCAGTGTCCTTTATTTGATTAGAGATATAAAGCTGGAAGAGACTTTGGAGGTTCTCTAACCCTACCTCCATTTTACAGATGAAAAATTGAGGCCCAGGGACCTCCCCTGGTCAAGGGGTCATGACTTAGCCAAGGTCACATAGGTATTAATTAAGTGGCAGGGCCAGCTTTCAAACTCAAGTTCTCTGGCTCTAAATTCACCACTCTGGTCAACCATGATGCCTTCTCTCTAGAAGGAGTTCAGGACTGAATGAGGTCCTCTAAATGTAGTGTGACCATGGCGGACCATAGTGGAACTCTCCCTTCCTTAGTACTAGATATTATACCTCTCAGTGAATCCTAAGATCATTTTAGCTTAGGTTTCTCTCCCTCCTCTCTCTCTTTCTCTCTGTTTTTCTCTCTCCCTATCTTTCTTTCTCCCATGTTTTCACTCTCAATCTTTTCCTGCCTTTCTCTCTTTCCTCTCTTTCTCTATCTCTCCCCTGCCCCTCTTCTCTTCCTCTCTTCTGTTCTTTCTCCACCCCCCTCACTCTCTTGGCTTGAGTCCACATACACACAAAAAAAAATCCTTCAGTACCTTGAGGGTGAGAGGAGGTGGAAGAAACAAGAATGAAGTTCTTTAAAAGATGACTTTGATTGTTGACTTAAGGTATGCCAGTTGCTTCAGTCTTGGGGGTTGTGGAGCTCTACAACCAGGGCTTAGGGAATGCAAGTTTAAAAATAGGAAGACCATTTCAGTATAGAATGGAATCCTATGATGCTGGGAGCAGCATGTAGGAGGTAGGCTTCATAGAGGAAATTATGTCAGCCTGGACTGTGTAACAGAGAAGTCAGTCTAAGACAGTAGGCTAGAGAAGCCAATTTTGCAATATGAGTAGATTAGTGCTGCCAGTCATTAGTTAGTCAACAAACATTTATTAAGCATTTACTATGTGCCAAGTTAAGTGTTGGAAATAGAAAGGCAAAAATATGCTCTCAACTCTCAGAGATCACATTTGAATGGGGGGGGGGGGCATACAATTGTACATATAAGACCTAATCAGTATAAACTGAAGGTAATCTTGGGAAGAAATATATGTTGTCGAGGAATTATAGCCTGGGTAGAGAAGAAAAGAATCTTTTTATTCTATTTAAGTAGATTTAATTATGCTCCTTGGATTTTTATGTGTCTCTCATGTTTCCTTAAAGCATGAAATTAAAATCCTTAATAACCTTAAAGAAAAATTGGATGAAGATTCTAAGAAAGGAAAAGGAAAGACCTGAGTCTTGGCTGATAGTTCAAAGTAGGTAGTGGGGGACCTAGACCAGGGAGATACACTGCTATTGGGTGTTCAAATCCTGAAGCTTAGAGGGGGAAGAAAAGAATGAACCTTTGGGGTATGTGTAGAAATGAGAAGACATAGGCAGCAATGGCAGATCTTTGTTATCCTGTAAATATTTTTTAAAAGCTAAATACAGGGCTGGACTTTTAAACTCTCCTTGTTAACATTTTACTTCTCTTTTATCTTAATATCTTAAAATCTTATTCAATTAATTCAATTATGCTGTACAGATGAATCTGGGTTCTCCAAGGCTATGCTAGAAGAGTGCAGGTTCTAGCAATCTGGAAAGACTGTGTATTGACCTGGCACTGGACTGTTACCTGAGGACCAATCGAGTTAAGTTCAGAGAGGTTTATCATAGCAGTGTTACCAGTGAGAGATTTTTTTTTTTTTGGACAAAGCAAGTAATGAAGATACATAGTGAATTGTGATTCGTGCTGTTGGAAGAGGCATCCAGACTGATAAAACTGTAGATCCTTGAACAGTATGAAAAATTATTAAACCAAGATTTCATGTTTTTTTGTTTCATCTTACCATTTCAGTTCAGGGGGACTTTTTTGTATGCAGACTTTATCATACAGGATATTAGTTTAACAACATCGGCTTTGTGTTATTCTTAAATAAGATAAGCTCACCTTTGGTCTTTAAGTCATTGATATAAATGTTAGAAAGAACAGAGATAAAGGACTAAACCCAGTAACCCTTCACTAGTGAGGTTTCTCCATGTTGCTAGCAACCAAATAATCAGTTCAGAAATGAAAACTGCTTTGTCACAGTCATGATCCATATCACAATTTTGTGATGCACATAAAATATATTTATTTTTATTTAACTCTTACACAATATTATTTGTCTTTTCATGTATTTATGCTTCATTTTACCATCAAGAGTATAACATCACTGATGGAAGGTTCTTGAAAGTAGAGACTGTCTTATTCATCTTTTTATCCCAAGCACTAAGGAAAACATCTTGCACATTCTAAGTGCTCACTTAATAGACATTGATTTTGATTCGTGGAAGGCTGAAGGGACTAGAAGAGTTAACAGAAGAAGAGGGTAAGGAGGCCCTACATATGATTTCTCTGGGTCCAGAACTGGCTGACAGAACTCTATAGTACCCATCAAATAAATTTTCATAATATACTAAATAATGCTCAAAAAAATCACATAGACAATTTAAAACCTTCCTATCATCTCGTACTAAATTATCTCCCAGACCAAGGGTGGGGAACTTGTGGCCTGGAGGCTGCAGGTTCAAGGGGCTTTGTTCTGTGAAGTTTGGATTCAGACAAAGGCCCGCACTTGAGGACCTAGAGGGCTATAGGTGGCCTCGAAGCCGCAGGTTTTCCACCCTTGTCCTGGACATTCCTGTCTGTAAGAACACATAAGTATTACAGAATCACAGGATTTGAGAGTTGGAAGGAACCTCACCAGCCATCTAATTCAATCCATATTAGGAAGGAATTTCCACTTCACCACAGCAGACAAGTGGTTATATAGCTTCTGTTTCAATACCTCAAGTATTTGACATCTCTCAGAGTAGCCCATTCCACTTTTGGTTAACTCTAATTGTTAGGAAATTTTTCTTGACATTTAGCCTAAATTTGCCTTCCTATAACTTTAACTTATTGCTCCTGATTCTTCCCCTGGGCCAAAGCAAACATCTAATTCATTTTCCAAATGTTTGAAGGCAGTTATATGGGTCCCCAACCCCCAAGTTTTCTTTTGTCTAGGCTAAATATGCCCAATTCCTTCAATCAGTCCTCATGACCTAGACACAAAGACCTTCATCAAAAAGTGAAGTTAATATTCATGCTTATTCATGCCTGCACTAGTCATTTTACACTGTTTGCCTCCGTTTCCTCATCTGTAAAATGAGCTTGAGAAAGAAATGGCAAACCACCCCAGTATCTTTGCCCTCAATGTTGTCATGACAAATCCTATACAACTGAAATAAATGAACAATAACGACGATAACAAATTCATTTACTTTATAACGTAATGAGGTACAGAGGAAAGTAGTGTTGGATTTCAAGTCAGAGAACTGAAGGGTCTAGGTGTAAGTCTCAGGTCTACGCATGTGGGTTTGGACAAGACACACAGGCTTTTTAGGTCTGTTTCCTCATTTGTAAAGTGAAGAGATCAGAGTAGAGGATCTCTAAAGGCCTTTACAACTCCAAATCCTATTATCCTGTGTCATTTGCCCTGAAGGAGTACATATTCCTAAATGTGCACTATTACTACCCAGTGACTTTTATTGCTAGTCTTTTCCAGTAAACAACCAGAATAGTATTATGACAGACCTGTTACCCAGTATATGAAAGCAAACATCTCCATTGAGAACTTTATTCAATTTGAAGCAAATCAGATGTTCTGACATATCAAGTTCTCAAAATACAAAATATAAATAGTTCATATTTTTAGAATTTTACTTAATGGAAGTATTTCTACAATTTTATAACTTAGGTCAGAAGCCAAAATCTCCCTTTTAGAAAGTGTGGGTTTCCACTCATTATATAACTCAGTATTGAAGGGCAAAATGTCAAGTAGGATAAGTATAACATCTCCAGCTAATTGAGAAAAGACTTTCTGAAATAGAAGTTTCTCTTTTCATGCATAGATGAGATAATAAACCAAATTTAGTTTAACAAAATATTACTAATTTTCAGTTCTTCAAGACCCTACTTGGATAAATGAAAATGATTTTAAGTTGGCACCTTAAGTTATCCTGTAATGGGTACTTAAAACTTTTCTCCAGGTAGTTAAACTATTCATTTCCCTTGCGATCTTTTTTTTTTTTACACTGATGTTTCATTTAGCATTGTTCTTTAACATGGGTAGTAAGCTTTAGTCAAAGATTTCCAAATTATTATGAAGTCTGAATAGGCGGTTTTGGAATTAATGAGATTTTATTGTATTAGATATGATTAAAACTCATTGGTGACTATTTAAAATTTTATTTTTCTTCAAACAACTTTTAAAAAAACACTGTTCTTGTTTCTACTTCTAAATATTTTGACCTTTTGGTGAAAATCTAATAAATTCCTGGCATTTTGGGAAAAAGAACAAAAGAAGAAATTTAAACTATGGGCAACTTTAGAAATTTAGAATATATGTAAGTTTCCTGGCAATGGATAGGATGAGAATCTGATCTGTCTCCTGAGATTTTACAGGTTTAAATCAATTAAAAAAAAATTCCAGGTTGATCAGGTTTTATAACTCTGTGTAAATTATGAGTTCATTCAGATAAAAGATTCATATTTATAGATATGAAATCCTATACTCACTTTTCATAACTATTAATCTCATTCCATGACTCCTAGGAGGCTCAGTACTACTTTACCACAACAACTGGTTAGAGAAAACTCTCAACTTTAGACTTCCTCACTGGGTCCATGCCCGAAAGTCCAAAAGGGAATAGTAGACACCAAATACAAAATGATTTTAGACTTCCTCTAAAGGCTTTTACAAACTGGGAAAACGAGGCATAACAGCAGGAGTTAAGGAAGTCATAGCAGCTTTAATACATTGGTTAATTTATCCTCCAAACTTCAATGTTGTTTGCTCTGTTGTGAGTCAGAGCCTTAGCTCAGCTAGAGTGAGTGAGCTCTGTGTTTTCTGTCACAAAACACTTTCTTTCGCTTGTCTGCATTTATTTAAATTTAAAAGTTTTTTTCATGAAATATCGGGAATTCTGGAGGTCTCTTCCTTGCCCCAAATAGGTAGAATTCATATGGAATCAGATTAAAAAAAACCAAAACAACTCAGTCCTTACTATTTAAAATTGGCATAGTTAATAAAATCATGTATTTTCTATTAAACAAAGTATGTGAGACTATGAAAACACTTTCATGATACTTGATAATTCAGCAAAATAATTTTTTTTGGTTGTCAGGCAAGTGTTGAGCGGATTTTCTTTTCTTAGTCAATCTGCCATTTAGAATGATCTTCCTCCTCCGTGGTAAAAGTTTGTGTTTTTCTCCGGTAGAAATTTGTAACATTTCAAATGGTCCAGGGCAATTAGATAACCCTGGAGAGGACATGAATTTTTTAAGCTCAAGGAAGCATTCATATATACTTATCATCCCTGACTCTGATCATAGTAAACAGATAGAAAGCAGTGATATTAATGTCATTTAACATCAGGCTCATCTATTGAATTTTCAACAGCCTCTGCACGTACTACTTAAAGTGATGTCCTTGCTGCTACTATAAGTAGAGGTGGACTGCTGGAACAAAGGATCCTCTGCAGAAATATTAGAAAGATTCCTCTGCTTTTCTTTTCTCTCTAATTATTTTTATTGATAATTTGTTTTTATAGCATTCCCCAACATAAATCTCCTCTTTCCTCTTCTCAGAGAACCATTCCTTAAAGCAAATAAGGGGATAATATGAATAGTGTTCATCAGAACTAAACAGCATATCAATGAATAGGTAGCGTACCACGCTAGGTAATGTACCAAACCCATGTTCCCCCTTCTTCAAATAATAGGAAGAAGCATTTTCTCATATTCCTTTCTAACTCCTATTTGCCTTAATTTCCTCATTTGCACAATGAGGACAATAACAGATAACCTCCTGGTGGGTATTGTTGTGATAACCAAATAAGATAATAGTTTCAAAGCACTTAGTATAATACCTGGCATGTAGTACATGCCATACAAATGTTAGCTATAATCATTAATAGTAATTATTAACAGCATTCCGTTTCCATTTATTTGTTATTGCTGGGGTTTTTTTTTCCCATTCCTTCTATATGTTGCTTTCCTGATTCTATGTACATCAATTTGCATTTGCATGTCTTCCCATGCTTTTCTGTATTAATCATATTGATTATTCATTACAACACAGTAATATTCCATTATATTCACACATTGATATTTCTTTAATCATTCCTCAATGAATATCACTATTTCTAGTTATTTGCTATTATAAAATTGGCTGCAATAAATATTTTTATGTATATGGGACATTTTTTTTTTTGTCACTGATCTCCCTGCAGTATAGACCTGGAAGAGGGATGTCTGGGTCAAAGGGAATGAACATTTTAGATACTTTTTTTTTGCATAAGTTTTAACATAATTCCAAATTCTTTTCCATAGTGATTGTACCAATGGAAAGCTCTACCAACAATGTTAATGTGCCTAACTAGCGTGTAACTTAGTGTACAGCAGTCTCTTCAATACTGACCATTTCCATTTTTTGTTGTGAGTCAAAACTTCAGAGTTGTGATTTGTATTTCTTGTATTATTTGCAATTTGGCTTTGTTTCATTTTTATTAGAGTTAGTGATAGTAAGATGATAATTTATAGACCTAGAAAAACTAATCATAGAAAGTACTTTTTTAAGGAATTATAATTTTTACTGTGACATATTTTAATGATCTATGGTTTTCCTCAAAGTAGACACTCCCTTTCAACAACACAGATTGCTGTAGGTTCATGTCTTCGAAGACAGTCTATTACTGAGGCCAAAACAAAGTTCATACACTGATAGCCAGTCATTTTTGATACTGAGTCTCAGAATACTCACATTGATGCTTGGGCAACCAAAAAGTCACTCATTGGCCCATAACCAAAGTCTTTCCAGCATGGTAGGAATCAAGAGTTTTTTTTTCCCCAGTGACTGCTCATGGTCATCTTCTCACCAGGAAAAGACAGCAGAGAAAGGGGTCTCATCTTTTTTTATGCTTCTTTAGCATAAAAAAAAAAGTCAAGTTTTCTATTCAGTTGGTCTTTTCATCAGGAATGCCTGAAAGTCCTCTATTTTATCGAACGTTTTTTCTTTCCTCTGAAGAATTATACTCAGTAGGTGATTCTTGATTGTAATCCTAGCTCTTTTGCCCTCCTGAATATCATATTCTAAGCCCGCCAATCCTTTAATGCCAAAGCTGCTTAATTTTGTGTTATCCTGATTGTGGCTCCACAACATTTCAATTGTGTCATTTTGGCTGTTTTTAATATTTTCTTCTTGATCTTGCAGGTCTGGAATTTGGAATATATAATATAGGAATATAATATAATATTCCTATGAGTTTTTATTTTGGGATCTCTTTCAGGAGATGATGAGTGGATTCTTTCAATTTCTATTTTAGCCTCTGGTTCTAGACTATCAGGGCAGTTTTTCTTGATAATTTCTTGAAAGATGATGTCTAGGTTATTTTTTTTTATCATGACATTCAGGTAATCTAATAATTCTTAAATTATTTCTCCTCAGTCTTTTGCAGGTCAGTTGTTTTTCCAATGAGATAGTTCATATTTTTCTTCTATTTGTTTCATTCTTTTGATTTTGTTTGATTGTTTCTTGATATCTCATAAAGTCATTAGCTTCCATTTGCCCAGTTCTAACTTTCAAGGAATTATTCTCTTCAGTGAGTTTTTGTACCTCCTTTTCCATTTAGCCAATTCTACATTTTAAGTTCTTCTCTTCAGCGAATTTTTGTATATCTTTTTCCATTTTCCAAGGCATTTTTCTCTTCAGTTGATTTTTGTGCCTTTTTTTTTTACCATTTTATGTATTCTATTATTTTCTCCAATTTTTTTTTGTGCTTCCTTTACCAAGCTGTTGACTTTTTTTTATGACTTTCTTGCATCACCCTAATTTTTCCACCACCTGTTTTACTTGATTTTTAAAATCCTTCTTGAGCCCTTCTATGGAGTGAGACACAGTCACATTTTTCTTTGAGGCTTTGGACAAAGAATTTTTTAACTTTGTTGCCTTCTTCTGAGTGTTTTGAGTTTACTTGTCACCATAGTAACCTTATATGATCAGAACTTTTTTCTGTTGTTTGATCATTTTCCAGACTATTTCTTGACTTTTACCTCTACGCTAAAGTGGGGCACTACTTCCCAAGAGAATGCATTGTCCTAAGCTTCAGTGTGTGTGTGTGTGTGTGTGTGTGTGTGTGTGTGTGTGTGTGTGTGTGTGTGTGTGTGTGTGTGTGTGTGTGTGCGCGCGCGCGCGCACACATGCACACAGTAGGAACCTGTAAGTTTTTGGCTTTTTCAAAGTGGTGTGATCTAGGAAGAGCTGTATTTACTACTCTCCTATACTGTACCTAAGTTTGGGAGCAACCACAAGCATTCTTTTCAACCCTAATAATGTGACCAGGGTCTCTGCTCCCTTGAGGTTGTAAGCTCTGCTGCGCTACTGTTCCTCCTTGCACTGGGACTAAAACCAGGAATGCGACTCAGATCCAAGTATAGTCAATGAAACCGTCTTAACCCTGTAAATCTCCTTCTGACAACAGATCTTCTGATCCCCTTACAGTCTATAAGTTGAGAGGTTTGGAAACTGCCACTGCTGTCACTGATTCAGTCTTTCTGAGACCTGCTCCTGGTTTGTTGGTGCTGGTCTGCATTGCAACAGCCTGTGCGGGACTGCACTACTCTCTCACCCTGGTGCCCCTTTCCTGCCGAACTTCTAAGCTTTTTTGTGCTGAGAAATTGTTTCACTCCATCTTTTTGTGGGTTTTGATGCTCTAGAATTTGTTTAGAGTCATTATTTAAAGGTCTGGGGAGAGCTCAGGTGAGTCTCTGCCTTTACCATCTAGGCTCCACCTCTGATTCCTCTGTTTTTATCTCCTGTATATTCCTCCTCTTCCTTCCTCCTCCTAGCCATGATGTCATCTTCTCTTCTAAAATGTCCAATGTGCTACAGAGAATGGGCTTCCAAAGTGGAATAGATTTCTGTATAGACAGGGTTCTAGTTTCCTTTCTTTTCTGGCGAATTTAACCCCGATCCTGATCAAGAGCCAAGTGGGAATGTGGCCATTTGGGATGTAGACCACTTACAGCCACTTTACTTGTTTTAAGGCTCACAGGTAAGTAAGGTTATAATATGGATTTCTTCCCTCTCTCCAGTCCTCCCACTTGTTTCCTTAAACCCTCAGGCCTTAGTAGTAGGGAAGGAATAGAAAAGGAGGTTCCACTTTTAAATTATTCTGAAAGCAATGAAGCCATTAATGATTGAGAAGAGAAATCACTGTAGGGAGGGGGACTTCCTTCCTCATTACCCCCAGCAACAACTACAGGTCAAATGCCATTGACAAATAGATATTCACTGGAGTCCAGGTTGTGGCAACAATTCCCAGACCAAAGTCTTGTTTTGAGCCTAGGCACACCTACCCATCCCCCTCTCATCAGATGAATTTCTATAGAGAAGAGGCCAGACAATAGTCAGTTCAGCCTAGCTGAAGTAGCAAGGTACCCTGAGAAAGATACAGGAGGTAGCATGTGTCAGACATGTCAAACCACCACTACCAATCACCCTGACCACCATCTCCCCTCTGACCCCAATGAAGACAACCCAGGAGCCTAAGGAAGAGCAATGTTTCCAGTCCAGTGCCCTCAATCATGTAACCCCTGTGGAGATGCAGCTGGCTCCTATAGGAGCTATAGTAACAATTACTGAAAACACAGAAAAGAAAGTTCCTGCCACAAAAGTTCTGGGCACTTTCAAATGGCTCGACATCAGAAACTGATATGATTTTGTCAGTGGAAGTGACATTACAGAAGAAGCACTGATAGCAGCTCTGCTGCCACACCCCAGGGACCATGGGATCTTTCCATTTGACTTGCAGCTGAAACCTTCCAGATGTGTTGTATTCCACCCCCCCCCCATTAATATTTAAGATTCTTGAGAGCAGAACTGTCTTAGTTTTCTATCTGTGTTTCCAGCCCTTAGCACAATACTTGAACACACTGAATGCTTAATAAATGTTTCATACATATGGTGATAAGATGGAACCCTATGCTTTAATACCAAAAACTTTTGTATGTTTTATAACCCAGTGGGAATGACTTAAATAAGTAACACTCAGAACAGGCATTATTAAGAGAACTCAAAACAGACTGGCCTAGAATTAGAAAGGGCTTCCAAACTCATTATCCCATGACAGTCTCTTTCTCATTGAGAGTGATAAACACTTGGAATACAGCTGAGGGATTAAAACAAGAGGGTGGGAGTTGGTATAGTTTATTCCCATACTATGTTTGCTCTGGGGGCAAGGAAGATTTTAACTAATCTTCCAGATTATGAATACAGAATCACTATACTCTCTGGGATTTGGTGTCAGAGCCAAGAAGACGTACTTTCTTTAAGAAACACTTGCTACCACAATACCTAAAAGTGAGGGAATCTGCCCTTCCCTAAACACATTTTTCATACGTACATTTTTCAGTTTCCTGCACACAGATAAACTAAATTTTGAAGCTTATAACTCATCTACAATAGTAGACAAAATTTCCCATTCATCTAGGAAATTATTATTTTAAGTTATTTTATTAAGTTACAGTATTACAAAAGAACACACTCATTTGCTGAATTTTGGTATCATGATTAATTGCAATTCACCTATAAATGTTTTAGAAATAAAACAATTTACCTAATAAGGTTTCTTAGATGCTTCAAAATGCACTTAACAAGTGGCAATTATCACAGAATTTTGAAAATCTGGTAACAGACCTAAGTTATATTGTATGTTATATCGCAAATGTTACATTGTAAAAAGTCAAAACAGTTATTTCTCAATTTCCCCCAAATTAGTATTTATAAATGCAAATATATGGTCCAACAATTGAAAAAACAGGCATCTTGTAAATGCCTCAAATGCAAAAAACCTCCAGTTTCTGAAATGGTTAGCTCTATGTTGCCACCAAACCACAAGATTTCTTTTTTTTTTTATTACTGGTGGTATATGTCCCAAAAGTAAGAAATCAAAAGAAATGCACACGCCACCACCATCCTAGCTGGACTGAGGAAACTGCAAAGTTCTGGAGACAAATCTTTTGAGGGGATCTTTAGGAAATGAACTGCTTTTGCAAGGGTTGGAAGGATAAGAAAACTCTGTGAGGAGCTAGGTTCAGTCTTTCCTGGCAGGTTCTAAGGTTCTCCCAAGTGAGCCAGAAGTCTTGGCCCCTGGATTGTGGTGGAGGGGTTAGATGCTGGGTGGGGTCCAGTCACCCTGGGTACGCATTTGCACAGGGCTTTCCCTGCCCCTCCTCGGAGCTTAGGGCTCTTTCTAAGTTGATGCGGGTTGTGGGAGATGTGCTGTTAGCGTTCTCCCGCTTGTGAACAGCAATCTAACCATCTGCGGCTTCCCATGGACAGTGTCTGTCCCTCCTCCATCCTCAAGTCCTCCGACATTTTTCAGACACAGGGAGGTAGGGAGAAGGAGAAAACGGCCAAGTCTCTGCACCCTGCCGCTGCCGCAGCAAATGAAGAGGGAGGGAGAGGAGGAAGGGTTGAGAGGAGGCAGCTATTAAATTATGATTACCGTCAATAATAAAAAGAATCACCATAATATACAGCGAGGATGCCTCCGAGACACCCACCCGGGCAGCGGCTATAGGTTTAGTGGGCGTTCCTCACCCCCGCCCCCCTTTGCAGCCGTTCTCTATGAAATTTATTCCATGCCATGTACATATGAACTCTCATTTCTCTGATTAAAGGGAAGAAACAAAAGAGAAAGAACCACCCAAACAACCTTCTATTTCACCACTGCAATAAGGCATCCGTTTGTACAAAAACACACCTTTTCCACGAAATCACTGTGGGTTTTTCTCCCCTTTAAGGTTAAGCTCAAGAAAACACAGACAAGCCATTTCTAATTCCACTCTCGTTTCTCTGAAGAAATAAAAATCAGGATGAAATTTCTCTCTTCCCTTCATCTCCTTCCACCCCCGACCCCCTTTGCCCCATTCCCTAGTGATAGCAACCTCGCCTGCTGCTGCTGCCGTCGGCTTATTCCTCACACAAGCAGCAGCAGCAGCAGCAGCAGCAGCATCGCTTCACAGAGCACCGGGGACACAACTGAGGGGTTCCCTGAAAAGCCAGGATACCCACCCCATCTCCGCATACCAGCTGGGAGGGGGACGGGCAGAGCCAGAAATGGCAGCGGCATTTTAAGATTCAACTTCCCAAGCCAGCGGCAGGCTCACCCTCCTGCCCTCCTTAAGCAGCAGGAGTAGCGGTGGGGGACCCCTGCACCAAGAAGGTTCCCCCGCCCCGCCGGTGTATTTGCAATTGTACTCTCCGCCCCCTCTTTTCTGCCCCCTTCTTTTTTAATACCATCCATCGGAATAAAGCAGACATTTTGATGCCATTTACTTAGCAACGTTCAGCTTTAAAGGAAATGTCTTACCCACCCGCCTGGAGGTGTGGGCACAGCACCGAAAGGTCCGGGGGAAAGGCTGGGCTGCTTGGTCCTCTAGCGGAGCAGGTTGGCTGCCATCCGCCCAACTTCAGCACCCAGCCGGCAGGGAGAGAGGGAGAGAGATAGACAGAGGGATGGAGGGGAGGGGGTGGGGGGGAGGGGGAGAAGGGGGAGAAGGCAAACAGCGCGCATGCGCCCAGCCAGAGCCGTCCCCGACCAAGCACAGCTGGAGTTGCCGCTTCTTAGCCCCGGAGCGCGGCGGCGCGTGAGTCACGGCCCCACCCCTCTCCCCGAGAGGGTTCCCCAGCCTGCTCGCTGGCGTTTGGGTGTGCGCCCACTGTGTGGAGGGTCCGGGATGGGAGGAACCCGGGGGCGAGATGGGGGCCAGGAGCCGAGCCCCGCCAAGGAAGCGCTCCGGGGAGCGCGGGGTCCTGACGGCGGGAGGGCATGGAGCGTGCCCCTGCTGTCAAGAGCTCAGGAGACTCCTGAGTTCAGAAGCGGCTCCAAGAAATTGACTCTGGCTTTTCCCCCAACCCCTCCTCCGCGCGTTAAAATAATGTCATTTTCTTTCAAGAACAAAGCCAAATAAACAAAACTCCTCAGCTGTGTCCCCATGGAAAGCTTTCCCTCTGGGAGGTTCAAGAAAAGGTGCAAAGTTCAGCAAGCGCCCAGGGTTGTTCAGCCATCAACACTTAACTTGGCTCTAAAAAAAACAAAACCAAACCTTTCTGCTTGATTCACTTACCCAGGAACTGTGACGGTCTTTCCCAATAATTGTTTCAGATTGCTGAATGCGTCTCCATTGTATTCTCTTGCACGTGTCCTGTCTCAGCCTACCGGTCCAGGGTGGCACGTAATGACTAGATAACTCTCACAGGACAACATTCTAGGGCAAAGCTTCTACCCTTTTAACAAAACAAAACAAAAAAGGCGCTGATGCCTGAGGCCTGGCCTTCCACCCTGGGGACAGGTAGGTAGTCCACCATGCCTGTCAAATGCTTCTTTGCAAATGGAGCCCAGCCTTCCTGAGATTTAATGGATATTTATCCATTTAATGCTCTTCCAATACTAGAGTGACTCTAGGATGATCTGATCAAAGTGTGAGGAGAGACTAACAGTAACAAGTGTCTTGTTCTCCACTTAAAATATCTGTGCAAAAGACAAATGAATTCCTCATTGGGATGATTAAAAGCTTCCTCATCTCCCTACTTTAACTAGCCTTAGTATCTTTGTTTCTTTATGTCTCTGTCCCTCCTCCTCTCATTTCTCTTCTTTTTTCCTCTTCACCCCCTTTCCTCCCCTCACTTTCCCTTCCCTTCCTTTCTCTTCTCTCCACTCTCTCACATATGTATATATGCACATTACATATGTTATATAACACACATATAACTGCATGTTGGTAATATGCACATACATTTTTATATTTTCATTATTACCAAGAAACATTATTTTTCTGTATGTGACACTGAAGAAGGTTCTGTGCTTGCGTATGAATATTTCTAGTTTTTGCACTTAGATCCTTGAGCCTGAAAATATCGAAATGGACCAAAATATAAAGTACATCAATATAATTGAAGAACAGACATGGAGACTGTTATTATTCTGTTACATCTCACTCCTTGTGATTCCATTTAAGGTGCTCTTGACCAAGATGCTGCATGGTTTGCCATTTCCTTCTCTAGCTCATTTTACAGCTGGGAAAACTGAGGCACACAGGATTAAGTAACTTGATCAGTCACACAGCTTTGCCCTTGGGTCTTCTGACTGCAAGCCAAGTGCTCTAACCACTGTGCAACCTAGCTGTCCCGTGGAAAGATAAGCCTTCACATTTACTTAAGACAATACTGACCTTGATGGTTACCTGTTTGGAAGTGACTAGAAAGACCACTGTTCAACAGAGACTTTCTCTGGGGGCAGGTGTGAAAATTGTTCTTGGATTTGGGTCTGTAACCCAAATTTGCAAGTGGCAGTTGAATTTGCAGGGCCTGTTGCTGTTGCTGTTGCTGTTGCTGTTGCTGAGTTTGCCTCTTAGGGTTACCGTTGGCTTGAAGTCTTTGTAGAAAAGAAGGGCCGCTCTTTTCCTGTGAGCTGCACCCTGAGTTGGCCTGTCTGCTGCTATGATTTCCCTGCTGCCCAAAGCTACACAATACTGTTTCTTCTGTCCTTCCTGTTTAAGGATTATCCTACTTCAGTTCTTCCTATAATGACTGAATGCAGGGGTATTGTTTAACTCTTCAGTCCCTAAGCAAAAATTTCAGAAAAGACACTGCCCTAAAATCATATTATCAATAAAGAAAGGCTCCCTTCTTTGCAACACTGGGACCAACTGAGGAATTATTTTTATCTGTGCCTCCTTTGGTAAGTTGTAATCAACCATAGTCTACCAGTCATTTGTGTTGTAATGGAATCATGCCGTTGATAATTACATTCTAGGGTGTCCTTGGTGATATTGCCCTTCACAATCTGTCTTAAATTATGTCCACCAGGTTTGTGCCCCCTTACTGCTTGTCATGCCCTCCATATTCCAAGCCAACTGGACCCACTAGCTATTCCCTTCCTGTACATTACATCCCATCTTCTGCCTCTTTGCCTTTGTTCAGGCTTTCGCTCATGTTTAGAAAGGTCTCCTTCACCTTTTCCTCTTGGAATCTCTAAGTCAACTTCAAGGCTTAGCTCAAAAGCCACCTCCTGCCTAAGGCCTTTTTCAGATCTCCTGCTTTTATTAGTGTTTACCCCTACTTCATAAATACAAACGTATGTGCACATACATATATATATGTATACACATACATACACACATAAAATTTTCTTGTCTGTATCAAAAAAATTGTAAGCTCTTTGAGTATCAGGATTTTTTTCCTTTGCATCCTCAGTGGCAAGCACAGTGCGTATCATAAACTAGATGTTTTGATACATGTTTTGCATTATTTAATCATTTATTCTTTAGCAGGGGGTTGGATGTACTTAAGGAGCTAGACTTTACATGTATTTTAGGCCTAAGTTTTACATATAGAAAGTTATATATCACTTCATCTTTGTTAAGTCATTTTTCAGTTATGTCCAACTCTTTATGACCCCATTTGAAGTTTTCTTGGCAAAAACACTGGAATGGTTTGCCATTTGCCTTTCTATCTCATTTTACAGATGAAGAACAGAGGCAAATAGGGTTAAATGACCTGCTTAGGGTCACGCAGCTAGAAAGTGTCTGAGGCCTGATTTGAACTTGGGAAGATGAGTCTTCCTGACTTCAGGCCCTGAGCTCTATTCACTTTGTGGCCCCCTAGCTTCCCTTTAAAGTCCTTCACTTTGACCTGGATCATAAAGGCCTGTTGTCTCCCAACACATTCTTTAGTATTATATTTCCTTTTCAATTGATGCATTGGTTGGGTGGGGTCCAGGAAGTAAGAGTGCATGACTGTATTCAGCTCTTTATCGAAAATGGAAATATCTGGCCCTGGGTAGGGTTTCCCTTGTGTACAGAAACTCATTCTTACCAGACAATAGGAATGTGTCAGTTCTGACCCACAGATCATTTGTGTATCATCTTCCATGAATGTTTTAAACACATAGTGAATGAGAATACCAGCAGCAATTCTTATGGCATTGCCCCTATGGCATGGCAGTGGCCAACTTTTTCTGCATGTCAGATGCTGAAAAAATATAGGCAGTGTAATTGAGCTCGATACAACATATTCACTGATTTTACAAGAACATTTACACCATTAATAGACCTCAGGGAGTTTACTACCATTCTCAGGCTGTGCTAGGATGGGAAATGATCACATTTACCAGAACAATTTCCCCTTGCTCATTATCCCCCTCCTTTTTTTTTTTTTGTTTGTTTGTTTTAGCAAGTATTTTATTTCTTATAAGTAGAAAGGGAAGAGAGAATTGAATGGGGTGGATTTGGAAGAACTTTCCCATTGCTCAAGATAAGAACCTGGTGTCCATTTGGTGGAAGCTTAGAGAAGCAATTGGAAGATGAAAAATGGTGAAGCAGGTTTTTTTTTCTTTTGCTTTCAGCAAGAAGGATTCATCATGCCTCTTCAGTTCTTTTATAACTCAAACAAATCTTAAGAGTACCCCTACAGAGGGAAATTATTCAGAGGGAAAAACTTAATGTATATTCTACCTTCAATTTAATTATCTTTTGAGGGGAAAAGTACATAAATACAATTCCTCATATAAAGATAGGAGGATAACTACTAATTTTGCATATAGAGGGTTCTTATAATAGACAATGAAAGAAAAGAATCCTGTTGAAATGTTTTTGTTTTCATTTTTCTTAAACCTTAAACATTCACTTTTAAAACTTATACTTGGGTATGATCTTTATAATTTTCAAAATAGCTTAGTATTTTTTAAAAAATGATCCTCACATTAGTCTTATGAGTTTAGGCAGGGTATGCATCATCACCTTCATTTTACAGATAAGGAAAATGAGATTTAGAAAGCCTTAGTAATTTTGTCAAGATTATCTAGTTAATAAGTGAGAAAAATGGGATTAGAATTCTAGTCTTCTGAACTCTGATTTCCCAGTCATAATACTTTCCAAGTTAAGACTTGCTAATAATATGCCTTCAAGCTATCTTTCCTCTTTTTACCTTTCTCATTATGACCACCCTAGTTAAGGAATCATTTACCTAGATTACTGTGGTATCCCCCTAATTATCTTTCTCAACTCCAATCTCTTCTTTCTCAACTCCAATCTCTTCTTTCTCTAATCTATCATAGAAACTAATGTTGGATTATCTTTCTAAAGCCTCATCCAATTACTACCAATCCTCTGCTGAAAAACTTTCAGTGACTTCTTATTACCTACTGATGTGAGGCCACAATCTTTGTCCGGCACATAAATCCTTCCGAGTATGTCTCTTGCTACTCTAAGACTTTTACTCTATAGTTCAGCCTAACTGGACTACCTCTTAGTTCTCTGTTCATAGAGTAATATTTTCTGCCTTGGAGCTCATCCCATTTGTCCAACCTGAAATACCCTCCCCCATATCTCATATATTGAAATCCTTCTTATCTTTTAAGGTCTATCTCAGATGTCACCTTCCTCAATGAATTTCTTGATGCTCACAAAGGAATATGATAAAAGGAGACTGTTGCTTAGAAGAAAGAGGTCTAGAGTTGTAGGGTAAATTTTCATGAGTTAGAATTCTGGCTCTGCCCCTTCTACCCAGTGAT
>CM053770.1:434595516-434617748 GCA_028658325.1 Potorous gilbertii
ATAAATTTATTTAAAATAAAAAAAAAGAAATCAGATAGGATGGACTTTAAATATCTAGTATATGTGGTCACCATACGTAAATATTAAATGTATCAAGTGATTAACTATGTTATTGATATTATCCGCAGAAATGAGTTGACTTAAAAAAACTTTGCATATTTGTTCTAAGTAGTTAACATTGTTCCATGATCATTTTTAAGATTAATTAGGAAAGTATATTCTTATTCCAGGTTTGTTGAATAACACTATATACTTGTCAAATAGAACATTTGATTTAAATATGTTTTTCATTGGGTGGGTGGGAGTCTTGTACCTATGGTAGTCAGAATACATGCTAAAAACAAAGTATTCTTGCAAAGGATTACAGGACTTGTATTCCAAAGGGTACTCTTTTTTTTCTTTTAAAAACTTGTGTGAACACTTAACATAGCTGAAACTTGTGAAGTACATATAAGGTATGATTTTTCCTTTAATGTTTTAGTTTATGATCTACCACTGGAACCAAGATAGCATGCCAGGTTTGAGAAGGATGGCTGAGTTCTTTTAAAAAACAACAAAATGTAACAAAACAACAACTACAGTAAAACTTTGCCAGCCTGGAACAACCATTTGGAAATTATTTAATCTCACTAAGAATAAATTTTGAAACATCAGGTTTCGTTCAAATGGTATTCCCAGAGGTGAACAGCCAAATTCTCACTAAGTATAACCTCATCAGGGATTGACAGTGTTTCTGAATCAGAAATTTTTCATAGAACATAAAACAGGGCTGAACCATGGCAATTTTTATTAATGTATGATTTTTGAGAAATTTGAAAAGTTTTCCGTGTACTATCTGTTTCTGGGAAAAGAAGTTGCTGTCTTTAACATTCAACTGCACAAACAGATTGAAATATTAAAAAGGTTCAAACAGCACACAGAAACCTTACAAGAGTGGTGAATCATTTCACCTAGCATTTCTTACAAGAAGCAGATTTGTAGACATTGCCCTATTTGACACCAATTTTGTCATTCTGGTGTTAAGCATAATAATTTTAAAAAGAAATTGTTTTGCCTTTCATAACGATATGCCAAAATTTATTTCAATGTTTCCCACACAATTATTGTTACCAAAAATAAAACATTTCTCATACTGAAGCCAAAGTAACAACAATACAACAAACAGGAGAGACAGCCACAGCCATGGCAGGGATAAGTTTTCCAGGAAAGAGGACAACTTGTCCACCAGAATGTCCGTCTTGTTTTCTATAACGGTTGGGAAGAAGCTTGGCTCTGTAAAAGGGCTGTCATGATGATGGGACCCTGGTATCCTTGAGCAAAGTGAGGAAGTGTGGTTACACTGGGTGGTGGAGGCTATTAGAAGACTGTATGACATAGTAAAGGTGGTTTCCTGATGACTGCAGGGAGAAAGTCTCCTGCTTCACTTTCAAGAATTTCAGTACCCTTGGATAAAGTTCCACTTGCTCAACACTAATTGCAATTCTTCATAAAATACGTTTAAACCCAGGTTACTGACAGCCAGGAAGGTTCAGAAGGATCCACTCATGATTGCATATATCCAATTTGGATAAACTTTGGCGGACCTCCCCACAACAATAGAATCCTTGGGGAAGACCAGGAGTTCTTAACCTGATGTTCACAGACCTTCAGTGGGTCCATGGATATATTTTAGGGGGTCTGAGAACTTGGATGGGGAAAATATTACATTTTATTTTCACCTCTAACTGAAATTTATCTTTTCCTTTACCTGTTAAAGAACATTATTCTGAGGAGGGATCTATAGGTTCCCCTAGATTACCAGAGGGGTTCATGACACAAAAAGATTAAGAACCCTTAGACTCAACTGTTAGAAAGTATTCAGAAGACCTCAATTTGTTATAAGGTCAGATTTTTGGAAGTACCAGACAGGAGAGGCAAGAAAAATATGTAAACAGATGAGTACCCATACCCAAAAGTGAGAGGAGAGAGGTACTGGAGCAGAGGAGTTGGTGAGAGTGAAATCTAGTCAGCTTTTTTCTTTTCCTTATCTTCTCAGAACATAACGCTGGAGAAATTTCTATCCAGTGTTTAAATCTTCATCTATTTCTTCTGCAACCATCTCCAGTTTAAATCCCACTGGGAACCTAAGGAAGAAACTATTACCAGGGAGCCTCTCAAAGTGTTCTGTATCATTTTTGAATGTTTATCTGTATAATATGGGTAAATTGGACCCTAGGGGTCTTTCCTTTGAATATCCCATATGTATCCCCTGCCTGGTTATAGCTGTCCTCATTGAACCTCAGGATAGGGGTGGAATTGGCTTCACCACATACATGATTTCTTACTGGCAGTGTATGTGAGGACAGATTTCCCAGTTGTCAGATGAACTGGAAGACCTGATGTCTCAGGGAGTGTACAATACCAAAATGTAACAAAACAACAACTACAGTAAAACTTTGCCAGCCTGGAACAACCATTTGGAAATTATTTAATCTCACTAAGAATAAATTATGGGCTCTTCGGTCCCTCTTCTTTGTCAGTGGTGAAGGATGTAATTCCCTTCCAGATACATTCAAGAGTTGGGAGGGGACAAGGGGTAATTAATTACCGTGTACTCCCTCTGGGCCACTCTATTCCTCTTTTGTGTTCCCTCTTTCTTGATGTTAAGTAAATACATACCTCATATCAATAACTGTCTCTCAGATTTCATTTTATTCTGTCCTTAGTAATGTAATTTGGTTTCTGATATCATTATTCAGGTGAAACTGCTCTTTCCAGAATTACCAATAGTATCTTAATTGTCAGATTTAATGACTTTTTCCTCAGTCATCCCTCTTGACTTCTCTGAAGACTTTAACTCTGTTAATTATCCTCATCTTCTTGATTCTTTCTTCTCTATGGGTTTTCAAGTCTACTCTCTCCTGGTAATCCTTCTAACGTTTGTTCTTTCTAAAACTCCTTTTTTTGGATCTTCATTCAGGTCATTCCTCTTTGTCTTGGCTGTCCCCCAATGCTCTGTCCTGGATGTCTCTTCTTCCTATACACTATTTCAATTGACAATCTCATCAGTTCCCATGGCTTCTACTTTGATCTCTATGTCAGTGATTCTCCAATCTATCTGTCCTGTCCTAACCTCTCTTCTGACATTTAGTATCACAACTACTTATTGGATATCTCAAACTTGATAATAAACATCTTAAGTTCAACGTGTCCAAAGCTGAACTCATTTTCTTTCCTGTCAAATCTTCTCCTCTTTATAACTTCTTTATGTTGAGGGTACAACTATCCTTTTAGTCATCTGGGCTTGCAATGTAGGTGTCATCTTTGACTCATCTCTCCCCTCCATATTATCAGTTGCTAAGTACTAACATCTCTTGAGTAAGCCCCCTTCTGTCCTCCAACACTGCTATCATCCTGGTACAGGCCCTCATGACATCATGTCTACCCTATTGCAGTAGCCTAATCATTGGTCTTCTTACCTCCAAGTCTCTCCCCATTCTAGTACATCCTCTGCTCCCCTGTCAAAGTTCAAGTGTCTTAAAGTGCAAGTCTGACCATATCAGCACTCCCCACCCCCATTTAGTCAAATGTAGTCACTCCCTATTGCCTCGAGGATCCAAACATAAAATTCTCTGATTGACTTATAAAACCATTCATAACTTGATTCCTTCTTATCTTTTCATTCTTCTTATATCTTATATCACCAGCCCCTCCCCCCATCATCCTTGGGCTCTGCAGTCCAGTTACACTGGTCTCCTTGCTATTCCTTGCCCGGGATACTGTCTCCTAACTTTCTGCATTTTCACTGACTTTCCCTCATGTCTGAAACTCTCCTTATCTCTGCCTCATAGCTTTTCTGGCTTTCTGCAAGTGTCAGCTAAAGACCCATCTTTTACAAGAAATCTTTATCAGTATTCCTTAAACTTAGTTCATTCACTCTGTTGATTATATATAATTTATCCTGTGAATATCTTGTTCATACATAGTTGTTTACATGTTATTTCTCTCATTAAAATGTGAGCTCCTTAGTAGGGACTGTCTTTTGCTTTTCTATGTATCCCTAATGCTTAGCACAGTGCCTGGCATATAGCAGACACTTAAAAATGCTAATTGATGGCCTTTCTTGTTCAGTTTGGTTGATTTATCACTTGGAAATTTTCTAGATGGGTTTATTTTCCTTCTCTCTCTTCCCCCACACACTTCTATCTTTCTAGAGGGAGATAATTCTTCCATATTCCTGACTCTTGAAAAAAGTTAATTTGCATGCCCTAAAGTGTTCCAATTCTAGGCTTAACTACTGAGGATGCCTTGTCACCTTTAGATTCAGAAAGTTTTCAAGTAGTGAAAGAGTTATTGGAGGTTACAAGAAGACTCCATAATATTCGTCTTGACAAAAGCCAATGGGATGAAAATATTCTGGATTGGGATTAAGGCAATCTGGGTCCATATCTCAGCTTTGCCATTGGGATGCCAAATGAATTCAAAATGGCAGTCTATGTGAGCTTTAACTCCCATAGCTTCTCTGGGTCTCATTATTCCCATCTGTGACAAGATGACATCTAAGGACCCTTCTAGTTCTATGATTCTAGGTTCTTTGTTTAGAGAGAGACATAGATGGATAGATAGATGGATACAGAGAGGGACAGAGAGAGAGAAAAAGGATTCTTGATGGATTTTATTAATTTTTATTCATATTTAATTTTAGTATTAGGATAGGGACTGGATTTGTGATCCCTTAGCAGAAAACTCTCTATATTAATGAAATCACAAATCTAACACCTTCTCTGAAACTTGTAGTCTTAGAGAGTTGCCTAGAACACTCAGACATTAGGAGACTTGCTCAATAGCACAGAGGTAGTATGTATCAAATGGAAGGTGGGAGTAGTATATGATTGTTGTTTGAAGAGAATTACTTAGATATACTCTTCATACAGAATTTTGGTTAAAGTATTTCCCCTATAGGTATGCAGTTTTTAATTCCTCAGATATCTGAAGAACTGGATGCTATATATGCCCTGTAACTAGTGAGTTCTATGACATTCCTTGATGCATGCTTTAGTCTCTAAATTGCTTTAGTCAAAATAGTTCTTTAATTGATCGATATAAGTAGAAACCCTTAGACTGGATCAGTCCATTTTTGGATATTTTTTTTTCAGTCAAAAGAAGAGTTTATGATATTGTCAATCAGCTACATAGTGAAAATATAACCCTTCCAACTCAGATGTCCACATTTCTAAGTGTGACTTCTAGTCACCATGAGCCAAATATGAACTTGCTGATGGCAGTCCTCCCAGATGGCATTGTTTTTCACATTGTTTTCCACTGGTGGAATCACAGTTGGGGTCTCTGACCTTCTGTTATGGCAGCAGGTGACAGACTTTAGCAAGAATTTGAGCAGATCAGCCCAACCTTTGTTTCCTTTCATGAATTCACATTAGAAATAAATCTTCTTCATTTGGCCTTAAGTCAGTTTTTCTTCATCAAAATGTACATTCAAGATATTCAAAGTATAGGTAGGGAAGATGACATTTATCATAAACCAAGCCAAAAAATAAAATTGGTTTCATGATCTGTTTACATGAAAAATAAACTTCTGCATTTGGAACTAAGATAACAGAAGTAAGTCATTCTGTCACAGAAGGGGTTAAGTATTAGGTTGGTTTCTGATGCTTTTTATATGGGATTATAGCATTTAGAGCTGGAAGAGACTTTAGAAGTCATTTAGAGTGCATTTGTGTTTCTGTTTGCATCTTTAAATAATGCCAGACTATTAAGAAATGGCTGACTTTATATTACAGATCTATTCCTTCTCTCCCTTAGGGTTAAAAAGCATTAAGGATTAGGAAACAAATTATTTATCTCTGTGGTTTTTGTGTTGTCTTTCATAAAAAGAATGTAAAGGAATTTATTGTGTAATTTGCCCAAAAATCAACGAAGAAAGGCTCATGAAAATTTTAAAAATTCAGAACATTTTGGGGTTTGTGCATGGGATCTGCATTTTGTATGGTTAATAAAATAATTCAATTATGACAAATGAAATGATCTTTTAAAATATGAATTGATCTCCTTTTTATTTAACTTAATTCTCTTGTCCTCTTTTCACTCACTCCCAGGAGAGACTCTACTGTTATAAAGATGATTCTCAAATGTCCCACTGAATGCCTGCTATTCAGTTGGATTCCTTCTTACACATACATCATGGTTATGGCTACTCTTTTCTGTTCAAGCAACCAAAGAAAGGTGTCAAGGCCCCTCAAGACATTCTTGGTATTCAATCCTGAACTTTGAAGGAAAGTAGAGATTTCAGAATGTGGGAGGGGGAAAAGGGGAGGATAAGGAAAGCATGTATTCCAGGAATGGGAAGGACAGAAAGGAAAATACTTGTGTTTGAAGGTCAGTAAAGGTCACATTGGCTTAACTATAGTGTACATGAAAGGAAATAATATGATTAGAAGGCTGGAGGCTGGAGCAAAAAACTCCTTCCAAACTCTCTTTATAGAAGGCTCACAATTTCCAACTTTTCCTTTCTCACCAGCTGCTCTGCTTTGTGTGACCACTCTCTGTAGGTTCCCTCCTCTCCTGCTTTTCAGCTTCCTTTTATGTATTGATTTCTCTCATTAGATTGTAAGCTCTGTGAAGGTCTGTCTTCATATTATTTATATCTGCAATGCTTAGCATAGTACCTGGCACATAGTAGGCACTTAATCAGTGTTTACTTTCTATTAACTAATAAGCCTGTAAAGGTTAGTTGAAGTCAAGTTGTGAAGGGTAGTAAATACCTGAGAAAAATGATTATTAATAACCAATGATTAGATCTAGAGTTTCCTCTTTTTTTCTCATCTCATTTCAAAGTTCAATCTCTTGAAGGATATTACTGATAATGAGATTGAATTAACTCTCTTCAATCTTGGTCACACCCTTCCCAACCTTAATTAATCCCACTGTTTTCCACTCAGGTTTTGGGTGGGGATAAATTCTGTGATTAAATTGCCCAAGGCTGGGGGTAATTTAGAAGTAAATGACATAATCAAAGTTCATTAGAATAGGTTCAGTCTCTCTTAGTAGTATTCATTCTCTCTCATTACTTGATAACCAATCAGAATTAATAGCCACCCTCTGGAACAGTCACCTTTTCCAAGCCAATTGTTCAGTTACCTGTGCTCAGGGGAAGAAAGGGCATCTAGAAATCTGAGGCCCAGTTTCAGTTTCATTTAGGCAAGCAGTACATATTTTTACTGCCATCTATGCACGTTAGCTCTGGTGGCCAGTGGGGTTGGGAGAGAGACTCCATCCACTATTTCAGTATAAGGCCAAGGGAGAGGTGGCCTGAGTGCAAAGCAATGCATTCCAAAGAAGAGAACTGAGAGAAGGAATTACTTTTTTTAAAGATTATTAAGCTGGTAGCTCTATATTGCCCAGTGGTCAATACTCTGGCAATGTTCTACCCACTCATCACAGTGACCAATAAAGGACTGTTGTGTTTTCCAAAACAAGTCTTATCATACTGAAACAAAATGCATTTCATTGGAAGTGTCCTAGGATGCAAGCTTCAGAACAGTCCATCAGGGGGGCTATACACACCATCCACCCACCTTCTAAATATTTTCTGTCTCCAACAAATCAAATTTGGCACATTTGGCCACATCCCCATTTCTGGAAAGTTTTCTGGGGCCCTGGGGATATTCAGGCATTGTCCTTTCAAGTGTCTCTTTATGTACCTTGAGCTAAAGAGTCTCAATATAGTTCATTTGGTGCAGTTTTTAATAATATCATAATTGTCATGAGATTCTCAGCACAATTCACAGTATATTCGGCACAATTCTTAGAAAATCCCACAATTAACATTCTTTTGTGGGGACCCTAACATATTAGAAGCAGTTGGTCTGCCTCAACTAAGAAGTTATAAAAATTCAACAAATAAACATTTTATAAAGTTCTCAGAGTTCTTAGAAGAGTCCATCCCAACTCCAAATTCTTGGGAAAGGAAAAAAAAAATAAAATTAGAACAAATACTAAGAACAGTTTTGCAAAAAAGAAAGGAAAACCAAAATGTCATTCCCATTTTAGTGAGAAAGTATAGTCCCAAAGGAGACCACAGAACATGTGGAACTTTTTTCAACAGTGATCAGAGATTTAAGGTTGTCTTACCTTCAGGCAAGACAAAGAAAGGCAACAAGCGTTTAAGAATTTGCAGTGTACCAGGAACTGTGCTAAGTTTTGAGGATACAAATACAAGTAGAAAAAGAGAGAGTCCCTACCATCAGAGATTACCTTCTACTGGAGGAAATCAACACAGAAAATAATGCTGAAAAGGGGGGAATAAGAAGGAGAAGCTTTCCCCAGGGACTCATGGTGCTGAAGTCCTGAAGTGCAAAACGTCAGTGGCACAGAAATCAGTGTTCTGGGTGAAAATTCCTACCATTCCCAAACGATCTTGGTCAATTCATGGGACAATAAATATGGACATAATCTCTCCAGGGTCTTCTGCAACACAAAGGACACTCCATTTTAATTTTTTTCCAACTCTGCAAAGTCTTAGGGCATTCCAAATGGAGGTCCAAATTTACCTGTTGGTAAATACAACGTATTTTAAAAAGAAGGCAAACAAATTCAAATGAGCCTAAAACATGTCTGAGGCTCCCAAAAAGGAGCTGATTAACATTAATCCATCAAATCCAGGATGAGGTCACATGTATAACTCATTAGGCAAGCAAGACCTGCTGAGCTGCCAAACACCATTTGACTTGGGCTAGTAGAGAGTTTCAGTCCTGTCTGTGACCCCGTGTGGGGTTTTCTTGGAGTAGTGTGCCATTTTCTTCTCCAGCTCATTTTACAGATGAGGAAACTGAGGTAAACATCTCTGGAGAATCTTCACTCCCCTGGTAGACTGTGTGTGTGTGTGTGTGTGTGTGTGTGTGTGTGTGTGTGTTTAGTCATTTTTCAGTCATGTCTGACTCTTTATGACCTTATTTGTAGTTTTCAGGGCAAAGATGCTAGAGTAATTTACCATTTCCTTCCCCAGCTTATTTTATAGATGAGAAAATGGAGGCAAACAGGTAAGTGACTTTCCTTGTGTAACACAGATAATGAAGTGTCTGTGGCCTGATTTTAATTCAGGAAGATGAGTCTTCCTGACTTTAGGTCCGATGCTCCAGCCTCTGTGAGTTAGCTCACTTCTACTGTGCTTCATAGGGGTAGCTTTTTCTCAGTTGTTTATTTTATTCCAGGGTATGACTTTCCTTTCAAATCCCACATGTCAATATAGTTGCTACCCCAACACCCTTGCTTAACCATTTCCAACATTTTTTTTAAACCTGCTTGCATCTTACGAAAATAATGAACTCTCATCTCTGTTAAATATTGGCTCCCAAACCTCCTGCCAGATTGCTCTGGCAGCTTCAACTTGGATTTACAAATCCACAATAAATTAAATCTGCTTACCTTTGAGTTTCCTCCCTTCTTTCCCAGTCTCTTACATTCATTCAAGTAAGCAGAATTGGCACAGATTTGGATAGCTATCTGGCTTTTAATACAGTGTCACACACAAAACAAGAAAAACCTAAAACAACATTGCTTAAAGAAATAACAAGAGATAAAGGGACTGGCAGCTATGCTCAGCTACAGGAGTGGGCTATGGGAGGAGAAAAAACAATATGGTTTCTTTCTTTTTTAACTCTCTCTGTATGGAAAAGACTGGAGAAGGCAGAGATCAATTTTAGGTAGGTACGTGCAGAAGGTGTCTCTATTCCCAGAGAAGCATAAGGGTAATCTCCAAGTCAACCACACCAATAAATAACCATTCCTGAATATCAAATGGCCATTGTCAGTATCTAGACTGCCCCTGGTTCCCAGGACCCTTTCTCAACGTGGACATAGGGAGCACAGTCTTTCAGTCCACAGCTCAAAACAGATTGAGAAAATTCTGGTTATGAACCCTGACTGGGGTGCTTTCTTGGCTGCAGTTACCACTATTCTCTCCCGCTCCAGTTCTTCAAAGTCAAGTATCTAGTCCTCTGTTCTGCCTTAGCAGAGCCGATGCCATCATTCTTTCCAAACCAATGGAAATCAGAATGGCACCAGATGGATGGTATCAGTGCTCTCCAGCTCTGAGCCTTACCCTTCTATCCTTTGGGATGAGAGCTGAATATACAAAAAAGATGCAAAATAATTTGAAAGGGGTAGTGAGGGTGGCGGAAAGGGCACTAGCAACTTGGAGGATTAAGATGAACTGAGTTTTGGTGTAAACTGTGATTCTCTAAGGCAGAGTTATAGAGGGAATACATTCCAAGCATGGGGAAAAGCAAATGCATGGAGATGGGCAATAGAATATCATATATAAGAAACAGCATCAGTTTGGTTAGAATATAGAGTATAGGACAGAGAACGATATATAATAAACCTGGAAAGTAAATTGGATTCAAATTTTGAAAGAACTTCAAAGCCAATATTGTTTGTATTTTATCCTAGATAAAAGAAAGAGCTATTGGAACTTCCTGAACAGTGAATTTATATACTCAGACTTGTGCTTTAGAAATTTGAAGTTTAGAGTTGTGTGGAAAATTAATTAAGGGTAGGAGAGACTAGAAGCAGAGAGACTAATGAGGAGGCTATAGCAATAGCCAGGCAAGAGGTAGTGAAGACCTGAATTAGGATGGTGTATGTGTTAAAGATCTTAACATTAACCATGATGATGTGGTTACTAATCTAAAGTCAGATATCCTGGAGGATAAAGACAAGTGGACCTTTGGAAGCATTGCTAGCAATAAAGCTAGTGGAGATGATAGAATTCTAGCTGAGCTATTTTAAACCCTAAAAGAGAATGTTGTTTCAAGTGCTGTACTCAAAACGCTAACAAATTTGGAAAACACAGCACTGGCCACTGGATAGGAAAAAAATCAGTTTACATCCTAGTCTAAAGAAGCACAATGCCAAGGAATGTGTAAATTACTGAACAATTGCACTCATTTCATATACCAGCAAGGTTATACTTAAGATTCTGAGTTAGACGTCAACAATATGTTGACTGAGAATTACCAGAATAACAAGCTGGTTTTTGAAGAGGCAGAGGAACTAGAGATCAAATTGTCAACATTCACTGGACTATGGAGAAAGCAAAGGAGTTCTAGAAAAATATCTACTTCTTCACTTTGACTGTGTGGATCACAACAAAATGTGGCAAGTCCTTTAAGAGATGGGAATACCTGATCATATTACTTCTTCTGAGGAACTTGTATGTGGGTCAAGAAATAACAGTTAGACTTAAACATGGGAAAACTTTGTGGTTTCAGACTGGAAAAGGAGACAACAAGACTGTATATTGTCAACTTATTTATTTATTTTTCCATTATTTATTTGTTTATTTATTTTAAGTTTTCAACATTCATTTCCAGAAAATTTTGAGTTCCAAATTTTCTCCCCATCTCTCCCTTCCCCCCACCCCAAAGCACCATGCATTCTAATTACCCCTTCCCTTGATCTACACTACCTTCTATCACAGTCCTTCCTTCCCTTATTCCCATCTTCTCTCTTGTCTTGAAGAGCAAGATAATTTCAACACCCCATTACCTGTGTTTCTTATTTCCCAGTTACACACAAAAACAATTCTCAACATTCATTCCTAAAACTGTGAGTTCTAACTTCTCTCCCTTCCTCCCTCCCCACCAATCCCCACTGAGAAGGCAAGCAATTCAATATAGGCTACATATGTGTAGTTCTGCTTAAGATTTTCATAATAGTCATGTTGTGAAAGACTGCCTATATTTCCCTCTATCCTATCCTGCCCACCCATTTATTCTATTCTCACTTTTGACCTTATCCCTCCCCAAAAATGTTTACTTCTAAATACTCTCCTCCTCTCACTTGCCCTCCCTTCTATCGTCCCCCCCACCCCACTTCTCCCCTTCTCCCCTGCTTTCCTATACTGTAAGATAGATTTTCATAACAAATTGAGTGTACATGCTGCTCCCTTCTTAAGTCAAATGTAATGAGAGTAAGCTTCACTTTTTTCCCTCTCACCTTCCCCTTTTCTGCTCCATTGAAAAAGCTTTTTCTTGCCTTTTTTATGAGAGATAATTTGTCCCATGCCATTTCTCCCTTTCTCCTTCCAATATATTCCTCTCTCACATCTTAATTTTATTTATTTACCTATCATCCCTTCCTATTCAACTCACCCTGTGCCCTCTGTGTGTGTGTGTGTGCATGTGTGTGTGTATAATTCCTCCAACTACTCAAATACTGAGAAAAGATTCAAGAGTTACAAATATTATCTTTCCATGTAGGAATGTAAACAGTTCAGTTTTAAGTCTCTTATGATTCAACTCTGGTCTTTTCATCAAGAATGCTTGAAAGTGCTCTATTTCATTGAATGACCATTTTTTTGCCTTGAAGTATTATACTCAGTTTTGCTGGGTAGGTGATTCTTGGTTTTAGTCCCACTTCCTTTGCCTTCTGGAATATCATATTCCAACTCCTTCAGTCCCTTAATGTGTAAGCTGTCAGATCCTGGGTTATCTTGACTGTATTTCCAGAATATTTGAATTGTTTCTTTCTGGCTGCTTGCAATATTTTCTCTTTGACCTGGGAACTCTGGAATTCAGCTACAATATTCCTAGGAGTTTTCCTTTTGAGATCTCTCTCAGGAGGTGATTGGAGGATTGTTGCAATATCTATTTTACCCTCTAGAATTCTAGAATATCAGGGCAGTTTTCCTTCGTAATTTCTTGAAAGATGATGTCTAGGCTTTTTTTGATCATGGCTTTCAGGTAGTCCCATAATTTTTAAATTGTTTCTTCTGGATCTATTTTCCAGGTCAGTTGATTTTCCAATGAGATATTTCACATTCTCTTCCATTTTTTCATTCTTTTGGTTTTGTTTTGTAATTTCTTGGTTTCTCATAAAGTCATTACCTTCCATCTGTTCCACTCTAATTTTTAAAGAACTATTTTCTTCAATGAGCTTTTTAACCTTCTTTTCCATTTAGCTAAATCTGATTTTAAAAGCATTCTTCTCCTCATTGACTTTTTGTGTCTCTGTTGCCATGTGAGTTAGTCCATTTTTAAAGGTGTTACTTTCTTTAGCATTTTTTTTGGGTCTTCTTTAGCATACTGTTGTCCTGCTTTTCATGACTTTCTTGTGTTGCTCCCATTTCTCTTCCCATTTTTCCTCTACCTCTCTTACTTGATTTTCAAAATCCTTTTTTAGCTCTTCCATGTCCTGAGCATTGCATATTTATTTTGAAGGTTTTGGATGCAGAAGACTTGACTTCCTCTGGGGTGGGGGGAAGGGAGAGATGGGGAGAAAATTTGAAACTCAAAATCTTGTGGAAATGAATGTTGAAAACTAAAAATGAATAAATAAATTTTTTAAAAAGAAAATATTTAGGAAAAAAAGGAAATGTATAATAAAACCTAAAAAAAAAAATGAAATCTGCCTATTCACTATTTCTTTCCAACAGTAGTATGCCATTGTATTCACATACAACCATGTGTTAGGGGAAGCTAGGTGGTGCAGTGGACAGAACACCAGTGCAGAAGTCAGGAGGACCTGAGTTCAAATCTCACCTCAGACACTTGACACTCACTAGCTGTGCAACCTTGAGCAAGTCACTTAACCCCAATTACCTCATCCTGGCTCATCTCCAGTCATCCTGATGAATATCTGGTCACTGGATTCAGATGGCTCTGGAGGAGAAGTAAGGTTGGTGACCTGCACAGCCCTCCCTCACTCAAAACAAAGTCAATTGCAAGTCATGTCATCATTTCTCTGATGGCATGCTCTTCTTTGGCAATGAAGGAGGAACACACACATCACTGCTTGTTAAGTCATTCCCCAATTGATGGATATCACCTCAATTTCCAGATCTTTGCCACCACAGAAAAAAGCTGCTATAAATATGTTTATACATGTGGGTCTTTCCCCTTTTTCTTATGATCTCTTTGGGATACAAACCTAGTAGTGGTATTGCTGGATTAAAGGGTATACACACTTTTATGGCCCTTTGGACATAGTTCCAAATTATTTTCAAAAATGGTTGGATCAGTTTACAACTCCATCAATAATATGTTAGTGTTCCAATTTTTATCATTTATATCCAATATTCATTATTTTTCTGTTTTGTCCCAATAAGCATTTATTAAGTAACTACTCTGTATTAGGCATGTGCTAGGACACTGGAGACACAAGGAATGAAACATATCTGCTTTTAAGGCACTTTCATTCTAATACTGTGGACGAGTCAACAAGAGTTGGCAACAAGTTCATTTGAGAGATGAGAAAGAAGGAAGAATTGAGGTTGATTCCTAGCTTGTAAACTTGGGTATCCAGCAGAGTAGTAATGCCCTCATCAGAAGTAACAAGTTAAAAAGTAGAGAAGAGTTTGAGGGAAAAGATAATGAATTTGGTTTGGGATATATTGAGTTCAATATCCTTAGGAGTTAGTGAAGTCACCATGTGAGATTTTAAGGGGAGAAGAGGTGGCTTAAGATAGAGCCCTGGAATGTATCTGTGCTTGGGGTTAGGTAAAGTATGATGAAGCCAGACTGATAGGAGGAGAAGTAAGAGAGAGCATTGCCATGAAAAGTCAGTGAGTAGAGTATCTGGGAGGAGGGAGTGGTCATCAGAGCAATCTGGTGGGAGATCATCCAGTCTGAATCTTAGCAAAGAAAAAACACTGTGGTTGATAGATCCCTTTTGAACGTAACTGTCTGCTTCATAACCATAGGTTACTTATCTAACCAGGCAGAAATCCAAGAGTTAACAGAGAAGGTCCCCAAGCTTATCAAAATAGATAATTACCACCTACTTCTGATCATTCCCTTGGGCAAAAGGGATACTGCCAGAAATAATATAGAATGCATTGCCCTGAAGTGTGAAGTTTTGGATAAGAAACTGAAATCATTGGGACTTAAGCAGTTTTTTATTTTTATTTTTATTTTTTTTTTATTTCTAGCTCCTGGAGGCACGGAGTAGGAGGGGAGGGAGGAGAGTAGGAGGAAAGGGATAAATAAGCTATATATATAGTTCCTATTATATTCTATGCACTGTACTGAATACTTTTTACAAATATTTTCTCATTTAAGAATCTTAACAGCATAGGTGTCATTATTTATTCCTCTTTTACAGTTGAGGAAACTAAGGGAAAGAGAGGTTAAGTGGCTTGGCCAGGGTCACACATCTAATATGCATCTGAGATTGGACAATAAGAATAAGTCTTCCTGACTCCAGGCTTAGTATTTCACTGAACCAATGCTGTTCTATACAGAATGCAGAAGAGAAACACTGATTTGGGAGCAGAACAGCTAGCTAAGAACATGGTATCTGAGAAGGAGATTTGGATTTATGGACCACAAGTTCAAATATAGAAATGACAGGTTCTCAACCAGGGTAGAGTTAATGAAGGTTACTAAGAATGTTTTTGTTTTTTTGGGGTTTTTTGCCTTGTGTCTCACAAATCTAGAGAGTTTTAAACTTGAAAAGAGTACAGAGGGGGAATAAACAACACCTACATATAGGCACCAAATAAGTATAGACAGTTCAGAGAGAAAAGACAAAGTAGGCAGAAGAACAAGATTTCAGGAGGCAAATAAAAGCAAAAATCCAATATTAAAACTGGCCTCAGATGTCCATACACAAATGCACAGTTTGGGCAGTGAGAAAGGTAAGCTAGAGGGCATAACCCAAGGACACAAATTTGATCTCATCATTGTTACAGAGACTTGGTGAGATGGGAACCATGTTTGGACGTGGCGCTGAAGAGAGGTAAACTTTAATCAAAGGAAGTAGAATGCATAAAATGGTAGCTGTCGGGGATAGGGGGATAGCATCATACATTAAGAAGTTTAGTGGTTATTCTAGTCTTACTCTTCCGGAGAAAGGCTGGCTATATTTCCACGTAAGTGTTCCAGGTGTACTTCTGAAAGTTAGTGCAGCTTTCTCAGGTGCTATCAGCCCAAAGCCCTCATCCTCATATATATTCTCCATACTATTAACTTCCAGTGATTAGCGCCTCAGCTTTATTTAGTCAATTCATATTGATTTATTATTAATTGGATAATAAATTAATATTTATTAATGTTATAAAAGGAAACTTCATAAATACGGCAAGAATGAAAGCGTGAACATCTTTCCTAACACAGGGTGTAAGGCTGGCACAATCTCTCCTACACCAACCACCTTAGTCTCTTAGGAGAGTGGGCTCTCCTAAGAGATTTAACACATTTTTCACACATCATTGATCCCCACCAAGTTCAAATCTAAACATAATAGCACTGCCAGATGAATTCCTATCTTACCTACTTCTGGGATAGATCCCCAAAGCTGTTCCTTAAGGACCTCAATGTTGGACTGGCTAGCCCCTAAATCTGGTGTGTATTCTATGACCTATGGCTCATTTGTCATGACTTTTCAAAATTCCTTCACCAAAAAGTAGCAAGGCATAATAGTGACAGAAGCAAGAGCAAGGCCAAGTGCTATTCATTCTATATTGCGTTCTGGTAAGAGAGGGCTAGAGTCCTCTTCCCCACCCTGTTGCTGTTGAATCATGTACCATACCATGAATGGAGTTTTCTTGGATACTGAAGTGGTTTGCCTTTCCTTCTCCAGTGGATTAAAGCAAACAGAGGTTAACTGACTTGTCCAGGGTCATATAACTAGTAAGTGTTGAAGGTGAAATTTGAACTCAGAGTCTTCCTGATTCCAGTCACAGTACTCTATCCACCTAGCTACCTCCTCTTATACACCCAGAGGCTCTCAATGATTCGACTCTTTTTATATTTCCTCAGCAAGCCTGTAAAGGATCTGGACAAAGAAACTAGTACCTTTTAGAATTCACTCTAGCTCTGATTTCAAAACCAAAGAGGCCTTCTTCAGCACATGGCTAGCAGACCAGAACCCAATAAAGACTGTCTCTCCAAAGCACTTCCATTATGTGCCTCTCCAGAAGAGGCCCCTGCCTTCTTTCACTTGGGGAATTGTTTCAACTGAAAATGTCTGTTCACCATCCTTCTGTTACAGAAGGTATAGAAGGAAATTGAGAAATCAGAAGGTTAGGAGAAGCATTTGGGTGATGCTCAAGGGAGCAAGCAGAAGCTAAACAACATATGGCCTGGACAGAAAAAGGAAATAGATAATTTTTTTTTTCAGGAAATAAATCACAAAGCTGAGTGAAGCGAGCAGAACCAGGAGAATATTATACATAGTAACAGCCACAGTATTCAAGGACTGTTTTTGATAGACTTAGCCCTTCACAGCAATGCAAAGACCTAAAACATTTCCAAAGGACTCATGATGCAAAATGCCATCCATCTCCAGAGAAAGAACTATGGAGTTGGAACGCATAGTGAAGGAGACTATTTTATCTTTTGTTATCTTTGGTTTTGTTTAATTTTACTCATGCTTTCTCCCATTCCTTTTAATTCTTCTATGCAATATGACTAATGTGAAAATGTGTTTAATAAGAATGTATGTGTAGAGCCCATATAAGATTGCATGATGTCTTGGGAAGAGAGGGGAAAGGAAGGAGGAGAAAATTTAAAACTTATGGAACTGATTGTTGAAAACTGAAAACAAATAAATTTAGAGGAAAAGAATTTAAAAAAATAAAAAGGAAATAAATCACAAGATTGTCACATAGGCACATTGTAGTAGCAGTGAAGACTTCAATTATCCAGCTATCTGTTGACATTCTTTCTCTACCCAAAGTGGAATACTTGATAATTTCGTGGTCTGATTTAATAATAATTTTATCCTTTAAAAGGTCAAGATATCAACAAGGGAGGATTGTTTTCTGGATTCTTTTCTCATCAATAATGAAAAACTGGTTGTCAGGGGTAGAAATGATAGAAACATTAATGTGATCAATCCTTCCTTGATAGAAAAGGAGAGGAAAGCTAAGGTAAACTCAAATATACATTATTTTAGGGAGAGTAGATTTCCGAGAACCTGGAGTAGTAATATTTTTTATTAGAAATAAAAATTCTAAGGGAAAACCAGCCCAGGATGTATAGGAAACTGTCAATAATAAAATTCTACAGACACAGAGGAGAAAATTACTATGAAGAAAAAAATAATGGGAGTTGTCAGAAGGGGCTGACCTGGATACATAGAGAATTCCACAACCAACTTAGATTTTACAAAGAAATACTTAGAAGATGGAAGTCAGGTAAAGTAATAGAGAGTGAATACAATGACTCAATGTGGTCCTGTAAGAATATAATGTCATAATTGCTAAAGCACAAAGTGAACTGGATTTGATAAATAAATCTAAAGGTTGAGAAAACATTTAAAAATTCTATACTAGGGACATGATTGAACTTTAGAAAAGGGATAAAATTGCTCCTTGGAGCAAATGGAATGATTATACCTAAGGAAAGAGAAAAAGCTATATTTTATTGAGCTTTTTTTCCTGCCAAAGGGAATAACTTTGGGACTAGAATGTACAAAATAAGAATGATTAATAGGTACTTGATTCTGAAAGTATATATGGCACTGCTTTAAGAACACTTATCTACCCTTGACAACTTCAAGACCACTGGTGTGAATGAACTGCAAAAATACTGAAGATATTGGCACGTGATTTCTGAGCAATTGTAAGTGACATCTGAAAAACCATGGGGAACTGAAGATACTTCAGGACTGGGCTATAGAAAATAGAGGCCCAATCTTCGAAAAAGGGAACAGAATGAAATCTGCAGCTGTAGGCCAGTGAATTTGAGGAAGGAAACAAGCATTTATTAAGTACTTGCTGTATGTCAGGCATGTTACAAAGCATTTTAATATTATCTTATTTGATTACATATGAGGAAAATGAAGCAAATAAAGGTTAAGTGACTTGCCTAGAGTCACACTGCTAATAAGCATCTGAGGTCACCTTTGATCTTAGGTTTTCCAGAGTTTACCACCTAACTATAAAAGAAATATATTTAATTAACTGAACCTACTGTTTCTTTGGTGTAGGAAACTTCTAGTTAGGAATCTATCTCTATCAATGCATGATGGCAACCAATTTGAAATTTAGAATATTAGAGAGTTGCCTGGAACCACTGACAGGTTAAGTGATTTGCAAGTGTTATAGAACTGGGATGCATCAGAGCAGACTACTTGTGGCTGCCAAAGCATTTCTAGTCATCTGTGAAAAATGTAGGGTTGTCACAAGGCACTCTCTTGTTTTTCACATGACAGGAGGCAACCAACCATTGTTAGCCCATCTCTGGTCTAACCTATCTGCTGGCCAAAGAAGTTTACAAGTTGTGCAGATCTGCATCAGAGGTGAGGACTCTAAACCAACTTCTTTTAAAAAGTTGGTTGGCTTCCAATCTACTGATTAATGGTAACTTCCATTAAAAAAATTATGATGTTCTCTTTATGCAAAATAATTTTAAAATATTACATGGAGGGCCATGCAAATACAACTGGTAAATTAGAAATTGTGTTTCCCTTGCTGCCAAAAATATTTTGGTAACACTTTTTTTTTTTTAAATAAAATACTGGTTTAAAAAAAATGAACTGAATTTCTTTGCTATCTGAGACACTATCTTAACATGTTCTTTTTATTTTCGATATTGTTATAATTTCCTGTTGTTTGGGGAATTCTATTCTCCCATCACTGCACACACAGGAGGCTAAGCAATATTTCTCCTGTATTTCAAAAGTAAAAGGTAACTACCAAACCAATTAAAATGTGTTTTTTTGATGGTCAATGATCTCTGGCTCCCATTCAGTTAAACATCTTGAATGAATTTTAAGTGCTGAATAGTCTTTTAAATTAGTTTCTTTAAAGAAATTACTTTTAAAACTAGATATCTTCATTAAAAAAGATTATTTAACTAATTTTTATATCTTTAAAAGGAGAGTATTCTTGGTTACTTAAATAGTACGTGGGGAGACTCAATTTCTATTTTTTTCCCCACTGGCCCACCTTCTGTTTTGTGTTATGTGATGGTGATTGAGCGTTACTGTTTGACTGGAGTATATACAGATGCACAAATCACACTTTAAAGTGAACACAATTCCAAATGCCTCCTGATCTATGTAACTATAGTTATGCTGAAATTAAAAACAAACTAATTAGAAATATCACTCAATTTATTAGATGCTGATATTGGTGGACATTATACTACTTAGTGCCAATTGTATTGATGCAGAAAGAATAGATAGCATTTTAATAAGAATAGTATAAGAAAAATTCTTTATGAAATACTTATACTGTCCTGTGATTACCAGTAACAATGTACTCCACTGTATGGTAGTAATACTGAACTTCATAGTACTGCCTGAAATATTCTATGCATCAAAATAATGGACCAAGAGAAACCTTGAATTATAAGGCTCATCAGCGCATTGACTCATCCTCATCCAGCAAGCAAAGGAAAGAGCCATGTGTAAAGCATCTTTATAAAAGGATGGTGGCTGGTCACATTGCAAGGATGATGGACACTAAATGCATTCCCTGGAGGACAAAAAGTCAGTGGGATGAGTCAGTGGTCAATCTATTTAAGCAGAGATGGAAACAGTGAATGTAGAAATGTCAGTTCTGGGATATATTGGATCTGTTATGCTGAGCGATGGTCGATCTGATGGTGAATGTGAAATAGAATCTGCTCCAACCAGTATCCCTAAGGCCTTAGTAGTTTCCATTAATCATACCTGCTGTCTTGTATCTTCAGTCTTTCCTTTTCTGCCGGCTCCTTCCCCTAAGCCTACAAATAGGCTTAAGTCTCCCTTCTTCTAGGAGAAAACAACCCCTAAACCATCTTTTGACCCTGCTGTACCCTTGGACTGTCATCTCTCTCTCTCTTCTTCCTTCATTGCTAAATTTCTTTTAGAGTAGTTTGTATTCTGCTTCCACTTCTTCTCCACCCATTTACTACTCCACATCATGCAGTCACTCCCATCCCCAATACCCTCTTAAAACTTCTTAACAAGGTCACTAATGGAATTTTAATTGCTAGATCCTATGGGTCTTTCTCAGCACTCATTTTCCTTGAACTTTCTGTAGCATTTGACACTGCAGAGAACTCTTTCCCTTAAAACACTTCCTTTCTTGCTTCCTGTGGCACTATCCTCTTAAGATTCCTGTGCTTCTAACTACTTCTTTTCTATTGCTGTATTACCCTCCTCCTGCCATATGTCCTAATGTTTTGTCCCCTCAAACAAACAACTTCCCTTTCCCCCATTTCTCTAATTGTTCTTTTTCTGTTGATGGCAAAATCATCTTGCCAAGCTTTTGATAAGTTTTGTGATTTATTTGCTTTTCTCTTAATTATTCACCTGAAATCAGTTTGCAAGTCTTGAGAATTCTACTTCCAAATTATATTTTGTATCCATTTCCTCTTTTCCTTTCTTACTGAAATCTTCCTATTTCAAGCCATAATCATCCTTTTTTTTTCTCATGAATCGGTCTGCCTCCTTCTAGTCTCTGTTAACTCCTCTATTCAGAAACCTTTAAAACCATAAGTTTGGCTGTACCTGACCCTCTCACCATGATTTTATGCTAGCTCCTCTCGTTCACTCTACATTCCACACAAATTAAACTATTCTCTCTGTGCCCCATGTTTGTCCTCCCCCTCTCCTATTTCTATGCCTTTGTTCATATTTTTGTTGTTAAGTCATTTTTCAGTTGAGCACTATTCTTTATGACCCCATTTGGAGTTTTCTTGGCAAAGATATTGGAGTGGTTTGCCATTTTCTTTTCCAGTTCTTTTTGCAGATGAGGAAGCTGAGGCAAACAGGGTTAAGTGACTCACCAAGGGTCACACTGCTAGTAAATGTCTGAGATGGGATTTGAACTCAGGAAAAAGAGTCTTTATGAATCCAGCCTAGCACTTTATCCACTGTGCCACCTAGCTGCCCTCTTGGTTAACATATTGAATCGCAGTTCCCTAGTCCCTTTCTTTGAGTACTAAAACAGACATCATTTCTTTCATGAAGTCCTTGATACTCTCCTTCCCACCATAACTGAGAGTGATTTCTCCCTAATCAAATATATAACTGTCAGTGCCATAAACAGCATTTTATCTAAGAAAGACAAACTAGATTAGGTCCAGCTCACAGTTTTATTTCTCTCAACCTGGCTTGATAAGCATTACAGTCCAGAACTAGTTCCGTATCCCACCCCCTCCCCTGCAAAGGGGACCAGTCCAGAACTGGCTCAATTTGGGGGTTGGGGATATAGAGTTATATGTCCTTTGAGGAGTACATGCCAATCAACACTGATTGATCAACACACTGGAAGGTGGGCTATATTAAAATGAGGGTTT
>CM053770.1:434618248-434636404 GCA_028658325.1 Potorous gilbertii
CCAGGATGATTGGGAAGCTTGGAAAAATTTCATTGCTACTGCCAGCATCCAGGTGGTAGGAGATGATCTCACAGTGACCACTCCCAAGTGAATTGAAAAGGCTGTGAATGAGAAGGCCTGCAATTGCCTCCTACTCAAAGTGAACCAGATTGGCTCCATGACTGAATCTCTCCAGGCATGCAAGCTGGCCCAATCCAATAGATGGGGAGTAATAGTTTCCCATCATTCTGGGAAGACTGAAGATACCTTCATTGCAGACCTGGTGGTTGGTCTCTGTACTGGGCAGATCAAGACTGGTGCCCCCTGCCGATCTGAGCATCTGGCCAAGTATAACCAGCTTCCAGCTTCTCAGAATTGGGGAAGAGCTGGGCAGCAAGGCTAAATTTGCTAGAAGGAACTTCAGAAACCCTCGGGCCAAGTAAGCTCTGTGGCTAGGAGGCCTAAGAGCTCACAAGTGCCAGTCACCTCTATAGAAATCTGCTCCTGTCCTAAGAATGGGCAGCACCAAATACTAGACCAGTCTTGGGGCAGGGGCCTCTGCTGCTTAACTTCCCTGTCCCTTCAACCTTTCTGTGATGTTCTCACTGCTTCGTTAGAACTGTCTTATACTGGAGACTACCTGATCATCAGGCTCTTTATCAGAACACCCTTTATCATCTTGTGACTGGGACAGATTGACCTGTTCTCACCCTGGTGCTGATGTGTGGAGCCATGTACTTGTGATGCAGCCCAATGAGCCCATAGGTCAAATCCTTAGTGGCTTCTATGTGCAGAATAAAAGTATTCATTAACCCACTGGAAAAATAATACTTATATTCAGTACTGTAATATGAGATAACCAAATATCACATAAAATAAAGTTTCTCACAGCTTTTAGATACACATAAAAATCAACTCTGTAAGCTCCTTTCTTTGACACTCTGAGAGGAACTATGGGTGATCCTTCTGTGTAGCTAGAGCTTCCTTCTTTCTAGTTTCACATATCAAAGACTGAGATGATTCTAACCCTCAGCAGTGTGTTCTCACATTTAGAATAATAACAGTCAAATAAACCTAAGTCAAAAAACAGTCTAAAGCATGGAGGGTTTCAACCTTGTGCCCACACACTGCCTCTTTGCAATACAATTCCATAGATAAGGAAAACATTACACATTTGTCATCACTAACCTCTCACTGAAGTTTGCAGTTTATTCAATCCTAAGTGCAGACAGCAAACTGAGAGGGGAGGTCTATAAGTTAGAGTCCATAAGTAACACCATACTGCCAAGAGAGTTCATCACACAAAAAGAGTTAAAAACCTCTTGTTTAAAACAGTGTGATTCTCTACCTTTTCTCTCCTGGATCTCTACCACTTTCACTGTAGAAATGGAAGGAGGATGAATAGGACTGAGAGCTATTTTGAGTTTATTTTATTGTTTCACGGACTGCCATGGACCAAAAAATTACCAAGGGGCCACCCTCTGTCCTGAGCTTTTCTGGACTTACCTAGACATCTTCAAAAAACAGACTCATACTGTTACTGGAGCTTATGCATCTAAAGTGTTTACAATGTGATTTGCTTATTCTCTGTGGGTATAGCCCCCAAGAACTCAGGATCATCTCCATGTCATGATGCTGAATCAGGACAGAATTGTGTAGAAGCAGCTACATTACTTGAAATAACATTTTAGTGTGTTAACTAAAGTCAATTCCGTAAGTGCAAAATAGGTACTATGATGGGTGATAGATTACAAAGGTGAGATAAAATGTAGTCCTTTCCCCCAAGGAGCTTAAAACCTAATATTCAAATAATATGAGTACACAGATGACTAAAGGGAGAATGGGATAAAGAAAAAATGATAAAAGATACTACAAGAATTTTTGTGTTTAACAGTCATTTATTCGCATAAATAAAAAACAAATGGTATAACTAAGAAAATTAATTTACATGTGATAAATTGATTTACATGTGAAAACAAAGGTTTTCAGTATTATTTTAATAAGGACTGGAGTCAGATTTTTATTTATTTTTATTTTCACTTAAATACAGTCAAGTCACTGTGGATACTATCCTTGCTTTTTTTTCCTCATATCACAGTTTTTACTCCTTAACTTCTTCCCAGCCCTCAATAGACCCTCTCTTCATAAATATACTTAGATAGATAGAGAGATAGATAGATAGACAGATATACATTTATGTATATATAATCAACCAAAAGAATACTGAAATCCAACAAAATACAACCCATTTTACTTCACTATTCTTCATCTCTACTCACAGGAAATTGTTTCATTAACAATTCTTAGGACTAAAATATTTCAGTACTATTTCCAGAATCAGACTGACTTTTTAGTGTTATTGTTTATATGACTATAGTTCTTGTGTATACTGTTTTCTTGGTTTTGCTTTCTTTATTTTCTATCACAAGCCCTCATTATCTCTTGCCTGAATTATCTCAAAAGCCTCCTGATTGGTCTCCCTGACTCAAGTTTCTTCCCATATCCATCTATCCTAAAAACTGATGCCAAATTAATTTTCCTTAAGTGCAAATCTGACCATGTGTATCCCTACTTCAAAAAATTCCAGGAATTTCCTATACTAATGCTTCTATTTAGCTTTTATACCTATACAACTTGACCCCAACCTACTTTTCCAGTGTTACTGGACATCTGTACCTTCTTCACTCTGTGATTTCACCAAACTAGCCTTTCTCTTAAATGATGCTCAATCTCCTATCTCCCTGCCTTTGTACTGGATGTCCTCCAATGCCTGAAATGTACTTTTTCATTACTTCTGCTTCATAGAATGTCTATCTGTAAGATGCAACTCATGCACCATCTTCTACCTGAAGCTTTTCCTGATTCCTTCTTAGTATTCTCCATCCCAAACTACTTGTATTTTAACCTCAAATCACTCAAGCTCTCCAAATCATTCTATCTCTCATTGATTGGCTAATAGTGGGTCTCAGGCCAAGGTCTACTTGGTCATTATTTGACCCCTGATTGGAACAGAATGAATGTAAATAGGAATTGTTTCTGTTTTGGCCAGAAACCCTGAGAGTCTTCTCCTTTCAGATTCTTTTTAAAGAGGCCAGTCTTGGCCTCTTATTAAGTATTAATCAGTAAATAGGTATTGGTTCAATCAAACTGAGATCTGTTAAAGACCTTAGCTTGAAAAGGCTAAGATTCCCCACTGCAACCTGGGTCATCTCCAGTTGGCCTGATCTGTATCTGGCCATGATCTGTATCTGGCCACGGCACCTATATGGCTCTGGAGGAGAAAGTGAGGCTGGTGACTTTGCACAGCCCACTGTCACTCAGAGCCAGTTCATTTGTATGTCATGGCATCACCTGCCTGCAGTCATGATCCTCTTTGAGAATAAAGGACAAACAGCAGCAAACCACCTTGTAGTTAACTAGTTTGTATACATTTTTATTTATTACCTTTGTTTTTATGCTACACATATTTTATATGTAATTTTTGTTTTCCCTCAGTAGAGTGTAATCTCATTGTGCGTAAAATTATTTTATGCTTTGCACTTGTATCTCCAGAACCTAGTACAATGACAGGCACAGAGTGGGTATATAACAAATACTTTATTGAGTGATTGATTATTTAGTGTTTCTTACAATATTGTGTAGGGAGAGAAACTGAAGCTGTGATTTCACTGGCAGAGGGAACTTCTGATGAGAAAACTCCCTCTACCAATGCTAGACTCAAGCTTCCCTGAAATTTTTAGTTTTAGAAAATTGCCTGGGGATTTGGAACTATGCCCAAAGACTTATAAAACTGTTCATGCCTTTTGATCCAGCAATACTGCCACTAGGTCTGTATCCCAAAAAGATCACAAAAATGGAAAAAAGGACCCACAAGTACAAAAATATTTATAGCAGCTTTTTGTGATGACAAAGAATTGGAAATGGGGTGTGTCTATCAATTGGAGAATGGCTGAACAAGTTGTGGTATTTGAATGTAATGGAATACTATTGTGCTGTAAGAAATGATGAGCAGGCAGATTTCAGAAAAAAAACCTGGAAAGACTTACATGAAATGATACTAAGTGAAGTTAACTGAACAAGGAGAACGTTGTACACAGTAACAATAACAATGTGTTATTACCAACTTTGAAAGACTCGGCTCTTCTAAGCAATACAGTGATCTAAAACAATTCCAAAAAACTCATGATGGAAAATGCTATGCACATGCAGAGAAAGAACCATGGAGTCTAAATGTAGATCGAAGCATACTATTTTCTTTTTTTCTGTCTCATGTCTTTTCCGTTTTTTTTCTTAATTCTTCTTTCACAACATGGCTACTGTGGAAATATGTTTGATATGATTGTACAGGCACAGCCTATATCAGATTGCTTCCAGTCATGGGGAGGGGGAGGAATCAGAGGGAGAGAGAAAAAAAATTGGAACCTTAAATCTTATAAAATGAATGCTGAAAACTAAAATAAATAGATAAATAGATGATAGACAGATAGATGATAGATAATTTCTAAAAAAAAGAAAAAGAAAGCTGATTGGGACACTAAGAGGTTAGGTGATTTGCCTGTGGTCACAGAGTTAGTATATATCAGAGTCAGTACTTGAATTCGGATTTTGCTGATTTCAAAGCCAGCCCTCTATCCAATCTCTATGAGGCAACTAGTTGGCCCTGTGGATAGAGTCTTAGATGGACTTAGAAGGAGTTCAGTTTGAATTCTGCCTCAGTTACTATTTACATGACCCAAGTGAGTTATTTAATCCCCTCTTGTCTCAGTTTTCCCATGTACAAAATGAGAACTTGAACTATAGTAACTTTAGTGGGAATGAAGACAAAACAATGCAAAAAATATGGAGGTTATACCATTAACAGGATCTGAAAACTTGATAGTGCGCAGAGGAACAAGTTTTTAGCTTGGGTCCAGAAAAAAAAAGATATCAACAGAAGTAAAGAAGTTAGATCTAGGATTTTTAATCTTTTTGTGTAATGAACCCTTGTGAAAGTCTGGTGAACCCTATTATCAAAATAAAGTTTTAAATGAATAAAATAAATTGTGTAAGACCAAAACTAACCAAGTGTACTGAAATCATAAGGACCCATAAGGACCACCTGAAATCTATCCAGACTGCTTCCAGGTCAAGAATCTTCAAGTTACAAGGAAATTCAGGTTTAATGAAAATATGGTGCAGTTTTGAACATGCTGAATTTGAGGTTGTAGTGGGGCATCCAAGTAGACATAGAGAAGATAGTTGGAAATATGATGCTAGAACTCTGAGAATCTTGGGAAGCAAAGACGTGGATTTAGAAGTCACTATCGTCAAAGAAATAATTTTAATAGATGTGAAGTGGATATGATGAACCAAGAAGAAAATATGTGTGTTCGTCCTTCATTGCCAAAGAAGACCATGCCATCAGAGATATAATGACATGACTTGCACTTGACTTTGTCTTGAGGGAGGGATGTGCAGGTCACCAGTCTCCTCCTCCAGAGCCATCTGGACCCAGTGACCAGATATTCATCAGGATGACTGGAGATGATCCAAGATGAGGCAATTGAGGTTCAGTGACTTGCCCAAGGTCACACAGCTAGTGAGTGCCAAGTGTCTGAGGTAAGATTTGAACTCAGGTCCTCCTGACTCCTGCACTGGTGCTCTATCCACTGCACCACCTAGCTGGCCAGAAGAAAATAAGAAATTTTACAGACCCCCATACTTATGGGACAGGAGGAAGATTAGGATTTAGCAAAGAGAAAGTGATGGAAGTCAAAAAAGAAGATGAGTAGTAACACAGAAACTAAGGGAGGAACAAAGGAACAAGATCTGCACAGGTTACCCTGATAAATACCAGTATATTCAAAATGTTTTCAGTAAGTTCACCCTCAGAACCATGGGAATCATTATTTGATAAAATCTGATAATTTGATAAAAACTACTGAGGAAAGTGGACAGCAACAAAGAAGAAATTAGATTTAGACCAACACCTCATACCAAAACAAACTCCAAATGGATATATAATATAGACCTAAAAGGTCACATCATAAACAAATTAAGAAACAAGGAAAAATGGCCTATCAGATCTATGGGTAGGAAAAAACATCATAAACAAACAAGGGATATAGAAGATCAGAGAAGATAAAATGAACACTTTGATTACAAAATTTTTTTTTAAATGCACAAATCTAATAAAGCTAAGAGTAAAAGGAGGACAAGTAACTGGGAGAAAATTATGCAGGACATTTCTCCAAAAAAGATCTTACCTCTAAGATTCATAAGGAACTAGTTAAAATTTGTAAGAATAGGCATATTTTCCCAACTGATAAATGGTCTAAGGATGTGAAGAGACAATTCTCAAAGTAAAAAACAAAAACTGGGTATTTATAGTCACATGAAAAAATGCTTCAAATCACTAATAATTAGAGAAATGCAAATTAAAGCAATTTTAATGTTCTTTCTCACAGTCATCATATTGTCAAAGACGATGAAAAAAAGAAAATGAGAAATGTTGGAGGGCCCATGGGAAAAACAAGGCATGCTGATGTATTCTTGGTGGACCTATAAATGGGTACAACCACTCTCGAAAGCAATTTGGAGCTATACATGAAATGTGATTAACAGCGTGTTCGTCCTTCATTGCCGAAGAAAACCATGCCATCAGGGAAATAATGACATGACTTGCACTTGACTTTGCTTTGAGTGAGGGAGGACTGTGCATGTCATCAGCCTCATTTCTCCTCCAGAGTCATCTGAATCCAGTGACCAGATATTCATCAGGATGACTGGAGATGGCCCAAGACGAGGCAATTGGGGTTAAGTGACTTGCCTAAGGTCACACAGCTAGTGAGTGTCAAGTGTGTAAGGTGAGATTTGAACTCAGGTCTTCCTGACCCCTGCACCGGTACTCTATCCACTGCACCACGTAGCTGCCCCTACTAACAGTACATGCTATTTAACTCAGCAATACCACTACCCCTGAAAGTTTATTTTCTGACAATTTTGAATCAGCCCGATGCCAGCTATATATGATTTCTCTCATTTGCCTCCAGCAGACCCCAACTGCTGATCTAGATTACCATCAACTCTCACAAGGACTCTATCTGAACCCAAAAGGGTCATGATTAGCTATTCCATTCACATTCTGAGTTCTCTAGGCAAAGCCTGAACCCATATACTTCAACTATGCCATGATATTTTTTCTCCACAGTCCTCCTCAGCACAATGGCAGCTCCTTTTAAATACCTTAATGTTCACTCCTCATTTTCCATAGCTAGCTCCTTTGGAACCACAGCTTCAATTATGGATTGTTCTTTAGGTCACTAAGTCTTGAGTCAGAACTCCAGGTTCCCCTCTGAAAAGGGAAAGTAGCCTACAAGCAACCGAATTTTGAGCACTGACTTCTGCAGTTTGAATGAGAAATCTCCATGTGAGTTCAAGAACTTTTAATATGAGGAGACTCCATCAGTTTTTGCAACTCATTCTAATTCCTTCATAGAAAGCCTCTAGGACTGAATGACTGAAAAATATTAGTCACTCAGTCCTGCTCCCAAATTGAGAAGCCAGTCCCAATTCTGTGATTCAGGATAATCCCTTAGGAATCTGCCCCACCCAGGATTGCATTCTAAGGCTTAAGAACACAGTTCTAAGGTGAAACTTGTTTATATGCTTTTCTAATCATCCATATATGTAAATATATTTGTAATATATATATATATATATATATATATATATTTGTGTATGCACATATGTACGAACTTTTGGACCAGAGATGGGAAACCTGTTGCCTGGAGTCCACATGCAGCCCTCTAGGTCCTCAAGTGTGACCCTTGACTGAATTCAAACTTCACAAAACAAATCCCCTTAATGAAAGGATTTGTTCTGTAAAACTTGAACGGTTCGTCAGTGATTCTCCTTCCCTCCCCCACTTCTAAATTTTTAGGAACAGAGGAGATTAAAGAGGATAGTTTCTCTGTGTGGGGAAGAAATACAGTGTATGTGAAGAATCAAAGACATCCAGTCTAGACATGTTCATTTCTGGAAGTTCATCATAATTTGGATCAGGTTTGAGCATTCTCCAATGCAAATCCCAAATGCTTTCTTATCCTTTAATTACATGGTTGTTGTTTTTTTTCTTTTTCAGTCTCACAGATACTGTTTGTTCCAAGGCCTTCTTTATAAACATGTATATATAATGAACAAGGTCACTAGAGGTTGCAAAGGAAAGTGTCATTGACTATGAAACATTAGGGAAATTATACATATATGAAAAGTGAAGCAGGGGAAATTATTTGAATCTACCCCTAGCTCTCTTGTCCCAATTTCTGAATACTTACATTAAAAAGTAGGTGTGTGGATGGAATCATCTAGATATTTGCTTGAACTGTCTATTTTGCAAGTGAAGTAATCATATGAATAATATCTCATTCTTAAAGGTCTTCAAGTCCAATCCCCTCATTTCACAGAAGAGGACTCAGATCCTGGGAGCTGAGGTAATTTGCCCAATGTCATACAAATGTTAATTACTAAATGGCAAAAATCAAACCCAAGCTCTTTAAGTTTCCCATACAGGTATAGCAGGACTACTTCTAGATAACAACTACCATTAGAGGAGCGCATTTAACAATATTCTTGCTCCATAGGAGACAAGCAAAGCTTATTATCGACTCTTAGGATTTGCTTCATAGCACAGTAGAAAATGCACTAGAATGAAAGCCAAAGGACCTATGTTTGAATCCTGCCTCTGTTATGTATTACTTATATGATATTAGGCAAGTCACTTAGCCTCCCTGAGACTCAGTTTTCTGATTTGTCAAATGAAAAGATTGAACTAGATAGGCTCTATTTTCCTTTCAGTTTCTAAATCTATGATCGTACAATCTACACATGTGAAATGATTGGGTTAAGCAAAGTTAGAACTAGTTGATCTAGTTCCCAATGGATTATAAAGTGCTTTATACAGGTGAGCAATCAGCATATTATCCTTGATTTGGCACAGGTGAGTTAGTAGTAAAGGGGAGTTAGGGTTGACCATAAGGCTTCACAAGTCGTCAGTTTTGCCACGCCAAAATAGATTTGTTTTTACTGAATATAGATATTGCCATGTTCTGAGAATACAGTTTTGAAAGTCACAACTACTTTTTTTATATTAAAATAACCATTTATATGAAATGGCTTCTCAATGTTCAGCAGAATATGGAAAGGGGAAGCCCATTTAATTCACTCTCTGTGAGGATTTTTGGTAAGTAATTATCGCATTGGGTAGTGATTCAATAAGTAACTATTGAATGAATGAAGAAATGAATGAAGCAAAGCACTTTCTTTCATTGTGAACAGTAGCTCTACTCTGAGCATCAGTAAGAGACCTAGTTACACATAATCTGACATTTTACTGGATGATTTTCACATTTCACTATGGACTTAGGGGATGTTTGATCCAAAAAACAATTCAGGATGTCAAAGGGGCTACTTCTAATGCCTTTGGGTTTTTGCCCAGTTTTAATTAAAGCAACATCTTTTTCAAGCCATTTCTTTCTGTCCCTTTGATGTAGTATTTGTTTGTTAAATACTTGCCCAATTTATTTTTTTCCTTTGGCTTTTTTTCTAAACTTGATTCTTGAAGGTAAAAGTTCTTTCAGGCATTAATCTACCTATTTATTTTTCATACCCTTTTAGAATCAAATCATAAACCAATGATTGGTCATGAAAACTGACCTGTAAACATTATTGAAAGGGGGGAAAGGGGAGAAGCCAGAAGCCACCATTCTGCTTTTCCTCAATCATTTGGGATCACCTCAAAAGACTTAGGAAATAAATAAATTCTACTCCCAAAAAACAGTTGGGGATCCTCTTTAATAAAATATTTCCTGAATGCTTGCTAAAAAAAATCCAAAAAAGTAATTTATTATAGCAATTTTCACTTGATTGCTGAGAATATCCACAATTCTATTAGTGTATCTACACAATAGTTTTAATGTAGAAACCAATTAAAATACCTTGTGATTCACATGCAAAAAAATGGTTGCTAAATGAATGATCAATTCATAATCCTGATCTGTATGTATATCCTACCTCCAGTGGCATTTTGGAGCTAGCTAGATCTTGGAGGAAAAGTGTTCACTGTAATGAACTACTTGCCTCCCTGCCCCTGAGCCCTCTAATCTTCTCAGCCAGAGCCACTTAACCAAGGCAGCGTGATGTAGTGGAAGGAGAATGCCATTTGAAATCACAGGATCTGGGTTCATAGCACCATAGATATGTAGTTGGAAAGCAACTTTATAATCATCTAATCAACCCCCTCATTTTATAGGTACAAAAACTGAGGCCTACAGGTTGTATCTCACCCAAGAACACATAAGTTTCAAATGTCTGAATCAGGATTTCAACACAGGTGCAAATTCAGGGCCCTTTCACATAACTTCATCATGATGTTCAAATCCCAAATTTTCTATTTACTATAATGTGTGACCTTTGGCAGGTCATTTATTCCTTTTTGCCTTCAATTTAGAAGACAATGGAGAGCAACTGAAGATGTTTTTTTAATTAAATTAATATATTTTCAGTTTTGCTTGGAAAAATTAAAATAAATGGGAGAAACTATGAGAAAAAAACAAAACAAAACACAACAAATAGAAAATAGTCTGCTTCATTCTGCACTCTGATTCCATAGTTCTTTCTCTGGATGTGGATGCCATTTTGGCTCAAGAATCCTTTAGAAATGCTTTAGGTCCTTGCATTGTTGTGAAGGGCTAAGTCTGTCAGAAATAATTCTCACACACTGTGGTTGTTACTGTGTATAATATTCTCCTGGTTCTGCTCATTTCCCTCAGCATGTGTTCACATAAATCCTTCCAGGTTTTTCCAAAGTCTGCCTGTTCATCATTTCTTATAGCATAATAGTATTCCATTACATTCACATACCACAACTTGTTCAGTCATTCCCCAATTGATGGGCATTCCCTCAATTTCCGGTTCTTGACCACCACAAAAAGAGTTGTTATAAATAATTTCATACATGTAGGACCTTTATCTCATTTTTATAATTTCTTTGGGATACAGCCCTAAAAGTAATATTGCTAGGTTAAAGGATATGTACATTTTTGTAGCCCTTTAGGTGTAGTTCTAAATTGCTCTTCAGAATGGTTAGATCAGCTCGCAGTTTTACCAACAATGAATTAGTGTTCCAACTCTCCCACATCTTTTCCAGCATTTATCACCTTCCTGTTTTTTCATGTTAGCAATCTGATAGGTGTGATGTGGTACCTCAGAGTGGTTTTGATTTATATCTCTCTAATCAATAGTGACTTAGAGCATTTTTACATAACTATATATAGCTTTAATTTTTTCCTCTGAGAACTGCCTACTCATATTCTTTGATCACTTATCAACTGGGGAATGACTTGTATTCTTGTAAATGTGACTCAGTCCTCTATGTATTTTAGAAATGAGACCTTTATCATAGACACTAGTTGTAAAAATTCTTTCCCAGTTTTCTGCTTTCCTTTTAATCTTGGTTGCATTAGCTTTGTTTGTGCAAAAACTTTTCAGTTTAATGTAATCAAAATTATCCACCTTGCACTTCCTAATGTTCTCTATCTCTAATCTGGTTATAAATTTTTCCACTTGGGGAGCTACTGAAGATTGTTAAGCAAGGGTGTATTACAACAAGAGCTTTATACTAAAAAATCATTACATTAAATGGAGAAGAGAGGCAGGGATGAAGAAAGGTTGAGAAGTGATAGTAAAAGTGTCATGGTCATGAAATAAATAGTCATAGTCTTTGAACCAAGGTTGTGATGGAATGAATTAATTTCAATTCCACATCCTACATTCATTTAAATGCCTGGCATTTACAAGGCTCTGTGTTCAGGGCTGAGGATATAAAGCAGAAAAATCATCATGCCTATCTTCGATGAGTATAAGGGAGGAAAGGGTATGAACCATGTACACAAACAATAAATAGTTCTAATTATAAAATTATTAATAGCAAAGCAGAGATTAGAGTGCTCTTGAAATCACTTTTACCTAAGAGGATCAGAAAATGCTTTATGGTGATGTTGGCACATGTATGGGAACATGACAGGGAAAAAAGATATTCACGTATGGCATGGAGGATCCTTTTTCAGACACTGAAATTGCTATAAACAAAGGTAAGATCAGAAAATAAAATAATTCAAATTATCTAGAGTGTAAAATGCATGAAAATAAGAGTTTGGAGACTTGAGTGTCAATTCAAGGAGTTTTTGTTTCCATTGATGATGAAGTGTCATTAACAATTTTTGAACACAGTAGTGATGTGATTTAGCTTGGACATTAGAAAGACTACTTTGGCATTGATGTTAATGATGAGCTCTGGAGGGGAAAAATTGGAGGCAAAGTACAATAGTACAATTAATAGTACAGTTAAGAGATATAAAATGGTGTGGTATTGGTAAAAGTGAAAAAGAATGGAGTATATGAATATGAAAGATGATGCAGAGGGAGAATCAATGGGGCTTAGGATAGGATTTTGGAAATAAAAAAAGTCAGGAATTATTTCACAAATCTGATGCCAAAAGAAATGAGGCAATTAAGTGGAGGGACCATTTTAAAAGGGAAGATTTTGAAGTGAAGTGGCCTGGTGAAGCTTGAGATGTCTACAGGAACATCCAGATGAAAATACCTAGCAGGCAATTGTTTATGTAAGACAGGAACCCCAAATTTAATGGGAAGTTAAATGGGAAAAAATGGGAGTAAAAATCCTCAGTCTAACAATCATGAGAAGAACCAGAAAAAAACAATATCATGGAAGCCAAAGAAGGAGAGAGTATCAAGGAGAAAGCAGTTATTATGTGCTATAAATGAATCAAGAAGGATGAGTACTGAAAAGAGGTGAGTAGATTCACCTTGGAGATAGCATTTTCTACTTCTCAGGACCTCTATCTTCCTTCATGATTTACCTTAGGTGCTATCTGCTACAGGAAACCTTTGCTGGTCCTTCAACTGTTAGTACACTCATGCCCCCTCAAATTATCTCAGATTTAGTTGTTTGTGTACATGTGATATTTCTTCCTTCCTTCCTCCCTTCCCCCCAGCCCCCTAGAACAGAGGCTATTTCATTTTTGTCTTTATATTCCTAGCACCTACCATAGTACCTTGTACATAATGGGTACTGAATAAATGCTGAGTTGAATGAAAGCCCAATCATAAGATGAGTCACTTTCTAGAACCTAGGCACATGAAGGGAAAAGAGAAATGAAACTATAGGTAATGGAGTTGGTGAGATTGAAAGAATATTTCTTTAGGATAAAAGAGACATAAGCATATTTGTTGGCAGATAGGAAAAAGAAGGGAACTAAAATTGAAAATGCAGAAAGAGAGGAGACTTATTGTGGGAGATCCTGGAAGGCATAGACTGAAGGGCACTGATAGAAGACAATTTTGACAAGAGTTAGGAATGGCTCTTCCTTTGAGAAGTAATATGGAATGAAATGAACATTGAAGACATATTTGAAGGTATATTTTGAGGAGAGTAGAAATTCCCTTCAAATGGAAAAAACATGGCCTGGGAATCAGGAAAACCTGAATTCAAATCTGGCCTCACCTACCTACTAACTGTATGATTCTGGGCAAGTCATTTAACCCTGTTTGCCTCACTTTCCTCATCTGTAAAATGAGTTAGAGAAAGAAATGGAAAACTACTCCAATATCTTTGCCAATAAAACCCCAAATGGGGTCACGAGGAGTTGGGCACAACTGAAAGAAACTGGAAAGCAACATAAATATGGATACTAAAGTCACTAGGGAGACATGGCATAATGGTATATTTCTGATGAGGTGCTTGGATACATGTGCTTGGGCCCCAATTCTAACATTACAGTTCTCTTTAGAAATCACATTTCTCCCTAGTTTCTCCCCAGCCCAAGGACACATCCTACCCTAGCAATAACAGTTATCTCCCTTCCTGCTATAGTAACCAGCTGCACCTATAGAACTCATTAGTCTGAACCAGCTGTGTCCCAGCGTAAAGGGATGAGCATTGGGTCATAACAACATTTACTACTCACTGATCAATCATCTGTATCCTAGACTTAGACATGTATACTCCCTTACATTTATCTTGTCTTGTTAGACATTGATGAGAGCAACCTGGTATTTCAGAGCCAGCCTGGACCATTGGTTGACTTAATGACATTTCAGGTCTAAAATCACACCTCTAGGTAGCCCCTCCCTTGTGCTATTAACCGATGAATTTGGGGTAAAATACCTGCGCAGTAGATACCAAAAGTGCATGTTCCTTTAGGAACTAACGACTCCCTAATCCTACCCCCAAACACCTAGTTAGTATCTTTTTTACTATGGAATATCCTATATAAACTTTACCTATACCCCTCTAAGGTTGCAGGTTCCCTAAGAACTTTTGAACTCTGAAAAGCATAATAAATCTTTGCCTTGACCTCAACAATGCTTGAGTCTATGAATTCTTCTCCAGGCAACCTGACCCTGGTACTCCAGTCTTTGTGGGGATCTCACACCACCTTTCAGCCCTCATCATTTCCACTATCTACCTCAGAAGATTTTTGTAAGAAAATCCCTTTGTAACTTTAAGGTACTATGTGAAAATAAGCTTACAGTAAGAGGTGGGATAGAGAGGAAGATTCTAAGACAGCTGCCAGAGTCAGCTTCCTCAATGGAGAAGGAAAGAAATAACCTTGGAGATTATAAGATCATAGTAATAAGGATGATTGACAGTAGAATAACTTGAATACATAATATTCAAAAGTGGTTCATGTATTAAATGATCTTAGAAGAATAATGGTCTAGAAGCCACAGGAAGCAAAGGATATGCCAACACCTCCTTGTGGTCTTGCCAGGCATTTCTATTAAAGAGAATTACTAGAAACATAATATCATCAGTGAAAAGCCAGGTTTCAATTAATATAATAAGAAAAAGGAATGCAAGAAGAAAAAAACATCTAGGATAGAGGGGAGTTTAATTACAACAAAATAGGTGTTCCAAATCATGGCAAGAGTTCATTCCTTGAGTACTAAATCTTGATTTTGTTTCTGTATTTGGACATTGGATATTTGGACATTTGATAGTTGGACATTTGATAGTCTCTACAAGACTACCTGGCCTCCCACTCATGAACTTATCTGGCCTGGTCTATCCTACTGAATCCCATCCCCATTTCTGATCCTTAGTACCATAAAGGAACTAGGGATAGGAAAAGTACCAGGTTCCCTGAAGTTCAACACGCAAAAGTGATGCTACAAAGGGCTTTCTTTAATATTATTTTTGCAATGACATATGTTTTAATATCAAAAATTGTCTAAAAATTGCAGGCGTTTGTTTTACAATTAAGTTTATATGAGTAGAGGCTCAAAGCATCTTGTGGATAAATGAAATAATTTTTCAGAATCTGCCTAAGAGATTACAAATACTTCATCCCAACCCTGTCTTTGAAAAATTCTTCATAGATCATTTTGAGAATTTTAATTTCTCACTGCTGATTCTTATAAATGTCTTCCCAAAATATCTTCAAATTTCTTGAAAATTATTTATTTTTTCCAATAAACAAACAAACTATTGGGGCACAACCATCTTATGACAGCATGGTAGAGACCATAGTGCAGTGGAAAGATTAGTACTTTTGGAATCAATGATCTGGGTTTCAAATTCTACCTCTGAAACTTATTACTTGTATTGAGAAGGAGGTTGGGAGGATAGGGGGGCGGTGGTAATTGGCTCTGGGACCCTCCTAGAACTGAATCTTCCTACAAGATCTGACCTCTGCCTGAGGCCATAAACCTTTCATTATGCTTTTGTCCAACTCTGGCTGCTTCCCATCCTTGATTCTATAAAGTACCCTTCCCACACTAGCCTTCCCTTGTCTATTGCACCCCCATTGCCTCCAGTTGTTTCTCACTCTTAATCACATCACAATCCCTTTCTCTTGGTTCTGACCTCTAGTCACCCAATCCCATCAAGATCCTCCTTAGACTCCTCCCATCAATCCAGACTACTAGACCACCCCCAGATCCCTCCCACAGTCTTTCTGTATCTAAGTTCCATCTTGCCTCCATGAAAGCATTCAGATTCTATCTAGCTCAGATTCTATCTGGCATGCTTGTCAATTTCAAGTGTCACAAATGGTGAGGCTTCTTAAGAGTGAACCCAATACGGCAAATCTTAAACTTTATTTTACTTTGACTGAAAGAAGGGTTGGATCAAATTCATTTGGGCAGGACTCAACGAGTCAATATTTTGGGGTCCCAGGAACCTCAAATTTCAACATTATGGTTCCCTGACCTCCACAGTATGACCTTGAACAAATCACCTACCTTCCTTGTACTTGGATTTGCTCTCTGTAAAGTAAGAAGATTGGAAAAAAGGACTTCGGAGATCCCTTCCCACAACTGATCTTTTATGAATCGAAAATCTGTTCTTCCAGGAAATTTCCACTGACTCACAGAACAGATAGGACAGAAAGGTTTCAATTATATCAGATTAGGATCTAGCCTTTTATACTTGATGACTACTACTTAATATGTAAGTGGCTACATGCATATTTCAGAATAAATGTAGCAACTTCCTTTTCTTTATAAGTTACAAAATGAAAGACTATCCTAATAAATGTATACCTGCCACTCACCCCCAAAAAAACCACTTTTTCCCATAATGGCTGACTAATTTTATTGTACTCTTAATTGTTATGAACCATGGATTACCATGACTTAGCTAGAGGAACCTCAAGTCCACCATAGCTTGTTTAAGGTGTCCCTGGGTTGTACCAACCTCTATTCTTAAACAAATGAAAGCTCCAGGTCCAGTCACCAGAAGGTTATTTGATAGGATCTTGGTCAAATTACTTTTCTCTGTGAGCATCAGTTTCTTTATCTGCAAAATGAGGAAGTTGAACTAAATGACCTTGAAGGTCCTTTATAGCTCTAAATCTTTAAACTTAAGTATCCACAGGGTAAAACAGGTAGGCTAGAGACAAAATTTCAATGTTGAACTGAACCTCAAGAGAAGTAAAGATTCCATTAGGTATAACTAGGTATTTCTAATAAACATTTATTAAGAGCCTACTAAGTGCCAGGCACAATGCTAAGCAATTCAATTAATAGAAAGACAGACAGTCTCTGCCCTCAAGGTATTTACAATCCAAGGGTGGAGGAATTTGTTGTTCTTGAGGGCGGTGTAGATGGCACAGCTATAGCACTGGAATGAGGAAGACTCATCTTCAATAGTTCAAATTGGCCTCAGACATTTACTAGCTATATGACCCTGGGCAAGTCACTTAACACTGTTTGCCTCAGTTTCCTCATCTATAAAATGAACTGGAGAAGAAAATAGCAAATCACTTCAGTATCCTGGCCAAGAAAATCCCAAAATAGCCATCAGGAAGCTTTGGACACAAATGAAAAGTCTGAGGTAATTGAAATGGAACAACAATGTTATGTACTGGACAAGGATACAACACAAAAAAAGAGGCAGGAAAAGGGATGAGGAACCAGTTAATACCCTTGTTCTGTGGAGCTGAAACCAATCAAGTCATCGATGGTAGAGTAGAGTATTACTTAGCTTTGAAAATACTTGTTTTCGGTGGGAGGAGCCAAGATGGCGGAGTAGAAAGACACACATATGCTAGCTCCAAGACCACAGCCTATAAAATATCTGTAAAGAAGAACTACTAACAAATTTTGAAGTGGTGAAAGCCACAGAACAACAGAGTGGAGGAGATTTCTGTTCCAGAAAGACCTGAAAAGCCCTCACCAAAGGTCCGTTACACAGGGCACCAGAGCGGAGCCCAGCCCTGCCTTGGCCACAGGGCACCAAGAGGAGCAGATCTGAACAGGCTTCAGGGACAGAACCTCTGGCGGCTGCAAAGTTCACTCCTCCCACAGGCACACAGGTCAGTGAGAGAGACTGTTTGGTGGGCCGAGAGGGGAGCAGGGTGTGTCCATAACTCAGGGCCCCTTGGGAGGCAACGGCAGACACAGTGGCGGCCAGAGGCTCCCAGAGAAGGCAGAACCTCAGGTCCATTACTGAAGGTCTCCACATAAACCCCCGGAGGGAACTGAGCCTGGGATGCTGCCCTGCCCCCACCTGAGAACCTGAATTTAATCTTACCCTGAATAGCAGCCAGGCTTGCCACCAAAAGCCCTGAGGCTGGGGAGCAGCATTTGAATCTCAGACCCCAAGCACTACCTGGG
>CM053770.1:434636904-434652251 GCA_028658325.1 Potorous gilbertii
TCTCTGTCCTTCTGTCTCTCTCTGTCTCTCTCTTCACTCCACATATGTTGTAAAGCAGACCTGGGATAATTGGAATAACCCAACAGAACAACTCTGATGAAAGATGAGGCATGGAGGGAGAATTGGAGAAAAAGTGAGTATTCCATGAACTATGAGATCTGGCAGAGTTGAATGAGGCATGCTGACATGATTTAGAGACATATTGCCTGTGTACTAATGGAAAGAGTAAGAAAGAGGTACTGACTCACAATGAAAATATATGAGGTCAGAAACAGATGCATTTGATTATGTAAGAAAGGGAGTTATTAAATAAGACTACTGTGTGAGGTTTGGGACCTGTGTATAAATAAAGGCCTAAGAGTAGCACGGTATGTCTTCTTATTTTTTTTTCTATTAAAAATTACCCTCACAGATGTATTGTATGTGAGCCAAGTCAAGAGACTTGGGAAAGAGGTCGAAAGCTATCTTCTGAAGGAAAAGTGATCTCTGGAAAGTGACAAATAGAGTCGAGTGACAGAAATAAAATGAATAGCTAGCATAATATTCTGTAGGAGAGCTAAACTGGAAAGAATAGCAGGACAGAGTTAAATTTCAGCAAGTAGTAAAGTGGCAGAAGATACTTGATAATAGCTGTGGAAGAGCTTCCAAAACCTTGTGAGAGTAGAAAGAAGTGACTGAAGGCAAACAGCACAGCTTGGCATGGAGGGGAATCTAATCTTTACGGGATGTAACTAGAGCTCTGCCACAAGAAGAATGATAAATTATAGGAACTGTTTAGATCTCTGGGGGAGTGGATAGTTTCATTGGTTTCTATCACTTTAGATATGAGGTCTTATAAATAATTTTTTCCATATATTAAGCCTTGTGAGGTTGTACGCTTATAAGGAGAACTTTTGGAGAATATTAGATGATATAACTTCCAGATCATCTGGGTGTGAGAAATGAATGGAAGTGAGAGGATCCCCCAAATGTACCTAGGTCATTTGTGTTAGAAAATTTTGACATGGAGGTTATATGTCTAGATAGTGTGGAATGTTTGAAAGTTGCAGCAATTTGGGGAGCCATACCCATAAAAGAACTTGGAAGTAAGAATGACTGTGAACATAATCTTCAAGAACAAGCAGTACATGTGCATAAAGTGCCATAGACAAACACAGCTAAGTCATTTTTACTTAAACTGTTATTTAGCCCCATCAGGACTATATTGTTTAGGAAGCAGTTTATGTTAATGCATCTAGGTATTCCCGGGGGTACTACAATGATATGAGTCATCAGGGTAATTTGGCAGCCAAAAGAGCTAATGTAATTTTAGGTTGTTTAAAATGAAGACTATTATTGAGAAAAGAGAGGCTAGGCTGACTATGCTTTGCTTTGTTAAGATCTCTTGAGTCCTAGAGGCAGCTAGGTAGTGCTTGACCTGAAGTCAGGAAGACCTGAGGTCAAATCCATCCTCAGATACTTATTAGATGTGTGACCCTCCACCAGTTACTTAGCCTCTCTCACTTTCTGTTTCCTCAACCATAAAGTGGGGACAATAACAGTATTTAGTTCGTAGGGTTGTTGTGGGGATAAAATGAGATCATATTTGTAAAGCACTTAGTGCAGTGTTCGGCACATAGTGAGCACTCAATAAATACTTATTCCTTTCCCCATTACGCCTGCTCTAAGAATAATGACAAACTTGTTCACAGGAAGCTGACCATCATGGTAAGGGGTCTTACATCAGAGTATAAAAGGATCTAGGAAAGGACTTGGGAATATTTTGTCCATAGAAGAAAAGACATGAGATTGTTGATGTGGAATAAAATTGTCTTTTTCAGATATTTGAAGAGATTTCACATGGAAGAGTAATTAGACACATTCTTCTTTGTTTGGAGGTCTGCACTGGGATCAGATGGATGTTATATTGAGCCTTGTGAGGCTGTGTACTTATAAAGGAGATGATTTAAGCTCAATATCAGGGAAATTGGCCAAAGACAAAGCTACCCTAAGATGGAATGGGCTGCTGAAGGAACATGAATGTATTCTTTTTACTGGATATTATATGAAGAAGCTGGTGACTTAATTGGGATGTTGTCAAGTGGATTCATGATTCAGATGGGGTTGACTTTTTCAAGAATACTGTGTCTGAGGAATTAGAGAACTTAGAATTTTATATTCTAACAAGTAAAAGAAATTTGATGGCAATCGAAAATAAAATATCCTGTTAAGCCAATAGTCTTTCAGTTTGGAGGAGGAATTTGAGTCATTTATTCAAAAAAGAACTAGACTCAAGTAGGGCATTTGATATGTAAATACTTTAAAGCAAAGAAACTCTAGCTGTCCTTTTATATGAAAGAGAGGAAGCTTGAAATATTGGAGAAAAAGCTGGCCTTGAAGTCAGGGAAATTTGGGTTCAAATACTATCTCTATGTACTCCCATGGACAGGCCACTCAATCTCTCCATGACAGAAGTGATTCTCTCAGATGGTAAAGTACAGAGAAGATGGTGGCCTAAAAGTCACCTAACAGTTTCCTTACCCAGGAACTCCCCATACCATTTGAATTACAGGTGCAGTCCCTCTTTAGGAGTAGGGGATAAAATTAGGAGAATCATTTGGAGGGGGGGCATTAGAGGAAAGACAAAGTGCATATTACAAATATTCTCACCCACCTTGGTCTTGAGAAGAGAAAGAAATATATTTGGGGGAGGCTCTCACCTTCTCTAGGGTGCAAAAAGTATAGGGAAATACCATTGTAAAGAAGAAAATGAAGGAGAGGAGAACTCTTGTCTTGCCCACTTAGGGGGAATGCTCTGTGGAAGTCAATGCTTCCTCCCAAAGAAGTAAGTGTATGATGAGTGCCTTAGAAGAGGTTCCTTTCCGAGGGAGGGGGCATCTTAGGAGATTCTCTAGAGAAGTAAAACTTTTTTTTTTTAAATAATACTTTTTGAAGTTGAGGAGGGAATGTGAAATATCAACTCAAAAACGCAATTCACTAATGCAAGAGTTAGGCCTTTGGAATACACAGTAGAAGTGAAGAATTAAGCATCTAAACTCAACATTAATTTAATTACCAATAGGAAGTTGCTGGATTTTAATTTGAATAGTACCATCAATTCTTCAATTATTCAGATATTAAGGATATTTTCTCTTTCAATTCAGCAAAATATATTATTTTTGCTTTGTTTCTCTTTTACTTCTTTATCTATCCTTTTTCTTCTTTAAATTAAATATTTTGTTTTTATGTAAAAAAGCTAGTCTTTTTGCAATAGGTATGTCCAATATAGCACCTTCTCAACTGGGACCTCTCTTACCATGGAATAACAACAACTTTTAGATTACTTTTAGGTTACTCTTTCATATGTGTAAAGTGCTTTATATATGTTTTTTCTCATTTGATCCTTATCACTCATTTCTATTTCGAAGACGAGAAAATGAGCCCCAAAGTTGAGGAACTTGGCTAGGGTCACACGGCTTGTATGTGTCTAAGGCAGGATTTGAACACAGGTCATCCTGACTACTATGTCAACACTCTAAGGCTACTACATCTGATAGAATATGTGACATTCCATTCCATTCCCTGGCCTTAGTAGACCAGCTCTCTCTTGGGAAGCAGGTAGTGTTTTTTGTCATCTATTATCTGATACCAGGATTGGTTACTGCAATTAATCTGAATTCAATTGCCTTTTGGTGTTGTTTTTGATTATATAATTCTACTCACTTTGTATTGTCCTTCTAATTCTTATTTCTTTGATGTGTTGGCATTTGTTCAATCAAGTGTTTCCATATTTCTTTGAATTCTTCAGATTTTTCATTCCTTATAATATAAAAACATACTGCATTATGTTCATATATCACAATTTCTTCAGTCATTTCACAATCAATACCCAAATTGTTTCCAGTTTTTGTTTCTAATGTAACTAGTACTGCTATAAATATTGTCATATTTAATGATCCTTTCTGGCTTGGACCTATTTGGAGTATAGGAGCAATAATAGTATTACATGAGGCAATTGAGTGACTCAGTGATAGATAGAGCACCTGCCCTGGAGTCAGAAAGACCTGAGTTCCTCAGAAATTTGCTAGTTATGTGACTTTGGGCAAGTCACTTAATTTCTGTTTGCCTCAGTTTCTTCAACTATAAAATGGGGTAATACCACCTATCTCCCACAGTTATTTTGTGTATCAAAGGAGAAAATATTTATAAAGCACTTAGCACAGTGCCTAGAAGATATAGCAAATGCTTAGGGAGTAGATACAGCATCAGACCTAGAGTCAGAAATACCTCAGTTCAAACTTCCAACATTCGTTAATTGTATGACCCTGGGCAAGTCACTGAATCTCTATCTGCCTCCCAATGTCTTATTTTGTATTTCTCATGTCATTAGTGATTTGGAACAACTTTTCATGTAGTAGTTAATCATTTCATTTTTTTTGTTTTGGAAAATTGTCTTTTGTCAATTTATTTATTGGGGAACATATCTTAGCCTTATCTGTCTGTTAGTTCTCCATATAACTTAAATATCAGAGTTTCAGAAAGATGAAAATGTGTAATTTTTCCCCCATTTATATCTTTCTTTGTTTAGCCTTATCAATTTTGCTTGTGCAAAAAGCTTTTCAATTTCACTTAAACAATTTAGCTATTTTAGCTATTGTGATTATCTTGTTAAGTAAGAATTCTTCCACTACCCATAGTTGTGAAAGGTTTTCCTCTAATTTCTAAGTCCTTTTCCTCTAATTAAAAATAATGATGTGACTTTTTGTATTTCTTTGTTTAATTTTGCTGTGTGGTTTTGCCAAACTGTTTGTCAGGTGTTCTTGTCAAATAGTTTACTCTCTTTGTCTTCTTAGATTTTATTAGTATTTTTACAGAATGGTTGATTTTATGGGTTTATTACACATCTTTTTATTTTAATCTGTTCTCTTTTTCTCTATGCTTCTACTTTTCCAAGTGTTGGAACTCCTAAGTAAAAACATATTTAAATGAAGTAAACTACTGATAAAAAATAATACATCTTTTAAAGCACTTTGTAAGTATATTTCTTCATTCATATAACTAAGGACTTGGATTTAGGTTCCTTCTAGCTAATTTTTGCTGAAATTCCAGTGTCCAATGATACATTCTTTTTTTTTTTTACTTTACTTAAAAATTTTTTCCTACTTAATAGTATTTTTTTTTCCAATTACATGTAAAGATAATTTCAACATTTCCTTTTATAAGATTTTGAGTTCTAATGCCACACTTTAAATGCAACTTTCAGACTGTTTTCTAGGGTCAGTACAAATTTAACCCAGATCCCTCTCTCTTCTATATATTTTGGCTCTTGAAAGTTGAAGTGCTTGGTAAATACTTAATGAGTGACTGAACTGATTGGAACTTCTACTGGAATTATTTGATCCACCAGTTTTATACTAGGCCACATTCCTGTAGAGAATTTGGAGTGAAGTACTCAGAGTCTGATATAGACCTTATTCCTTCTGGAATTCCTTATCCACAGGTAAGTTAACTGCACTACTCCTCCTAGGACATATCCAAGTATCACTAATAACAGTACTTATTATGGTGATCCTGAGATACTTTAGATTTAGAATTATTAGAGGAATTAGATGTGTTTATTGTATTTTATTTACAAATAAATTAATTTTAGAAAGATTTTCCAGAAGCCTTGAAATCAAAAGTGGCTGAAGTTAAATTGACCCTAATGATCCATTTAGGAACAAATTTACCTCTCACCCACCCGTTCCATAAGATAGAATTTTGGAAGTGAATTTAATACCTGTTCTTCAATGGCCATGAAAACCAGGAGTGCTTAGTGTAGTCAATTAAACAATTAGTTGAACTCCCAAAATTCATTCCATGATTTTTAAAAATAACTGAATAAGAAGCTAACCATGGTGTTAGCATACAGCATCAGCATTTCCAGTGATTTTCATTTATTTATATACAATGTCATCTTAGTAATCAAATAATTGTAAAAAACTCCTGAAATACAAGAAAAAGCAATTGAAAGAAGTAATTAAAACCCCCCAGTAGTTACATTCTGATTCCCTGACCAATTTAAATCAATTAAGTGTTCACAGTTAGCTTTCTCATGGGATTTTTTTCATCATTTAATTTATGCTTCTTTTTTTATTAAACAATGTAATTTTATTCAAAAACAAAAATTCACTAGAGGACTGATATCCAGGATAGACACAAAGTATGCCATCATAACTAAGCTATGGACAATGCTTCACAAATACTCCTTCCTGAGTTATAATTACAAATCCTCTTGGCAAATAAAGAAAAAAAGTAAGATCTGACATATTTGCATTTGGTATTGAATTGGCACATAGTAATCATTTAATACTTAAAAGAAATTCTTTCATTGAGTATTCAGATGCATAGAGGTAGAATCAACACTTATTGGTCTAAATTAATTTTTAAGACTTTTCAATCATATCAAAGTAAAAAAATATAGTTTCCTTTCTAAGTTATATTACTAACCTTAATAAATGTTTACAGTTTAAATCTTTTTAAATTCTCAGGTTCATATGCAAAACAATTGTATGGATTTTCTAGCTCTGATTTTTAACTCCCATCCTTTAACATTTAATTGTGGCCTATTTCTACATTTTATACATAATAGCTAAATGATTTTGGCTCACATTTATACATGACTTTACAGTTTTTACAAACCTCTCTAAATAAGTTATCTTGTTGGGTCTTCACAGAGATGGTTCACGAAAGAGTCACAGTTCTCATTTTACAGATGAGGGGACCAAGGTTCATCAGAGTGGAGACTTGTCTGATATCCCTTAGGTAGGAAATGGTGGAACCTGTGTTCAAATTCAATTTTCTGGGTCCAAGTTAATTGCTGTTACTGCTATCACAATGCCACAATAGCTCATTTCTTGGCTTCTACTTTGTCACTATTGGGCTTTCTTAATGGTCACATAAATGTTCAAATATTACTAAATTAGTGTTCTAATCTGTATGTTAATTTTGTCAAAAACATACGAACATTTAAAAGTCATTGTAATTTAAATGTGAAATACAAAAATTTTCTGATGTTTGCTTATGTGATCTTATATTAATTAGCTAAACCTAAGTATACATACATTCATAATGTTTGTGACTTCATAGAATTTTACAAGTGGTGAGAATATGACATTTCTGAAATAAAAAAGATACTTTGGTGAATTAGTGCTAATTTGGTATTTCCTTTGCTGTTGAACATCACAACACTCATCTATGCCTTTTCATGCTTCTTCCAAATGACATTACATAAACACTTCAGAGTGTATTCACCTAACATGTGGGAGGCTTTTGTCTACTTATTTTAATTTGGAGGAGATACAAATGTAGCACTCAGGCTGCCCTTGTGTTGTGTCTTGTTCTAACCATATGACTGGCATATCTCCTTTTTTGGTCACATATATCATTGACAGTGTTTTTTATGGCTCTTCTGGCATAAGTCACTATTGATTTACGGCAGGCAGCTAGGTGATATATTGAATAGGGCACAGGGCTGGAGTCAGGAACACCTGAGTTCAAGTTTGGCTTCAGAGCTAACTAGCTGCATGACCCTGGGCAAGTCACTTAACCCTGTTTGTCTCAGTTTCTTCATTTGTAAAATGAGGTGGAGAAGGAATGCAAACCACTGTAGGATCTTTGCAAAGAAAATCTCCAAATGGGGCACAACTGAAAAACAACTCATCAGCCTTATTACTGGTCACAGAATATTAACATATTAAACAAACAGTATTGCCAAGTGAAGGGTTTGTGGGGAGAACAATAAACTTCATTGTTGGCTTTCAGTTTTATTTCTTTAGCTTTCTCTCTCTAATTCATTTGCATAGGACACTAAGAGTTTTGGAGTTGAAAAGTTATAGGCTCCCTGGATCAAGAGAGCTTTAGGAATTTTGGTGGAAAGGTAGCCCTTTATACCAGAGATTCTTAATCTAAAATCTGTGAACTTTTTTCTGTATTTTCTTAACTATATTTTGGTAAAAATTGGTCTTCTTTGTAGTCTTGTGAATTTTATGCATTTAAAAACATTATTCCTTATGAAGGATCTATTGGTTTCACCAGAGTGCCAAGGGGATCCGTGATACACACACGTGCGCACACACGCGCGCACACACACACACACACACAATTAAAGAACCCCTGCTCAAAATTAATGCTGATTAGGTGCATTTAACAACTAGACAATACTTGCATAGCCATAAGCAATTTCTAACCCTAAGTCAAAACGCTCAAAATGAGGACTCTGACAGAGACCTTGTCTTTTTGACCAAGAAGCAAAGGGAAAAAAAGAGAAAATCATAATACTTAAAGGTGAAAGTTTTGTGGTCCAAAGCTCTTGGTACCTGGGGTAAAGAGTCTCCTTCTAGAGAGGAAATGTTCACTCCTTTCAAGGCTTGAAGAAAACAGACCCTCCTTCACTCTTCCATTATAGGAAGAAAAGCCACAAAAAAAATCTGCCCTAGTTCAATAATTGTATCAATTACATCTTCTTTAAAAGAGCCATTGCAAAATCACTCAGAGCTTTTGGCTAAAAGGACAAAGAGAGACTTTATTCTTTCCCTTATATGGATCTGATGGCAGAATCTGGAAGAACTGTACAAGCTCCTCATGCCCAGAAAATTTACCATGAGAGCAGCAGAACATGGTTAAACAGCAGTTATGTAAGTCTAGCAGTGGGAGAGTACCCAGACAAAAGTATATTCCATGCCACATATACTATGTTGAATATATATCTAAAAGAAACTACCTATCTGGCAGAGAATATCTATCAAAGGTAGACTAAACACCATGCTATACCAATGGGTAATAGACTCAGTGGGATGAGTATAATGATGTTACTAGGTGACATTCATGGTCCCAATAGCTCCAGTGGGAGATGTGAATGACTATATATATACATATACACATGTATGTGTGTATATATGTGTATATATGCATTTCCTATGTCTTCATCTACATAAAGCTACTTTTTCAACCGATGTATGTTTTTGTGGGACAGTGTCCCAGATATGTGGGTGGAAATATTTAATTGATAATGTAATTTCATTAAATGTCTTTGCTTTGAATTAACTGTTTTCTCATGCTTATTAGTAAAAAGAAAACACGTTATGGAGGGTCTAGGAGTTACGGATAGGGATAGATATGATGTGAACTTATGGAATACTTTGAACATAGTATAGCCTTGACTGGAGATCCATTCTGTAAGTTGTGAGGGTGTCCCCTAGGTACCATATATTGCAACTTGTACCATGTGCTTTCCATAGCCCTTTGGGTTACTTGTCCTATTATTCTGAGCTTGTGGTATATAGCAGTATAGGACAGCTGGGTGGTGCAGTGGATAGAGCACCAGTGCAGGAGTCAGGAGGACCTGAGTTCAAATTTCACCTCAGACACTTGACACTCACTAGCTGTGTGACCTTGGGCAAGTCACTTAACCCCAATTGCCTCATCCTGGGTCATCTCCAGTCATCCTGATGAATATCTGTCGCTGGATTCAGATGACTCTGGAAAAGAAGTGAGGCTGGTGACCTGCACAGCCTTCCCTCACTCAAAACAAAGTCAAGTGCAAAGTCATGTCATTATTTCTGTGATGGCATGGTTGTCTTTGGCAACTAAGGACTAACACACACACATCACTAGAAGAACTTGTTCAAACCTCAAAGTGAAAATTAGTCTTATCTGCCTTTCTTATGCAATTTAGGGGTCAGCTTATTGTCTCTCTGTAGCACTTGTCCAGGTTAAACTCACAGACATAGACTCTGTGTGTCTGTCTCTTTCTGTCTCTCTCTGTCTGTATTCCTCCCCCACCCCCTACACCTTGCAAGTGTGCACAAGTGTATGTATGTATGTTAGAAATCACCAAATTGGGAAGTCATTTGCCAATGTAGCTTAGTTGTATATAACTTAGTATACAGTCAGAGTGGCAGGGTCTCAGAGAGGTTACGTGATTTCCTTGTGGTTGTATAGCTAATAGTTAATTCATCAGCATATATTTAGTTTCTATTATCTACCATATACTTTATTAGGTACTAGAGAAATAAATTCAAAAATGAGCCAGTTCCTTCATCTTAAGAACATTTAGAATAAGGGTATAACTCAGAACCTTATATCCCCCGTACCATACTACTTCTCATATAAAATACATCTGATGAAAAATACATTTTATCTAGACTGTGACAGTTTAGTAGCCCATAAAATTGTTATTATTGCTCTTTTCCTCAATATAATCTATGTAATGTACAGTATATATGAAATATTCTGTGTACTCCAACTCCATTTTCCCTATAAGTCATGGAGATTTTATTGTGTGATTTTTTTGCATTGTACCATGATATTTGGGAATGCATATGTTATATTTTAGCAGAACTGACTATATGTAGCTTAACACAGCAATCAACAGCAACATTTGTGAGGTATTTCGTATTTTTAATCTATGAATCACAACGCGTTAATAACAAAAGAGGAAATCTGAGAATTAAAAAAAAATAGAGAACAAGAACAAAAAAAATTTAAAACCTCAAACAAGCTCTGACTTAGCTTAACTGATGAATGAGAGCCCCTCAGAGGTAGAAATTCTGTGGGAAGGTATGGTTGTACAGTTTGTAAAAAAAGCTTCTCAGATGTTCATGAAGATAAATATATGTCAAATCCCTACTCCTTAGTTTGTTACTGACTTATTATCTTATAAATTATTTTTTCTGACCAACTTAAAAGACAAGCTAGTAGGTATGATCTTAATTTTCTCATAAATTGTTCAAATTATACCATTTCTTATAAATTAATTAGTTAGCCCTGACCTCCTATTGTAGTTTATAAAAATCAGAGAAATCTCTTTTTTCATGTATTATCTTTTTCTCTCTCAGTCTCAAATAAAGTTAGACAAACATCAATGCTACTGGCCGTATATATTACTAAGAGGAAAAAAAAGATAAATGTTTAAACATTAACTGTGAGATAAATCATAGCCATACTCATCTCTGTGGTTGGGAAAAGCAGGAAAAAAAATTGCTACCTAGAATTTCTGTTACCATTGTCAATTACCAATTTCTCCAAAATATGGAACTACATTTCAAGAGTTCAACTTTCTTTTTTTTTTCAAAATTCATTTTTTCTTAGGTATTACCAATGACAGTGTACTAAATTAGTGTTTATCTGTTATCCTTTTTTTTTCCCAAAGAGCCTTCCACTATCACCAAGTCAGAAGGAATAAACTTTATTTTACATATAAATATATATGTATATATATATATGTATTTACAAAATATCTGCATCTATATTTATAATCTTTCTATATCTATCTATCTTTAGGGGCAGCTAGGTAGCTCAGTGCATTGAGCCCTGAGCTTATAGTCAGGAATATTTCAATTTCAAATGCAGCCTCAGAAGCTGACTCGCTGTGTGACTCTGGGCAAGTCACTCAACTTCTGTGTGCCAGTTTCTTCACCTGTAAAATGGGGATAATGACAGCTCCCACCTTCCAGGTTTGTTGTGTGGATCAAATGAGATACTATCTGTAATGCTCTTAGCACAGTGCCTGACACATAGAACTATTATTATTTTTAATGACTGTAGTTATATCTATGCTTCTGAGTAACATATAAATCAGTTGGTAATGCTACACTAAGCCTTATGCAGTAAAAATACAATAAGTTCAAGCCATTAAAATATTCAGAGAATCATATAAAGGCAGCCACTGTGATTGTACCACAACTACACCATGACAAATGAATAGCATATGATTAAGTGATACCCACTAAACTTGTACCCCAAACTCACAAACATCTTATCCAGTATTTAACTAAAATGCCCAATTCTTTTTGCCTCTGAATTCTAGAACTAGATCTGGAGATTTTTGTATCTTATTATATCTATCAAACTATCTTTTTTCTTTCCTTCTTTCTTTCATCTACCAATCTATACATATATATCATAAATAGTTAATATATATACACATACTTATATATACATACGCTATGGCATATAGAGAGATTGTCACCAACTTACTATATATTGATCTCTGTTACAAGGCCTTCTACCATCACCAAAGCAATGGGAGGGAGCTCATATGAGAAACGGACAAACTAACTAGATGAGTCATCTAAGTGTATATCATAGCTTAGGCAATGTGCATTTTGCATTCAATTCCTTTTTATGATGTAATAGGTCAGAAGAGTATATTAGGTATTAATTTATTGTTCTTCCATTTTCTAGTCTTATAAATAGTTTTGACACTTTTAAAACTTTGTTTTAATTTAACAACAATAACAACAGCAAGCATTTAGTGAGCTCTGAATATGTACCTGTGCTAATGGTTGGGAATATAAATTCATGGACAGGCCCTTCCTTTAAGAAGTTTATGTTGTAATGAGAGAAGAAGACCCACAAAAGGAAGCTGAAAAGTTGTGTATGTTGGAGGAGGGTGGTGTGAGGAGGCTAGGCAAAGGTGCTGGTTCTAGATATGATAGAGGAAGTTTGGAGTCTTGTTGTGTTCGTCCTTCATTGCCAAAGAAGACCATGCCATCAGAGAAATGATGACATGACCTACACTTGACTTTGTTTTGAGCGAGGGAGGGCTGTGCAGGTCACCAGCCTCACTTCTCCTCCAGAGCCATCTGAATCCAGTGACCTGATATTCCTCAAGATGACTGGAGATGATTGAGGCAACGAAAAGAAAGACATCAGGCTGGGAGGGAAACAGCAACAGGTACTATTGATAATCACTCTGAAACAAGGAGGGTCCTGAAGAGAGCCTTTAGGCAGGGGGCAGGCGCCCCATGGTGTCTAAGCTTCAGAGTGCAGTAGGCTCAAGTTTCAGGGAAAGGAAGAAAAGGGAAGGGGAGGGGAGGGGAGGGGAGTGTACAGAGTCTAACCGGGAGAGAATGAGATACCTCTCAAATGGAAGCTCTAGGAGGAAGCATCTACTTAGAGGGAGGGGCTGTAGGAGCTGTGGCTACTTCCAATGTGTAAATGCCAGGGTTGGAGTAACATTTCAGGATGAAGAGCTGAGACATGGGAGAGGAAGTCTAATGAAAGGTGAGGAGGGGAATGAAATGATTTTAAGCGTTCATTTTGTTTTATGGAAATAGTTTGAAACTCTCCATCTGTATTTTTGCTCCTTCTTTGTTTCCCAAGCAGGATTATTACCACTGTCCCAACTTCATTTTTGTCAGATTCTTCAATTTGAAAAGGCTGCAAGCCAAGACCAATGTGGAGGGAGTGTTGGTGCATGATTTTCTGTTTGCAGACGATTGTGCACTCAGTGCAGCCTCTGAAGCTGAGATGCAACAAAGGATGGATCAATTCTCTGCTGCCTGTGCTAATTTTGGTCTAATAATCAACACCAAGAAAACACAGGTGCTTCATCACACACCACCACATCATCCATATATGGAACCATATGGAACAACAAATGGAGAGGTTTTGAATGCTGTGGATAAATTCACTTACCTTGGTAGCGTACTTTATAGGAAGGTACACATTGACAATGAGATTGACACACCCATTCCCAGAGGTAGCTCAGTGTTAGAGAATCTCCAAAGAAAAGTATGGGAGAGAAGAGGTTTTAGACTGACTACCAAACTGAAGGTCTACATAGCTGTTGTGTTGACCTCATTGTTGTATGCCTGTGAAACAGTCTAGCAGCACCTTGCTGGGAAACTAAATTGCTTCCATTTGAACTATCTTAGGGAAATTCTGAGGATCACCTGGCAGGATAAGCTACCAGACACTGAAGTCCTTGCTTGAATTGAACTGCCAAACATTCAAACTATACTTAAGAGAGCTCAACTCCAGCAGGCTGGCTACGTTGTTAGAATGCAAAATATATGTTTTCCAAAAAGACTATTTTATGGAGAACTCACATGGGGCAGGTGATCATATCGTGGTGAGAAGAAGCAATACAAAGGTACTCTCAAGGTCTCAAGAACTTTGGAATCAACTGTGCATCATGGGAGACACTGGCACAGGACTGCTCAGCATGGTGTGCCCACATCAGAAAGGGTGCTGTGCTCTGTGAGCAAAGTCGAATTGAGACAGCATAAAGTAAACAAAGAATGTGCAAATTTGGAGTATCCACCCCAAATGTTCACATAGACTATCTGTGTCCACTCTCTGTTAGAGTATTCCAAGCTCATATTGGTCTGATCAGTCACAGTTGGATAAAATGAAACTTGAGTTTATCATGGTGATGTCATTTTGGTCCTCCTGGAGAATGAAGGCAATAACCAACCAACCTTTGTCCCATCCCTTAGGCATAGCTATATCCAAGGACTCTCTTCTTTCTCTGTACTCTTGTATGGTGATCTCATTTCCTTGTATGCGTTCAATGATCTTCTCTATGAAGATGACTCCCATGTCTATATAGCTAAGTCTAATCTCTTTCCTGAATTCCAGTGCTGTCATATTACCAAATGACTATTGGACATCTTCAACTGGATAGTCCATGTGTATCTCAAACTCAACACTCTTAAAACAGAACTCATTTTAGTTTTTCCCAATATTCTCTTCTTCCTAACTAACCTACTTCTATTGAGGGTACCACCATGCTTCCAGCCAACCAGGTTTGAAACATCAATCACTCTTTTTTCTTCACCCCTCACATCCAGTTATTTGCCAAGTTGTATCAGTTCTGCTTACACAGTATATCTTGCATCTATCTTCTTCTTTCCACTCAAATAATTTCTGCCCCTTATTGCTTCTCATGAGGACTTTTGCAATGGCCTCTAATTGGTTCTCATACCTAGACTCTCCTCTTTTTGCTCTATCTTTCACACAGATGCCAAAACAAGATTCCTAAAGTACAGATATGATCATGTTGTCCATTTGCTCAAGAAGCTACTCTTGCCTGTAGGATAAAATACGAACCCCTCTGTCTATTGGATAAAGTTGTTCCCAGTCCAGATCCAGCCTATCTGCCTGACTTGTTAGATGTTATTCACCTTCAAACCACCTGTGTTCCAGTTTAACTGTAGTTCCTTAGCCACACATACTCAATTTGTTTTAATCATCCACGCTCTGCCTTCTGATCCTCCTCCTCTCAAACCCACCCCACATTTGAGAATATAAGAATAATAAAAGCTATTATAAAACCCAATACAAATATATATGTTCAATCCACATTGGCCAGGTTTGAGTCCTTCACGTCTCTATCAGGAGGTGGGTAGCATGTTTCCTAATTCGTTCTCTGGGATTCTGGTTGTTCATTATGATGATGAGTTCAGCATTAGAGTATTCCATCAGATTTCTATGTCATTTTATCCAGGAAATGTATCTCCTGTGTATTCCTGCCTTATCTCTGCCTCATGGACTCCCTGTCTTCTTTCAAAGTTCCATTCAAATGCGGCTTCCAACAGGAA
>CM053770.1:434652751-434694811 GCA_028658325.1 Potorous gilbertii
GCAGATTGGTGATATGGGTAATTAGAATGTCCAGTGTATCGGGGAGGGGAGAGGGGACAAAGGGGGAGAAAATTTTGGAACCCAAAATCTTGTGAAAATGAATGTAAAAAGTTAAATAAATTTATTTTTAAAAAAATAAAACAAAAAAAATAGGTTCCTGTCTTTTTTTAATGTTGCTGACAAAGTTTTTGAATGTTGTACCCCCAACTCCATTTGCCCACAAGCTCTGTTTTTTCAAATTGTGCAATTTTTAACAGCATTGTGCTTTTAAAGAATTCATGCTGCATTATAGCATAAATGAATGTAATTTGAGAAACTAAACTTCAAGAAATGAAGACAGAGAAGAGGAAATTCAGACACAATCTAAAAATGACATTTTCTTTTTTTAATTTTATTTGGTTTTAGTGTTCTACAATCACTCCCATAGAACTTAGTTTTTTTTCCTCCTCTCTCACCATTCTTCCCCCTTCCCTCTCCCCTCCTTCCCTGAGTTGGCATACAATTTTATGTAGGGTCTACACATATATTCCTATTAAATACATTTTCACCTTACTCATGTTGCATAGAAGAATTAAAGTAAGTGGGAGAAATCATAAAACAAAACAGAACATAATACAAAAGAAAATGATCTGCTTCATTCTGGAATCAATTCCATAGTTCTTTCTCTGGATGTGGAATGCATTTTGCCTTAAGGGACCACTGGAAATTTTTAAAGTCCTTGCATTGCAATGAAGTACTAAGTCTACCAGAAAAATTCCTTGCGCACTGTAGTTGTTGCTGTGTACAAAATTGTCCTGGTCCTATTCCTTTCACTCAGCATCAGATCATATAAGTCTTTCCAGGCCTCTTTGAAGTCTTCCTGTTCATCATGTCTTATACCAAAATAGTAATCCATAACATTCATTTACCACAATTTATTCTGTCATTCCCACATTGATGGACATCTCCTTGATTTCCAGTTTTTGGCCACCACAAAAAGAGCTGCTATAAATATTTTTGTACATGTGGGACCCTTTCCCATTTCTGTGCTCTCTTTGGGATAGAGTCCCAGAAGTGATATTGCTGGGTTACAGGGTATGCACATGTTTGTAACCCTTTAGGCATGGTTCCAAATTGCTCTCCAGAATGGTTGGATCAGCTCACAGCTCCACCAACAATGAATTAGTGTTCCAACTCTCCCACATCTTCTCCAACATTTATCATCTTCCTGTTTTGTCATGTTAGCCAATCTGATAGGTATGATGTGGTACCTAGAGTTATTTTGATTTGCATTTCTCTAATCAATAGTGGTTTAGAGCATTTTTTTCCTATGACTATAGATAGCTTTAATTTCTTCCTCTGAAAACTGCCTGTTCATATCCTTTGACCATTTATCAACTGGGGAACGACTTGTATTCTTGTACATTTGACTCAGTTCTCTATATATTTGAGAAATGAGACCTTTATCACAGACACTAGTTACAAAAATTCTTTCCCACTTTTCTCCTTCCCTCCTAATCTTGGTGACATTGGGTTTGTTTGTGCAAAAACTTTTCAATTTAATGTAATCAAAATTATCCATCTTGTACTTTATAATGTCTTCTATCTCTTGTTAAGTCAAAAAGTCTTTCTTTTTCCATATATCTGATAAATATACTATTTCTTGCTCCACTAATGTATTTACAGTATCAATCTTTATTCATAGATCATGTACCCATTTGGACTTTAGTCTTGTGTACAGTGTCAGGCATTAGTCTGTTCCTAGTTTCTAACCCACTGTTATCCAGTTTTCCCAGCAATTTTTGTTGAACAGAAGCTGGGGTCCTTGGGTTTATCAAATAGTAGAATACTATATTCATTGATTACTCTGTCTTGAGTACCTAACCTATTCCACTGATCTATCCCTCCATTTTCTTAGCTAGTAGGAGGTGGTGTTGATAATTGCTGCTTTATAATACCATTTGAGATCTGGTAGAGCTAGGCTGCATTCCCTAGCATTTCTTTTCATTAGTTCACTTGATATTCTGAACCTTTTGTTCTTTCAGATGAATTATTATTTTTTCTAGCTCTAGAAAATAATTATCTGATAGTTTGATTGGTAAGGTACTGAATAAAAAAATTAATTTAGGTAGAATTGTCATTTTTATCATATTGGCTCAACCTACATATGAGCAACTGATGTTTTTCCACTTACTTAGATCTGACTTTATTTGTGTGAAAAGTATTTTGCAATTGTGTTCATACAGTCCCTGGGTTTGTTATGGCAAGTAGACTCCCAAATATTTTATAGTGCCTACAGTAGCTTTAAATGGAATTTCTCTTTCTATCTCTTGCTGTTGGGCTTTGTTAGTAACATAGAGAAATGCAGATTTGTGTGGCTTTATTTTGTAAAGTGCAATTTTGCCAAAGTTGTTTATTATTTCGGGCAGTTTTTTATTTGATTTTCTGGAGTTCTCTAAGTATATCATAACATCTCCAAAGAGTAATAACTAGTCTTCTTTGCTTATTCTAATACCTTCAATAACTTTTTCTTCTCTTATTGCTACAGTTAACCTTTCTAGGACCATATTGAATAATAATGGTGATAATGGACATCCTTGTTTCACCCCTGATCTTATTGGAAATGCCCCATTGAATATGATGCTTGCTGAAGGTTTTAGGTAGATACTGTTTATTATTTTATGGAAAGTTCCATTTACTCCTATGCTCTCCAGTGTTTTCAGTAGGAATGGGTGTTGTATTTTGTCAAAAGCTTTTTTTCATCTATTGAGATAGTCATGTGGTTTCTGTAAGTTTTGGTGTTGATATGGTCAATAATGCTAATAATTTTCCTAATTTTGAACCAGCCCTTCATTCCTGGTATAAATCCTACCTGATCATAATATATTATTCTCATGATTAGTTGCTCTATTCTTTATGTTAATATCTTATTTAAAATTTTTGCATCTATATTCATTAGAGAAATTGGTCTATAATTTTCTTTCTCTGTTTTGACTCTTCCTGGCTTAGGTATCAGAACCACATTAGCATCATAAAAAGAATTTGGTAGTACTCCTTTGGCAATTTTCCCAGTTAGTCTATATAGTATTGAAACTAACTGTCCTTTAAATGTTTGATAGAATTCACTTGTGAATCCATCTTGCCCTGGAGATTTTTTCATAAGGATGGCTTTTCACTGATGGCTCATTCAATTTCTTCTTCTGAGATGGGGTTATTTAAGTAAACAAATTCATCTTCATCTGGGCAATTTATATTGTTTTAAACTAATTCATGTCATTTAGATTGTGGAATTTATGGGCATACAGTTGGGCAAAGTTATTTTAATTTCCTCCTCATTGGAGGTAAATTCACCCTTTTCATTTTTTATGTTGGTAATTTGGTTTTCTTCTTTCTATTTTCTTTTAAATCAAATTGACCAGAGGTTTATCAATTTTATTGTTTTTTTCATAAAACCAACCCTTAGTTTTATTTATTAGTTCAATAGTTTTCTTAATTTCAATTTTATTAATCTGTCCTTTGGTTTTCAGTATTTCTAATTTGGTATTTACTTGGGAATTTTCGATTTGTTCTTTTTATATCTTTTTCAGTTGTATGCCCAATTCATTGATCTCCTCTTTCTCTATTTTATTCATGTAAGCATTCAAAGATGTAAAACTTCCCCTAAGCATTGCTTTTGCAGGATCCCATAAGATTTGATATGTAGTCTCATTACTGTCATTTTCTTGAATGAAGTTGTTGGTTGTTTCTATAATTTATTGTTTAACCCACTCCTTCTTTAGGATTAGATTATTTATTCCAATAAATTTTTGGTCTATCTTTCCATGGCCTTTTTTAGTACATATAATTTTTATTGTATTATGATCTGAGAAGGATGCATTGATTATCTCTGCCTTTCTGCACTGGATTGTGAGGTTTTTATGGCCTAGTACATGGTCAGTTTTTGAATATGTGACATGTACTACTGAGAAAAAGGTATATTCCTTTCTATCCTCATTCAGTTTTCTCCAGAGAGCTATCATATCCACCTTTTTAGAGCTTTATTCACCTCTTTAACTTCTTTCTTCTTTATTTTGAGGTTAGATTTATCAAGTTCAGAGGGGGGAAGGTTGAGGTCCCCCATTAGTATAGTTTGCTGCCTATTTCTTCTAGTAACTCCCTTAACTTCTCCTTTAAGAATGTAAATGCTATACTACTTGGAGCATACATGTTTAGGAATGATATTGTTGCATTGTCTATGGTGCCTTTTAGCAGGATATAGTTTCCTTCCTTATCTCTTTTGATTAGATCTATTTCTGCTTTTACTTTGCTGAGTAGGATTGCTACTCCAGCTTTTTTTTTTTTTACAGCAGATGAAGTATAATATATTCTGCTCCAAACTTTGACTTTTATCCTGCGTGTATCCACCCATTTCAAAAGTGTTTCTTGTAAACAACATATTTGTCGGATTATGGTTTTTAATACATTCTTTAATCTGTCTCCATTTTATAGGAGAATTCATCCCATTCACATTCCCAGTTAGGATTACCTACTATGTCTTTCCCTCCATCCTCTTTTCCCTCTTTGTGCTTTTAGTTCTCCCTTCTCCCTTCCCCTCCACAACAATTCTAATTTTTGACTACCACCTCCCACAGTCTTCTCTTCCTTTTTTTCAGCCCCCACTTCTTTAGAGCTATCTGAAGGAGTTTGTCTAAGAGCTTAGGTGGGTAGTTGCTCTCACTACATCATCTTGGTCCTCCCCTCTAAAAATGATATTTTCAAGGAATTTTGTCTGAGGGATGAAAATGGATATTCCCAGCATTGGCAGCTAAGTGGCGTAGGAGTGCCTGCCCTGGAATTAAAAACACTAAATTTACGGAGTTCAAATCCTGTCTCAGATATTTATTAGCTATGTGACTCTGGGAAAGTCACTTAACTTTGTCTCAGTTTACTTATCTGTAAAATGGGCTGGCAAAGGAAATGGCAAATCACCCTAATATCTTTGCCCCCCAAAACAAAAAATCCAATTTTTTGGTCACAGTCAGGTACAACTGAAAAATTTAATACTAAACAACTAAAGTTATGGGAATTACATCATGTATAAACCTGAGTTTGGGATTCTTGAGTTCTAGAGTTGGACACTAGAGTCTAAACAGATTTTTTTTAACAGCACACTTTTTGGAGAATGAGGAGACTAATCAACAATGTTCCTCTTCTGCTAAATGACTAAAGCCATATAATAAAGAGTCAGCAAATCTGTAACTTGTCAGCCCACCCTAATTTTTGTGTGAGTTACTCAGAGGGTACAGATCAAAGATAATTTGGATGTGTTTGTTCAGAGTAAAGGGTTTACCTTTCTAAGCAGTCAAATGAGTTTAGTGGGAATGCTTGAGTGTTTTGTTTTTCATGTGTGTCCCATCTGAAATACTCCTGTTGTAGATTAAGTATCCCTATTACTGATTGGGGGGAAATTATCAGCAGGAGAATTCATGTGTGGGAGTTGTTCTTTGGCAAATCCTTAGCCCAGAAAGGCCAGAAAGTAATCATAGAAAATAAAAGGCAGTTAATTAGGTGTTGTTTTATTGTTTTTATTTAGTTGTTTCAGTTGTGTCCCCTTTTGGAGTTTTCTTAGTAAGCATGTTGGAATGGTTTGCCATTTCCTTCTCCAGCTCATTTTATAGATGAGGAAACTTGGGCAAACAGGGTTAAAATAACCTGCCTAGCATCACACTGCTAGTGCAGATGTGAGCTAGGCTGGATTTGAACTCAGGTCTTCCTGATCTGAGACCCAGTGCTCTATCCATTTTGTCACCTAGCTGCCCCTAATGAAATATTAAATCAATTGTTAAATTCAGCCACTGCCTGGTGATCTTTTAAACAAGTTTCTTGATTGAATTAGAAGGGGAGATTGGGACTGGTGAGCTAAAAGTTGACCATATCCCTGGAGGATTTCAGTAGGTAATCCTGCTAGTCTGTGTAGTCTTAAAAGCTTGAGAAAAAAACTAAAGACTTTGTGTGATTCCTGTGCGTATACCAGAAGGCAGTATCAGGGAGGAAGAAATTTCTCTCCCATCCGCACTCCCCCAATTGTCATGAAGTTTAGCAGTGAAGCTACTTACCTAAGAGGACACACTCTAGGGTTATTCAAGATATTCATTCTAAGAGAGTTTGATTGTACTGCTGAAATATGTCCAGCAGAGACCAGAGACATAGAGTGTCCTTAAACTCCTCTAATTCATTCAATCAGCGGACTTGTTAACATTTGTAAAGGGGTCTTTATTTTCTTTGATTATATAGTGGGTTTTCCAACCTGTAGGGGAGGAGGGGGGAGAGAGAGAATTGATCCAAATTCAATCCCTTGCAGTATTATGGGGAGGCAGTGAGGTGGAATCAAAGAAATAAAACTTGACTCCCTCTGAGTACCCTTTATTAAAGTAAGGGGAAAGCATTCATTAAGCAGCTACAATGTATTAGACATTGTACTAAACACTACAAATGTAATCTCATTTGATCCTTACAACCGCCCTGGGAAGTAGACCCTGTCATGATTCTTATTTTATATTTAAAGAAATTGAGACAGACAGGGGTCAAGTGAATTGCCCAGGGTCTCACAACTATTAACTATCCCATAAATATCCCCAAATAGCTTAATTTGAAATGAAGTCTTTCTGAATTAAGACCCAGTTTTATACCCACTGTGCCACTGAGCTGTACCACTGATTTACTGTTTTACTGTAGGTATGGCCTGAATATCAGACATCTCAACACCTTCTCCTTTTCTAAAATTTTTTTTTTCAATATAAATGTCTAAAGCTTAGTGTTGTTTCTGGAACCACTTGATCAAAAGTTATTTTTCAGTATAGCCTCACCAATTCCTGCATGCTGATCTTTGTAGAGTTGTTACTTTCCCAAAAATGAAAGAAAAGGAATAAAAATTCATAAACTTCAGGTAAAGCCTAGCAGTTATTTAACAGCTGAAAAGTATCAAGAAATCCTGTAGTTTGTAAATAGTCATGACATCACGTGCTGGCTGTTGAAACAAACCTAAGGACTCCAGCAGCAGTAATTCAGATTACAAGCGAAGTCCTTACTGAAATGCCTGAGGAAAAAAATAATATGAACAGCAAGACAGTGCTTGGCAGTAGCTATGGAGTCAGAACTTCCCTCTGAAACTTCCAAGTACCCTATGTTTAATCAACTCATAGGTAACAGTTAGGTTTATGTGATTATTTCTGCATGATTTAGGTCTATTAATTGTGTGTATGTGTGTGCATATCAGTTTTTCATCTAGGGTGTGCTTGAATTTACTTTTGCCCCACCAGAATTCAGGTACAATCAATGAAAATTTCTTGAAAACAGATAATTTTCAGTTTTGTTTTGAAAAGAACAAAGTGTTTTGGAGCAAAGATTGAAACCATGGACCAAATTATTATAATGACGCTAATTCTCTTTTGTGGGTGCAGGAAAAAGTAGCAGAGGAGGAGACGAGTCTGAATTTAAGGAAAATAAGTGATCTACCAAATGCCTTCCCTTAGTACCCTCTTCTGGGGATCTTGTTGCCTCCTATTTACACAGTATTTTGTAGGTTGTTAGCATATTCTGTCTCCCATTAGAATATACTTTTTTTTTTAACTTTCTTTATATCCACAGAACTTAACTAAGTGCCTGACCCATCATAAGTGCTTAATAAATGCTTATTGACTTACTGATTGATAAATTTAAAGGGGGAGGGAACCCTAGATATTATCTAGTCAAGACTTTCATTTAACATTGCAGAAACTAGAAGGAACTGAGAGTTGAAGGTACTTGACCAAGACTGCTCAGTTAGATTAATGGTAGAGCCATCATTCAAAACAAATTGGTGTTGTAGGGACATGCTTAATTTTGTAACAGCAAATCACTCTGCTCTGGCTAAGATCAAACTGGATCCTCTTGTTTTCATGTTAGATTCTTAAAATTTTATTTAATTTTATTTAAGCCTGTTTTATGTTTTTATGAGATAAAATATTAAAAAAAAATGACCCCTGCTATGGCAGGGAGTCATAGAATGTTGGGTGAAAGGATATATAGTAATTTTGTGAGGGTCCCTTGATTTGGGTGTCAGGATGCTATGACCTGTGATAAAAGCTTGTCAAGAGTAAGAAAAGCTTAAAAGGGGTATAAAGAATGCAATTGATTTTTTAACAGTCATCACCTAAGATTTATACATTCTCCATATTTATAAAACCTCAGGCAAGCCCTATGATTCTTGGCATTATATTCATAGGAACCCATCTGGGGATCCTTTTGTAATGCAGTGTCAGACTACATTTAAATAAAGAAAAGGAGCTGTAGGCTAATCTAATAGATTATTTTATTTGAAAGATACATTGTAAAGGAAATTTTGAGTAATAAATCGATCCTGTGCAGTTCAAATTTAGAGAATTAAGTGGAAAAAATATGTATCACTTTCTCCTTTGTTTCCCTAGTTCTCCCTTTCCTAGCCAAAGTAAAAAGTCTTTGTCCCTTTTCTATTCGATACAAGACAACACCTTTGCTCTTTCAATTTTGTCCCAATTTCTCTGCTGTACAACCCACTTATGCATTCCCCCCGAGAAATTTCTTTCCAAGGCAGTAAGTGTCATTCTTTGAAATTTTATTTCTACCAGTCACCTTTTCTTCACTGCAGATAATCAGATTAATTTCCTGGAAATAGCCCTACTTTCTGCTGTTGCAGTTGTATGTGGCACAGAATGATAATTTTGATACCAGGTTAGTCTTTAGCTCATGATAGGAGAGAGCTGAAAAATACCAAGATAAATGCAAGCATTTATAGGACTTTAAATGCCACACAAATGCTGCCTTCATTAAAATGCCTACCATTTGCCTGCATATTGAAAAAGATGTTTTATTCAGTTCACTAAGGTGAAGGGTTTGCTCTCTCTGTGATTGTATATACCCTTTATTGACCTTTTTTTTTTTTGTTTCATTTCCTCCTAACTTAATTCAAAATGTTTATTTCTGTAGTGTAGTGTTTTGAGATTTATAAAACATTTTTAAAAAGTGCTTATTTGCTACAAGGAACAATATGATATTGTTCATGTGCACCCATTCTGGAGTTCAAGATATGGGTTTGACCCTGGTTCTGTCACTTGAACTTATGCATGTTGCTTAAAGTGCTTATCCTCTATTTTCTTCTTTTGTAAAATGCGAAGTAGTAATTCTTCTGTTACTTGACTCAATTACCCAGTTTGGAATCTCAGAATTGGAAGGCACTTCAGAGGTCACCTGGTCCAACCCATATATGAATAAGAATCCTTCCTCTAAATAGCCATCGAATCCCCTGTGAAGATTTTCAGTGAGTTATAACTCACTCCCCTAAACCCAGGTAGCCTATCCTATTAATTTTTATTAACAGAATTATAGCAGCCCTTTGATATCATCTTGCAAGCACTCTTATAAGTAAGAACTATTTTGTTACTTAATAGGCAAAAATAAGAATGTAGTCATCATCAACAAATCATGGACCACATATAGACAAAGAAAATAATTTATTACTTTTGTCCTTAACATTTTAAAATCATATCTGGGTGATATGGATTAATAGGACTTTTATAAATCATATGAAATGCCCTGACAGTTCAAAGACTTTCCCAAGTGGTAACCATTTGTTACCACAATCAGAAAAATGGAATAGATGGATAAATAAAGTCTTTATTAGTGCTTACTATGTGCCAAGTGCAACGTGGGTCAAGAATGCAGTAGTTATTTTTATTGACCCAAGTGACATCACTCCCTGCCTTATTTTGAGACTGCAATTATATAAAAATTGAGAGCTGAAATATCTAGGTTGGTTTTTAGGTTTGTTTTCTATATAGCAGCTGTAGAGTTATGTGTGAATTAGGGAGATAATTGAGAGATCTTTCTTTGGCAGAACAGTGTGACTTTGGTGGTTGCCTTTGAGCCCCTATCAATGTTTTCTTATAAGCTATTTTCCCACACACACACACACACACACACACACACACACACACACCTATTCTGTCTCTGTTTTATAAGCTAGTCTATGCTACAAGGAGCTTGAGATCTTGAACACAAAGAAGACCTAGGACTTGGGGAATGATGACTCCATTTTTTTTTGTGATGCTGTCGCAAACTCAGTAACAGTTATATTTTTAATAACACCTTTTTGAACTCTTTCTTCTTTTCCTTGGCATGCTTTTATCAGAGGCCGTAGGACCTTTGTTCCCTTTTAGATCAGAGGACCCTGATGTGACAACTGTGAAAATTGGGTTAAATGTATTTCTTTTTATCCAAGCTTCTATAACTCCCTCCTATAACAGCTTTAAATAGCCAAGTTTGTCCTCTGTTTTTAAAGAGGATCAATGACATCATTGAGTGATGTCTTGACTTGCAGGTGAATTGGATAAAGTAAAGCAAATTTGCACAAAGTCATAAACCTCACTCTTTCAGAGTTATCACAGTCCAGTGGAAAGGCAAAAGTCGGGCTGACTGGTAAAGGCCTGGCATGCAATGGATGACCTTGGTGTCTTTGATGTCTGACCAAGCTCAAAGCACTCCATAGCAACTGCCTGAGCCATTCTTCAGTGCCTTTGGAACAAATTGTCTTCATCTGCCCATTCTGCTGGGGGAAGTCTTCACATGCTCAGGGTAGCCATCCCTCTGACTCAGCAACAGGTCTGAGGCCTGTCAGTTATCCCTAACCTAGTGTAGCCCATCTGCCAAGAAAGGTTTCTGGGATATGACTGCTGTGTATGCTACAGCTTCTTGGTCAGAGTTGGGTGATTCAAGTGCACATCAAAGGTAGATGAGCATCCCTGAAAAGGGCTTAACAAGACCTCACACCTGAGGTACTAGTCCTCCTGAACAGCCTAACAGGAAAGCAAAGGATTTAATTTTGCCCTTGTTGGACCATGGTGACCTGCTACTATGGAATTAGACTTATTGCTATCACATTAATTATCAAAAATTAAATTGCCAAAGCTCAGAAAGATTTGAATGGGATTGTGAAAGAGTTAACTTTCTTCTCACATGAATGAATGAATGAAAATACCCTGACATTATAGGGCGTTCATTTTTCTAACCAGAAGGAGGCAATTCTAGCCCACCAGGATTTAGGTTTGGAACCTTTATTTCTTCCTAGTAAATAAAGAATTTCGGAAGCCTTTTAGTAAAAGTTACTCATATTTAATTTTCACTAAATGTTATTTGATTAATTAATTTCAACTAAAAGCTAATTTTCTGGGAAATAAGTTGCAATGCTGACTGGAAACCCTCTATAGCATAACCTATTTGATTAAGTAAGTTGGCAAAGGGGACTCTAAAATTTTAATTTAGTTTGTCTTTTTAGAACAGAACTTACCACAAACAGCTGCATCTTCTATAAGGTCAATGGCACCATGTTCTATCAAGTTTCTAATATACTTTATTTTATTACAAGTTTTTTTTTCCATTACATCCTTTTCAGATTTTTAAATGCTACTCAAACATAAAATTGATGCAATACACCTCACTAATGTACAGGCTAGTCATAAGACTTTATAATAATCAATAGAAAGCTAAGAAACCATAGACTAGAACGTTTGAGTAACTAAAGCAAGAATATTTTTGCATAGAAAGTCTATGCTTAGGTTTCAGGAGATGTGTGAACTTAGATGGGAAAAAATTATTTTTCCATCACTAATCTCTAACTTAAATTTAAGGTTTACTTCAATCATGAATGTAGGCAACAAATATTCTGAGAAGAGTTCTATAGGCTTCAACAGAGTGCCCAAGGGATCCACAATGTACACACACACACACACACACACACACACACACACACACACAGGCTTAAAAACCCTGCTTTAAAACATTGGCAGTACAAGAATATACCTTTAAAACAAGCTTTGCACTCTTCACCTATATGAGCAAGAATATGTCCTAATATAGTTCTACCACTCTAACAGAGTAGATAGGGTATACCTGAAATTTCACTGGTTTAAGGAACTCCTACATGGAGAAAGTCCTTCAACTAATTCAGGTAGGCATCTCTTCTTCGACTTATATACTTACTGATTTGTCTAGGCCATTGAGAAGTTATGACTTGTCTTGACAAGTAATATAGCCAGTTGTCCAAGGTGGAACTAATCCAGATTTTCCTGGTTTCCAGAGTGTCTCTCTAACCATTATACCACACTGCCTTGCTTTAGGAAGTAATTTTACTACTTAGAATGGAATACCATCACTAAACTTACTAACTTTTCCCAAAAATGATTCCTTCTTCTTAACTTCTGTATTAATATTGAAGATATTACCCTCCTCTTGGTCCCTTGAAATCATAACCTAAGATGAAAATCAGGCCACTGGACCTAGATGGCTCAGGAGAAGAAAGTGAGGTTGGTGACCTTGCACAGCCCTCCCTCCCTCAAATCAAAGTTAACTGCAAGTCATGTCATCATCTTGATGAAGGACAAACGCAACCTAAGTGTCAACCTCTACTCACTCTGTGACTACTGCACCTTTGTCTCCTATATCTATTGCCAAGGTCTGTCAGTTTTACCTTCATAACATCTCTTGCATATCATATCTTCTCTGACACTGCCACTAACCTGATGTAGGCCTTCATCATTGTAAAAGTCTGCTGCTTCCTCTCCCTGCCTCAAGTCTCTTCCCATTACAGTCTATCCTCCTGTCAACGATTTTATCAGTCTTCTTAAAGCACAGGTCTGACCATTTCATCCTTATAGTCAATAAATTCTAAGGACTCCCTATCACTTCCAGAGTTGAAGGGAAAATCCTTTGGAATTCAACACCCTTCATAACCTGTCTCCTCGTACTTCTCCAGTCTTTTCACACCTTACTTGTTGTTAATCCAGCAATCTCCTTGCTCTTCCTAGCACAAGACACTCCATCTCTCTAATCTGAGTATTTTCTCTGGCAGGCCCCAATACCCGAAATTCTGTTCTTCCTCATCTCTCTCTCTTTTTTTCTCTGACTTCTTTCAAATCCCAAATAAAACCCCATCATTTTATTTATTTATTTATTGACATTTTTTTCTTTAAATTTATTTTCAGTGTTCTACAATCACTACCATATAACTTAGATTTTTTTCTCCCTCCCTCCTCCTACCTCTCCCTTCCCTCCTCAAGATGGCATACAATTTTATATAGGTTCTACACAGACATTCCTATTAAATATATTTTCACCATTGTCAGATTGTATATAAGAATTAAAATGAATGAGAAATCATATAACAAACCAAAACGTAACACAAAAGAAAATGATCTGCTACATTCTACGATTGAATTCCATAGTTCTTTCTTTGGATGTGAAGGCATTTTGCCTTAAAAGACCATTGGGAATTTTTTCAGTACTTGCATTGCTATGAAAATCCAAGTCTACCAGAAAAAGCTCTCACACACTGTGGTTGTTGCTGTGCACAAAGTTCTCCTGGTTCTGCTCCTTTTGCTCAGCATCAGATCATATAAGTCTTTCCAGGCCTCTCTGAAGTCTTCCTGTTCATCATTTCTTATAGCACAATAGTATTCCATACATTCGTATATCATAATTTATTCAGCCATTCCTCCATTGGTGGGCATCCCCTTGATTCTCAGTTTTTGGCCACCAGAAAGAATGCTGCTATAAATATTTTTGTACATGTGGGTCCCTTTCCCATTTTTATGATCTCTTGAGGATACAGTCCTAGAAGTGATATTTCTGGGTCAAAGGGTATGCACATTTTTGTAGCCCTTTGGGCATAGTTCCAAATTGCTCTCCAGAATGTTTGGATCAGCGCACAGCTGCAACAATGAATTAGTGTTCTCACTGTCCCACATCTTCTCCAACATTATAATCTTGCTGTTTTGTCATGTTAGCCGATCTGATAGGTGTAATGTGGTACCTCAGAGTTGTTTTGATTTTCATCTCTCTCTAATCAATCGTGATTTAGAGTATTTTTTCATGAGTATAGATAGCTTTATTTTCTTCCTCTGAAAACTACCTCTTCATATCCTTTGATCATTTATCAATTAAACCCCATCATTTATAAGAAATTTATTTTCCAATCCATTTTAATCCTGGGGTCTTATCTTCCTTGCCCATTTCCAACATATCCTTTATATAGTTTGCTTGGAATTCGTTGTCTGCATTTTTTTTTCCATTAGTCTAATCTCCTTGAGAAAAGGAAATATCTTTTGCCCTTCTTTGTAACTTTACCTTTTAACGCAGCGTTTCACACATAGTACTTGCTTGATAAATGCTTAACGACTGACTGACTATGGGGCATTACTCTAAGCAGGAAAATTACTTAACAAATTGTTTAATCTTGTTACATTTTTACATCAAAGCCTCACAGAATAATTTCTAACAGATTGTTTTATAAATCTTAAAGCACTATATTATGTGTGATTGTCATGATTTGATCCTTTGATCCAACAAGACAATGAAGGAGATATTATTAACCACATTTTATGTATAAGAAAACAGATTCATTAATGATCATTTCCTTAGAAATTACCTAAGAAAATATCTAAGAAAGTCCATACCAGTGTCGGGACTTAAATAGAAGTCTTTTGCCTCTGATAATAAAAACCTGATACATATAGCATTTGAATTTTGCCAAGCACTTGGCATATAGTATCTCATTTGACCTTGACAACAACCCCATGAGGTTGCTACATTTTTTAATGAGGAAATAGTAGCTCAAGGAAACTATATGCCTTGCCCTTTGTTACAGAGTTGCTAAGTGTCTGAGGAAGACTAGAAATGCAGATCAGGCATATTGCGACTTCAAGTCCACCATACTATGCTGCCTCTAGCATATGATTCAAAGGGCATGGTGTCATATCATGTCCTGTAGAGAAATAGTAAATTTCAATTAGGGTGGGAGAATCTGCATTCCCTTATTAACCAAGTGATTGATGGTAGATTTTCTTTAATTATGTATTGTTGGAAATTATATTGTTCTGGAATAAAAAAAAAAAACAACAACCAATAATCCCTCTTCTCCCCTTTATTTTTTTTTCTGTTTTATAGTTAACAAATGTTCCCTTATTCAAAGAGCAAGAAAGAGGATTGTATGTGAAACAACTGTGAATTGTTAATCCATTTTTTTCAGAGGTGAACTATGATAGAAGAATGGCTCCAGAACTGGAAGGGACCTCGGAGACCATCACGTCTAACATTTTGTTTTCCACGTAAGGGGAAGTTGACTGACTTGTCAAAGTTTACTCAGGTAGCAAGCATTTGAGCAACTCTAGGAATCCAAATACTCTGACTACAGCCAGATAGATAGAAAAATAGAGAGATAGATAACTAGGCAAAGACAGAATCATGTCTGTGTTCTACAAAACTTTATCTATTGATGTTACTCAACATTTTAATGAACAAAGTCAAGTTCAAGTGTTACCTTCCCAGTGACTCTTTCCTCAATTTCTTCTTCTCCAAATCTCTTCTCTTTCTGGCAGCTCTCTCCAATTCTTGTATTACATTCTGTCTCATATACGTATCTTTTCCTTGTACTGAACACCTTGAAGTTAGGAGCTGTGTGTTTCTTTTCCAAGCTTTTGGTTCTAATTAACTAGCACAGTCTCTTTAAGAATCTTAGAATATGGTAGTTGAAAAGGACCTTGGAGACCATCTCATATCTGAATAAGAACCCCCCTCTACAATATACCTAAAATATACTCATCCAGTCTTTGCTTGAAGACATCAAAGTGTGTGAGTGTGAGTACTTGTGTAGTACTCACTTGTGTAGGGAGACCTACCATGTCCATTTCACTTGTGGAAACCCTTTTTCTCCATATCGATTCTAAACCTGTCATTCTGCCTCTTCTCCCCATAATTCCAAATTCTGTCCTTTGAGGCTAAGCTGAGCAAGCTTTATTTGGTATGATGTACTTGTATCCCCATGACAGTTTAATAAACATTTATGAAACTGAATGATATTTTAAATACTTTAAAAAGCATAGTAGCCCTGGCACACTATATGCTGGCAACTACTGCTATTATTTTAAAAGAGATAAAATGTGACAATTATTTTTTTAAAAAAGTTGCTTCTTTCCTTTTAAGTATTGAATGTAAAGTTGCTGTAGCACCACTGAAAAATATATTATCCTTACAATATATTGGGCAGCAAAAATACACAAATTTGAACCAGCGTATTGTGTTCTATCCTATTCATTACAGAACGCCCTTAAGCCAAGATCATGGAAAGGTTGTTAACGTGCCTCATGATTAGAAAATTTGTCCTTTTCACCTCTGCCTCTTAGAACCCCTACTTCCCATCAAATATAAGCTCAAGAGCTACTTCTTTCAAGTAGCTTGTACTAATTTCCCAGTTGTCACTGCTTCCCTTGCTTGAAAATTATATTTATTTTGAATATTTGCTTACCCATATACATATTGTAACTCCCTGGTTAAATTTAAGCTACTTGATGTCAGGAAATATTTCCCTTTTGTATTTGTGTCCTCAGTACCTCCCACAGTGCCTGGAACAGAAGAGATGTTTAAGAAATATTTGATTAATCAACCACTCAAACAGTTAGCAATTTATATATTTATAGCTGTTTCAGGATTTTCTAAAAGTACATTTTGGAAGTTTGTGGGTTCAATTAAGAATCTAAATTGCAGGAATTTGTCTAGTCTGCTTTGTGGAGCTTATTTAAGTTTATCCCTTGGTGACAATAGTGTTTTTAGTACCATGAGGTTGGTCAAAGTCAAATTGACAAACATTTATTAAGCACCTGCTATATGCCAGGCACAGTATTAAATGCTAAGGATAAAGAGACAAAAACAGTCTCTGCTTTCAAGGAGTATAAATATTTGATGATAAATAGTTCATGATCTAATTTGTCTGTGTGTATGTGTGTTCGTGCAACAGAATATGCAAGTCATTCAAGCTGTATAAATTGGCAATTGCATGGAAGATGACTTTGTTTGTATATGGGATTCACAGAGAAGAGAGTGCCTTGTATTTTTTCCAAAGGTAAGGTACAGTGGATAGACTAGAACATAATATGCTAGTTCAGATGCATGATGTAAGTGTTTCCTTGTAAGAGGTGTGATTCCCTAAAATCAAATTCCAGGCAATGAAGCAAAGAAATGATTATTAATGACAGTAATTTCTTAGTTGTTTTTCTTATGAGAAGTACTTTGCTACAGACATTAAATAACTATCATCATGCCTCTGCATTTTAGGCATTTATTAATATTCCTATTTAAGAGCTAGGGAAACAGACAGACTAAATGACATCCTTAATTAGGTTGATTATGCCTGGTAAGTCATAAGACTTTTAGTTTTCTCCCTGTACTGAAGTAACCTACAAGCTAATTAACCAAAATTTCATGTGTCAAGCTCTACAGAAAGATTCCAGGTGGAGGTGGTAGGGTCAGTGGGGAGAGTTTTAGGTTTTGTTTCAATTCATCAGGTGTTGATCTCATTTCTATAAGCCAGAGTGATCTGGATGATGCCCAAGTATGCCTAGTGAATTCATGTCACAATTTATAACAATTTGAATTAGATCAATTTAATCTATTATCCTTGAGATGTGGGTGCTGTTTGGAATATCATTTGGATCATCTTATATGGATAACATTAATATTAACATATCAATATAACAACCTACTCTTCCTTTATAGTCTTAGCTATGGTGAACCTCTCAGCTAGCAGTCCCTGCACCTAATATTAGGCTTGAATTTCACTTGGAAGTTCTTTCATGTGTAAGCAATAGTATTTCCTTCCCCAATTTTGCAATTAATCTTCTAAGCAGTTTTCTATACTGTGTGTGGGTGCTACCCATGTCTCTGTCTTAGAGTATCTCATAATTTTCTTGGTTATAATATATATATTTTTAAGCTTCGATTTATTCCATCTTAAGGAGTATGGGAATAAAGAACATTAAAGGATAGTAAGATGACTTTTCACCTTCCTTTATGAAACATTGGCTTTCCTCGCTTTTAATTTTCACTAACCTTAACTCATAAAGCTAGAGAAGACTAATTGCTTTTGCTACCATCACTGAGAGCAGGCTAAGGTGATATTTATATCCATATCTATATCTAATCTGTATCTAACATATATCTATATCTATCTATATCTGGAGGCAACTAGGTGGTGCAGTGGATAGATCACCAGAGCAGGAGTCAGGAGGACCTGAGTTCAAATCTCACCTTAGACACTTGACACTCACTAGCTGTCTGACCTTGGGCAAGTCACTTAATCCCAGTTGCCTCTTTCTGGGTCATCCCCAGTCATCCTGATGAATATCTGGTCACTGGATTCAGGTGACTCTGGAGGAGAATTGAGGCTGGTGATCTGCCCAGCCCTCTCTCACTCAAAAACAAAGTCAAGTGCAAGTCATGTCATTATTTCTCTGATGGCATGGTCTTCTTTGGCAATGAAGGACAAACACATGCTGATGCATTGATTATGTACTGATGATTCAGAGGTACTGATGATGACTACCAAAGGTGATGTAACAGGAAGATGAGCTTCCTGGTGATGAGGATTCCTGGGAACCTGATCACAAAGTAGTTCAATCCAAGTAATATAATTGGTTGGAGATGTATACACATCATCTACACACCTCTCTTTCTCCCTATGCCAACTCACTGTGATTTTTTTTCATGGATTTCTCTATCAGGATTCAGTCTAGTATATTATCTATATTTGTATGAAGTTATTTTTGAGGCAGGGAAGGAGGAGAGGAGCTACTTGTACTTTCTGTTATTCTACCATCTTGGCTTTCTGAGGGGGGTCATTTTTTTTTTTGCAAATTGATTTATTTGTTTTCAGTTTCAATGAATCACTTTCATAAATTTTAAATTTTATCCCTCTCCCTCCCCCCCAACATGACATGCAATCTTTTATGGGTTCTACACATACATTCTTATTGAACACATTTTCATATTAGTCATGTTGCATAGAAAAATTAAAATGAGAGAAATTATGAGAAAAACAAAACATAACAAAAGAGAAAGTAGTTTGTTACATTAGGCATTCCCACTTCATAAGTTCTTTCTCTGGATGAAGATGACATTTGGCATCCAGAGTCCTTTGAAAATATTTTAGATCCTTGCATTGAAGTGAAGGGCTAAGTCTATCAGAAACAGTCCTCTCATACTGTGGCTGTTACTGTGTACAGTGTTCTCCTGGTTCTGCTCATTTCACTCAGCATCAGTTCATAGGTCTTTACAGGTTTTTCTGAAGTCCTCCTGTTCATCATTTCTTATAGCATAATAGTATTCTATTACATTCATATACCACAACTTGTTCAGCCATTCCCCTTTTTGATGGGCATCCCCTTGATTTCCAGTTCTTGGCCATGGGGGTTCATTTTTAAATAACTCCTTCATGCCTGTAGGGGTCTCATTAGACAATTATTTCTTCTAGTGAATTAAATGATGCCACTGCCCAATCCTCACTCAAAGTGAACAATTGTATCTCTTTACCCACATGACCAAGATAATTTCTTCTGAGGTGATAAATGTATTGTGTACTAAATACTACTGTAAGGATCAAGGAGTTTCTTCTATACAAAATCAAGTTATAGATACTTGAAATGAATTCCTGGATAAAGTGAAATAAAAAAAATCTTTGCATTTCACTTATCCTTATTCTTCTGAAAATTAAGTTGATATGGTATTTGTGAAGTGAGAAAGCTTTATAAAAATAAGCATATTGTTAATTTTCATTTTATACAGATCTAATTTCCTCACTGTGGGATATTTGACTGCTACAGATTGGCAGTCAGTAGCATAGATTTGTTGCCTGAGATATTTAGAGGTTAACAGATTTATAATGGTCACACAGCTAGTATGTATCAGTGGAATGTATCTGAACCCAGAGTCTGATTCCAAGGATAACCATCTTTCCATTATGGGATGATGTCTCTTTAGTATGGTCACTTTAATTTTTAGCAATTCACTTAAATCCCCAAAATTGTACTCTACATATTTAGTCTTATCAATTATAGTACTTAATCACATTTTTCAGCTCATTCTCTGAGACAATTTTTGTAATATGGTGAGAATCACAACTAGGCATTTAGAAGAAATAGTCAAACACCTGCTGTTCTTCAAATAATCCCAAGATCACTGCAACTAAGTAGGCTAAAGTATAAACAAGAAAGTGAAAATGAGATGTTATAAACTTGTCTAGATGTGAAAACAGTTGGCTCTTTGTATTCTTTGCACAATGTCACTAAATTCTAAACATGTAGAATAAAAAAAAATCTAAAATCAGACACTAGTTATAAGAGTGAAAAGAATATTTCTATCACTGATCTATAAGGACCATCAGTACCAGGGAACATTAATAACTTTTACTACTTTTTTTAAACTTAGGGGGAGGGTTAATATGATACATGCCATTTTTTCTGCCTATTTTCTTCCTTCTACATTCCTTATTAGAATCATACCCTCTAGCTCCAAGGTAGGTGGCTGAAAATTCATTATCTTTATGTCTCATCAAATTACTTACTTTTCCAGACATTTGCCTCCTTCCTTCCTTCCACCTCCACATGTTTTTCACCTAGAATTTCATTCTGAGTTCACTTTACAGGTCAGATATGCCAGATATATTTCTTTAGTTGACAGGGAAGTAAAACTAGCATGGGAACAGAAAATTAGTAAAGTACAATTTTAAGAGGGGATATTTGATATTTGTAACATATTTTCAGAGTGTATGTATTTATTGATGAAACTGAAAGTACAAGCCTATAAATCTAATTTTTAGTTATAATAATTACCATTTTTTCTAATGATCTCTGAATATCCATCTTGCATCTACTGCATGGGTATTGTTTCTGCTGTGAACTTTGCTTAAAAATGTTTCAGATACCTATGTTGTTTTTAAGTTAATCTGCCTTTCTTCTATTAGGAATTGACATTATTTGATAAAGTATTCCTTACATTTTGTAAGTTGTTCCATATGTTTGTGTGCTTCATATTCTAATGTGACATGAGTGGGGCCTGGAGAGAATTGAGGAAGCTAAAAGTATACACATACCTCTCAGCTTGTTCTGTCTTGTAATTTTGTTCATGATCTTATGACATGATTCATTCTATGACTACATTCACCACTGTTTCCAAAGCCCAGGGACCTCCAAAGATATCTTATGCCTCTTAATTAGAAAACCACTAATCAAGAAGGTTTGACTAATCTAAAGGGTGTTAGTAGAGAATGACAAAAAGCACTTAAACCTTCAAAAGATGTGTAATGGCTTGTGTCTCAGAATTCTCCGGGACCAAAATATCTATATTTAACCTCTAATTATCCAAATTGGACTTTGAAAGTTCTTTGATTTTATTGGTGTGGGCACCTCTTATGCAGTCAGTGATCACAGTCCCTTAGTGATTTAGTAGGAAATCTTCATGTCCTGTTGTATTAAAAACAAAACATTTTTGGCCAGATATTTGGTAAAGAGCCACTCTAAACTTAACTTGCCTGGTCCTTACACCACCATAGTGTATACCTACACTGACTCAAAGCTTTTCTGATAGTCTATGGAAACCCAGAGTCACCTCCATTTTAGTGTATAACAACTAAAGAAAGAATTTACTGGAACAACAATCCATGATAAAAAATGACTTCTTCCCCCTCTTCCTGAAAATAATGACTCTAATTGATAGGGCTCTCTGTTTCTCTTCCTTCTCCCTCTACTACAGGGGTGCCTTGGATAAGGATTCTATGTGATTTGTGAGATCATCCAACATGGATAAATCGATTCAGTATGTGGGCTCCCAATAGTGGAACACTTCTTCTGATTGGGGTTAAAGGTCCATGACTTTCTACTTTACTTTTTCCTTGGAGACCCCATTGACCATAAATGCTACTTCATAGTGGCTATAATCATACTCATTATCATAGCAGGAAATGAGTTTGACAAAATGGTTATTAAAGGCAATGTCAGTGCCATCATAAAAAAATAGAAGAGTGGCTGCCACTCATAGGATACAAGCTGGTTCTCTGTGAAGCCCAATATGTCTTTTAAGAACCCTCCTGCTACTTGCTTCATATCATCATATTTGGTAGATTTCTTTGGTATATTTGGAGTAGGATAATAGAAGACCATACTTGTAAACTTTCAAATCAGCTCACGGATGGCGTTGTCCTCAGTATTAGTGGTATTAATAGAAAGAGGGATGATGTTTTGGGTAGTATCATCACACAACAACAAAGCGGCCAACTACTATTTTCTAGGTAGGTGTAATGACATAAACTGTGGTCATAAGTCCTTCCATAGTGCTAAAGTTGTCATGAATAACTTTGGCTAGGAGTGGCAAGGAGTTGACAGTCTAGTGAGTATTACTGATAACCCTAAGGGAATTAGAGTTTTTCTCATGGCTTACTCCTATCATGAACATAAGGACATTAGCAAGAGGGGCTGAGATAATGACACATTCAGCTCCATCTTTCAAGTGTGTTCCAGCCTTTTTCAAGGTAGTAAAAACATCAGTGGACCCCACTATATATTTGTTCACATCCTACCTCTATTTAATATTTGTGGGATCACAGTTCTAGAAGATAGCAGTTGCTTTTCCATTTATTATCAACTTTCTCTTCTCAGACTTGAGAGTTCTCTTGAACTTGCCATGGGTGGATTTATATTGAACATGAAAACCATATAAATCATTTAGTTGGAGTCAATGAAAGGGTCACTGATGGGCAATATTCTGGTGGTAAATAAATCTCTGGTTATCAGGTTTCCAATATGGCACACTCCACTGACCCTGCCTTCACCATACTGTCTCATAGATGCAGCTATAGCGGCAGATACTGAGATCAAGTTTGGAAGAAAAAATGAGCTGACATTGGTATTAATCACAAATATATTGTTACAAATAAATAAACAATAACAAAAAAGTCTATATTACTGCATCAACTTCCTACAAGGTAGCATGTGGTAGAAAGAAACCTGTGTTTGAATCCTAGCTCTTTTCTATGAGATCTATGTGACCTTGGACAAATTGCTTTGACTTTCCAGGCCTCTGCCTTCTCATCTATAAGGCAATAGCATTGGTTTATATGTTTTCTACTGCCTCTTCCAATTATATGATCTTGTGATCCTTTGAACAAATGAGGTTCTTGAACATCTCTCAGTCCTGGACTTTCTATGATACCTCTAGATAATCAGTTAGTTATGGGAAGCTGAAGGATTGAAATTCTGTATGTCTTGGTGCCATATATTCGTCTTAGAATTTAATGTACTCTAGGTTCCCCCTCTTCTAAAATGGGAAACATAAAAGATTTAGTCCCATTGAAAAGAAAAAAGGAATAAACCTGCCTGGTCAAAATCTGAGACAAAACATCTATCCAAATTAAAAGTTAAAGTTGAGGAGGTTTCCAAGGATACAGCAGAGTCAACACAGATATTGGGATATTGACCAGTCCTATTTTCTGGCTTTCCAGTTACAACAACCTCAAAAAAAAAAGATGTGATGACAGTGGAGGCCTGTTTTCTATACCTAAATTACAAAAACATTCTCTTCTATCATTATCCTATCTGTTCTAGAGTTTCATTAGTCCTTACCTACCAGACTCTAGAAGAAAGGGGAAAAATGAAAGATGATTATCTAAATTAGGAAATTTGTCATGGAATATATTCACCATTATTTTATTAAGAAAAATTTCGTGACATGGTCTGTAAGTTAAGCATTTAAGATAAGAGGACATGGTATTTTAGGAAGAATTTTGATTCCAGAATCCGAGGAACTGGATTCAAAGTCCTGCATTAGAAACATCTGTATGTGACTTGACTAAGCAACTTGATCTTCCTGGGCTCAAGTTTCCTTAGAATAATTTTAAAAAAATAACAATAAGTAGTATTTATATACTCTAAGTTTCATAAAATGCTTTACAAATGACCTTTGAATATCATTTTATGACATCTTTTTGAGACCTATGTAGAAAAGAGCGTGGAGAGGTTGTTCTATCATCTTAGGCCCCAGTTTCCATGTGAGTGTGAGTGTATGTGTGCATGTGTGCATATGTGTGCATATGTATTTATGTATATGTATGTATATACATATATTTTATATACACACACATATATACTCACACACAATATGTTTCTATAGACATACATATGTAAAAGGAGACTGGATGATCATTAATATATCTTCCAGCTCAAATCTTATGGTCCCATGACAAACCTGTAACATCCCTGTGCCCCTTGATGTCAAAGTGACGGATTGGTCTGTGATGATGGCATAGTGACACTTTCTGAAGGCTAACAATTAGCCTCCTTTCCAATACTGTCTAATCAGAATTACTTAGTTCATTAAACTAGCCAATAAATGAGCCACATACAAGGGACCCTTTTATTGATAATTTTGCTTCACTAATATAAGGGAATTGAAAGCCTGGAAAAGGTTTTAGGGACTTATTGTTCATTCACCTATAGTAAAAGCAGTGAGGTAGAGGAAATGACAATTTGGCTCTGTGCTTATTTTTTTAATGTAATTTTTCTGGCTTAAATATCACTCTAGCTTGTATCTGTTAATGTGTATGGGTGAAGAGAGGAGGATTTGTAATTGAAAATCTGGAAGTCTGCCCTTGGCAGTTCATTTGGAGAGTACCATGGATAGTGAATTAAATGTAGTTTCACCACTGAAAACTAAAACCAGGAAACAAACATAATACATTTCTTAAGGTAGAGTTTGGTTAATGATGGAGAGGCTGATCTAATAACAAGGAAGTTTAATTAAAAAAAATAGAAGATGCTAGATGAAAGGCTTTTAAGCCAAGGCTAGGAGGGACAACGTATTCCTTGTTGAAAAATGTACAAAGTTTCTCCTCCTGCTCCTAGTTACTTTTGCATGTCCTTTGGCTGGTTATAAGGGTTGGTGCTCTTCTGAAAGAACTATGGAAAGCTGGGGAGCTGTACACTGGAAAAATATGGCAGAGCCCTCTCTTCTAATAAGGAAAAGATAAGCAAGGGTGTCTAGCTGATGCCAGGAGCTGGAAGGAGAGGGAGGTTCTGCTGTATTTATTACTTCCATGTGTTTCTCTCTAACCATAGGCTTTGGTCATGTGTTCTCTGTGTGAATGTCTCTTCATGTGTCTCTGACATGTTTCATCTATTTATCAGAGTTCCCCAGATCTACAGCAGAAGTGTTTTCTTGCTACTTTTCTTATTTTGCTAATTAAAAGTATGTCATAGATTTGAAATAATTTCATCCTCTGACTGAAAAATAAGAGTAAGCTATGGTTTTAGGCTCAAAAACCTTGAATCTGGGTATCCTTATCCAGTAACCCACATTGTAAGTTGGGGTATGTCCCAAGCTACTGTAACAGATTTCTCAGACCAAGTGAAACTACTAGTATGTTCCTGCAGTGTGGTCTTTATATTCATAAAGAATTACAGGACTATTAATTTTTAATTTTATGTGCATGTGTGTCACATTACTGGTTATTGATGTTTTCTGTATAAAATCAAGCAGTTGTTGAGTTTCCTCAAAAGTTTTGAACAAATCCTTCATGCCCTTGACAATTATATCTTATAATGGTGTTAATGGCAAACACATCCTTCTATGTTTATATCGGGCAAAAAGACAGCTAATGAGATAGATGTACCTGAATATTTGGCAAATAGGCAATCAGGTACTGATTCTCCCTCCTGGGTCCTGCTTGTAAACAGAGTGATTGAAGTGACTTCAGGTGTTGTTTGAAGAGCCCTGTCTTTAAAATAATCTTCATTAGCCTATTTTCTACAAAAGAATCAGGAGCAGGGAAGAAGAAGCTGATCTCATTATAGAGGGGAATGATTATTACATCACATTTTGGCAAAAGAAAATCTATACATAAAACTCAAGACATTTTATCTAAGTGTTACAAAACTAAATCTCAGTAATAGTAATATGGCTAACCTAGGCAGTTTCTTGGTCTCTTGGAACAGTCTAAGTTTCTCCTCTAGATCTGGCTAAAAGGATTTTTACTCTTTTCTTGCCTTGGTTCAGGAAACAGAGTTGGAATTAAGTCAGTTAACAGGACCTTTATCCCCAGCTTCCAGAATATAACTACAAGGAGCCATATGTGTGATTTCTGGCTGTCTCATCTGGGAAACAAGGGGATCTCACTTTCTACTTGCTATTTAATCATCATTCTCTCTTACTCTACTATTGCCTACCTTCAGCAACTGGTTGCTCTCGTAGTATATTCTCATAGCCCTCAGTGGCCTTACTTTCATGCGGTTACTTGGATAACTATGCACACAGATTTTGTCCTGTTATTACAGCTTTTTTCATCACTTCTAATGCTCACTGTGGTCAAAGCACATTTTTCATTCAGTTCATTAAGAAGAGAACTCATGAATGTTTTATTGCTCCAGACCTGTGAATTAGGCTCTATCCTTATGAATAAAAGAAGTGAATAGTCTTGTTTCCTGCCCCCAACCACCATCCTTATGGCAGAGGTCTCCATTTCAAAATCAAATAGTTTTAAAATGCTGACCTTTGACCTGTTGCCACTTGTCATCTATGATCTTGCACATCATAGTCATAGAATCAAAACCTCTTTGAGAAAAGGGATGTATTGAAGTTGGAGATGAGAGTGAGGTACCCTGTCATAACAATGGAGAATAACGTCTGAATTCTGAATTGACTCTATGCTTTGCTAGCACCAATAGCTTCTGTTCTTTCTTGAATAGGTTTATTTAGTCATCTGTATTAAAGTCCTCATGTGGTACTTCATAGCATCATAGATCTACAGGTTTAAGTGACCTCAGAGGTCACCTTGTACAACTCCATCATTTTATAGTTGAAGGAACTCAGGCCTATGGAGGCTAAGTGACTTTCCCAAAGTCACTAGAAACTGTCACAGACTGGATCAGAATCCAGTTCTTCCTAACTCTAAACCAAATGAGTGCTCTCTCTCTCTCTTTCTCCCACACTGGGCTACTTTTTCCAGAGCTGATGCTTTTTCCATTATACCACATTTTGGCAAGGGGCGACCCTAGGTTTTCAAAATCTGTTAGTGGAGCACCAACTCTCATATGTCCTATCTAGATGGATGATGAGTGAAATGAGGAGAAGTAGGAGAAAAATTTCTGCAATAATGATGACATTGTAAATACAGATAATTCCAAATGGGGTCATGAAGAGTTGGAAATGACTGAAACAATGACAAGAAAAACAAACAACTTTGAAAGGCTTAGGAACTCTGATTAATTCAGTGACCAACTTTGATTTTAGAGATCCAGTGATGATAAATATTACTGACCTCCTGACAAAGAGGCAATGAACTCAAGGAGCAGAATAAGACATGTATTTTTGAACATTGCCAGGGCAGGAGTTCGCTTCCAGTAACTGTATATTTGTTATAAGGATTTACCTCTTCCTCCTCTTATTTTTAAGTTTAAAAAAGAAATATGACAGTAAGCCTAAAAATAATAATTACAAAAATCTTTCAGTAGAGGCACCGTGACATACTGTACTGAAGTTCATTGATAAGGTAATTACTAGGTGATTTTTTAAAAACTCTTTGGTCATAGGAACTCATAAATACCACCTCGTACTGACAATTATTTGTCAGTAAAGGGAATACCTATGCTGATGAAATTATATATCCTTAAAATTTTAGTCCAGATTTATTAGAGGAAGTATGGGATAGTGGGTAGAGGTTCCCTCTCAAAGTCAATAAGATCTGTTTTCAAGTCCTGCTTCTGACACATAATAGATAAAATCAAGGACAAGTCACTCAACTTCTCAATGTTCTGGAAACCTTTATAAGGCTGTGTGTTATAGTACCTGGCACTATGGAAATCACAATTCTAGATCAATGAAGGACTAAAATATTATTTAGTATGTGAGATGATAGTTTCTAATTTAAATATTATGGAGATTGCCATCCTATGTGTGTCCTATCCTCAAGACACATCATATTTGTGTCTTTCCTAAATAATTAGAAGAGGGCCAGAGGCAATGACAGCTTCAACAAGATTAAAATTCAAAGTAAATTTGAATTAATTAATAAGATTATGATGAAGAATATGCCTTTTGGTGTATTTTTTTAATGCACATCCTACAATGTTATTTCATGTTAAACTAAACAGAAATGACTTTAGAGATTAAAATGAAATGTGATAGGTGCTTAATCTGCCATTATGTATTATTGGTTTTTGGAAGTATGGAATACAAAACTTGATAGAATGATTTAATGTAGAAAATAAATTCTACTCCTAATAATTTATGGAACTATTAAGTTTTACAGTTATAAGATTTTTCATAGGAATCTAAGTATATGCAAGTTACATGTTAGTAGTAAATGTGCTTAGATGCAGCAAATTCTGGTAGAAAAAGCGATGAAAAGGGAATTAGAAACTTTCATTTCTAGTCCTAGCTCTGTTATTAATTAAATCTAAGACCTTCAACAGAACATTTAACATCTTTGTATGGGTCTCCTTAACTCTAAAACACATAATTAATACTGCTCTATCTATGGATGTTGTGAAAATAAAGTATTCTAAAAGTCAAGTCACTAAAAAAGTGGTTGGAAAAATCATAAAAATGGAAGGAATTTTATTAATTTCTGTAACAAATAATCTCTCAATGGAAAATATTGCTTATACAGGAAAACATAATTTATAATAGCTTTTTAGATGCAAATAGCAATTTATGTTTGCATTGGCAGTAAGTGAATTGAAAAGAAATCTTTCATTTAAAAGACCTCCTCTAATGTCATTTAAGAAGGAATCTCATGTTTAAATATACACACACTTTCACTAAGACATCACTAAGTCAACTGTTTAATATAACCATCATTTGAGTCTCTATGTAAAGACAGGAGGCTGCTTGAAATGTGTTGGATTTTAAAACTGACTGCTGGGGAGAAAATTGCTAAAGATCAAGGTGACAAAGCATTCTCCCAGGGTGCCTTGCTCAGTGTTTTTTGAGGCATAATTGGAGCTTTCATGCTTTTCCTATTCCACTCTCCCCAAAAATCTGTTTCTTGCCCTGTGCTGGGCAATATTTTTCATAAAGTACTTAGAGGAAGGCATAGATGGCATGCTGATCAAAAGCAATATGTTGAATAGTCAAATCTGAAACAGATCTCAACAGGTTAGAATGACAGGGTAACTTCAACAACAAGATTAAATTTTAAAACATGAATGTAAAATCTTCTAATTAGGTTCAAAATGTTAACTGCAGGAGTATAGGATTGGGGAAGCTTATTGGACTGCTAGAAGATCTTGTGAAAAGTTCTGTTGGTTTTAGTAGATTTCAAGCACAGTAGGAATCAACAGTGTGACTAGACATCAAAAAAAAGATAATGTAATCTTAGTACACTTTAAAAGAAGCATACTAATCACATTGAGGGAGATAACAGTAAAGCTATAGTTTGTCCTAGTTGAATCACACATCTGGAATATAATTGTTTATTTTCAGGTACAATATTTTAGTAAAAACAAAAACAATAACAAACTGAATGTGTCCACGGGAACTGATAATGATGACAAAAGTATTGGAATTTGTCCTTTTTCATTACATCTGTCATTATGGATCAGGTGAAGGAACTGTGAATTTAGTTTGGAGAAAAGAAGACTTAGAGGAAACTTATAAGTGATCTTCAAGTGTCTAAAGAGCTGCCATGTGGAACAAAAGTTGCATTTATTCTTCTTGGTCATAGGAAGGCAGAAATAGGAACTTGGTACTAGGAGATAGAATGGGAGGGGAGCAGATGCACGGAAATGCATCCTAACAATTAGACGAATCTTGAAGGGGAATTCGCTACCTTGGGTAATAGTGAAGTCTTTGTCACTGTAGTCTTTAAGTAGTACCAGGATGACCACTTGCAAGGGATGTATTTTTTATATTATGTAATGATTAGAGATATTCTCACAAATGTTTTTCACAGAAACTCAGAGAGCTAGTGTAAGAATTATTAATCTCAGCTGTCACATGAAGAAACAGACACAGAATGAAATGACAAGAGTACAGAGCAGTATGTGATCTCAGGTCCTTTGTTCTTTCCATGATGTCTAGATAAATTATATTACAGGGCAAACACTGATTATTCATCCACTATAGGCCATCTGATAGTAATATGAAGACAAAAGAAAAAAAAACACACAATAGATCCTGCTTTCAAGATACTCACATTTGATCAGATGCTTTTCTACATTGGCTAAATGAACATATTATACATAGCTGAGACATACCACAAAGTGGTCAGGTTTACTGTGTGTGCTTCTCTGCCATCCCAAGTTTTCTTCGTAGAACTCCAGGCTTCTGTAGGACACAGTATGAGAAAACTGTGTTAAACAATTTGCCACTGGCTGTTGGTTGATTAAACTAGGGCCCTCTTTTTCCCAAAGGGGAAAGGACATGCTGATAGAAACAGCTAAAGTAAATTAATGAATATCTGAGTACCGTTCCTGAATCTAAAGTAATTCTGTCACCTCCCGTGTTTAGGCTTATCTGACTTACTCAAGATTGGTGCCTTTAGAAAAGGCTCTTCTTTTTTTATCTTCTCAATATAAAATTGCACAGTCTTTAAATTCTATAGGCCATCCATCATTTAGACTAGTATTGTCTGAATAGATCTGAACTTCAGGGAGCAGTTACATGTGCAGTGTCATTTCTCTAGACCAGAAAGAGATGGGGAATCATTAAGGGGGCAATGAGGTAGAGCAAGCCATTCAAATGTCTTCTTTTACCCTCACTATATGACAATGTTCCTGTAGTTTATAAGATTATACAATAAAGCTTGTGGCTAGATCAGCTTTAGTGTGAGACTTTGTCTATGTTATTTATAATTTACTGAAGCACAACAGCAAACAGGAATAAGGATAAATTGCATAATATTTTCAAAGCAGTTTGAAAAGCCTCTTAGAGTAATTTTTAGTTTTATTATTTGTGAATCACTTAAAGTAAACAAGAAGCAGGGAGAATGAGTTATGGGAAATTTTAATCATCATTCCCTAATAATAATTAATAATAAAAATGAATCCCACACCTCCTGGAAAATCCATCTCTTAAAGGTCATTGACTCATGGTTCCATCATATTTGTAATGGTGTATTGTTCAAGTTAATTTAGAAACTAAGTACACTTATGTAACATTAATGTGTTTTCTCAAAGATTCAGGCAGATTGCCTGACACTTAACTTTTAGAGCCATAAAGACTAAGACTTGTTTCAAAATTTTACTGTAGTTATGATGAGGCACAGATTGGCTAACTATGGTCACGCCATACACTGGACTATTGCGCCAAAGAAGGATGTGTACTAAGAATTCAAAGATCTAGACTCTAGATCTAGATTCAGAGCTGGAAGAAACACCAGAGGTCATTTAGTCCAATCCCTTCATTTTACAGATGAGGATACTGAGAGTTGACTTGCCTAAAGAAGACACAAGTAGTAGCATTAGAGGCAGGAAACTAAATCAAGTTTTCTTATTTCAGAGACTGTATTCTTCCTCAATACCATACTGACTATTTAGTTCTATACCTAGATATGCTCTTAAGTATCTGTAGATAAGAGATTTTTACCTCTCTGAGGCCTCATCTTCTCAGTTTATAAAGTGATGAGATTGAACCACCTGATATCTAAGGTTCCTTTCAACTCTTACATTTTAGGCTCTAGTCATTTGAGGATTACTCTTATCTCCCATTGAGGAAGTAATGGGGAAGAGCTGAGCGGATTCTGAATCTACTTCCTCATACTTGTACAAGATTGAGTGAAAGATAATCTAACTTTCCTAATTTTGCTTTCATTAGTTTATACCTTGTTGATAAATTTTCCAGGCAACTTAAATGGTTTTAGGCTCTTAATCTCTTGGGTTACAATTATAAAATACTATAATCTAGTGCTGCTCCCTAATTTTAGAAAAATCTTTCCACAGAAAACTGACCATGTCACATGACTCCAATGATTTCATTTTACTTCGGGAAAGAAATATGAGCTCCTCTCTTTGTGATTTAAAGCCCTTCAAAACTTTACCTCAACATTCTATCAACCTCCAGAGTTTGGTCTAAGGAAGACAAACAGAATTAGACTGCGTGTGCATTTATTTCACTCAAAGCAGGTGGACATGCATATGAATGCATGGGAATTGCGGTTATAATTGAGCTCTCTTTTGGGATGTGGCTGAACAGTTTATATAAAAAAGGACTGATGTCACTCCATCAACATTTTACACCTGGACAGAAAAAATAACTCTATACTAGACCATTCCCAGCTATACCAGACCACTCTCAGTCTTAGGCCATCTAGACAAAAGAATTTGTCTCCGCTCAAGTCTGAATAGAACACAATGGGCTTCCTTCTTTTTGATTAAATTCCTTGAAAGCTTGGATGGGGTTTGACTGGATAAGTAGAGTCAGTAGGATCTCATCATCAGCTTAGGTGGTTATCCTTTATTCTAGAAGAGGATCAAAATGACATCAGTATGTTTCAATGCTCTACCATTGGTCCAACGCAAATAGTCTTTGTGAATACTTGGGGTAAATGCTCTAAATTTGTGCATCCTGCATTTCGTTTGAGTTGTTTCAGTTCTGCTTTGCTCACAGAGCACAGCACCTTCCCTGATGTGGGCGCACCATGCTGAGTGGTGCTGTGCCAGTATCTCCCATGTCACAAATCAATTCCAAAGTTCTTGAGAGGGTTCTTGTATGGCTTCTTCTGACCACCATGTGATAGCTCACCCTGTGTGAGTTCTCCATAAAACAGTGTTTTTGGCAACTGTACATTTTGCATTCTAACTATGTGACCAGCCCATCAGAAATGCACTGTATGAAGCAGAGTTTGAATGCTTAGCAGTTTAGTTTGAGTAAGGACTTTAGTGCCTGGTACCTAATCCTGCCAGGTGATTGCCAGAATCTTCTGATTTTTAATAACCAATATGTTGGATGTTCAGAGCTCTCCCTCTTCTTCCATCTTTCAAATGCTGACTTTTCTTTCTATATGACTGCGTGTATTTTCAGTGCTACTCCTTTGGTTCAAGATACACTCTGTCCTTGTCAGGGCTTGTTGCTTTTCCTACTCAGTATACAATCTGGTTTGGTTTCATTCAGTGTAGCTTTTTTAAGTCATCTAAAACTTTTGTACAATGTAAGCCAATTTTTTTCACTTTAGGTAGGTAGGTCTCTGTGCAATTTTTAATCCTTACTCTCAAAATAGGCTGTATCATTTGAAATTGTGTCTCATTGCAGCTTCTTTTGATCACAGGATCATTGGCTGAGAGTTTAAAGAAACTTAGAGGATCTAGCTCAAGTCTCTCATTTAAATATGAGGAAACTGAGGGCAAGAGAGAGAGGTTAAATGATTCACTCAGGTCACTATAAAATGACTGCTTGGATTATTGGGCTCTTCTCTGTCTTCTCTAAGGCTCCCATTTGATGAAATTCTACTCTGGTAGGCATCATTTCAGTGCTAGTACTTGAACATAATTTTGCTACCCTCTACCCTGCTGTGGGAAACAAAGGAAGGAGTTCTGTTTCCACAGGGTTAAAACTCCGCTTAGCTTTGAGTGATAGCAGTTAATTAGAGTTGCGACCTAGCATGGTCAGATAAAAGTTCAGAAACTACTGTGCAGGCTTGATGAGCTATTTGAGGGGAAGCCTATCAGAGAGGAGAACATGAAGTCATGTGGCCAATAGATGGTATGGCAGGAAGTTCAACAGTATAAAGGGCTTGCATTGATCTGACCAAATTCATTCAGGGGGAATAAATGTAGAAATTGATAAAAGCTTTCTTGATTTCACAAGTATTGTTCTTTGTTTAAGGAAAGCATGTTTCTCACAGTTGGGGTCTTGTTGTAGGGCTCATTTCTCACATTGCCCACCACTTCTTTCCCCTCTTTCAGAAACTGGAGTCACTCAGAAGGAAAACACCTTTAAGAGTTTGGTCATGTCCTAACTTTCCCCGTATTTTGTCCTACCTCCCAGTCAATGTTACCTCCCTTACGGTCCCTCTTCCAAGCTGGTCTTGCCAAGGCAAAAATTTCTTCTCTTTTGACCTTAAGATCAACTCTGCATGGTGGATATTGTTATTATTCCCATTTTACAGCTAAGGAAATGGAGGCAAACAGAAGTTAAATGAATTGCCCATAGTCACACATGTACCTGTATCTGAGGCTGAATGTGAAGTCAGTTTTTTGTTTTGTTTTTTACTTCAGGCCCAATGCTCTATCCATTGTACCACCAGTTGCTCTGGGGGAAAGAAAGAAGGGTTTCCTTCAATCAATTAACAAATGTTTGTTACTTAATCATGTCTTATTCTTCCTAACCTCATTTTGAGTTTTCTTGGTTAAGATACTGGAGTCGTTTGCCATTTTCTTCTCCAGCTCACTTTACCGATGAGGAAACTAAGGGAAACAGGGTTAAGTGACTTGCCTAGCTAGACCTAACTGGTAAGTATCTGAGTTTAGATTTGAACTCAGTCTTCCTCACTTCAGACCTGGAAGCCTATCAACTAAGCCAATTAGCTGCTGACTAAGCCTTATTATGTGCCACATACTATACTAGATGCTGGAGATGTAATAGATTACAAGTCAACAAATATAATAGCCTTTTAGCAGGAGTCATTTTTCTCTGTGTGCAGATATTCACTTCACACAATGCAAAAATAACAAAAAACATAAATTATCTCCAATTGCAGCTCAGCCAAAATTTTTCAATATGAATCCATTCCTTTTCTATATGCATTTCTGCTTATTGGATACTATCATGCTTTACTTACTTATTTGTGTTTGTATATTTTAATTGTGTTTTGTATGAATATAAGGAAAAACAGAAAGGTCAGTTTGGCTGGACCTTGATCTACAGGAAGTAATACATAAGAAAGTTGGAAAAGTAGATTTCTGCTGGTTTGTGAAGAACTTTAGATGATAACCAGAAGAGCTAGTATCACATCCTAGAGCTAATAGGGAACCACTGCAGTTAATTTTGGAGGGATAGAGATGTACTCAGGCTTGAAGTTTCAGTAAACCACTGTGGCAGCTGTGTGGAGGATTAATTGAATTGAGGGAGAGACTTGAGGTAGGGAAACCAATTAGGAGGTAATTAAAGTCTGTGAACCTGGATCCCTGGAAGGGGAAAGTTTGGAAAATGGATGACTTTGAAGGGGAAAACAATGTAATGAAACCTATAATTTGCCCTATCCAAAAGGAGAAAAAGGTGTTGGAATGGAGCTCCTAGGAGTCACTGTCTAGGAGGGTAGGCCTCTACAAGACCATCTGCCATAGGCTCCCAAGTGGGTGCAGATCAGTGGGTAGGTATGCCTGGGGCAGAGGAACAAATATATTTTGTGGCATCTGTGCAGCTTGTTTATGTGACTCCCTAGGTTGTGAACAGAATATAATTGTCTTAAAGAGACTAATGCAGAAATAGGGAGGATGGGGATTTACAGAACCATGGGAAGAGAATTTAAATGTAACAAGGGAGTAGGTTTGTTTGTGTTGAGGACAAGCCCCAAGAATGCCTACCATAGGAGTTGGCTACTATCCATCTTCACACCCTTAGACTAATCTGAGACTAATCAGTTATGTAGCCCTGGCCAGTCATGACTTGGCTGAACTCATTCACAGCTCTATCTACAGACTATCAATATACTATCATTCAGGCAACTATATAATAATTGCAATTTCTGTTTTTCTGTCATCTTTGTCACCTTGATAGGTATGTGGTGGAATCTTAGAACTGTTTTAATTTCCTTAATTAATGGTGATTTGCACAAAAACATTATGACAGTTGCTTGAATTTTTTTTTTGGAGGACATTTATATTTTTGACTGTATCTATTGAGAAGTAGCTCAATAATTATTAAAATTTGATTCAATTTCTTATATATCTTGAATATCAGACCTTTACATTGTATCTTGGAGTTTTCATTTTGGGGTTTCTTTTTTGGGAGGTCATGGATAGATTCTTTCTAATTTTATTTGTTGCATAGCCTTAATATTTTTGGATAATATTAATTTGTAATTTTTTTGAAATATATCTAGGATTTTATATTTGAGACTTTCAGGTAGTTTTATGGTTTTTAGATTACCTTGCTTTGATTATTTTATAGGTAAGTGGTTTTTAATAGAAAACACCTTATATTTCATGATATTTTTTCAGATTTTCCATTCAATTCTGATAATTCCCCATGTCTCATGGAAAGTATTGAACATTTTTTGTTCCATCATAATTTAAAGGAGTCTGTTTCATAAGTAAAATTTTACATCTCCTATACTACTTCTGATTTTTAACTCTAAGAGTTTTTACTTTTTTTCTCATTATTTCCTCTGACATTCTCATTTTATTTATAGATATAATTTTGGAAAATACTTTATTTCTTTCTTGAATTCAAATGGAGCTTGTGGCAAATTTGTGATTTACAGACATATTTTAAAGTATTTTGGGATATTTATGTATATATGTATGTATATATGTTTATATATACAATTGTATATGTATATCTCATATTTATATATATGTATATATATGCATATATATGTATATATATGTTTTGAAAATTCTTTCTTTATTTCTTCCATGAAATCAAATAGACCTTGTAGAAAATTTGTGATTGTCTTTGAGAATTTTCAAGTAAATCATATGGAATAATTTTCTACTCTGGGGATTGTGTCTTGAATATCCATGACTATATATGTTTCCTTATTGATTTATTTCTTTAGTATTTGTTTCTTCAAAATTTTCTTGTGTTTATCTATTCTTCCAACCTTACTTTCTGTATTTGGACCTGTACTTGGTTCCAGGACCAGTCTCCTTTCCCTTTCACGTTCTTGGCTGAGATGGACAGACTCTGTTACTCTTAACTTCACTTTCTTGGGTCCCTTCTACTGACTTTTCTTTTGTGTATCTGCCTTTAGAGTGCTACAGGTTTCACTTTCTCTGGTCAGCGTTTTGCCATTGTCTATTCATGATGAGGGCATTGAATCTTCTGGTCTTTCTGATGGATTCCTTTGGAGGTTTTTCTTTGTTCATTGGCTGAGTGACTTTTCTTTCCTAGGACTCCCTTGATCAGGGTACTGGGTTGTTTCTAGTCGTCCTGGCCTTCCTCTATCAGGTCACTGGGTGGTCTCTGTCCCTTTGAGGATTCCCTTAACCAGGATGCTTTGTGGTATATAATCCATTGAATTTACCCCATCTGAAAGATGAGTAATTTCCTGTCTTGCCCCTCCTCCTGTCCCTCATGCTTTCCTGACAGAGGTATCTCCATTTTCTCTGTGATTTCCTAAGTTGGGATGCTGCCACATTTTTTCCCTCTGGATCTTTTTCTGCTCAGTCACAGAGTGGATCTATTTATCTTTGGAGATTCCACTAATTATAATTCTGGGTGATCCTTCTTCCACCCCTGAATGTAACTATGCCACTTCTATCATCTTGGTCCTTGAGTTTCTCTTATTAGGATGCTATCTTTAGCTACTTTTCCCCTGAAGTTGCTCAGGTACTCTGATCTGTGTAATTCTCCTTGTATTAACTGTTTTGTGAAATCCTGGGTTGGGATGAAAGAGCCTAGTGAAATTTCTCTTTTCATTTTTAAAAAAACTTTTATTCAACTCTGCTCCAGCTCGACTTTCTCCTGTTCCACCTTTCTTGTTCTACTCCTTCCTGTTCTACCCTTTCAGCAAGTTCCTCACACCACATGTGACTTAGGCTTCCATGTGATTTAAGCAGGTCACATGGGCCTAATAATAGATGGGAAAGATCTTGGAATTAAGTAAAAATACATTAACAATACAGTCCTATCACTAACAACCATCATTAGAAAATCTCAAACAAAGTAGAATCTTTTGCTGTTTTTGTTTTAGTGTAATCAAGAAATATAATGCCTCTATTTGTTTCAGGTTCTATGGCCAAGGATCCTGGAAGGGTGGCTTGTAAGGGCAAGCAAAGTAGGATCTTTTGTTTTTGTTTTAGAAAATCAAGTGCCTCTGACTGAATCTTGCCTCTATCGACCAAGAGTCTTTACTGGGAGTAAATTACAAAAAAAAAGAGTTTCTTTAACTAGAAACAGTGTATGTATTTTTATTGTTAATGTGATTAAAGATGTTTCTCACTCATTAATGGTCCTGTCTATTAAGAGAAGTTTGATTAGGGAAGATTTGTAGTCACTGATTCACCAGGGTTGTGATTCTCTCTGGCTCTAAAAAAGGTATAAATACTCTGAGAGCGAGGTTTTACTTTGGGGCTTAGATTTTGGAAGAAGATTTGTGTGCCAGATAAGACGAAGAAGCCCCCCAGCTTTGAAAAGCCAGATGTTGGTGCTTCTCTCTCTGGCAACTATGGTCAGGCAGTTGGACCTGTCTATTGATTTGTGGTATATGTATTGCTTACGTCAGACAGTTTGGAAGTGCTATTGATTTCTTGAACTAAGTGAATGAATCTGTGCTTGATTAAAGGAGATTGTTAACCCCTCAAAGTTGCCTTTCCTTTTAGAAGTGCAAATCTAAGAACCTGGGATAGCAGGCCTCCCTCTGTATAATGAAGTGCTTACAGTTACATCCCCCCAAATACTTCTGGTTGCTCTTAATTGTTTAGCACACATTTTCATGTTAGTATTAGCCCTATTAGCCCTTCAACCATGAGGGAAAAGGTCACTATTTCTTCAAGTTCTGTAAAAATTAAGTAAAAACTTGCTTAACAGAAAACTTTGCACATAAGCACTATTCATGGTTTCAATTTTTTTCTTGTTTTGTAGTCATTTCCTCCCCCAATGTCCCTTTTGGGGGTTACTGTTAAAACTTTGGGAGGACCAGCTTGCTCATTAGCATCTTTGCAGGGAATTAAATGCCACTGTGCCATATGTTTTTGTGTAGTTTAAAACAGAGGAGGCCAAGAACTCTTCACTGTCTGTTGAAATTGCACTCAGCAGCTCCCAAAAAGCTACTAGAGCAATTAGGAAGAGATAGCCTAATTAGGTACACAAGCAAAAATATATTCTAAGTAGGGGGAAAAAAATCTTATTTTTTTTCTTAAAGCAAGTTTGAATGTGATTTTAGGGCTAAAAAGTGAATGCCTTTAAATCTCTCTTTATGCCCTCCCCACCCCCGCCTCTGAAGAATGATAACTTTGGTTTGACCAACTACTCTTCAAGGTTGCCTAAGGTCTCTTGCTTCCTTATGCTAACAAAACATTGGACAGATATATTTTTATAATCTATAATTATAAATTATAATTCTCAATTATAAACTTCCTTTCTTAACTCAGAATCATAGAATTTCTGCCCTAAATATGTATCCCTATTTCCATTGCAATGGATCACTTGATACCCAAGATATCAGAAAATTAATTACTTTACTAAAATCTACTCAATGATTTTCAGATAAAAGCTTCCTATAAGGAAATAAAAGTAGCTGGTGAGGAAGATCTATGGGAGTCTCAGAAATGGTTCTCTGAATTAGTAAAGTGATCCTTGTATATTCCATACCTGAAAGGCCCAGAGCCGGATTTCAGGTTAACTCGAACTACACTGAATCTGCCTTATAGGATCCTGTCTCAAAATAGCCTTGGTGAGGATTAACTCAATTCATTAAACATTTATGAAGTGTCTACTACGTGCCAGGCACTGTACTAAGCTCTTGGGATAAGAAAAAAGTAAGATAGTCCTTATCCTCCAGAAACTTAGAGTCTAATAGTGGGGGGAAGATAAGACACAAAAGGAAGCTAAAAAGAAGATGATACCAGAGACTTCTTAGCATGGGGATGTAATGTTAAAAACCAAACAGAGGCTCTGATGGAAAAAGAGGCATTACTTGGAAAGTTCTGAGCCCTATATAAAGAAAAGCTTTGGAAGGAATTTATTGCTCTGTCCTCCAGTCCTCCAATTAAAGGGTTGAGGTAACTTAGGGAGTTGAGAAGATACTGAATATGAAAAACTGAGATGATATGCATTCTAATGACATTTCAGGTGATCAGCTTATCCTGGGGGAAGATAAAGAAGGACAAAATCCTGAGGAGTCAAACTAAGCAGAGCTGCTGCTGGAAAAGAGAAAGAGATGCCCCGTATCTGTTAGAATTCTGGCTTTCAACAAGTGCAAATTGTAATTGACTTCTCACAGCTCTAAGACCTGTATAAAACTCTACTTTGTGCCTGTACTCTTGGCATGCCCTCTCTTTACCACTTTAACAATCAGTTCTCTGCCACACAAGATGGGAACCAAGAACATGTTTTCATTATTTCTTCTCTCCTTTCCTAGGTCACCATGTTGGATGTGGATCTCTCCTTAACCATGAGGTATCCTCAATATGCTGTCACAGTCTGAAGCAAATAAGATGAAGTGATTATGACTCAGAGTTTCTGCTACTTCAAGTTTTAGCACAAAAGATAAATTGGAGAGCCATTGGTATCCCTCACATGTATTGTTTGTATAAAAGTAGAGGGAAAGGGATGAGAAACATGGAAGAAGACTGATGATTTGGCAGTATAGAGGTGGAGTACGAAAAACATCTGTTCTGGGACCTTGAGGGTTTGGGCATAGGAATCCTACTTCCAGGCTATTATCTTTTGACATTAGTAGATTAAGGAAAATTATCCCCATTTTTAATCTGTTCTAATCATCTTCAAAATGAAAATTAGTTTGGCAGTGTTAAAATAATACTATCCGTTCATGTGAATTACTTACCATTTAAGCCTAATTATTGGGCTGTCCAATAATAATTTTATAACTCATTAAATGTGTCAGATTATGTTGTTTTACTTTCTTATAATAGTAAATCTTGTATGCACAATATATACCTACAAACTAATGTTGCTCCACACAAATTAGTGTAATTACTATGTGATTATATTGCATATGCTCAGTCTTTATAGTCTGACAGTCCTCCATGTGGAAACCATTTTTTTTTAAGGAATAAATAAATTAGAGGAAATATTGGCTCTCAATCTCCTAAACCAGAAATTTTTAACCATTTTATGTCATTGTCCCTCTGGTAGTCTTGTTAAGCTATGAACCCTTTCTAATAATGTTTTTAAATAAATGAAAGAATGCTAAATTTCAGAGGTTAGAAAAAATGTAAATGTAATTTTCCCTTATCCACATTCATGGATCTTCTTGAAATCTTTCCATGAACCTTAACTTCATTCTTTCTGTAGCTGGGCCCCCTAACTGTAGTCTCTCCAAGCCACTTGGCACATTTCTGACAGACTAATCTTCCCCAAACACTTTTTCCATTCTCTTAGTTCAACATTCCATTTACTCACTCTTAGTATCTCAATTCCAAACTATTTTGTGAACTATTCATAATGTGAATTCCACTTACTGATTATATATATAAAACTATAGTCTTATATTCCTCTATTTTCTCTAAGATCAAGCAGAGTGGTTTCAACTCCAGTTGAACTAAGTTCAGTTTCCCAGGCTCATTGAAAATATCTGAAGGCTCCATCTCTTTTGAATCCTGGTAGTTTGAAGCTATGTTGAGTCATGTGGGTGGGTGATGCCTTCTGGCTCTGAGCTTGTTAGTTGGAAACTATATAGGAGGTCGGTATTTTGCTTTGAGGGATTTGATTCTCTGGATGGGAATCTGAGGAGCTATTTGTTAGGAGCTTCTCCATCTACTCAGATGTTGTTAGTGCTTTTTCATCCAGTGGTATATGTAGATGGTTATATTACTGTCAGACAAATAATACTTTATCAGTTGATCTTTGTGCTAATTTCTCTACTTGTATTTTCTCTATATTCAGGGTGTTAACCTTTTTCCTGAAGTAGTGAATGATATATATGTTTAATTAAAAGTAGGATTGTTAACCCCTTTTTGAGCAGTCTTTCCTTTTGTGTGTGTTTATCCTTTGTTGCTGAAGAAGATCATGCCATCAAAGAAAGGATGACATGACTTGCACTTGACTTTGTTTTGAGTGAAGGAGGGCTATGCAGGTCACCAGCCTCACTTCTCTTCCAGAGCCATCTGAATCCAGTGACGAGATATTCATCAGGATGAGGCAATTGGTGTTGTGACTTGCCTAAGGTCACACAGCTAGTGAGTGTCAAGTGTCTGAGGTGAGATTTGAACTCAGGTCCTCCTGACTCCTGCACTGGTGCTCTAATGACTGCAGCACCTAGCTGCCCCTAGTCTTTCCTTTAAAAACAGACCAAAGAACCTGTGCTAGCAAGTCATCCTGGGTGTGCTAGGGTGCTTGCTACTACACTTCCCAACATGTATTTTTCTTTTGCTCCAA
>CM053770.1:434695311-434716766 GCA_028658325.1 Potorous gilbertii
ATATATATATATATATATATATATATATATATATATAAAGACTATCTAAAGGTGAGGAACCGTGGCCTCTAGGTCCTCAAGGGCTGCCCTTTGACTGATCAAGGACTTGAGGACCTAGAAGGCCACATGTGACCAAAAGGCTGCAGGTCCCCCAGCCTTGGTCTAGACCAACCTCTGCATTTTACAGAGAAAACTGAACTTAAGTAACTTGATTAAATTTGTACAATTTACAAATAGCAGAGCCTTACTTTGAACCCAGGGCCTCTGATTACAAATCTAGCATACTTTCTGTTGTAAAGTACTGTCTCCTGCTAAGCACTTGGAGAAAAGTAGATGACTTTAGAGATATCATCTATCTTAACAATCTGGAAAGTTTTGTATTGATTTTAAAGATCCCAAATGACTCCCTAAAACAAACCCCATTTATTTTTAGTACTGTTCTTTTGTGGATTGTGGAATAGTATGAATTCCAGACAATCAAAATTGCTGCTCGTCTGAAAGGGTGCTGGGAAGCTGTCTCTTCCGTCTAATAATATTGCAACATATTACCAATGATGAATTGCGTATAAGAAATCATGCAGAAAATGTACTAGCAAAACAGGTCAGTGATATAGTGAGAGAGAGAGAGAGAGAGAGAGAGAGAGAGAGAGAGAGAGAGAGAGAGAGAAGTTAGAATTGTACATACAATCTCTGTGTGTGGTGCTCAAGGAATCTTAAAAGGCCTAGAGCCTGCACTGGGCAGTAAGACTTGAATTCAAATTCATGTCAGACACTATGTATGTGAGTAAGACAAGTCACTAATTGCTATTTGCGTTAGTTTCTTTTTTCCCAGGATTGTCGTGAAGATCAAAGGAGATATTATTTATGAAGCTCTTCCTACAGTTAATGGTACATAGCAGATGCTTAATAAGCACTCCTCTCCCTTCCCCTTTCTCTTTATTTTTCTTCCCCCTTCTCTTTCCTTCCTTTCCCTCATTCCATCCATCTCTTCCTTTCATTGTCCCTGCTTCTCCTCCTGCCTGTCTTCTAGGATTTATGAGAAAACATGGATAAGAAGAACCACACAGAATGAGAAAACATGGTTAATTCAGTATCTGCACCATGGAAAAGATGTCCAGATTGATGAAATACCAGATGCAAATAAACTTTGTTATTATTTTTTTCTAACTCAGTAAGATATTTTTGGAAGCATTTAATTGGGATGACATTGAATAAATAGATTAGTTAGGCAAAATTGTCATTTTTTAAATTATATTGGCTTTCCAATCCATGAACAATAAATTTTATTCTAGTTATTTAAATCTGACTTTATATAAAAAAGTGTTTTATGTGTATATTCATATAGTTTCTGTACATATACTCTCAGTTGCTTTATATTGTCTAGTTATCTTAAATAGTCTAAAACAATATTAAATAACATTTATAACACAGTGAAATTTCCCTGCTTTTTTTAAAATTAAATCTATTTTAGCTTTACCTTTGAGATCATGATTACCACCCCTACTTTTTTTTTACACAACAAATTATGCTGCAGTTTTTATTTCATCTTTGGGTATGTCTAATTTTTATTGTGTTTCTTGAAAGCAGCATAATGTTGAATTCAGATTTTTGATCTGTTATCAACTTCTGTTTTATGGGTAAATACATTCCATTTATATTCTAAGCTATAATTACTTCTTGTGTATTTACCTCTTTCCTAGTTTTCCATACTATCTTTCTCATCCTATCTACCCTATCCTTCCCCAGTCCTCTAATTTACTTCTATCTGCTATCTTGCCCTTCTATTCCTTTTCCTACCCACCTCTCAGAGTTCCTCCCTTATCCTCTTTCCTCACTGTATTCCCCTTACCCTCTTATTTCTTTCTGAATTTGTAAGAATTTGCTAGCCTTCCATATATATTTGTTGTTCCCTGTTTAACACTTTCCTGATGAGAATAAAGTTCCAACACTACCTGCCTTCCCAATCCCTGGCTTCTTCTGTATCAGTTGCTCCTTTCATGCCTCATTTGTATGAGATAATTACTCTTTTTTATCTCTCCCAGTTTTATTTTTTTAGAATCACCCCAGCAGACACAGCTCAGCCCATCAACTATCAGCTCAGCCTATCAAACTATCAAAATAATAACATAAGGCATAAGAGTACTGATAACATTTTCACATATAAAGAAAAACAATTTAACCTTATTGAGTCCCTTATAATTGGTCTTTAATGTTTACGTTGTATTTTTCTGTATATTATATGTGCAATTTTCCATTAAGTTCTACTGTTTTTGTCACAAATACCTGAAAGTCTATAAATTTATTAAATTTTTTTTTATTCAGGATTATATTTAAACTTTAAGGGATAAGTTATCCTTGTGTGTAGCTCCAACTGTTTCACTCTATGAAATATAGCATTCCAAGACCATAGTTCTTCAATATAGTAGACCTTGTGTAATACTTATTGTAGTTCCATAATATTTAAATTATTATTTTTTGTTCCTTATAATATTTTCTCCTTGACCTGGGAACTTTGAAACTTGGCTACAGTATTCCTGTAAATTTTCCTCATAGGATCTCTTTCAGGTAGAGATTTTATTGCTTTCTTGTTTTAAAACTTCAGAGCAATTTTCATTGATAATTTCTTGTAATACATCAAGAATCTTTTTTGTGTCATAATTTTCAGGTAGTCTGACAATTCTCATATTATTTCTCCTCAAACTGTTCTTGAGATCAGCTGTTTTTCTAATGAGATATTTCACATTCTCTTCATTTTTTCATTCTTTTGATTTTGTTTTATTATTTTTTGGTACCTTATAATGTTATTAGCTTCCCTTTGTCCAATTCTAGTTTGCAAGGAATTATTTTCTCTTTAAGTTTTTTATTCTTTATTTCAAGTTGGTTGAATTTATTTTCATAATTTTCTTGGATTGCTCTTATTTTTTGTTTCTAATTTTTCCCTTTATGTCTCTTATTTGATCTCTCTTACTATTTTTAAAGTCTTTTTGAAGTACTTCTGAGAACTTTTTTTTGGTTTGGGACTATTTGACATTTCTCCTTGCAAAAGGAGTGACTTTCTAGCTTTACTATCTTTTTTTTAGAACATGAACCCAAATTTTCTTTTCCCCCATAGTAGCCACCTATAGTTGGGTTCTTTCTCCTTTGCTTACTCATTTTATCTTGGTTTTAGTAGCTATTAATATTATCAAGCCCTAGTCCTAAGGTGTGGGGAATGATGCCCCAAGCCTCAAATTATTCTTATGGTTATATTCTGAGGTCTGTCCCAGAGGTCAACTTTGGGCTCTCCTTCCCAACCTTAAGCCAAGTTAGGGTCTCCAGCCATGCTGCCCTGCAAATGATCTTGCTCCCTGAAGTCCATATGATGGCTATAAACTATAACTGTCCTCTGTGCCCTAGAACTGAAACTAGGGTCTCCTCTCTCCTGTAAGCACCCACAGCCAACAGAGTAGCCACCCCTCTACTACTGTACTTACAAGATACCCAGGACTACTCTGGTCAGTATACATGTGCTTGGCATCTCTTGACAATGGAAAGTTTTTTAATGTTCTCCTACTCAGCCTTCTGACCCCACACTGTCTGGGAAATGGAAGTTTCTAAAGTTGAGCCTGCCTCCCAACCCAGCTGCCCCCAGGGCTTGTGGTTCATTGATTCTGCAGAGTTGGCCTAGAGGTGTTTGCCCTTCACTCAGGCTGAACCTCTACCTTTCTGACCTATTCTGTCATCTTCCCAGAATTCTTTTCCAGATGAAATTATTCCAAAAAGGTAATATATTCTTCATTAATGTGGTTTGCATATAGACTGACAACTTTCTTCATGAAAAAATTAATAGGGAACTGGGAAGTGTTTTTACAGACATTTGACTGAGAAAAGAAAATCCAGTAATGACAAATCTATTGAATTCAAAATGAGAAAGTAGAGCCAAAAACCAAACCAAAATGAAACAAAAGCCTTTGCCATAACTGATTTACTTAAAAACTGATGAACTATTGCTAGCAGCAGTAATATAAGTTTGAGTTTGAACTGAATCCAGCTTTACTAGGACCTTGGAAGCCATCTTAGAGAATCAAAGTGGTTTGAGAGATCTTGTTCGACCAATTACAAAACTGAAATAAAAACTCTTGATCAGTCCCTAGTCTATCTCAGCTTTTCTGCTTGGGTGCAGTGACCAAAGAGGTTTTGATCACTCCAAATGTGACATTGCATGAGATATGAGACCAGCAGAACAGAACAATTTTAGTTCATATTCAAAAATAAAAACAATTTATTTCTTCTCTCCTTCATGTGAGTGAGAAAACAATATTGAGGAAGTTCCTCAGACATATATTCTTCCCAAAATGCTTGTTTTATTAATTTTACCATGAGAAATGCCATCAAGCTAACATCTAAATTGTTAGTAGTTTTCCTAGAGTGAGTGGTCATTACATCACATGGTTTGGTTACATTCTGGTAATTTTTCTTACATCATTTGATCTTTCCCAATTTCTTTATCATTTGCTACCTTAAATCAACAAAGGAGCAAATGTTTATTTAGTGCCTATGTTCAATGCTAGGTGCAGGGAATTTTAAGAAGAAAAAACAGAGTTCTTGCCCTCAGTTTACTCCATGGAGGGAGACAACATGAACATAAAGAAATATAGACAAATAAATACAGGGTAATTTTAGAGAAGTACTAGCAGCCTGGTGATCAGCAAAGGCGTCATTTTGGCATTGACATTTGAGTTAAACTTTGGGGGAAACTGGGGATTCTAAGAGGCAAAAATGAGGAGGGAGAGGATTTCAGGCATTCAGAAATCTGTAAATAGCCATAGATGATGCAAACTGAGCTATCCTTTTCCTGTTATTTCTTGGGCTATTCAAAGACTGGCTTGATCTGTATAGATATATTTTTATTCTATCTAGGGTGATTTCTGCCCCCCCCTTTTTTTTTACAACTCTCTTGAAACTTTCTGGTCCTGGTCAAATTATTTAATCTCTCAACCTAATTTTCCTCATCTATGAAAGGGGGATAACAGCACTTCATAAAGCTGTTGTGAGGGACGGATGAGATGACATGAAAGGCTCTCTACAAACTTTAGATACTACATAAATGCTAGCTATAACGATCGCCATTTGGCACATTTCTGAACCACATAAGTACTATTTATAATCTGAAGTCTCCGTCAGCAGAACAACTTATTTTGGCCATAATTACAAGCCAAGTTGGAGAGAAGGGTTGGTTGGGCCATAGAGAAGGGAGAAACTTTGGGGCAAATGGGTTTCTGAATATAAGCCATTGGCCATAGGTTCTTAGAGTATGCAGAAAACACACTGTCATGCTTAATTCACAAGAAAAAAGAGAATAAAATCTAGGAGTATGTGTTGATGGTGGGAAGCTGGGGGCCAGAGTAGCTCTTCTAGTCAGTGTACTGAAAAGTAATTTTGAGGCCCGTCACTTCTCTATACCCACATCTAATGGTAACTTCCTTTTGAAACTATGACTTTCTGATACAGTGTTCACATGTAACACTTGATCACCTACAGTTTCGAGCTAATGAGGAAGCAGTGCCAGCGATAAGAAACTTACTGTGGACTTAGAGTCACACCAGCCTTCTGATAAAAGGTGCTTTAAAAAAGTGCTTAATGCATTCTGAGGGGTTTAATCTTATTTCACTTGTTCTCAGTCTTCTTTCTTTCAGCCCTCTCAGACTGGTGGAATATGAAATATCCAGTGTAGTAAATGTAAGGTTTATTAAATAAGATTCTCATGATCTCCTTGCTTGACTTCAGAACCCATTTGCTTTAATTGCCTTTCCTTGAGGAAAACTGTATTTATGGATTTTTTTTCAGCCTTTTCTATCTCTTCTTAAACTTTAAAAGGTTTATTGCACACCTGAGTGAATGCATATTTACTTTGAGCGACACTGGAGCAATATCTGAAAGCTAATCCGAGTATTAAAGAAAGAGGACACCATTGGTATAATAGCAGTTAACGCAGTCTCTCAAGGTCCAATTTTCTTCAAGGAGTTTCCTTCTAAAACTCTTAACACACTCAGAAGAAAGGAATAGGGAATGCTATAGTAGACAAAATCAAAATTTTGAAAGGCCATTTTCGTTGTGAATTGTTGTTATCTCATATTTGCCTTCCTACCCCTCTTTATATATGTATAAATGTCTTTCTGTATGTGTTATATAATTATACACATGGAAATAAATCTATATTTATACCTAGACATATCTGCGTCACCCACATAAGAGGCAGTGGTTCTAGTGGATTGAAAGTTGGCCTTTAAGATCTGACTTCATTTCTTTGTTTTAGTTTTGTTTATTTTACATTTTATTTATGGAATAAAATAAGCACTTCCATAACATAGTATATAATAAAAAAAGTTTGCAAATGAAACTGCAAACCTATTATGTAATGAATGAACTGCAAGCCTATTATGTAGCTATTCCTTTTAAATAAATGATAAGGTTTTCATGTAAATTTCTTTTTTTCCCTTCCCTCTTTGCTCACCCCCCTAACCTAGAGATGGCTGCCATTATATATATATATGTATGTTCATTTACACGTGTGTGTGTGTGTGTGTTTGTGTGTATTTGATTTGACTTCAAATCCTCCCTCCGACTGACTGGCTTATGTTCACAGATAAGTCACTTAACCTTTCAGTGTCTTTAGTAACTCTTTGACACTATATATTGTAAAACTTCCTCAGTAGAGCGAATTTCCAAAGCAGGAGTTCCCCAGCCAGACAACATTTAGGCAACATTTCCACCCCATCTCACTGGAAAATTGGATTCTAATATCAGGATTAACAAAGTCTGGGGTCTTTCCCAAATCGAAGTCTCCATGGCATTTCTGGACATCTCCATGCCTTTCTGCTGTGCTGTGTCTCCCCCTCTCTCTCATGTCTTCTAGCTCCTTTTGGTGTGTAGTCTTTACATTAGAATGTAAACTACTTGAGAGTGAAGACTATCATGCTTGTACTTGTCTATGTGTTGGTTCCACTCATTCAGCTTTGTAATATGAGTGCCCTTGTGTCTCTGCTGGTGGAGTTTTTCTAATTGACTTTTCCTGTGAATTTCTACATAGCTTTTCCTGACTCCAGTTTCCTTGTTTATTTACAGACATAGCTGGTACAGTATAATAGTACTAGAGTCAGGGAGACCTGAGTTCAAATTTATACCTAAATATGTGTGATCCTGGGGAAAAATCACTTAACCTCTGTCAAAGTTTTCTCATTGCTGAAATGTGGATAATAAGAACACCTGTCTTCTAGGTTTTTGTGAGAGTAATGTGGATTAATATTTATATAGGATTTTGCAAGTGCTAGCTAAGTGGTGGTGGTGATTGTTGGTGGTGGTGATGTTGAAGCATTTGGGTTGGTCTTGTTCAAGATTCAAGGCCAAGAATCGCACAGAACTGAGTAGATTATATAGCTTCCTTCTCTGCTGGTTAGATACTGGTTTTGTATTGTTGCTGGACACCTCAGTAACACCCAAATGACCCTTTCAAATATAATACTTTATCCATTGATTAATATAGTTCAAGTTGCCCTTGCAGAATATTATTTTTAGGGCAATACACATCAGCTGAGTGACTAGCCAATAGTAAACCTTGGCTAGGAGGTAAATGCATGTTATAAGCAGTGTTGCAATAGCAGAAAGAATGAGATAAGCTTGGAGTCTATTGAAGACTCAGTAGTTGCTTTACCCAGTTAGTACATGGTAATATCTTACTCTCAGTTAACTATCCTTGAAATCTCAGTCATCTTTCATTCCTATTTCTTCTTTAATCTCTATATTCAATCAGTTGCTATGTCTAGTTTTTTTCTACAATTGTAATGCTGTCCTTTCTTTTTCATTTCCAGTATCAGTCATATAGTTAAGATACTCATTATATTTTTTCCTTTTTCCTCTAATTAAGAGACCTTTATATTTTTGTTTTATTTTGGTTTTGGTCATGAACCATTATGGCAATATGGTGAAGCCTAAATGTACCCGAATAAAGTTTTTAAATGCATAAAATTAAAGATATAGGATTGCAAAGGAATGTTAGAGAAAATAAAAATGTATTATTTTTCTTATACAAATTCATGGATTCTCTGAAATCTATCCATGGATTCTAAGGTAAGAACCCCTGCTTTAAATAGTCTCCTTGTCTCCAGTCTTTCTCTCCACTCTAAACCCTACTTCTTTCTATATACCATAACTAAAGTAATCTTCACACATCTATTATTAAGTCACTCTACTTTTCTTAATGTATTTGCAAAAGTGTTTATTTTTAATTATCAAGTAAAAAGTATCTTTTTATTAATCTTTCCATTCCACTATCTCCCTCAATTGAGCAAATCAAGGGGAACCCCTCACCCCATAAAGAGCAGACAATTCAACACATACTTGCATGGTCTGGTGAAAATAAATTCCCCAATTAGACACACTTTAAAATATATACCTCTTTATGCGTTGTAAATTCATGAACTGTCTCTCAGGAGATGAGTGGTATTTTTCTTTTTTTTTATTTAGGCTCATTTTATCGTTATATTGATCAGAGTTCTAAAGTCTTTCGAAGTTGTCTTTCCTACATAATGTGGTTATAATTAAATAAATTGTTCCATTCTGCTCTTCTTGCTCTGCCTCAGTTCACAATGATCTATTTGTCTCTGAAGTTGTTCATTTCATCATTTTTTATGGCACAATAATATTCCGTTATATGTAGCCATTCTCCAATAGAAGAATATTCCTTTAATTTCCAATTTGGGGTTACCATGGAAAGAGTCACTATAAATATTTTATACATATAGAACCTTTTCCTTTCTTTTATTTCTTTAAGATATAGGCATAGTGGTGGTATGTTTGGGTCTAGGGGAATGCAGTTTGGTAACTTTCTAGTGATAATTCCAAATCAATTCCGGAACAACTGACCCTATTCAAAGATCCACCAGCAGTGCACACATCCCACAGCACCTCCAAGATTTGTCACTTTCCTCTTTTGTCATTTTGCTGGTCTTGGAGGTATGAGACAGAACTTCAGTTATACTATTGGCATTTTTCTAATTATTAGTAACAGAACATTTTTTCATATGATTATGCATAACTTGGATTTCTTCCTTTGAAAATAGCCATGTTATATTCATTGATCACTGATTCTTGGACTTAGTAATTGAATTTAAATTCTTATGTCTTAGAAATGTCTTTATCAGAGAAATTTATTGCAAAGTTGTTTTTTTCAATTACTTATCCCCCTTATAATTTTTACTACAATTGATTTGTTTGTGCATAACCTTTTATAACACTTTCTATCCCATGTTTTGTCATTCCCTATTCATAAATCAAAAAGATAATTTCTTATTTGCTTTTTGAATTTGTTTAAAATGTAACATTTTATATCTAGGTCACATGAAATTTGGAGTTTGTCATGAAGTATGCTGTGAGGTATTAGTCTAAACCTAAATTTTGCCAGATATCAGTTCATTTTCCCCAGCAGTTTTTATCAAGTAGAGTTCTTCTTCCAGTAACTGGGTCTTTCAGTTTATCAAACAAACAAACCTACCATAATAGGTTCTGTATGTTATATATCTAATTTGTTCCATGGATCATACTCCCTTTTTAACCAAAACCAAAGAATTTTTATCATTAGTGTTTAGTATTATAGTTTGAGTTCGGATATTGATAAACCTCTTCTTTCTTTCCACTGTTTGTTATTATGCTTGAGATATTATTGAGATATCTTATTATTACGCTTGAGGTTCTTGACCCTATGGTCATCCATATGAATTCTATTTTTTTCTAGGTCCATAATTTTTTTTATCTCTAAAATCTATTTATAGATAAGTTAAGAACTCTTGTTTTAACTGGCTTCCCTATCTTCCATCTTTCTCTTTTCTTCAAATCCCACAAAAAATACTTAATAGCTTCCAATTGTCAAGGTACAAATTCATTTGGATAGCATTCAAGTTCCTGTCCAATCTGATCTCTGTTTAACTTCCAGTCTATTCTTCCTCTACTCCCCTTAGAACAACTTATATATTCATTAAAAAAAAGATTACTTGCCATTCTCCAAACAAATCATATACTTTCTTACTTGCATGCCCCTAATTGGGCTTTTTCTTCCTATTAGAATTCACTTTTAGTCTTAACCTTTTGAAATTTTATCAAACTTTTCAAGCCTTGATTCAAAATGTGACCTCCCCTATGAAGTGTTCCTTCACTACTTCAGCTAAAATTAATCCATTTCTTCTCTGAATTTTCATAGTACTTTGTACCTGCCTTTTATGGAGTTTACCCACATTCTCTGTTGCATTAACATTATTTGTGTACATGTCTAAATTATCAACTCCAACTCAGCTAGTATATTCCAGACATAAGATTAAAAACCAGGTCTCTCCTGATTATAGGGCCAGCATTCCTCCTCCCCCCAAACTACGCTAAGCCTCCTACTCATCTTTATAGTTATTCATCTTCATGTTCATTGTGCCTAGCATATCATCTTATATGTAGTAATTACTCAATAAATAATAAACAATGAAACACAGTCTTTTCTCTCAAGGAACTTACTTTTTAAGGAGCAAATAACACATGGAAGACTTCAGTTGTTAGTCGAATGGAAAAAGCCCACAGTTTTTAGAGTGCAGAGGGAAAATAGATGTTTGTGCCTCTTGGTTAATGTCATTTTAAGATAAAAATCATTTTTGTTTCTGATGTCAAATCATTTGACAGCACCAAGGATTTTGTTTTAAAAGGACTTTGTTTTCTCAATCTTCAGCTGTGACTGAACTGGAGGAACAGTTGCCAGGCTATAGATTCCCAAAATGATGATTATAGATACTTGACTGGGAGCATTGATATTCCCAGGGCATTTGAATTCAGAGTCTTGAGATATCCCTATCATGGTTTGAGGAAAGATGATGATCAAGGTGGTGGTCAGATTTGCTTGGCATATGCTGCCTAATCTCTCTTCCTCAGAATGCCTATTACTTTAGCTAGATAGGTTGCCTAACCTGTGGTGGGGGAGGGGCATTTGGTTGCCTGTTGGTGAAAATGACTGGTCCCTGGAACTTCCCGTGCCAAGATGGTGGAATGAGGAAGAACCTTCTGAAGTCCTCCTGCAAACCACCTCAGAATTAATCTAGGATCATAGAAGCAGTTTACTAGTGCAGGAGAAAGGGTCTATCTCACTGGGATAGGAAGGTGGGAGTTCTGAGAGCAGTAGCAGCAGCAGCAGTAGTAGTAGTCAGTCTCAGCAAGGAGCCTGCAGTCTAGTACCTGGCATATAGTAAGTGCTTAAGAAATTTATAATTAGTCATATCTACACAATTGGAAAATTTTGCTCATAGGTAGGCCAAGCCAATATAATAACAAAAAACAATACCTGAATTATTTATTCAGTGCCATACCAATTAAACTATCAAATATATTTTATAGAGACAGAAAAATAATAACAAAATTCATTTGGAAAAATAAAAACTCAAGGATCTTAAGAGGATCAATAAAAAACTATGGAAGAAGGTGATCCAGCTGTACTAGATCTCAAACTGTATTATAAAACAATAATTACCAAAACAATCTGGTAGATAAGAAACAGAGTGATGGATCAGTGGAATAGATTAGGTAAAAATTACATTATAGTAAATGACCATAGTAATCTAGCACATGATAAACATCAAGATCAAAGATTTAGAACAAAAACTTATCATTTGACAAAAACAGCTGGGAAAGCTGAAAAAAAGTATGGCAGAAGCTAGGTATATAGACCAACAGTTCACACTATACATCAAGATAAGGTAAAAATGGGTACATGATTCATACATAAAGGGTGATACCATGAGCAAATTAAGAGAGTGTGGAATGGCTAAATCTGTCAGATTGATGGATAAGGGAAGAATTTAAGAAAATACAGAGAGCATTACAAAATATAAACTAGATAATTTTAATTATGTAAAATTAAAACAATTTTCCACAAACAAAACCAATGCAACCAAAAGTATAAAGAAAGCAGAAAACTGAGAAATAATTTTTGAGTATATCTGATAAAGGTCTCATTTCTCAAATATATAGAGAACTGAGTCAAATTTATAAAAATACAAGTCATTTCCCCACTTGATAAATGGTTGAAGGATATGAAATATGAAGTTTTCAGATAAAGAAATCAAAACTGTCTATAGTCATGTGAAAAAAATGCTCTAAATCACTATTGATTAGAGAAATACAAATTAAAAAAATACTGAGGTACCACCTCACATCCATCAGAGTGGAAAATATGGCAAAAAAGGAAAATATTGGACATTAAAGGAGACATAGGAACACTGTGACACTAATGTACTATTGATGGAATGGCCCAAGGGCTATAAAACCGTGCATACTCTTTGATCCAACACCACTGCTAGGTCTATATCCCAAAGACATCCAAAAAGGGGAGGGGAGGACTTATTGTACAAAAATATAGTGGCTCTTTTTTGTGGTGACTGAGACTCAGAAGTCAAAGGGATGCCTATCCCTTTGGGGAATGGCTAAGTAAGCTGTGGTATATGATAGTAATGGAATATTATTGTGTTGAAAGAATGACAACCAGGATATTTTCAGAAAAACCTGGGAAGACTTATATGAACTGGTGCATAGTGAAGTGAATAGAACCAGGAGAACATTGTACATAGTAACAGCAATACTTTTTGACATAGTAACAGCAATACTTTTTGATGAAGAGTTGTGAACGATTTACCTACTTTCAGGAATACAGTGATGGAAGACAACTCCAAAGGTCTAATGATAAAGTATAATATCTGCCTCCAGCAATATTGATTGAATATAGACTGAAAGAGGCTATTTTTCACTTTCTCTTTCATTTTTATTTTCTTTTTAGTCTTCTTGTATAAAATCACTAATAAAGAAATGTTTTAATAATTGCACATGTATAACCTAGAAATGATTGCTTACCATCTCAGGGAGGGGTCAGGGGAGAGAGGGCCAGTGCAATAGAATTTAAATAAAATCTTTTAAAATAAACTTTAAATACAAACTTAAAATAAAAATATTTTAAATGAAAAAATTATAAAAAAAGGAAAAGTGATTTCAGATTTTAAAGTACCATATAAATGTGAGATATTGACAATGATGGAAGAGAAGTCAGTTATGTTATGGATTGGGAAGGAAAGGATTGAGGATCTGAAGATAGCACTGAGGGCAAGATACAAGTACATTAAGCATTTTCTAATCCATTTTTCCATCACAAAAATGGGACTGGTCAATGGCTAAACCCAAGTTAGCTGGATATCTATACATGAAGTGGACATAGAACATCAGTCTACAAGGAGCGACATCTAAGTAGCATAATGCTGTGATATGGATGTGTTGAAAACAATAAAAACTAATCTCCTATAAAATAAATGATTGGTCTCTTCTGCACAGAATTTGCTTCCCCAGATGATGACTGTGAGATTTGGAAACATGACTGGTGTGGTCTTGGAGGTGCTGCTATTCTCAGGACTCAGACTTCTGTGCAGCTTGGTGGCAGAATGGATAGAGACCTAGGTCTGGAGGCAGGAAGACCTGCGTTCAAATCTAGCCTCAGACACTAAGTAGGTTTGTGACCCTCAACAAGTCTCTTAACCTTTATTAGCCTCAGTTTTCTCAAATATAAAATGGGAATGATGATAGCATCTACTTCCCTGAGTTGTTGTGAAGATCCAAGGAGAGCATATTTATAAAATATTTAACACAGTTCTTGGCCCATAGTAGTGCTCAATAAATGCTTATGTCCTCTGTTCCTTCATGTTGGTGGCAATTAACCAGTAATTATTGTTAGTGGTGACGATGAGGAGCTGATTCTCTACTATCTATCTATATGTATGTATGTATGCACATATTCATGTAGATGTCTAGAATTATAGATATAATGGAAATTACTTAATAAATACTTAGTTGACTTCTGGATTAATGTGAGAGAAATAGAGTGGACATCTGGAAATCATTAAAATGTATTTATAACAATAACATTTCAGGACATTAGTTCTCTTTTTATCCTATGGAATATTTTGACTGTGCTTTTCCATTGATTCAGCTACTTAATACAATTACACACAGCTAATTGGGGTTATCCTTGTTAAAATTGTGAAGTGATCAAAGTTTATCTTCATTACTCTGCTCTGTATATGCCCTCCACTCCCTTCTCTGATTCTTTTCTTCTTCTTTCTCATTGCAACTACTTAATGAGAGAAAGGATTAAAAAAAAAAAGAAATCACACCAAGGTGACATTAAATTGTATATCCCCTCTCTGAAGGTGTTTTGCATTTTAAAATCATGCTTCATAGAGAGCAATCCTTAAATGAAAGAATAAATCTTTAACAACATAATTTTAGTCACTTTGCTGCTCAAGTGAAAGTTTTGACCCCCAGGCAGCACAATGGCTTTTAAAAATATTAATATTAGTTGTAGCATCCTTTAATGCTATGGGTATATCTATTTGAGCACATATTCTATTGCTGTTTCTCATTAAGTCTCTTCTATCCCCTGAAGCTCAACCAGCCACTGTTAAACTTACATGCCATCAGAGTACATTTAAGTCCCAATGAATTTGAGCAGTGAAGCCCCTTAAATGGCCACATGTATTCAAAATCACACTATTCAGAGATATGATTAGGTAGTATATGGTTATTGGTTCTAGCTCAATGGAAATGGGCTGAGTAAATTCAAATAATGCTACCATCACATAAATAGAACCTAACTTTTGGGGAAAAAAAGCATTTTAGCAAGGTAAAAGCAGCTAGTTATAAAATGTTACTAATTTAATCCCTCTTCCTCTGCAACGTGGGAATCAGTGTTGAGGTGGAGTAAAAGGTGTATTAGTGACAAATTCATCAGATCAACACTGAAGGAATTTGGTTTTGACACCATTACCTCTAGTTCTGGATAAGTGTTTTCAACATTCTGTGATTTTCCAGATACTACTGTTGAATCAAAATTTTTCATCCAATTCCATTCAGTAATTATTTATTAAGAGCTTATTATGTGTCAGGCACAGTGCTAAGGGCTCAGAATATAAAAGAGTCTAAAGACAATCTCTGCCCTGAAGGAGCTTACAATCTAATGAGGGGAGATAACATGTAAACAAACATACAAAACAAGCTATATGTAGGATAGCCTTGCACAAGCAGGAGGAAACTTCAGTGTCTGCTGGTCCTGGTAGAAAAGAATAGCTTTTGGTCCTATAGTCGTTACTTCTCCCCATCCTTTGCTGCTTCAGTTTACAACCCATTCATTTGTCTACAAAATTCCTTTATCATTTCTAGTATATTCTGTTATGTTTCGGATGATGTCATCATGTTTCAACATCATATAGAATTCCAGGAGGCATATTCCCTTAGAGAAAATGGCTTTGTCCCCAACTACACATGAGTGACCTCTTCTGCTCCTGGATCCTTACATCGTTATTCCCTTTATTAAAGAGGTACAAAATAGGTCCACCAGTAATGGAGTTCTACTGGTATTAACCACTTGTGAATTACTGAGGTGCTCGTGCTGTTTGCTTTTCTCTTCAGCTGTATGTTAAACTTTTCATTACACAGCAGTATTACTAATAGAAAATAAATGGAAGCTAAGGTGATGCAGTAATAGAAAATTGTTCATTTTTGTGATAGTATATGGCATTTATCAGTTACGTTATATTGGGAAAATCATTTTATCTCCCTTTACTTTGTTTTCCTCATCTGGAAAATGGTGGTAGTAATGTTTGCAATGACTAATTCACAGAGTTATTTAGAGGAGAGTATTTTATAAGCCTCAAAGCAGCATAAAAAAGTGACTCAGTTTTTTAGGTGGGCTAGCTGCTATTGTGAAGGAAACAAGAAAGTTTGAAAAATAGGGTTTTAAAAAAAAGTTTTTAATCAAAAAAGTGAGATAATTCAAATTTTATTTTTCCCCCTGAGGTATAATTATGGTACCTCATTAGGGTCCTTAGAATATATGTAATTGAAAAATTTTGTCAGTGAAGTAGAATTCATATGTATTGAGACCATTTCTCTATTTTATTTTTATTTGGAATAAGAAAAGATTTTGCTATAGTCAGTTCTGTTTATTTTCTTTGGCCTGTATTTTGACCCTAGTATGAACATTTTACAACAAAAAGCAAAAAAAAAAAAAAACCAAGAAAAATAAAAATTTACCAAAAGTGTCCTTGTTCCAATGAAATCAGCTTCGATGACAGATACTAGGTCACTATCCCCGCAGGCTATGTAGGTCAGGTTTGCTCTTTGAGTTTTGTGATTTCTTTTCCCACATTATTGTGCCAGCAATGCAGGTATTGTGAATATAACTTTTGGCTTTTGTAAAAAGAATGTTTTCACTTTGGAGATAAGATTTTTTTTCACCATGCACAGTCATGATTTAATGGCTGTCTGAAAAAAATATTGTATAGTTGTTTCTTTAGGTCTTTTCTATATTAATAGTAAAGCAATTTTTCTTGTAAACTTGAAGTTGTCCTAGTATATCTTTTTACATTTCTAAGCAGTTTGAGGGGACAGAATACTGTTTTTTCTCATAATTCATTGCATTTTATAGTAAGATCCAGGAACATATTTTAGTTCTGGGTTCTGTTCTGATTAAAAAAAAAAACAAACAAACCTTGGACTTCTTCAGACACACATTGTATTAGCAATGTAAAGTACATCATATTGTTCTACATTTACTATTTAAGGAAACTTATTAGCCCCAAAGCTTCTGAATTTCTGTCTCCAGCATTTTAGAAAATAATTATAGCTTACTGAATTGCTAAGAAGTTTTCTCAAAGATGCAAAATATAACAATCTTTACAGATACTTTATTTCTTCAAATATGACTTTACAGAATAGCATTTCACTGGTGAAGGCACATGGTCAGACTGGCCAATGTTAATTCTGGTGAAATCAGTCATGCCATCATACTTTAAAATCTTGGTGAATTCTTCAAATCAGTTGCATATTAATTAGCAGCTGCTTCATAGTACAGGGCTGCTAATAATGCTTTTCATGTCTAAACTACAACAAATTCTACAAATTCTCCTGAAATGGCAACAAAGAGAGTCAAAGGCAACTCCCAAATGGTTCAGAACAGTAATCAAAGATTACAAGAAAATGTCAAAGAAATAAGGACAAGAATCAGATCTCTTAAAGAAGATGTTAAGAAGTCTAATGAGGGTAGGAAATTTAGATCAAATAACAGAAACACTTTCCAAAAGAATAGATTCTTTCAAAAAGAGAACAATAAATTTGGAAGGGATGGAAAGTCACAAACATTTGTATAGTGCCTACTACTTTTCAGATAGTGTGCTAGATGCTTCACACAATTCTCATTTAGAATACAAAAATGGAGAGGCAGGAAAAAAAATAAGATAGTTAACATTTGAATAGTGCTTAATACATGCCAAGCATTATGCTAAGTGCTTTAAAAATATAATTTTATTTGATCCTCAAAACAACCCTAGGAGATACATGCTATTATTACAATAAGTACATTTTACAGATGAGGAAACTGAAGTTAGGTCACTTGACCAGGGTCACAAAGCTCGTAAGTGTTTGAGGCTACATTTGAAGGCAGGTCTTCTTGACTCCAGGGTTCATGTTCTGTTCCCAAGTCATCTACTTAATTGGACAAAATCGGAAAACAAGAAAATTGGAAGAACTTAGGAGAATTCCACTAAACATTAACTGTGAACTTGGGGGTAGGATATGATCATGATTAGGATTAGCTAACGTTAAAACATCTTTAAAATGATAAAAAACCATATCTCTAAAATCAAAAGCTAATAATATTTGGAATACAGGAAAAACTAAATAGTTTTCCAGAAGAAGAAAAGTATGGAGTAGGGATGCTTTATCTCCACATAATTTTTGGATTAATACCAGAAATGTCTATAGTAACAATGCAGAGAAGCACAATTTAAAATAAAGACATCAGCAAAGAAGACAATTTTATATATATATATATATCTCTACATATCTATATCTATAGATATATCTATCTATATCTATATATCTATATATAAATGTCATGATGGTATACTTAGAAAACCCCAGAGAATTAGTGAAGAATCCTATTGAGATGATTAATAGATTCATCAAAGTTGTTTTTGTTCAGTTATGCCTGACGTTTCATGATCCCATTTGGGGTTTCTTAGCAAAGATACTGGAAGGGTTTGTCATTTCTTTCTCCAGCAAATTTTACAGATGAGGAAACTGAGGCAAACAGACCTTGCCGAAGGTCACATAGCTGGTAAATATCTGAGGATGGATTTGAACTCAGGTTTTCTTGACTTCAAGCCTGACCCTCTATCCATTGAACCATCTAGTCTCGCCTTAAGTAAAGTAGCAGGATACAAATAAAGTCAAAGAAATATCATTACTGTATATGTTTCCCAAGATGATTAGGGAAAAAGGAAAAGAATCTATATGTTCTAAAATATTTATATCATCTCTCTTTGTGATGTCAAAGAACTGGAAATTAAGGGGATGACCTTGAATTTGGGAATGGTTGAACAAGCTGTGGTATATTATTATGATGGAATACTACTGCACCCTAAGAAATGATGAGCTTGATGATCTTAGAGAAACACGGATAGATTTACACAAAATAATAAAGAGCAAAATGAAGAGAATGTTGTATACAATAAAAGCAATATTGTTCTGGTAACAATTTTGAGTGACTCATTTGGACCAAGTTAACTACAAAGAACATATGAAAGAATATACTCTCTAGAAAGAACTGATAAATAGAAGTATGCATATAATGGTTTTACACATATACACAAACACAAACACATTTGCATCTAATGGTAGTCATCTCTGGGTGGAGGAGTGAGGGAGGGAAGAAAAAAAGAAAAAAAGAAAGTTACCTGATCACTTTATTATATATTTAAAAGAAATAGCAAATTGCACATAATAGATTTGCAGTTTCATGTATAATCATCTATTTTTTCTACTTTATAAGATAATGGAAATACTTGTTTTATTTCTTAAGTTCATAATAAAATAAAATAAAAAACCAGAATAATCAACTTTTCCCTTTACTACTAAGAAAAACCAGGAGGAAATAGAAATAGAAACTGAATTCAAAACAACTACAAAATTCACAGAATATTGTACAGTTAACCTACCAAGACAAATGTAAGCTATATATAAATGGAACTATAAAGTCCCTTTTCAGAAATCTAAGGTTTCACTTTACACTCTGGAAACTGTGAAAGTTAAACAATTATAGGAATAGTTAATGTTGGAAAGATCGTATGTGGGAAGACAGACAACATTATGAATATTAAGCTATGATTTGGTGTACTTGTTTTAGATATCAGTTTAAAATTATGAAAGAAAAGTGACTAAACAGTTTTTATTCTTTGACCCAACAACCCTTTATAACTCCCAAAATATCAAAGATGGAAGTACAGGTTAAAATTCAAAATTTTAGCACAGTCAGTCCTCTTCATAGAGATAAAGAATTGAAAACAAAGTGAACTTACATCTGTTAAAGAATAGCTGGAAATATTGTGACATGAATATAATGTAGGTTTATTGTGCAGTAAGACACGACAAATATAAGAAATTCAAAGAAACATACAAAGATCTACAAGAACTGATGCACAATGAAAGAAGCAGAACCAATTACTTACTACAACATAAAAAAGAAAGACTTGAAGGAAACCCAACCACGACTAGCTGAAACAAAAAAAATGATAGTTCAGAGGGCATATTCCAGATTTTTCCCCCTAAAATTGGCCAGAATTCATATAAATACTTTAGGATAGGAAAGATACAAACTAATAAGTATTTCAGAGCCAAAAGAAAGGCAGAGGGTATGATGTAGTGGAAAGAATATTGGATTCTGGAGTCCAAGGACCTAAATTTGAATCTCAGTTCTTATCTGATTACCTGGATGTCCTTGTGTTAATCACACTCTCAGCTTCAGTTGCCTCCTTGGAAAAATAAAAGGACTAGAAAAAAAAAATGATCACTTGACTCTAACCCTTGATCCTGTGATTTATCAATAGTTTAACAATAAAGGGTTATTAAGTTTGAAATGTTAAATATAATTTAGCATCCATGCCTGTATAACAGTTGATAGTTTTAGGTAATGTAGAATACTGAGAAATCATGTTTATGATCAAGTTAATTTTGGAGCTGTTATTCAAATTTTGACTGAATTAAATTATAATTTCTTACTTATTGTATCTCAAACACATGATATATAGTATTTCTGTTATATATGATATATATTTCTATTAATATTTCCACTGAATATATTTGTATTATATAAGGCTCAGAAAGGGAAGTATATTATGATGCTATGATAACTTCTAAATATCATAAATTGAAAATGAAAGGAAAATGAGCAGCAAGACACTGAAGAAAATGCTGAAAAAGTTAGAGTGAAACTGGGGGAGAAAATTGGATAATAAATTTTTGGGAATGCTATTAGGGACCCAGAAAATCTGGACTGACTATTGTTACTGAATTTAAAATAGGACTATTAGAATATTGAAAAACATTAATAATAAAATACAAAACATGATAAAAATATTAGGATATTTAAAATATGGAATCAGAATATTAATAACATAAAAAAATCAATCCAGCCCATCAAGACAAGTTTTAAAGGTTCCACATAGATTTAAAAGAAAGGGAAGTTAATTAGACTTGAGATGAATCAGATATAATGCCAAAGGATTTAACCAGCACCAGCCCCTCCCTGACTCTCACTGTTCCCCTCATATTGCAATTAAATTGAACTTACAAGAGATAAAGGTATAGGGAGGCTTTTTCAGGACCAAAAGGGGATGAAGTTGAATCAGTGAAAAGAAATAAGACGAATGAGAAAGTTTCAAGAAGAATCAAGCAAAAAGAGGCACAAGAAAGAGAGACACTGTGTTAGAGTGGAAATAGAATTTGCTTTGTAGGTAGAGTCTAGGCAGCATGGCCCAGTGGATAGAGAGCCAACCCGGAAGGAACCTCACTTCAAGTCCTTCTCTACTAGCTTTGTGATCTTGAGTAAGTCAAGTACCCTGGGCAATACTCAGACTCTATATTGCAGAGAAGCTGTTATCTGTGTTGATCTGTGTTGATCACTGACTCTCCTGAGAATCTGTAATGTAAACCAATGTAATCATGGGTCTAGGCTCTATTCTTTTGTAATTAGAGCACTTGGATTGGAATACTGTCTCTGCTCCTTTTATCTGGATGACTAAACTCTCTTTTTAGCTCTCTGGTCCTCAGATTTCTTATTCATGAAAAGGGGGATTAGACCAAATTATCTCAAAGATCCACTCCAACCAGCAGAATTGTGCTGATGGGGAGTGGGTGGAGGAAGGGTGGGGAAGATTTACATAAGATGCACTTCTAAGTTTAACAAGCACTATTAATGTTTTCTACATTAGTTTCTTTTTTTTTCTTTAAATAAATTTATTTAACTTTTTACATTCATTTTCACAAGATTTTGGGTTCCAAAATTTTCTCCCCATTTG